>CM057338.1:176139817-177340547 GCA_030015575.1 Agapanthus africanus | reverse complement strand
CATGTAATAATGATCTATAATACCACATAATGCATGTACATGATGATAAAGACAAACCAGATAGCATACTATCATTTTGAGTAAAACTGTTCTATCCGTATAGGTCCACCCTCAATCATCATAATCACATGCCTGCGATTACAATAATTGCCTTGAGGGCACTATAGCCAACAATCTCCAACTTGCACTTAAGGCTAATTATTGCGGTGTCGCATACTCACATCCCGTGTCATACCGAACACCTAACTTCTTTACTAATCAGTCTCGCAAAGCACGTTTGTGAAACTATTGTGTTCAAGAAATAGCCTCAGTGAGTGGATCCGCTCCGATGTTTCTATTTTTATCTCTCTAAATCTCAACTTCGCAGAGAAAGACTATCTCCCGAAAAGAGCAATACCTGTCTTAGAATTTTTCTGGATATCTGATGGGACCCAGTTCACAAACGAACTCCAAATCCAACAAACTTCTTAGACCGTATCATTCACTGAATTTAATGAGAATCCTGCACCATGCCTTCCTCAGTATCCGCTTGGACCATCTGTCCAACATACTGCCCCTCAGAAGAGGGAAAACTATAATTATGACAGTCACTCTGTCATCCAGGTCACCTTGAAAGCCTGAAATGATAACCGCCTCCCGAAAGAGGCTGCCATTACTATATACCAAGAACATCATCTTATGTTCATAACTGCTTCCTAATGTTTCTCCAGAATTGGATTAATATATATTTATTGCATCCTGTGCAAAATCAATATCTAGTGTTGTACTTAACATCTCACAATTGACTCAATTGCCTAAGCAAGTGATATGCCAATCATGCAAATCTCCCTTCTCGTCAGTCTAAAAGACATCTCTTTAGAGAGGGTGCCTCCATCACCTGTGGGTACACTATCACGCCATGAGTCGTCCATTCTAAAATATTTTAGAATAGTGTCAAAGTACCCGAGTTGAGACACTTCCCAAATCTAGATCTAAAACCATAGATGTAGTCACCATAATCCCTGATATTTTATCCAGATCGTATGTGGAGAAATCACCTTGTGACAACCACAGTATAACTGATCGTAGTATAGGAAGATCTCATCCTATTAAGTGCATGTCATCCAAATACCAGGACATCACTCACTACTACCTTCTTATCGGGTCCATCTGTTATTCTGATGAAATCAAACTCTATGACTATCACATCAAAACTAGATGATCTATCTCTGATGTACTTGCTTTAGTCTATAAATAGACATAAGCTACTTTCCCACTATGCTTCCGCTGCTCCCACTGACTACAACAACCTTCTGGCAGAGTCATATACACGTGCACTTCTAAACCTAATTTAGAACGACGTTATACTCATCCTCCTGCCAGATCTCATAGTCTAGAACAGCAGTAGTGGCAAATTTAGGTAATCAAAAACCTCTTTGTCGCCGTCTTTGAGGAGACCGAAGTACCTCTCGGGTGCTTGAGGTTACCCATCAAATCTGCGGAGTGGCTAATGGATCGTCGAAACCATTTGAATATTTAGGTTCTTCTAAATTTTCAGTAATCGTTTGTGGTTCTGTAATCACTTCCAGTTCTACCATACTCCCACTAATTTTTTCTGAAAAGAATCCATTTTACTAAAACTGTGGCGAGTCAAGAACAATATAACTATTGATCTTCCAGATGGTAGAATGTTATCCCTCGCCAAAGCTCGGGAAAACCCACAAACTGCCATTACTGAAACATGACTAAAGTTTATCCGGATTCTGGTTTAAGCGTAAGCCGGACAACTCCATATACCTTAACATCGTTAAGATATGAATCCATTCTATATATACAATATAGAAAAAAATGCACTAATTTAATTTGAACCAGATTTAAAATATATGCATTCGTTTCCAGTGCATATCAACTAAATGGAAGAAAGCCAAGCAACATTACTCATCAAGGAGCGTACCCACGGATGAGTAACCTGAGAGAGAAGTAAGTTCTCAAAACTATTACTTACGACAGAATACCTAATATAAGTATCTACATCTTCGATCACCTTGAAAATTCATGATACTTGCAACATATGGTTCTCTACTTTATTCTTATAGCTATATCTTCTCAAAATCTAGACCTTGTATTTCAACGAAATACTTGTCTAAAACTAGCGAAGTCATGAGTAAACAGAATATACTACGAGTACCAACCCTTTTGTCCTGACGGACATCAGACAACGTACAATACTTTGTGTGTCGTAGGTTGAAAACTGTACTATGGTTAAGAAGAATTACACCGTTGTTGAATGCACCTTACCTAACCATCAACTTATATAGGTAAATGTTATAAACATAATTTCAAAAAGTTATATCTCACTATATAAAATAAACGTACAGATATATCAGTTTAAAATTGGTGCATAACGACGGATATTCAAAACTAAATATTTGCCGTCAGGCAAAACCCAGGTTATTTTCTCAAATATCAACAATTACAAAGAATTCCGATATATTGAGAATATATTCACCCAATTTCCAATATTCTACTCTCACTTACCATCTGTAATGCCGTACAGATGTGAGAATCATGTCTGGTAAATACATACCCTGGAGTCAGAATCTAATTGGGAAAACAGTTTTTAATTAACACC
The DNA here is from genome assembly GCA_030015575.1 of Agapanthus africanus. Classification (NCBI taxonomy): domain Eukaryota; kingdom Viridiplantae; phylum Streptophyta; class Magnoliopsida; order Asparagales; family Amaryllidaceae; genus Agapanthus; species Agapanthus africanus. The sequence goes on along the minus strand of CM057338.1, from coordinate 177,337,936 downwards.
GCACAGTAAAACAGAAACATGAAAATGTTTCGAAGGGGTATCCGGGTATTCTTAGTAATGCCTCTTCCACTATCCATATTCATGACAGTAACCATATACTTCCTTGTCCTCACTCCAATTCCCTTTATATGTCTTTACTGATTACCTTCTGTACACCACACTTAGGCTAATTGATTTTCTTCCTTCCCTACCCTTCGGCACCAACCTAAGGTTTGGAAGAAGACGGTCCAATAAGCGCAATAGATTTATTCTCCGAATACTATGAGCTCTCGCAACCTGAAAGAAGGTAAAGATAAAAGACAACTGAATAATCCTATTCAATTTCTCCAGAACCGGAAACCATTCTCGAACTGGAACAAGTTCTTTCGAGTTCGTCTGTAACTATACGATGGCATACCCAAGCAATATGGATCTTCATAGTGATACGGAGTGTTCCGGAAGAAATGCAAAGGGGAGGTAGGAGTGTCAGAGATGTACGCGGATTCGTCATGAATGATAGCAGTCGTAATTTCTTTTGCCCTCACTCTAATCCCTTTATATGTCTTTACTTATTACCTTCTGTACACCACACTTAGGATAATTGGTTTTCTTCCTTCCATACCTTTCGACACCTGCCTATGGTTTGAAAGAAGACTATCCAATAAGCGCAATAGGTGTACTTTCCTAATACTAGGAGCTCTCGCAACCTGAGAGAAGGTAAAGATAAAACACAACTGAATAATCCTATTCAATTTCTCCAGAATCAAAAACCATTCTCGAACTGGAACAAGTTCCTTCGAGTTCGTATGTAACTATACGATGGCATACCCAAGAAATATAGATCTTCGTGGTGATACGGAGTGTTCTGGAGAAATGCAAAGGAGATGTAGGAGTGGCAATGATATATGCGACTAAATGACAATCCAAAAGCCAAAGTGTTTTAAGAAAATTTGGTTAACTTGGTTCATGAGTTTGAGTATGAGGTCGGGTCATGGTCGCTGCCAGAGAGAGAGAGAGAGAGAAAAGAAACACTCAACGTGCACTCTAACCTAGATTAGATTGGTTAATCACTTTATCTAATCAGGATGGCTCCCACTGTTTTCGAATTCTCCTTCAAACCCTAAAAGGCGAATTAGTCGGGATCATCTAAAATCACCCGAGGAGTAACACGTACTCATCAGTGGGAATCGGGATCCAACTATCATCGCATGATAACTTGATGGAAGGCACTCAAGTCACCACACTCTAGAAGGTATGCGCATGCCTGGCAAGTTTCCTGTATGTTTGAAACCCATGTGTCGTTTTTACCCCAAGCGGCTTATGACCTTCACAGAGGTCGACATATTATAAGTCGTAAGTCAAGTTCAACCCTTCATTGTCCTAGATTAACTTAGACCCACCCCCACAAGCCCTTGACAGAGGTCAACATGACCGTGCGACTGTCCTAAATAATCGCATATCTATAAAACAAACAAGCATTACCCAGCTACCATTCACTGTGCCTTGACAAAGGTCAACATACACAGCATGAATACTAAGTAATACCTGTAAGAAATGACGGAGGGCTACGACTTGTTTTTGGCAAAAAACCTTTAACGTAAAGAACTTAATATCGTTGAAGGAACCGAGTGGTTTTACAAATATATAGTGGCGCAAACTTTTGCTAAAGAGGTCACTCCCTGTGAAGGGATCTCAGCTCTTTCCTCATCGAATAAGGTGCAGAATATTCCAAACTGAATACCATGATGCAAAGCAAAAGAATAGACTATAGTGAAGTTATTACAAGGACGCAAAATTTTGCCCAAGAGGTCACCCCGATGAAGGGATCTCAACTCTTGCCTCGTCAAATGAGGTGCTGAATATTCATAACCGAATACTACTGTGCAAAGCAAAAGAGAACATCTGTAATGTCAGTTTTTAAAAACTTGGTTCCAAAAACATCATATAGGTTTATTTTTCTTGCATTAATCAGAATTAATGCAGTCCCATCAATTAATCCATATCACACCAGAAAAAGGAACGAAAATAAAATGTACATATATGCCATCCGCATTCGCCATGGGGCCCCGTCATGCACCGTTAGGTTACTTAACTAACGACAGAGCAGGGGCTGGACTAGCGCGGGTACAAAACATATACAACATCTACTAGTGTGTATTTGTGTGTGTGTGTGTGTGTGTGTGTATAACATTCGTCCTAGGCATGATATAAGCAACATCAGCAAGCAACACAGAATGGTGGATAATCTTGGAGCCTCGGGTTTCATTTGATCCACAAATGAGACCCGATATTTCCTGTCGTGTGGATAGCCTGTGCAATGAAAACCTGGACCCCTACAAGCGCGGAAAGTTACCCGCCAATCCCAGAAGTGAGGCAACTAAAATCAACAAAGTGAATGGGCCACCCAGCACTTTACGGAATCCGGTAACTTGAGCACCCTTCTGTGGGTCATCCTGTATCCCTACGAGTGCAACGAATAGCCCGCCAATTTTAGAGTAAGGCCTCCTCCATTTCAACGCCATGAGATGAAGGTCCGTTGCCCTCTAGAACCCGGCTATTCGAGCACTCCACCGCGGGGTAAACCTAGTACATAAAAGAAAAGTATATATATACAAGGGTGACATCGACCTCAACCCGGTCGTGCCCCAAACAAAGAATATACAATCTGGCAAAGACGGCAGTCCACATGTCGGATGCTCGCCCCGCAATATCAAATCTACAAACGAATCTCAACTGTACTACTACCATTGCCCCGCAAGCTATCCACCATGACAATCCAACCACAACATCAGCACAACACAGAACATCTACGTGAATGTCATGTTCCGCAAAACCGTCTAAAAGAACATATAGCAATTAGAAGAGTTATATCGCTCTAATGACATTCACGGTCTCAGATAGTAATGTATGTACTAATAAAAACACACTTAAAATTTTGATCGACTAAACTTTTCCAAATTGTCCCCATATGCAAACCAGCACTCAAACAAATCTGGGCCAAAACCATGCATCCCAAAAATCATATTTCCATCAAATAGAGTGCCAGATGAAATTTCTCACAAAACAACCATGAAACGGCCGCGGAACCACAGCCAATGGGAATGGTATGCGCCGGTTCCGCAGCAAGGTTATGGGTTCAGGTGCTCGAATTTCTTCTGGAGCCCTAAAAATGCCTGCAAGTATTTTTAAGATACTCTGAAATATTTTTTGAACAGCTTTAAAAAACGACAGCAAGCATGACCAAATGGAAATACGATTCGGAAAAATTGGTCAATCGATATTTTAATATTGTGCAAACTAGCTAGTAGGGTTTATAGGGTGGCTCTGAAACCATGTTGGGTTATGCCAGCGCCCTGACCATCTACCGTGACCGTTTGCGGAACAAAAGAATTTTAAAAACTGGCGTTAGAACAACCCGATAATCCGGATCTACCATAAACCTATAAGCTAGAAAACTAAATAGGAGTTAGAATGGTTATACCAAATGATCCGTGTCCTTCGGTCTTTTACCATCTTCCTAAGCTCCTAGTGGTCTCCATGATCAAGCTTGATCGTCAGTCTCCCTCTATCGAAGATGATCCATCTGAGGATTTATAGTTCGAGCTCCAACCTCAAAGCCGAGGCAACTAGGGTACCTAGTTCGCTAAACTAGATAGCCTAGAGGATGTAGTGTCTAATGATGTATTAATATGTCTCATAACACCCTTGCTTTCTCAACACATGAGATTTTTAGAATGGAGGTAGAAGAAGCAAGCATGAGGAGATGAGAGTATTGTGGGAAGCAACCATGAAAAAATTGGCTAAGTCTTGTGAATTATTAAGCATACAAAAGAATCATGCATGCTTCAATAATTCATCCAAGGCATGAGTCACCCCGTGAGTCATCAAGTGAGCCATGCCTCAATAAATGCAAATAACACCTCATCCTCCACCTCATTAACCATTTAATCCTAAATGATTATAAACAAAATGAGGTGTCTTCTTCTAGAAGTACCCTTGTAATAAATTACAAGAATACCCCTCACCGTATATACATACCCGTATCCGTATTCTGAAAAATATGAATACAAAGAGTCAAAAATAATTCAATAATAAGATACTAGGATCCGGCTTAAACCAAAGCCCACTAGTATTATCCGTCCGAATCATGATACGTGTAGCTAGTACACGTATATGATCGAACCTTGCCGTAAAACCATACGGCCTCTACATTGTTTCGCCCGAAATAGGGAAACCCTCTGTGTGGGACTCTAAAGACTCGGCAATACGCTGGCAGTTGGTTTAACCACAAGCACATCAGCGGCACTAGCTGTACATAACAGCTACCCAGGTATTGAGCGAAATGAAGGCCGACGAGCAAACTCATCCAAACCCCTACTGAGCTTGTCCGTGACAATCTCCGTACAGTCCGGTCTGTTCGTCTAAGAGTATCGCATATCGAGTCTAGGGGTGGATAAAGTTAGACCCCTAATAACGCGATATTTCATGTCGGTATGAAGCCCATCACCAACTGAGAAACTACTGATCCACATCAGTAATTCTCGACTACCTTGACCAAGGATTTCTGGTGATGACCACTCGTGCACCGCGTAACATCAACCCCCAATACCGAGAGAAACGAATCCCCGACGATCCGCTCACTACCTCCATGTGGCTCGGGAATGTACGCAACTAAAACCTGTTTGCACGAATCATTTGAGCCATGGTAGGGTAGTAATCAAAGCACAGTGGGAACTCACACGAGAAAAATGACGATCTCAGGTCGACAGACTAACCTGTACACATGTCACCTGAGAACTGCTATCTGACAATAGGTATAATACCATCTAGCATGTTCCCGGCGAGTCCGTCTAGTGTACTCATAACCCAATGAGCACATGTATACTATCTTAGGTGACTAACTGACACCGATGGCTTATGAGACCAGCCACCGCCCCTCATCGGGGTCTCGATAAGTATACACTAGTCTACTCTGGAGTATTGATGCCCAGTCTTGATACTTCCTCGACTAGGGACATTTAAGGATGTGCTTATAGACCACCCAGCTCCTACGTATATGATCTCCGTCATAATGCTGGCAGTCAAGCAAGAATCCTATGAGCTCTATCAACATATAATAGTGATCGGTAATACCATATAATGCATGTACATGATGATAAAGACAAACCAGATAGCATACTATCATTTTGAGTAAGACTGTACTATCCGTATGGCTCCTCCCTCAATCATCATAATCACATGCCTGCGATTACAATAATTTCCTTGAGGATACTATAGCCAACAACTTGAATGATTCTCTCTGCCTCTTCATGGCGTCATAGAGCCCGTTGACCTCCTCCATCTTGGCATGAATATCCCGGTTGGATTCGGTCAGAAGCCGATGAGACTCCTTCAGCTTTGTGACTGTCAGGCCCTCCGCTACCAACCTCAGGTCCAGAGAGGCCGCCTTGTCCTCTGCCACCTTCAGCTTGTCCTGAAGCTCTGCCTCACGCAAGGAAGATTCCCCGACCCTTTTCATCGCCAGGGCCACCTCCTCGGCTTCCACAGCGGCGAAGAGGGCGCAATGCTGAAGGACCTGCGGGAAAGACACGAGCAATTTTCATCATAAGCCAAACCGAGAAAAAAAACATGGAAGTTCTTTAGAGGATTACTAACCTGGAAGGCCTCCTGAGCTATTGCCGCGATTCGGGCCTCCATGGTGCCCCGGGGAATCTTGGCCCCCGCCGCCTTCTCCATATCCGTCGGCAAGCAGTCGGCCACGGAGAGCCCTGATGGTACCTCAATATAGAAGTTGCCCTCCTGCACATGTATCCCAGACGGGGGAGGCCGAGAAACCACCCTTTTCTACCTCTTGATAGGAGACTCGATGGAAGGCGGCGTTTCTGCCCTGCCCCGGGGAGCCTAATCTCGGGTATGCTTCTGCCCACCGCCTCGGTGATCCTCTGGCATGGGTGGAGCAACGATGACCTTTGCTGGAAGGGCTTGCCGGGGAACCATCGGTGCGAGTTTGGACGAATTAGCGCCACCGCCCTTCCTCCCCTGCGCCTTGGCAGCCATGGCAGTCATGATCTTCGAAAGAGCCATTGGCTTTGCGGAATATATAAGAAAAAAGGGCCAGCAACTAAAACATAAAAATTATGCTAAGTGTAAATTAATCGACGAAGCCCTAACTAACCCCCGAAGCACGCGGACTGAGTCCCACCCAGCTCAAAACCTGCTCGGAAAGCATAACATTGACCCGCTAGATCGGTTCCCACTGCGACACCACCCTCGCCTCTGAAGCATTCGATTGTTTGACACTAGGGCAATTGGCCTTATGCCACTTGGTGGGCACGGGCTAATCTTCTCACTCCGGAGGACCGACGAAAACAAGCTTCTCCTTCCATTCATTGATTGTGCAAGGGACGACCACTACCCCAAACCCGGCCGCCCTACCCGTATGTCTTTTGAAAGAAAGGTACACCCGGCTCGGTTCGTCCTTACTGGTACCGGGGTAATTTTTATAACAAAGAAAGGAGAGAAGAAGACTCGAGTCTAAAGGGATCTGATCAATCTTCAACCGAATCAGAAACTCGAGGAGGATTCTCCAAGAGTTCGGCGCTAGCTGGCCCAGAGCAAGGCGGTAGCATTGGAGTACAGCATAAACTTCGGGTGAGAAGGGCAGACGCATTCCTACCCGAAACGCATGCAGGTACAGAGCAATCCCATTACCCTACACCTGTTCTGCCCGCTCACCCTCCCTGGATAGACGAAGCGAATAACCAAGGGGATGTGGAAATGAGCCCGGATATCGGAAAGCTCATCTGGGCGATTCAACATCGAGAGCGCATCGCGAGTATTTCCGATGCGCGCCTTGGGGGCCCTCTTCATCGCCTGACGACTGTTGGGGTCGAAAATTGCACCCCGGTTGACTAGGTCAAAGTCAAGGTCAACCCCAAGCCAAGTGGGCCCAAGCCCAGATCAAGTGGGCCTATGCCCAAGTCGAGTCCGAATATGAAGCGGCCGGCCCCCCTCCATGCCAAAATAAAAATCATGTAATAAATAATTTTGATGTAATTTTTTATGCATGAATGTAAGCAAAATGGGCATAAAGCCAAATTTTTGTAAGCCCATGGCTTATGTGCAAAAAGAAATAGCACATGAGTCAGTGGATGAGCAAAATGTCATTTTGTAAAGCCCAAGGGGTTATATGTAAATGTGTAAGCCTCTATAAGGCAACATGATGATGAATAAGATATACACAATTCATTCTCCCCAAAAACTACGGTTTGTGTGCCTCCTTCCCCTCTCTCAAGGTTCTAAAACGTTCTTCCTCGTTTTGAATTAAATCAAGAGTTTAACTCTTCCTTTCTTAAAAAGAAGTATTTTTTCACCACAAAACCCACAAAGGGAAGCTCGGATCTCCCATCAAATCTCTGAATAGGGAGATTTTGAATCTCACTCCCCTTTTCCCCCAAGATCCGGCCAACCGAGAGGAAGAAGAAGTAGACCCATCTCCAAAAATCCTATGTTGAGGATCCAAGGCTCAAAAGAAGAGCCAAACATTCCTAAGAGTTTAACTCCTTTCTAGATCTGTTGGAGTTTAACTTCATAAATTAAATTTCTGCTATGAGTTCAACTCCAAAACCCTTTGGGAGTTTAACTCCCCAACCTAGGGGCTAAGCCCTTTCCTGCTAGTGTTTCCAGCAGTCGCGTGCCGCGAACGTGACCCGCTGGTGCCCAGCGGTCGCGTGCCGCGCACGTGACCCGCTGGCGCCAGGCACGTGACCCGTGGGCGCCAGGCGCCCACACACTAGGCACATGAGCCGCGGGCGCCCACGCGCCGGGCACATGACTCGCAGGCGCCAAGCGCACACACGCCGGGCACGTGACCCGCGGGAGCCAAGTGCACACGCGCCGGGCACGTGACCCGTGGGCACCAAGCGCCCATGCGCCCACGCGCTGCGCACGTGACCCGCTGGCGTCCAACGCCCATGTGCTGCGCTCGTGACCAGCGGGTGCCAACCGCTCATAAGCCAGGCACGTGACCCGTGGGCACCATGCGCCCGCGTCCCACGCATTCATCTTTAAGACGCTCCTCCCCCCCATTTTTTATACACTCTACACTCAAAACACATCCTCCGTTGGGAAAATTTTTCTAACGGGGCGCTGCCCCGCATCCTGCAAGGGGGCTGCTAGTCCCCTTGACCCCCAGCCCGCTATTCAGATAGCGGGCCCCCCGTAAAAACTCTGCGGGGCCCCAGATATATCAAAACCCCTTTCAAAACACAACATACGCACACTGCACATTGAGTCCGCATGACCTGTTTGATCCGTCAATCGGAGGTTCTCTCGCTCCAAAGGCGAGGGGTAATTAACGACAGCTTATTCCACGGCTGCCGAAAATTCGGATCCCCACAATTAATAAACCCAAGTCTAACCTAGGCAGAGGGAATCTGTAATGCGTCCAACAAGCGCGCGTGAATTCCCATCTCAATGGGGTGACGAAAAACACCCTACAGATTCTGGCAAGCCCGGTGGGACCAATCTCTCCTCCCATATTTCGGGTTAAATATCCAAGTGAACTCAATCATCATATACATTGATTGCCTGTACTGAAATTATGCTTCTTTGTGCAGGTTAACAATTTTTAATTTCCATCTTCGAACGCAAGTCGGTATTTGAACGACTTTCCTTGGCCCCGGCTGTGGGCAAGGCCATCGACACCGACAAAGTAATAAGGCATCTTGGGCAAGCTCCAGCGGTTCCCGTGACAACTGCTCAATCGGGTTTCTTCTCTAAGCTCCCCGTCAGCTGACCACCATGTCATTAAACTGGGAATAATCGACCTCTAAGTCGTTAAACTAGGAATGTAAATAAAAAAAAGTGTGTAAATAAAAACAAAAGAAAAGCCGAAATGATGGGGCAATTCGTAATAAAAATCAGTGAGTAAAAATAAACACGAAAAATAAAGCCGAAATGATGGGGCAACCGTGAATAAATAAAGCTGAAATGATCGCGATAAGAAAAGCTGAAATGATAGAGCAATCGCGGTAAAAAAAAAGGGCGGCGAATGATGATTCGCTCCTGATACCATATTCCAGTACAACGATGCAGGCGCCAACCAAAATTCAAATTCCCAACAGCGAATGATGAGTCACTCCTGGTACTATATTCCAGTGCAGTGATGCAGACGCCAACCAAAATTCAAATTTCCAACGGCGAATGATGAATCGCTCCTGGTACCATATTCCAGTGCAGCGATGCAGACGCCAACCAAAATCCAATTTCCCAAAATTCTTCCAGCACTACGGCCAGTCCCCAAATTGACTACCGTATACAATCCACGGGCTCAAATAATTCTCATCATACCTATACCCCACTGCAATCACCAGTTATGCGGCCGGTCTCCGCCCTTGGAATTATGCTCCATTTGGGAAGACTCGCTCATGTGTCCTCACGATACATTAAGAGAACAAATTTACGAGATCCTCTCGACTCGTAAGAAAACACCTTCGTGGGATCCTTACGACTTACGAAGAAAAACACATTTGGGAGTCCCCACGACTCCTAAGGAGAAAGTACACCTACGAGATCCTTTCGACTCGTAGGGAGAAATGCTTTTATGGGACCCTTACGGCTCATAAAATTGAAAAGCCTTAGGTGATAGAGATCTAAACCTGTCTCCTAAGGCATCGCTCCCCAACAGGAAAAAGGCAAATGATGAATTGCTCATGGCACCTGTGCTTCAGTGTCAGCAACGCTGATGCCGATCCCAACCCCAAAATTCCAAACTTCTGATCCAATAGACCCCTAAGTCTTTAAACTGGGAACAGATGACCTCTAAGTCATTAAACTGGGAACAGATGACCTCTAAGTCGTTAAACTGGGAACAGTTGATCTCTAAGTCGTTAAACTGGGCACAATAGATCCTTAAGTCTTTAAACAGGGAACATATGACCTCTAAGTCATTAAACTGGAAATGGATGACCCCTAAGTCATTAAATTGGGAACGAGGGAAATCCACTCGTGTGTCCTCATGATGCATGAGGAGAACAAAACTTGCGAGATCCTTACGACTCGTAAGAAAACGCCTTCGTGGGATCCTTACGACTCACAAAGGAAAAACACACTTGGGGGTCATCACGACTCCTAAGGAGAAAATGCACCTATGGGATCCTGACGTCTCGTAGGGAGAAAATTCTTTTATGGGACCCTTACGGCCTATAAAATTGAAAAGCCTTAGGTGATAGGGATCTAAACCTGTCCCCTAAGCCATCGCTTCCCAATAAGCAAAGGCAAATGATGATTCGCTCCTGGTACCATATTGCAGTGTAGCGGTGATGATGCCAAACCAAAACCAAATCCCCAAATCCACTCATGACAAATGATGATTCGCTCCTGGTACCATATTCCAGTGTGGCGATGCTGATGTCAACCCAAATCAAATCAAACCAACAACCTCTACGGCGGAATCATGCTTCGTCCCAGAATTTACCCCGTGTCGAAATCATGATTCGCCTCGGAATATCTACCTTCCCTGCCGGAATTATGCTTCGTCTCGGGATCAAGTCAACCAGCGACACTCCGCGCCGGGGATAAGTCGAACAGCCAGCGACACTCCGTGTCAGGGACAAGTCGACCAGCGACACTCCGTGCCGGGGACAAGTCGACCAGCGACATTCCGTGCCGGGGACAAGTCGAACAGCACCACTCCGTGCTGAGGAAAATTCGATCAGCGACACTCCGTGCTGGGGGCAAGTCGACCAGCGACCTCCCTGTCGGAATCATGCTCCGCCTCGGGATCAAGTCAACCAGCGACACTCCGTGCCGGGGATAAGTCGATCAGCGACACTCCGTGCCGGGGACAAGTCGAACAGCCGGCGACACTCCATGCCGGGGACAAGTCGACCAGTGACACTCCGTGCCGGGGACAAGTTGAACAGCCAGCGACACTCCGTGCCGGGGACAAGTCGATCGGCAACACTCCGTATCAGCGACACTCCGTACCGGGGAAACGTCAAGCAGACACTCCGTAATGGGGAAACGTCAAGCAGACACTCCGTACTGGGGACACGTCAACCAGGCACACTCCGTGCTGGGGAAACGTCAAGCAGACACTCCGTGCCAGGGAAACGTCACAAACAGACACTCCGCGTCGGGGAAACGTCGACCAGCGACACTCCGTGCCAGGGAAACGTCAAACAGCCGACACTCCATAATGGGGAAACATCAAGCAGACACTCCATACCAGGGACACGTCCACCAGCGACACTCCGTGTCGGGGAAACGTCAAGCACACACTCCGAACCGGGGATACGTCAAACAGCCGACACTCCGTAACGGGGAAACGTCAAGAAGACACTCCGTAATGGGGAAACGTTAAGCAGAGACTCTGTACCGGGGACACGTCCACCAGCGACACTCTGTGTCGGGGAAACATAAAGCGCACACTCTGTGCCGGGGACACGTCAACCAGCGACACTCCGTTTCGGGGACAAGTCAACCAGTGACACTCCATGCAGGGGACAAGTCAACCAGCGACACTCCGTGCCGGGGAAACGTCGACCAGCGACACTCCGTTTCGGGGACAAGTCAACCAGCGACACTCCATGTCGGGGAAACGTCGACCAGCGACACTCTGTGCCGAGGAAACGTCACAAACAGACACTCCGTGCTGGGGACACGTCAACAAGTAGACACTCCGTCTCGGGGAAACGTCCAACACATACACTCCGTGCCGAGGGCACGTCAACCAGCGACACTCCGTGCCAGGGAAACGTAAGCAGGCACTCCGTCTCGGAGAAACTTCCAACACAGACACTCCGTTCCGGGGGCACGTCGACCAGCGACACTCCGTAACGGGGAAACATCAAGCAGACACTCCGTGCCGGGGAAACATCAAGCAGACACTCCGCCTCAAAGACGCGTCAAGCATCGACCGTCCATGTCATAAAAAAGGCAGTGCAGGCTTCCCACAAAGAGGGAACCAAATCACTCCGTGACGAGGAAACATCTACTACGGACACTCCGTCTCAGAGACGCGTCAAGCGTCGACCGTCCATATCGTAAAAAGGGCGGTGCATCCCAAAAAGTGGGAACCAAAGCAAGTCGCCTTCACGCGAAAGAAGATCCATCAATTTCATGCACACGACCCACATATGTAGTGTGCATTTATTGATGGGGGCACTTTGTTGGGGTTGAAAATTGCACCTCGGTTGACCATGTCAAAGTCAAGATCAACCCCAAGCCAAGTGGGCCCAAGCCCAGATCAAGTGGGTCCATACCCAAGTCGAGTCCGAACATGAAGCGGCCGGCCCCCCTCCATGACAAAATAAAAATCATGTAATAAATAATTTTGATGTAATTTTTTTTGCATGAATGTAAGCAAAATGGGCATAAAACCAAATTTTTGTAAGCCCATGGCTTATGTGCAAAAAGAAATAGCACATGAGTCATGGGATGAGCAAAATACCATTTTGTAAAGCCTAAAGAGCTATATGTAAATGTGTAAACCTATATAAGGCAATATGATGATGAATAAGAAATACACAATTCATTCTCCCTAAAAACTAGGGTTTGTGTGTCTCCTTCCCCTCTCTCAAGGGTCTAAAACCTTCTTTCTCTTTTTGAATTAAATCAAGAGTTTAACTCTTCCTTTCTCAAAAAGAAGTAGTTTTTCACCACAAACCAACAAAGGGAAGCTCGGATCTCCCATGAAATCTCTGAATGGGGAGATTTTGAATCTCACTCCCTTTTTCCCCCAGGATCCAGCCAACCGAGAGGAAGAAGAAGAAGACTCATCTTAAAAAATCCCACGTTTGGAGGATCCAAGGTTCAAAAGAAGAGCCAAAAATTCCTAGGAGTTTAACTCCTTTCTAGTTCTGTTGGAGTTTAACTCCATAAATTAAATTTCTGCTAGGAGTTCAACTCCCAAACCCTTTGGGAGTTCAACTCCCCAACCTAGGGGCTAAGCCCCTTCCCACTGTTGTTTCCAGTTGTCGCGTGACGCGCACGTGACCCACTGGCGCCCAGCGGTCGCGTGCAGCGCACGTGACCCGCTGGTGCCCAGCGGTCGCGTGCAGCGTATGTGACCCGCTGGCGTCCAGCGCTGCACGCGACCGCTGGGCACCCAGTAGTCGCGTGCAGCGCACGCTCCAGGTGCCCACACGCCAGGCACATGACCAGCGGGCGCCCACAAGCCGGGCACGTGACCCGTGGGCCCCAGGCGCCCACACGCCGGGCACGTGACCCGTGGGCCCCAGGCGCCCACACGCCGGGCACGTGACCCGCGGGCGCCCACGCGCCGGGCACATGACCCGTGTGCGCCAAGTGCCCACGCGCCGGGCACATGACCCGTGGGCTCCAAGCGCCCACGCGCTGGGCACGTGACCCGCGGGCGCCAAGCGCCCACGTGCTGGGCACGTGACCCGTGGGTGCTAAGCGCCCGCGCCTACGGGCTGCACACGTGACCCGTTAGCGCCCACCGTCCACGTGCTGCGCACGTGACCAGCGGGCGCCAAGCGCTCACACGCCAGGCATATGACCCGTGGGCACCATGCGCCCGCGTGCCACACACGCGTTTTTAAGACGCACCTCCCCCCATTTTTTATACACTCTACACTTAAAACACGTCCCCCGTTGGGAAAACTTTTCTAACAGGGCGCTGCCCCGCACCCCGCAAGGGGGCTGCTAGCCCCCTTGACCCCCAGCCCGCTATCTGGGTAGCGGGACCCCCGTAAAAACTCTGCGGGGCCCCCGATATATCCAAAACCCCTTTCAAAACACAACACACGCACACTGCACATTGAGTTCGCATGACCTGTATGACCCGTCAAACGGAAGTTCTCTCGCTCCAAAGGCGAGGGGTAATTAACGACAGCTTAGTCCACAGCTGCCGGAGATTCGGATCCCCGCAATCAATAAACCCCAGCCTAATCTAGGCAGGGGGATCTGTAATGCCCCCGACAAGCGCGTACGTATTCCCATCTCAATGGGGTGACGAAAAACACTCTACAATGACTAAGTGCAAGGGCGTCGCCACCCTTAGGGTCGAGCCCGACCCAGAGGAAGAAGACAAAGAGGAGGAAGAAGAAGAACATTCTCGGCTATCAGAAGCCGAGGAGGAGGAAGAATACCCACTGGACTCAGCTTCAGAAGCTGAAGCCCCATCGCCCGACTCAACCCCAACTACATCAATAGAAATTTTGGAAGAAGAGATTTAACCTGATTCAAGCGAAGATTAGCTGAAGAAGGGTTTTTAGCTGAAGGTCCGACCTAAGCAATGGTGCGCCGGGCAATCTTCAGATGGCAGGTGACAACTAGGGCAAAACGTCTGCCAAGAAATGGCCTCTCCTATTTATACACTCGGCAAAAACCATCCAACAACCCAAATCCGTTCCCACCGAAATGAAGCGTCGCACCCGACGTCCACGAGGACTCCACGTGGCAACCAATCATTGGATACTTCCCCTTCACTCGGATTCAACTGACGATCTCTCGCATTTTTCCACCCCGCGGCGGACACGTGGCGTGAAGGCCAACTGACTGAGCGAGCGAAGCGGCATCTTCTTTAAGGCGCAATCATTTTGCCGATCCGCTGACGTCACCAAAGATACGTGCGGAAATCAAGGCGCTTCGTGAACCGCCACATGGGCCTACGAATTGGAAAGGCACAGCCGCCAAACGTCACGTCATTCTCAGACAACCCAATACAAAGAATCCTTGACGCCAAGCAGAATTATTGAAGCCTAAGATGATAACCACTCTCGACCCGCCCAACAAATAGGTCGGAATGAGAGTGGGGGATAATGATGATGCTCGTAAGAGGGAATTCTCCAGATCACGACACGTGACCAGTGATGTGTCATCCACATAAGCCCGCTAGATATCCGAGGACTACGAAGTTGGAATAAATATGATGCATTGTGGGCATTCCTCGGCGCCTCGCCTCCAAGGCTACACCGGACCTTCTAAGAAGACCTCCCCGGAGTATCTTCCCCCTTTGGTTGACCGCCAGCTAATAGCTCGTCTCCAGGCTATTCAATAGCCGAGACTTTTCAGCTCACCTACTCGTCTCCGAGCTAGCCTATATCTGAGATTTCTTAGTGCCCTTGTTTGGCCGGGAGCACATAGCCTAAGCGCCTCCTATAACGGCTCTGTGTATCTCGCCACGAAGAGATCTTCGCCGCTGCACGTCCCGTATCCTATGCCAGCGTATCTCGCTATTAATGAGCGTATCCCGCTATCAACGCGAATGTGACGCGGGGGCGTAACGGACGGCGAGAATCTCGTATTGGCTCGCTCCATGCGACCGCTATATAAACCCCTCTTCTAAACAATTCAGGTATCTCGAACTCATTCCAATACGCCTCTATCCTGCCATTATTTCTCGGTACTTGTTTGATCGTCGGAGTGTCCTACGGTGATTTCCCACCCTGGGACTTCCCTTGCAGAGAGCCAGACGTCAACAACAACCAACAAACTATTGAGATCCATACGCTCAGCGTTCATCTCAAATCTCAACCGTTCGACACCGCTGGTCTCAAGATCAACAGAGAACAATATCTGAGGGAGAATCCAACCTCCGTCACTCTCTCTTACTCGGTAATAGTCTTTTAAAAAAAATTCCCTCAGATTTTTTGTCTCTTTGGCATATTATACACTATACTTTCCAGAAATGTTGGGTAACCCTAATAATATTGGCTCCTTTCAATTAAATTAATAAGAACGCAGCGTACCTATGGCTAACTAATTTATGAAAGCTTGTCATTCCAACCCGATGTATTGCTCCTTGGGGCCAGGATGCTACTAAAGCATTCTTGGTTGCTCCAGCTAGAAAACATAAGCATTTGCTACGGCTTTCGTGTGAGCTTGGACAAGACGATATATGACGCACTAATTGCGACTCCTGATGCTTGGAACTCGATCGACAATGCCGTCCAAAATATATTGAAATCAAGTTAATGGGGATTAAAATTAAAGATTCCATATTTATGATATTTTAGATTTAGAAAAAATTATAATTCTCTTAATTAATGTGCAGGGGAGGGGAGAGGGTTTCGAGGGTAGCTGACTAAACAGCGAATACTAATTCCGCCAAATCAAATGTTGAAAGCTGGCAACATTTTCTGTAATATTTAAAATCCCAAAACTTTAGAAACTTTAATAAAACAAAGAATAGAAAAATGAGGGAGGCTTGCTCGATGCCACAAAAACTAACGGCCAGTGAAATAGTAGAAATGAATCTAGTAAAAGATGCGGCCCCGATCAGCACGTGGTCCCCACGCTCACCACCCTTTGAATTCAGCGATCTAAGCCTTGGAGTCTGGACTCTCTAAGTAAAAGAGCTTTGATTATATTGCACCATATGTTCTACTAATGATAAATAAAACACATTTACCAAACACAAGTAATTCAAGCTATTTGTTGCCAAATTAAATTATTTAAATTTAATGATAAACAGACGATTTAGAAGATTTCTTTTTGTTTCCTTCTATTCCGAGGTTTGCAAAAGATTATACACGCATGTATTTTCCATACTTGATTTATTTTATATACAAAACTGCACAAGATGTTATATGAGATTGAATTACGAAACATTATAGTCATAGACAATGTTTAAACGTCAAGAGTGTTCGTGTGTTACTGATGATGCTCAATATTGGCGGTCTCTAAGATCAGGACACGTGGCATATGACGTGTCCCAGAACTCAGAAGAAAGGACCACAGGGGCCGACCAGGCCCTCCCTGTACCCGACCTGCAAGCACAAGCTGGCTCACCTCAGAACCCCCTGAAATTTGGCCTCCTCGGCCTCTCAGCTCGCCCCGAGCTGCCACAGGACCAAGACTCCTCGGCTCTCTCGCTCGTTCCCGAGCCCCCCAGCGGAGGCCATCTTCCTCGGTCCTCCGACCGACCAACTCCACCACTCACAGGCGTAATCGCCGCTCCGCAAATCTCGCCATGCGCAGATCCTCCGCCAGCAACATCCCACATTCCACGCCACCACGATCCCCATTAATGGGCGATCCGCTCTTTACGCGGGCGTGACGTCGGGAGCGTAACTGTCGGCGAGATTCTCGCGCCTGCTGCTGCGTGTTGCCGCCACTATATAAACCCCCATCACAGAGGGGTCCAGTAAGCCATTTTTTATTCCACTTAGCCGTTACTCTGCTCGGATCTCATACTAACTTGATCGTCGGAGGGTCCTCGGTAGTACCAAACTACCTCGGGACTTCTTTGCAGGTACTCGTCCCTAAACTCCTCAAATCACTAATCTCCTCAAAACCCATTGAGACCCACACGCAACAGGAGATCGCCTCCATAATCCACCGGGAGATCGACAGAAGACAACATCTGAAGGAGACCAGAAAATGAGCTCCATCAGTTGGCGCCGTCTGTGGAAAACTAAACTCCAGAAAAAACAAAGTTAGCCTTCCGATCTCCACCCACATGGCAAGCGACCACCATGAAGATCCAGGTACCAGCCGCCGCCTTCCCCTCACCGGAGGCGCGGATGAACCTCCTCCGGCGACCATCATCAACGCCCTCGCCAGCCGAATAGATCGGCTACAGTCCCTCGTGGAGGCGCTCGTCCGCGTCCAAACGGCCGGTCCTGGGCCCCAGATCGCCGCTCCCCCACCTCCAAAAGGATCTGCCATCGTCGGCACTGCTGACCACCGGCAGGCTATGACTCCTGGCCACAGATCTCACGGGCCGATACCCCCTAAGGCCCGCTGGGCGCCTCACGGCTCCACACCAAGATCCGCCGCCAGAGCGCCTCGCCTCGAGCCTCCTCGGACCCTTACCCCCCTAAGGAGATGTCGGTCACTTCGCCTGTCCACAGGCACGGTCGACACCCCTTCCCTCGACGGGGTCGTACAGAAGGGGCTCGCCACGATGGCTCAAGGGCCACATCGCCCGGGGATCTGAGGGACCTCATCGAAAGGAACCGGGACCGCGCCCAGACGCAGGTCACCAATAGCAGAGGCCAGGGATCACAAGGCTCTGAGTCCTCGGGGTACCACGGCCGACTCGACGCCCTCAAGAAGAAGATCGAGGGCATGCACCGGGAAGGTCACCACTCGGGCAACGGGGCTAAGTACGCCGCCGACTCGCTCACCAAGCTGTTCACCGAGGGACTGCTCGTTGTCCACGTCTCCTCGCGCAACAAGCCCCGAAGGTCTTTCTGTTCGACGGGAAAACCGACCCGAAAGACCAGTTGGATGCTTTCATCGCGGGGATGAGCTTCCAGGATCATTCCGACGCCGCCCAGTGCAGGGCCTTCCCAGCCACCCTCATCCGTGTAGGTCGGGACTAGTTCTGAGGGCTCGAGCCTCGCTCAATCTCGACCTTCGATGAACTAGATACTCAGTTCCTCGGTCACTTCATTGGGAACCGTCAGCAGAAGCACACGGTCGACTACCTCTTTACAATTAAGAGCGGGGACAAGGAGACGTTCATGGCTTACATCACCCTCTTCTACAACGCCCTCTTCGAGGTCCCCGAGCACCGGAACGAGACCGTCATCACGGCGCTCAGATTTGGGCTTAGGCACAAGGAGTGGTTGCGCTCCTTCGCGTTGGCATAGCCTAAGACCATGGTCGAGGTCAAGGCGTGGACCGAGCGCGAGGTTCAGCTGGAGTCCGAGGTGAACGCGAACCTCCCCCGAGCAGAACGGTCCAACCAGAAAAAGAGAGCTCGGGAAGAGAGGCTGGAGCGTCAGCAGCCCTATCATCCGAAGTTCCAGGAGTACACTCCGCTCAACGTCTCCCTTGCAGTCTTGCTAGAGGAAGCCCAGGGCGAAGGGTTCTTCAAGTTCCCTCCAATCCCGCGTCAGGCCTCGAAGCGGACCCGGGGCCCTTACTGCGCCTTCCACGGGACACTGAGCCACGCCACGGAGGATTGTAAGCAACTCCGGGACTACATTGAAGAGCTCATCCGATCGGGGCACCTCGCCGCCTACTTGAGGGACAAACGGCAGGCCAACCGCGAGCAGGAGCAGCGTCCCCCTCCCGCCGAGGTAACCATTGGCCAGATCATGCTCATTTCGGCAGATGACCAGTCCGGCGCTCAAGGAGCCCCATACCTGGTGCCGAGCACGGAGACCAACAAGTCTCCGAGGAGCTTGGGCCACGCTAATAAGGTCATCTATTAGCATGTACTTTTCTTTTAAGGAAATGTAAACTCTTCCTAGGGTCTGTTATTAATTTAATAAAGATCAATGGAACATTGCGAAAAAGAAGGAAAGATCTCATTTATTCCAAAAAGGTATTATAGGCTCATCAGCCATACATACAAAAAGAGAAAGAAAATTACAACAGCGGGGGAAGGGGCTGCAGAGAGTACTGCTCATGGTACTCGTTGAAGATCTCCGCCAGCTGAGGCCTCGCGAGATCCAACCTTAGCCTTCGATTCCCCCCGCGCGCGTTGACCCCGAGCCTTAGTTCGTAGCACTCACGGACGAGCGCCACTGAGCGAGCCAGTCGATTCGTGGAGATCAGGCCGAAGCGCCTAAGGGACCGCAGCTTGCCCACGGCCTCATTGTAAAGCTGCTCGGACAAGGGGTTGTAAAGCCCCGGCGACACCCTCCAGATGGAGTACATCAGCAGCTACAGCAGGGAGGAGCGCCGGGAGAGCAACCGGCCGAAGTGGTCTTCGATGCTCCCATGGACCAACTGCACCGTGTCCTCGGTGCAGTTCTGGTCATAGAGGTATACGTCTTCGAAGTGGATGATTTCGGGGATGGTAAAGGGGAAGTCTTGCATTCTCAACAATCTGTTTACGAAGAAAGGAATGACTAGTGCTCTTTCAGCCTTAGATAGCCCGTTGCGCCTCAACGGAACTCAACAGTCGCCTGCTTTCGACCAAAAAGTCGCCGCTACGCGGCAATCATCGAGCCTTCTCTGGTGGAATCGAAACGATGCGACCCTGGCGCTTCGCCTCCCCCCACATTCAATGCGCAAGCTACGCGCATGACCGCCGCGACCGTCCCTGTTCCCCATACCTGCAACTAGATGGCGGGCGAAATCTCATGAAGAATCAGCCGAGCAGCTACCCTGCTCGGTTATCCCTGGCCGGTAGCTTCCCTACTCGCAACGCCAGGGATCAAAGCCCTCGCCACGAGGCAACCGCGCAGCTTCACTGTCCGGGTATCCTTAGCAGGCCTCATACGGCCGCTCCAACGCTAAGGATCAAAGTCCTCCGCGGAGGCAGTCGAGCGGCTTCCTTGCTCGGCTATCCCTGACCGGTAACTTCCCTACTCGCAACGCCAGGGATCAAAGCCCTCGCCAAGGGGCAACCGCGCAGCTTCACTGCCCGGATATCCTTAGCAGGCCTCATACGGCCCCTCCAACGCTAAGGATCCAAGTCCTCCTTAGAGGCATCTCAGCAGCTATCCTGCTCGGCTACCCCCGGCTGGTAGCTTCCTACCACGACTGACATGGATCAAAAGCCCTCCAAGAGGCAGTCGAGCCCGAGGATCCCTCGCTTGGCTATCCTTCAGGACAAAAGCCCTCGCCAAGAGGCACGGGGCAGTAACCTTGCCCGGCCAAGGGTCCTTGGTAGGCTTCTTACAGCCCCTTCCGCGCTAAGGACCAAAGTCCTCCCAGAGGAAGTCGAGTCCTTGCTCGGCTATTCCCGGCTGGTAGCTTCCTACCACAACCGACAGGGATCAAAGTCCTCGCCAAGAGGCACTGGGCAGTAACCCTGCTCGGTCCCCGTCCTGAAGGATCAAAGCCCTCGCAAGAGGTAACTGAGTGGCTGTCCTGCTCGGTCATCTCCGGCAGGTATCTCCCTACCCATGACGCCAGGATCGAAGCCCTCGCAAGAGGCATCCGAGCGGCTACCCCGCTCGATCATCCCAGGCTGGTAGTTGCCTACCCACGACGCCAGAGATCAAAGCCCTTACCAAGAGGCAACCGCGCAGCTTCACTTTCCGGTCATCCTTAGTGGGCTTCTTACAGCCCCTCCAACGCTAAGGATCAAAAGTCCTCATTAGAGGCGGCTCAGCAGCTCCCATGCTCGGCTATCTCCGGCTGGTAGCTCCTAACCCATGACGCCAGGGATCGAAGCCCTCGCAAGAGGCATCCGAGCGGCTACCCCGCTCGGTCATCCCAGGCTGGTAGTTGCTTGCCCACGACACCAGAGATCAAAGCCCTCGCCAAGAGGCAACCGCGTAGCTTTACTGCCCGGTCATCCTTAGTGGGCTTCTTACATCCCCTCCAACGCTAAGGACCCAAAGTCCTCCCAGATACAGTCGAACCCGACCATTGCTCGACCATCCCCAGCTAATGATCATTGCTCGCAACGTCAGAAATCAGAAGCCCTCGCCAAGGGGCAACCGAGCAGCTTCCCATTCATGCTCGGCACAAATACGGCGGACAGCCCTCTGCCCATCACATGCAGAGGATCCGAGGCCCCAACAAGGGGCGTCAGGTCTATCCAAGTCTGAGCGACCCCCCTCGACTTCGGGGCCATGGAGACGCCTCCTTCTCAGCAGCACTTGGCACGCATGGCAAGTGATCGAAATCAACTCGATGAACGATCGCTAGACAGATAGCCGACCTGACATGGAAGCCCAACAGTGCAAGCAGAGATATTTTACGAGCATTCTTCATGAAAATAGATAAAGTGCAAACCGATGAAACCAAAGAAAAAGTTTTATTACCAAAGGCAAGGTCTTTACAAAGGGTATTTTGGGCTCCCCAGCCTTACAAATTGCCCGGAGGCTTACAAAAATTCCAAAAGCAACAAAACAAAAGAAGGAGGAAGACGGGGGGCTTTAGGCCTCGGGGCCAGGCGCGACCTCGGGATCTTCGACATCTGCCACGAGACGAGCAGGATCCTCGACGACTTCTTAGTCAGGAATCTCTTTCCCCTGCTCCTCGGCGTCCGCGAGGGGGTATTCGGCCCGGAGCTCTTCATCGGCGAACTCCGGCATCCGAGCCTTAACTGCGTCGAGGGCCTCGTGCCAGATGAGAGTTGTGGCCACGGCCAGGTCATCATAGAAGTCCTTCGACTTCTTGTAGCCCTCCACCGCCTTCGCCGCCGAGAGGTCGGCCAACTTCACCGCTCTCAGGTCGGCCGACTTCGCCGACTCGGTCGCCGCCCCCAGCTCCTTCCGAAGGGTCTTCACCGTCTTCTTCAGGTTGCCGGCGAGCACCTGAGCATCCTCAAGCTTGGCCTCGGCAGCCACGGCGGCCTCGCAGTACCGGGAAACCTCCCGTTTCTCGGCCTCCACCTCGCCCTCCAGGGCAACAACCCTCGCCATCACCGCCTCTAGCTCCCGCTTGGAGCTCTCTTCCAGCGAGGCGAGCTGGCCCCCAGCCTTCATCGCCGGGGCTATCACCTCGGGCTCCATGCGTAAGGCGAGGGCGACGTGCTGGAGAACCTGAAAGATAGGAAAGAGATCAGAAAGATGAAGGAGGCACCGAATCTCACAAAAAAACAAACACTTACCTGCACGGACTCCTGGGCGATGTATGCCATCTGGGCTCTGAAGGTCTCCCCGGGGACCCTACCCCCCGCCGATTTCTCTATCTCATGAAGCAGGCTATCCGCGACGGATAGCCCCGAGGGAACCGCGAACTGGAGGCCTCCTTCCTCCACCATGATCGGCGAGGGCGGGCCACGGGAAGACCTCCGAGAACCCCTCTTGGGCGGCTCCGATGGAGAGCTGATCTCTTCCTCCGAGGCCGGGTCTTCCAGAATCCGAGCCCGCTTCCGTCCCGACGCTCTACTAGGCCCCGGGGCGGGATCCACCCCGGAATGCTTACGGGACGCGACCACCGGAGGAGAAGGAGCTGGGGCGGGCTTAGAGCGGGAAGAGCCGGCGCCTCCGGCCTTCGTGACCCTCCTCGGCTGGCGCATAGAGGCTTTGAGCTCGTCCATATCCATGGGTCCTGCACAAAACCAAATGCAAAGAAGTCAGCGACACTAGCAATATACAAGCCAAAAAGCAAGCCTAACTTACCAACGAACTCAACGGGCTGAGCCCGGCCCAACTCAGAACCCTCTCAGACAGCAGCACGTCGAATCGGGGAATGGGCTCCCACGACGACACTCTCACCGCGGCGGGGTTATCGGACTGCTTCCCCGGCAAGCATTTTTCTCTCGACCACTTGGTAGGTACGGGCCTGTAACACCTGAGTTAGTGTTTAATGGTAATTGTGTGTTAATGTGGGGGTTTTGGTAAAAAGTTTACCAAAACTGGTTTCTAATAATTTATCTGGTTTTACGGATATTTTATTAGAATTTTATCTCGACCGCACACACTTGTGCACGTTAACTAGGGTTAAATCTAGGGTTACCAAGTTAGGTGTGCTTGGTGGGTTAACCATATTTAGGCAACCATGATGGCCTAACACACTTGGTTAAGCTAATTAAATTAATTAGGGAGTTTTAGTTTTTAAATGGATTAGGGTTAAGGTTGTCTTGTGATGAGAAAGGGAGATTATGATGGGGGTCATGTAGCATTTAATGAGAGTGAGAGAATGGTGGCCCTAGGATTGTGTCACACTCCATTCCTTTCAAAACTTTTACTTACCTCTCACATCCTTCTCACTCACACACACATCAGCCCAATTTCTGCTCATTTTAGCCATCAAAACCAACAGCAGTAGCTGCATCAGCAGCAGCACCATCATCAACATCAGCCTAACCAGCCCCACTATCATAATACAACAGCTACCTAACCCCTCATACCAGCCACAAAACCAGCCTCCAATGCAACAGTAGCTGCTGCTACAGCCACAAACACCATAAAAACAGCAGCAGCATCAGCCATCAACACAACTCCACCAGCACAAAACCACACTAGCTACATAACACCAGCACCACAACACCACACCAGCTGCACACAACATCAACACCACACCAACACACCAACAACACTGCACCAGCAAGCATCAGCAACATCAGCAGTGGCAGCAGATCAGCATTTCAGCCAAGAACTGTAGAAATTGGAAGTGTAGCTGCAGCACGTCAGCAGCACAACACCCTCCTCCTTCTTCTCTCCTCCTTCATCTAGGATCTCTAGAGGTATAACCCCCTTAACCCGACTTATATTTACTAAAGTTATGGTTGTTTGGTTAATTTAGTGTTTATTATGTAGATTAGTGTACGTTTTGGGTAATTTAGGGGAGTTTTGGCAAAGTAATGATTGTGATGGTTAGAGCAATCTTAGTAAGTGCTGTTGAGACTAGATCAACCAAGTTTAGTCCCAGATTTCATAAAAATACCCGATTTGTCTGACTTGGCGTAATTTAGCAATTTTAGCGGCTTTTAAGCCTCTGTAAGATCTGCTGTTGATCCGAACCTTTAAAAATAAAATTGTGAAGACTGTAGCACAGTGACCTTAGCAGAGACACACACACAGAGCACGGGGACCCACCTCCCACTCTTGGCCGCCGGTTTATTCAATCTGGACGCAATTTGCGGCCAGAGTAGGGGGTGGGGTGTTGGGTTTTTGGGTGTAGGGTCCTGTTGGGTAGCTTAGGGTGTTGGTATCTGTAACTTTTTATGTTTGACCCAGAGGCAAAATCTGGAGCTATTAGCGAGTTATCGACATTTTTAAGACTTGTGCGACACGCGCGTGATCCGCGTGGTTCTGTGGCGCGCTGCCGACACAGCGTGTCGGAATGGGTTCTGGTGAGTTTGTGCGCGTCGCGACGTATCATGTGCACGCGCATTTTGTTTCACGAACGCGTATCCTTTTTATTGATATACCGTGCTTTGCAGGATTTTTCCTTATGTGGTGACTTTTGTAAATTCTAGGTTTGCCGGCGGAGATTTCGAGCGCAGCGGAGAAAAGAAAGCAGGTGGTCGGACACACCTAGCGCGGGATCACGGGTGAGTAGATTTAACATCTACGGGGGACCATCGTTTGGATGGCGCAAGTCGCCCGATAGATTTAGTAAACTTAAAAGTGGTAAACCCAAAAATTGCTTGTGACATTAGAAATCGTAATACTTGCATGACATTGCTGAAATCAGGATCTATATGTTGTACATGCATGTGCGAACTCATTCTATAGGAAACATGCACCATTATCAGGATTATATATGCAGCACGAGCACTATTCATGTGTACACACACGCCCTGATAATTACCATGTCACGACACTAGATAACTTATAATCTGAATCATGTTAATAATTGATGCTTAGACCTGTGCTATTGCAATAAATCTTTAAAATGAAATCATGGAATTGCTATTCTCGTGCATATACATCATTATTATATCATATGTTCATGTCTAGTAATAATTCATACATTGCAACTTGAACATTGATACCATATGCATTCATTATCACTGATATATGCACCTATGATGAGTTCTTGAAATTCTATGATATTTCTGGATTTTGGGGGAAAGCCGCAAAATCTCAAACTTATAATCTTTTAAAAATATAAAAGTTGCGGTTTTCTAGTGATGTAAAGTGTCGTCCACCATGAGTTTGCCATGGTTTTCGAGATCCGTGTCGAGAAGTGGAGGAACCGTCACGGGTACATAGAGGGCCCGGTAAGGTACCCCGGGGCAAGAGGATCGCAGATGATGGCGTTAAGCCTGGCAGGGGACGGATTACCTACCGGTGATTTCATTTGGCACGGCGGATATCCAGAGGATACCGACCGGAGCCGCGAGATGATGGGATATGGATATTTGAGATGGGTCAGCCGGACGGCTGAGGCCAGAGATACTATGACATGGATATATGAGATTTGAGACAGTTTTGAGGTGTCGTTGCTGGACACAGATTTTGTTGATTCTATGAGTATTATGCTGACATTTTAAAAGAGTTTCAAAAACAAAAGGAGATAGAATGATCCTTATATATACCTATTGAGATCACAGTTGATTCATGTTGCATACATACATGCTAGTACCTTTATGTGGCATACATACCTGCTAGTATATTCATGTGGCATACATACCTGTTAGTACATATAGCCATACCTGTTTTAGAGATGCTAGGATACTTGTGTGCATGCATGCGATAGCTTTTGTAGATGTTATTTATTACTCACGAGTTGGCAACTCACCTCCGTTGTGCCACAGCTTTTCTGCAGGTCAGCTCCGTCAGTACTGTAGCGGCGGACACTTTAGCTCATTTTGCCCTTTTTGCCTGGACTCGAGGCTTTTTCTCATAGGTGGGTTGTTATCGTTTTGTACCACCTTATATATATGTCCATTGTATCTAGAGTACTCCATCTGCTACTATTTCAGCTGTACCAGTTTTATTTGGATTATTGTATATTGACCTAGAGACAAGGTTGTGAGACGTATGGATCTTATGTTTTTTGTGGTCGAGCTCACTTGAGTCGACATGTTATTTTACTTGTGCTTCATGCTTATTTATGCACATTGTTATTTTACATTGTGTGGAATTTATGACCACCTTGAGGCTAAGAGCTAGCTCCCGCTTGGGGATGCAATTTTCCTGTGATTCACTTATATTCCTGTTTGTACCCGTTTGGGAGCTTATTTTACAAAGGAAACTCTGCTGGAATTTTTAGGAAAAAAGGAAAGTTGTTTTAAAAAGGACTTGATGTGGTTTAATGGAGTAAAGTGTTTTAAGTAAATTGGTTTTCCTTCACTCTATTTCTAAATCAGGTTTTGTTTTCTGGGCTTCGGCTTACTTATTTTACGGATGCCTTGAGTCGTTTTGTAACTTAAGTGCCGGTCACGTTCCGTACCCTGCGGGTCGTGACAAAGTTGGTGAGCGATAGGTTTTACCTTTCCGAGTGTAGGATGACCCTTAGTAGATGGAGTAAGTGACTTAAGCAGGGTAACGTAGCGTGCGTATGTCCGCGGCATACATGCGATACGGTACTCCGCCTAAGTGACTTTAGGATATACTTGCTTGAAATTCCTTCTTCAATTCCGTGTATCCTATGATTCTATTGCACCGATCTTATTGTCATGTTTCCTGTACCAGTCACTATGCCGCAGAGGGCTACGAGGGCGCAGAGGGCTGCCGCCCAAGATGAGATTCGAGATGGCTCGTCCAAGACGAGGACTGAGCAGGGTAGCATGCCTACGCCGCAGGGACTGACTGATCCGCCTTCCCCAGGACGTATGGATAGGCTTGAGTCCGGTATGGATGAGCTGCGACAGATGATGGGAGGCATGCAGGAGTTGCGACAGATGGTGGGGTCCTTAGTAGCGGCCGGTCGTGCACCGAGGCCGGAGGACGTACCTACTACATCCCAGACGACCATGATACCTGCTCCTACCACTACTACCATGGCCATCCCAGTATCGCTGCAGGATTTCATGGGGCTGAGACCTCCAGTCTTCACGGGCACCGATGCAGCAGAGGACCCGCAGACGTTCCTTGACAGTTTAGCCAGGATTTACCGTTCGCTGAGGTGTTCTGACGATCGATGGGTGGAGCTTGCGAGTTTCCGACTATAGGGTCTCGCACAGACCTAGTGGGAGTCAGTCTTGAGAGGGCGAGCTGCAGGTCTACCCCCTATGATTTGGACCGAGTTTACAGCAGTCTTTCTAGCTCGTTTCCTTCCGGAGAGCATTCGTGACGCCAGAGCTCGTAGTTTTGAGGCCTTGATCAAGACCCCAGGGATGACGGTGTCTGAGTATGACGTCCAGTTCACGCAGTTATCTAGGTATGCTCCGTATTTGGTGGATACCGAAAAGAAGAGGGTGAAGAGGTTCGTACAGGGACTTGATGCCCAGCTATATCTTGCCATTGGCGCCCAGCATTTCGACACTTATTCGGCTGCTATGGATACGGCGTTGCGGATGGAGGCACGTATTTCAGCGACTTCGACCGTTTCCGAGCCGAAGAGGATTCGTACCGGCACGCCAGATCAGAGGCAGCATGCCAGATTCTTTCCGAGAGATAGGGCTGGCAGGGGGTTTGGACGAGGTCATCTGTATGGTTCATATCCACAGGGACAGCCGGCGTCGCCAAGATGTTTTGGGTCCGGGAGTCCACACCACCGTATCAGAGACTGCCCGGCGAGACGACAGGGAGCGGCGGCAGTTCCACATGTGACCCTACCACCATCACCGCTCCCTCCTCAGAGAGCTCTACTACCTGCCACAGGCGATGCTCCTCGTCAGTTAGGTGCACCCAGAGGCCGTGGACGTGGCGGACCTATCCAGAGAGGACGAGGAGGCAGAGGCCGAGGCCGAGGTCAGCCCGCTATTGGTGGAGGTCAGGCCCGAGTATTTGCATTGACACCGCGGGATGCACAGGCATCCAATGCCGTCGTGACAGGTACCCTATCTGTATGTTCCGTTGATGCACACGTGTTGTTTGATTCCGGATCCACGCACTCGTACGTTTCCACACACTTCATGCCCAGTCTGGGTAGAGAGTCCGGTTTGCTTGATCAGCTGCTTGTTGTGACCACTCCTGTGGGAGAGTCATTTGTTGCTAGGCATGAGTTCCGATCCTGTATTGTCCGTATTGACGAGAGAGAGCTGCCTGTCGACTTGATCCTTCTTGAAATGTTGTACTTCGACGTTCTTTTGGGCATGGATTGGTTAGCCACGTGCTATGCGTCTGTGGACTGCCGGGAGAAGACGGTTAGATTTTGTTTTCCCGGCGAGCCGACTTTTGTTGTGCAGGAGGACCGTGGTGCCACCCCTCACATGCTGATTTCTTCCCTTCGCGCTGATCAGCTGTTGAGGAAGGGATGTCGGGGATTTCTAGCCTATGTATGCGATACTAGAGCTACAGATGTTCTATTGGACCAGGTTCCGATTGTATGTGAGTTCCCCGATGTTTTCCCTGATGAGCTGCCAGGATTGCCGCCTGAGCGCGACATTGAGTTCTGTATTGATTTGATCCCCGACTCGGGGCCTATTTCTATACCGCCTTATCGGATGGCCCCGGCGGAGCTTAATGAGTTGAAGGTTCAGCTGCAAGATTTGTTAGATAAGGGACTTATTCGACCCAGCGTTTCTCCATGGGGTGCTTCGGTCCTGTTTGTCAAGAAGAAGGACGGAAGTTTGCGCTTGTGTATCGACTACCGCCAGCTGAACAAAGTTACCGTGCAGAACAGATATCCCTTGCCACACATCGATGATTTGTTCGGCCAGCTCCAGGGGGCAGGATATTTTTCAAGGATCGACTTGCGATCAGGATACCATCAGCTACGAGTTCGACAGGAGGATATACCGAAGACAGCTTTCCGTACGCGCTATGGCCACTATGAGTTTCTGGTGATGTCGTTCGGACTCACCAATGCCCCAGCTGCACTCATGGATTTGATGAACCGTACATTCAGGCCGTATCTCGACTTGTTCATCATAGTGTTCATTGATGATATTTTGGTGTATTCCCGGAGCCGAGAGGAGCACGAACAGCACTTGCGGATTACCTTACAGACTCTGAAGGAGCATCAGCTTTTCGCAAAATTTTCCAAGTGTGCATTCTGGTTGGACAGTGTTGGTTTCTTGGGTCACGTGATTACAAGAGTGGCATATGTGTGGACCCGAAGAAGATTGAGGCTGTTCAACAGTGGCCCAGACCGACATCAGTTAAGGAGATCCGCAGTTTTCTAAGCCTGGCGGGCTACTACAGGCGATTCGTTCAGGATTTCTCCCGTATTGCTGCACCTTTGACCGGTTTGACCCGGAAGGGAGTTCCTTTCGTTTGGACGGAGGAGTGCGAGCACAGTTTTCAGCAGCTACGGACTTGTTTGACTACGGCGCCGGTATTATCATTGCCTTCAGGATCAGGTGGATTTGTGGTCTATTGTGTTGCTTCACGGGTGGGGCTAGGGTGCATATTGATGCAGCATGACAGGGTGATCGCGTATGCTTCGCGGCAGTTGAAGAAACATGAACAGAACTACCCCACTCACGATTTGGGGATGGCTGCAGTGGTCTTTGCACTTAAGATCTGGCGACACTACCTATACGGCGAGTCGTGCCAGATATTCACTGATCACAAGAGCTTAAGGTATATATTTCAGCAGCGAGACCTGAACCTCAGACATCGCCGTTGGATGGAACTGGTGAAAGAATATGGCTGTGAGATCTTATACCACCCGGGCAAGGCTAATGTAGTGGCGGATGCTTTGAGCAGGAGGCCCGGGGGTAGTCTATCGTGTCTGAGCACAGTACAGAGGCAGTCGTCAGCAGATTGGCAGATTTTATGCGACAGCCGAGTTGAGTTCGAGTTCACTCCGACAGGAGGACAGCTTGCGCATGTTCGTGCACGTCCGCAGTTACTTGACCGCATTCGAGAGGCACAGCCCAGTAATGACCGTCTTTCAGAGATCATGGAGCAGATTAGGCAGGGCAGAGATTCCGAGTTCGTGATCGACGATCAGGGAGTACTACGATTTGGGACTCGATTGTGCGTACCAGATTCGGAGGGACTGCGACGTGAGATTCTTGAGGAGGCGCATAGATCTACATACAGCGTTCATCCAGGTTCCACCAAGATATACCGCGACTTGAGAGATGTCTATTGGTAGGACGGGATGAAGAGAGATGTCACAGACTTCGTATCAAGATGCCTGACTTGTCAGCAAGTCAAGGCCGAGCACCAGAGGCCAGCAGAAGAGTTGCAGCCTTTGCCCATTCCGGAGTGAAAATGGGAGCAGATTTCGATGAACTTCGTTGTGGGTCTACCCAGGACCAGTCGAGGGTATGACTCCATTTGGGTGATCATGGATCGATTGACGAAAGCGGCTCACTTCCTGCCAGTGAAGACCATTTTCAGTTTTTCATAGTATGCCCAGATTTACATCGACGAGATCGTGCGATTGCATGGCATACCGACTTGTATAGTGTCAGATCGAGGCACCCAGTTTACCAGCCGACTATGGCAGAGACTTCAGGAGGCGTTGGGCACCCGTTTGAATTTCAGCACTGCATTTCATCCGCATACCGACGGACAGTCAGAGCGGACTATTCAGACTCTCGAGGACATGCTCCGAGCGTGTGTTTTGGACTTTGGTGGTAGCTGGGATCGTCATTTACCTCTAGTGGAGTTCTCCTACAACAACAGCTTCCAGGAAACTATTCAGATGGCACTTTTCGAGGCCTTGTATGGGAGGAGATGTAGATCGCCCGTCTGTTGGACCGAGCTGAGCGAGAGCAGTATTTTTGGGCCGCAGATCGTGCAGGAGACGACCGAGAAAGTACAGTTGATTCGAGATCGGATGAGAGCGGCTCAGAGCAGGAAGAAATCGTATGCAGACAGACGCCGTCGCAGATTAGAGTTCGCAGTTGGTGATCATGTTTTTCTGAGGTCTCTCCAATGAAGGGCGTGATGCGATTTGGGCAAAAGGGAAAGCTTAGCCCCATATTTGTGGGTCCCTTCGAGATCCTCGAGCGTGTCGGCGCAGTTGCATATCGTTTGGCTCTTCCACCCAGCTTTTCAGATGTTCACCCCGTCTTTCACGTGTCGATGCTACGCAGATATTTTCATGACCCTTCCCACACGATCCAGCATCAGGCAGTTTAGCTTGAGCCCGACCTTTCGTTCACCGTGCAGCCAGTGGAGATATTGGATCGACAGGTGAAGAAACTTCGATCAAAGGTCCTGCCGTCGGTGAAGGTTCTTTGGCGCAGACCGAATGGTGAGGAGATCACTTGGGAGGCCGAGGGAGAGATGCGGAAGAAATTCCCTCATCTCTTTGAAAGTACGCGTAGTTACGTATTTTAAAATTCGGGGACGAATTTTCTTAAGGGGGGAAGACTGTAACACCTGAGTTAGTGTTTAATGGTAATTGTGTGTTAATGTGGGGTTTTTGGTAAAAAGTTTACCAAAACTGGTTTCTAATAATTTATCTGATTTTACGGATATTTTATTAGAATTTTATCTCGACCGCACACACTTGTGCACGTTAACTAGGGTTAAATCTAGGGTTACCAAGTTAGGTGTGCTTGGTGGGTTAACCATGTTTAGGCAACCATGATGGCCTAACACACTTGGTTAAGCTAATTAGATTAATTAGGGAGTTTTAGTTTTTAAAATGGATTAGGGTCAAGGTTGTCTTGTGATGAGAAAGGGAGATTATGATGGGGGTCATGTAGCATTTAATGAGAGTGAGAGAATGGTGGCCCTAGGATTGTGTCACACTCCATTCCTTTCAAAACTTTTACTTACCTCTCACATCCTTCTCACTCACACACACATCAGCCCAATTTCTGCTCATTTTAGCCACCAAAACCAACAGCAGTAGCTGCATCAGCAGCAGCACCATCATCAACATCAGCCTAACCAGCCCCACTATCACAATACAACAGCTACTTAATCCCTCATACCAGCCACAAAACTAGCCTCCAATGCAACAGTAGCTGCTGCTACAGCCACAAACACCATAAAAACAGCAGCAGCATCAGCCATCAACACAACTCCACCAGCACAAAACCAAACCAGCTACATAATACCAGCACCATAACACCACACCAGCTGCACACAACATCAACACCACACCAACACATCAACAACACTGCACCAGCAAGCATCAGCAACATCAGCAGTGGCAGCAGATCAGCATTTCAACCAAGAACAGTAGAAATTGGAAGTGTAGCTGCAGCACGTCAGCAGCACAACACCCTCCTCCTTCTTCTCTCCTCCTTCATCTAGGATCTCTAGAGGTATAACCCCCTTAACCCGACTTATATTTGCTAAAGTTATGGTTGTTTGGTTAATTTAGTGTTTATTATGTATATTAGTGTACGTTTTGGGGAATTTAGGGGAGTTTTGGCAAAGTAATGGTTGTGATGGTTAGAGCAACCTTAGTAAGTGCTGTTGAGACTAGATCAACCAAGTTTAGTCCCAGATTTCATAAAAATACCCGATTTGTCCGACTTGGCGTAATTTAGCAATTTTAGCGACTTTTAAGCCTTTGTAAGATCTGCTGTTGACCCGAACCTTTAAAAATAAAATTGTGAAGACTGTAGCACAGTGACCTTAGCAGAGACACACACACAGAGCACGGGGACCCACCTCCCACTCTTGGCCGTCGGTTTATTCAATATGGCCGCAATTTGCGGCCAGAGTAGGGGGTGGGGTGTTGGGTTTTTGGGTGTAGGGTCCTGCTGGGTAGCTTAGGGTGTTGGTATCAGTAACTTTATATGTTTGGCCCAGAGGCAAAATCTGGAGCTATTGGCGAATTATCGACGTTTTTAAGACTTGTGCGACACGCGCGTGATCCGTGTGGTTCTGTGGCGCGCTGCGCGACACAGCGCGTCGGAATGGGTTCTGGTGAGTTTGTGCGCGTCGCAACGTATCATGTGCACGTGCGTTTAGTTTCACGAACGCTAATCTTTTTTATCGATATACCGTGCTTTGCAGGATTTTTCCTTATGTGGTGACTTTTGTAAATTCTGGGTTTGCCGGCGGAGACTTCGAGCGCAGCGGAGAAAGGAAAGCAGGTGGTCGGACACACCTAGCGCGGGATCACGGGTGAGTAGATTTAACATCTACGGGGGACCATCGTTTGGATGGCGCAAGTCGCCCGATAGATTTAGTAAACTTAAAAGTAGTGAACCCAAAAATTGCTTGTGACATTAGAAATCGTAATACTTGCATGACATTGCGGAAATCAGGATCTATATGTTGTACATGCATGTGCGAACTCATTCTGTAGGACACATGCACCATTATCAGGATTTTATATGCAGCACGAGCACTATTCATGTGTACACACACGCCCTGATAATTGCCATGTCACGACACTAGATAACTTATAATCTGAATCATGTTAATAATTGATGCTTAGACCTGTGCTATTGTAATAAATCTTTAAAATGAAATCATGGAATTGCTATTCTCGTGCATATTCATCATTATTATATCATCTGTTCATGTCTAGTAATAATTCATACATTGCAACTTGAACATTGATACCATATGCATTCATTATCACTGATATATGCACCTATGATGAGTTCTTGAGATTCTATGATATTTCTGGATTTCGGGGGAAAGCCGCAAAATCTCAAACTTATAATCTTTTAAAAATATAAAAGTTGCGGTTTTCTAGTGATGTAAAGTGTCGTCCACCATAAGTTTGCTGTGGTTTTCGAGATCCATGTCGAGGAGTGGAGGAACCGTCACGGGTACATGGAGGGCCCGGTAAGGTACCCCGGGGCAAGAGGATCGCAGATGATGGCGTTGAGCCTGGCAGGGGACGGATTACCTACCGGTGACTTCATTTGGCACGGCGGATATCCAGAGGATACCGACCGGGGCCGCGAGATGATGAGATATGGATATTTGAGATGAGTCAGCCGGACGGCTGAGGCCAGAGATACTATGACATGGATATATGAGATTTGAGACAGTTTTGAGGTGTCGATGCTGGACACAGATTTTGTTGATTCTATGAGTATTATGCTGACATTTTAAAAGAGTTTCAAAAACAAAAAGAGATAGAATGATCCTTATATATACCTATTGAGATCACAGTTGATTCATGTTGCATACATACATGCTAGTACCTTTATGTGGCATACATACCTGCTAGTATATTCATGTGGCATACATACCTGTTAGTACATATAGTCATACCTGTTTTAGAGATGCTAGGATACTTGTATGCATGCATGCGATAGCTTTTGTAGATGTTATTTATTACTCACGAGTTGGCAACTCACCCCCGTTGTGCCACAGCTTTTCTGCAGGTCCGCTCCGTCAGTACTGTAGCGGCGGACATTTTAGCTCATTTTGCCCTTTTTGCCTGAACTCGAGGCTTTTGCTCATAGGTGGGTTGTTATCGTTTTGTACCACCTTATATATATGTCCATTGTATCTAGAGTACTCCATCTGCTACTATTTCAGCTGTACCAGTTTTATTTGGATTATTGTATATTGACCTAGAGACGAGGTTGTGAGACGTGTGGATCTTATGTTATTTGTGGTCGAGCTCACTTGAGTCGACATGTTATTTTACTTGTGCTTCATGCTTATTTATGCACATTGTTATTTTACATTGCGTGGGATTTATGACCGCCTTGAGGCGAAGAGCTAGCTCCCGCTTGGGGATGCAATTTTCCTGTGATTCACTTATATTCCTGTTTGTACCCGTTTGGGAGCTTATTTTACAAAGGAAACTCTGCCGGAATTTTTGGGAAAAAAAGGAAAGTTGTTTTAAAAAGGACTTGATGTGGTTTAATGGAGTAAAGTGTTTTAAGTAAATTGGTTTTCCTTCACTCTATTTCTAAATCAGGTTTTGTTTTCTGGGCTTCGGCTTACTTATTTTACGGACGCCTTGAGACGTTTTGTAACTTAAGTGTCGATCACGTTCCGTACCCTGCGGGTCGTGACAGGGCCAGTCCTCGCCCTCGGGAGGGGAAACGAAGAAGAACTTCTTCTTCCAGTCGTGAATGGAAGAAGGCAGAGCCACAACCCCTGTCCCGACGGCGCCCCCCTGACGCTTTCTAAAAGAGAGGTAGACCCACCTCGGGTCGCCCGCTCGACCCCCAGGATGATTTTTGAAGACGAGGGAAGTATCAAGCAGGGAGAGGTTGAAAGGAACCGCCTGTAACTTCAGGCGGATCAGGAACCCGAGGAGAATCCTCTATGAGTTCGGCACCAACTGGCCAGAGGCTAACCCGAAGAAGTTCAACGCTGCAACGATCTCGGGAGAAAAGGGCAGGTGCATTCCATCCCAAAAAGCTTCCAAGTACAGGGCGATCTCCCTACCCTGTACTTGGTCTGCCCTCTCTCCCTCCTTGGCCAGACGAAGCGTGTAACGTGAGGGGATGTGAAAGCGAGCCCGAGCATTGGCGAGATCGTCATCATGCCTCACCCAACACGAGGCGCCGGAGGCAGCATCTACCGCCTTTCCCTGGAGGCTGCCCCCGCCGCACGATCCCGAGAAATAGGTCTGATCCCTACTCCCCGAGAAGACTCAGGCTACACTAAAGGGTCTCTAGAACCTACTTCTACGACATCTACAGATTCCCTGAAAGAAGACATCTAACCTGAAGAAGATGGATCCTCGGGAAACGAAAGCAGAAGAAAAGAGAAGAGCGTCGAGCAACCAAGACTTGGAAGAAAGGAAATATGAAAGAGTAGGGGCCCTGGAATGGGCCCCACCTCTACTTATCACCGCGAACGAGCTCATCCAATGGCGTCCTTCATCTCCAGCCAAAAACGCCTCCTCACGTCCAATGGCTCCGATTGCTCCACTTGTCGTTCCCACACTGGACCGCACCCCATCAGGCGTCGCAGGTCTGCACACGTCGCGTCGTCCAACCGACGCTTGACACGTGGACCGTCGCTTCAGCGACAGGATGCACGAACCGACGCACCTTCCTTAAATGCAGAGATCTCGCCCTGATTCGCAGGCAGAAAAGACAGCTGACAGCCCGGGGACGCGTCCCGACGAAACCTTAGGAGGGAGCTTACCCCGGGCGGCCCGGCAGTCCACTCTTGACCCGACACGCTAGCTGGTCGAGAAAAGAGTGGGGGGCTAATGATGATGCTCAATATTTGCGGTCTCCAAGATCAGGACACGTGGCAGATGACGTGTCCCAGAACTCAGAAGAAAGGGCCACAGGGGCCGACCAGGCCACCTCTGTACCCGACCTGCAAGCACAAGCTGGCTCACCTCAGAGCCCCCTGAAATTTGGCCTCCTCGGCATCTCAGCTCGCCCCGAGCTGCCACAGGACCAAGACTTCTCGGCCCTCTCGCTCGTTCTCGATCCCCCCCCAGCCGAAGCCATCTTCCTCGGTCCTCCGACCGACCAACTCCACCACTCACAGGCGTAACCGCCGCTCCGCAAATCTCGCCATACGCAGATCCTCCGCCAGCAACATCCCACGTTCCACGCCACCACGATCCCCATTAATGGGCGATCCGCTCTTTACACGGGCGTGACGTCGGGAGCGTAACTGCCGGCGAGATTCTCGCGCCTGCTGCTGCGTGCTACCGCCACTATATAACCCCCATCACAGAGGGGCCAAGTAAACCATTTTTTTATTCCACTTAGCCGTTAATCAGCTCGGATCTCATACTAACTTGATCGTCGGAGGATCCTCGGTGGTACCAAACCACTCCGGGACTTCTTTGCAGGTACTAGGCGCTAAACTCCTTAGATCACTAATCTCCTCAAAACCCATTGAGACCCACACGCAACAGGAGATCGCCTCCAAAATCCACCGGGAAATCGACGGAAGACAACATCTAAAGGAGACCAGAAAAAGAGCTCCATCAGTTACATTACCAAATCTATGGTTTTCGAAGTGCGGATTAAGGTTGTTTGATGTGCTCTATTATTTGAGTCTAAATTGCTATAAATATTCCACAAAATAGTGTAAACGAGATCAAAATAATGCTGAGAATGAGGTTTCCCCAACAAAGAAACCCTTGTAATATATAACATCATCAGTGAATGAATTATATTTTTTAATCCCTCTAGGACCAATTTCAGATGGATAGGAATGGAGAGTGAGGAGTCGTTCCGACTTATATATGCAGAAATAAAATTAATAACTGAAGCTGAAAGATCAAAGTATATGCCTCTGAAGTTCCACCTTAAAAAAGCAAATAATGAACACTTGTTTTTATTCGCACCCACATGACATCCGGACCCTAGTCTCTTACAAAATTTCTCGTTCGAATATGTATTAGGAATAATTTTCAATTCTACATATATTTAAAGATTCATTTTATATAAGATACGAAAATAGTTTATTCTCTTTGTGATTGGTTCTATTATTTTAGAATATTACGTCTCCAAGTTATTCAACACATGATCAGTCATTCAACTTCTACTGGCCCAATTTATGAAATGCTCGGTGCATAATATATAACACCATATGAATGACATACACTTTAGTATATAAGACATACCATATCTCTGTTCTCTGCTCTAATAACACGAGCTCATATGGAGCCTATTAAACTCACGCAGCTTCTCAGTTTTAGAAAAAGTTTAATAAAAGAAGAAGAAAATTTTCAAGAAAATTCTGGACTCATAAAATGCATGCCCAACCAATTTTAAAATTTTAAGAATCCGGGGCAACTTGTCTTATTTTAACATTTCAAAAATAAATTTATCATTTTCCTCTCCTTTATGTTTTTATGTTTAATGGGCTGTAGTTGCACGCACGCAGCTCAATCAATTGTGGTAGCAAGATCTAGCAGAAGGTAGAGCCTTTATTTTAAGTTGTGGTCGCCTCTCCCGACAATTGGATCTCTCTTTGGCCTCTCAGAACTCATGGGGCCCCATGTTAGACCCTTATTCATGACCGTTGGATCTACTTGCATGGTGCAACCGATCCGAAATCCACTGTGTTGGTAGGCAAAGCAATTTTTCTTTTGTGGCGTGGGTGCAAACAAAGTGTTGAGCAAGCTGCAAAGAAATATAAAGCGTCCACACTTTAATAATAAAGCGAGAGCATTGACCAAAACTCCAACGACTCCTCTTTTGACTCCTTCCCCCTTTAATAATACCAGCTTCTCCTCCTTCATAATCTCTACTTAGAAAAACAAATCGAAAGCGAAGAGAAAGATGGCGATAACGAAGAACGAGAAGAGCGTCAGCGGGGGAGGTGGAGGCGGTGACCACACCCCATCGGTGAGCGTACCGTCCCTCTTCCGCTGCCCCATCTCCCTCGACGTCATGCGCTCTCCGGTGAGCCTATGCACCGGCGTCTCCTACGACCGCTCCTCCATCCAGCGCTGGCTCGAATCGGGCAACGCCACGTGTCCCGCCACCATGCAGCCCCTTCCCTCCACCGACCTCGTCCCCAACCTCACCCTCCACCGCCTCATCAACCTCTGGGTGGGCCCCGGCGACCTCACGAGCCACGCACTCGCCCTCCTCGCCGACCTCCGCTCCTCCTCCTCCTCCCCCTGCGCCGCCTCGCTCCGAAAGCTCGCGGCTTTCTTCGAGAACGACGACGCCGATGACTTCGAGAAGAACCGGCTCGTCCGCGACGAAGGCTGCGCCGAAACCCTAGTTTCTATCCTCATCAATGCGGGCGCGGATCTGGAGGTCCTCGAAGAAGCCGCCGGCGTGATCGCCGGTGTCTTGACTTCCGATTGGATCGAGAAAGAAAACAGACAGAGCCTAATTCGAAAGCTGGAAGCATCGATCACGCACCTGATTCGAGCCCTGAAAGAGGGAAGAAACCTCGAAACTCGATCAAACGCCGCGATCGTCATCGATGTGCTTGTGTCGAACATTCCGGCGGAATCTAGGGATGTGATCGCGGAGAAATACCGAGATCTGATCCCGGAGCTCATCCGCCTCATCGACGATTCGAGGTCGGACGTCGCCGGAATCTCCTGCTTGATTCACGTCGCCGCCGCGAGATCCGCTCGCGTCCGAATGGTGAAGCTCGGGATCGTGCAGGTGCTGACCCGGATCCTGACGGAATGCTCCAACGCGAAGGCGATGAAGCTGATGGAGATCGCCTCATCGATTCGAGAAGGGCGCGAGGCGATCTGCGAGATCGCCGACGTGGCGATCTCGGCGATCATGAGGAGAATGATGAAGGTTGGGAGAGAGGGGACCGAGGGCGCGATCGTGATCCTGTGGAGATTGTGCCACTTGTTTAGGGATCGGCGGGCGCAGGAGGCGGCGGTGGCGGTGGATGGCGGGATGACGAGGATTCTGGTGGCGATGCAGAGCGGTTGTTCGCCAGCGGCGAGGGAGATGGCGGGAGATCTGCTGAGGGTTTTTAGGGTTAGGGGCAAAGGGTGCGTTGGGGGCCGGTATGATACCAAGACGACGCATATTATGCCGTTTTGAAAAATTGGAGGGATTTTCGTGTAGATTGTTTAGAAATTTTGAATTGACAATAGAAATAGATACATATGAAAAAACAATGGATTCAGATTTTAATGATTAATGAGAATTTGGCAAATAATTGATGGCTGTTGTTTTTCGTAAATAATTCTGAGGGCAAGATTGAATTAAGAGATAAACTGTAGCTACGGCGGTCCAACGCTACAATTTTAGATGCTGACGCAAAGTAAAAAATGAAGAAAATATTATTGCTTGCATGAACGGTTAAATGCCCAAGATGTAAAGTTTGATGTTTATAAATTTTCACTCTCTTGCCTTAGGGTCCCTTTGATTGCAAGATTATGAAAGAATTGGATTATGGAATCCAAAATTTTGAGAGCATTCCATAATTTTTTGTTTGGTTGTGGGATTTTGATTTGTTGAATTCTTTTGTTTTTTATGGGTGGCCTACCAAAAAATAAGTATTCTTGAATTCTAAAAAATTTGGAGAATTTCCAAGGATTTGACACTATTCATTGTACTTTTAGATGGACCAGGATACTTCATTTATTTAATAATCCTCTCTCTATCTATCTTTCTCTAAAATTCTCAAATACAAATCCCATTTTCTTTTTACCAACCAAACAAAGATTACAAGGATCTACAAATCAAATACTATGAATCCAATACCAGCTAAACAACAAATTACGAAATCCAGACATTTTCAACCGAATTATTTTGGAATCCAAATTTCATAATCCTGCAACCAAACATCCCCTTAAGCTGAGAGAGCGGAAAAGACAAAGGTCATGGTAGTAGGATGAATTTGGCTGAGTAACATAAATTTTCCTCATTTCTGACTTTTTGGTTCGTCTCACACGCTTGATGCTTTGGCGGTGTGCATAATTTGAGGTTGGTTTGGTCTATGAAGACATACTATTTCTAGCACGTTGTATCAGAGCTTATACTAATTATTTAATGAACTTATTGCTTAGTCTTAGCTTGAGTCCTGATTTTTTTTTTTTTT
The DNA here is from genome assembly GCA_030015575.1 of Agapanthus africanus. Taxonomy (NCBI): domain Eukaryota; kingdom Viridiplantae; phylum Streptophyta; class Magnoliopsida; order Asparagales; family Amaryllidaceae; genus Agapanthus; species Agapanthus africanus. Next base: position 177,297,272 of record CM057338.1, on the reverse strand, counting down.
TTGACAGCCTTTTAACAACCTTCATCTGACTATTTCTTCGTTACTGTTTCAGCTTCTTTGGTGTTGGCCACTTCTACTAATTTTTTATACCCTGTTAATAAAACATAATATAATGAAGCAAGAAGGCCTCATCATGCAACCGCTATTAGCTGCCATATTATTCTTCACTATTGTAAGTACTCATAATGAGGTTTTGTTTTGTTTTTTCAGTTTAAAGAGGCTGCATATATAAAAGAAATAACAATAAGTAATTCAAAAGCAAGAAAAGTTTCAAGAAATATGCATGCACAAATAAGCATAACTTAAATAGTTTATTAAATATTGATTAAAATTGCAAGCCTAAACTCAAAGGTCATAGCCAAAAGAATATAGGTAAATTACACCCAAAAAAAGCCTTAGCTATCTTGTTTTTTACTTAAATACTGTGAAGTATTTTTTATTACAGTAAAATATCTTCTACGTTTTTAAAGAAGAGCATGGATCCAAAAATTGGAATCCATCTCATAAACTTTATCGATAACAGAAAAAACAATTACAACCTATTACAATTAATACAAAATACCCAAAATCACAGCTAAAAATAAAACTAAAAAGACACGGTCCAAATATAGGCCACAACATACAAGAGAACGTAATTTGCAGAAAGAGCAGAAGAAAAAGAGAGGGAGAGAGAAAAAGAATAGGGAAATTCTCACGACAAACATCCCAGTGGGAATGAAAATACCTTTTGGGCTAAACTAGCATAAGAGATATCCAATCTTGCCATTTTGAATTACATTAAAATATCTTAAACTAAGGGTTTCAATCGTTTTTACCACACAAAAGGTCAAATACCCTCAAAATTAGCACTTATGGTATTTCAATGCAGTTAAAAAACATTAAGTTATTTTATTGAAAAACCGTGGTAGTTAAGGGTATTTTATTGTAATTTAGCCAAAGATTGTTAATGAAACCCGACAACCTAATTTTGGCAAAGCTTAGGCCTTTGCCTTCTTGATGCATGATACGTGTGGTTGAGGTCCACACTCAAATCGTGGGTCCCTCACCAAACTTAAAAATTTGGTCTCAACTTTTGACTTGGACTCGCACCAAACTTGTGCATTGCTTGTATTAGATAGATGTCAACATGTTTGGTAGAGCATGGGTCTCTCTATAAAGCGTGTATTTTGGAAAATTTGTTGGTCCAAATTGGATAGAATTATTTGTACGACCCAAAAAATCATGAGCACTAAGTTTGACTATTTGACAAATGCGCATGCTTATGGCTCTCCAAGCATTGACTTTGAAACAGAGAATGATGGCTAGAAATTTTTGGATTGATAGATTTTCTTTTCATGAATATTGGTGGTAACTAAAAAAATTATTTAAACTTTCAATATGGTAAGTTCGGCCGCGGCACGCAACACAATTCGTTAGAAACTGCTGGACTGGATGAAAAGTGTTGCTTGGTAAACTAAGTTTTCAAATTCCTCATGGAGCATGAATTGCCGGATTAATAGAAAATGATCTCCATCTGAACCTGAGCTAACTAGAACATAAGAAGGTTTGCATCGAGATGAGACCGATTCACAAATTGACTCTTTTCTTTCTCACATATTATTCAAGTACTCAATCCTGTAGCACCTCATGTCCAGGTGCTTTTCAGGAAAAGTTATAGGCCAGCAAGAAAAGTATTGCTCCTGTATTCATTCACAATCTTATAAAACACATACAATGATTTTTCGAAGGGGAAGGAAACAGAAGCTGTGCAAATAATAATGACATGTCTAAATAAACCTCTTCTACTACTCATGAAATCCTTTAGTCCATGTTTGGACAGTATAAAAATTTGGGGAAGATGGTTTTTAGGGTTTCTAGCTTGATTGATTTTGTATTGAGACTTACAGTATATTTATACAATTACATTATAGAAAAAAATCAGAACAAAATTTTTCTATAACCACAATTTGGTAAAATCTGATTTACTAAATTTAGAACCACAACAGCCGTATTTGCCTTAGGCAGACGTCTGATCGGTAACCTTCAAACATTTGCGTGTTCTCTGTTATTTGTCGAAAAATCATGCACAGACATCTGTTGATGAACACAAATCAATCGGCGCAGCGAAAAACCTTACGGATCTATAAATCCAGATCCTTTTAAAAAAAAGAACAAAGCTTGATGAAAACCGCAATGATAAATAGCACAATAGATTAATTAGGGAAAACGGGGAGGACCTTTATTAGAACTTTTAAGAGAAAAGAGAAACACTTTACAGAGAATTACAATAAACTCTCTCCTTACGATCTCTAACGAGATCTCTCTCTCTCTCTCTCTCTCTCCAAGTTCTCCTTAGTCGATATTCTTCGATCCCTTATGGAGGCGTCGTCGTCTCCCTTTAAACTTTATGATAAAAAAAAACATTCTTTAATGGCCTTCGTTTTGCTCCCTTAAACCTTATGATCAAGATTTTCAACATTTTAAACTTTAACCCTAAGATCCTATATATAGGCTATATAATTTAAGTTATAATAAGATCTCAGAAATTACAAAACCGCCACCAAATAACTGAATTTTCGAGATAATTCTCGTTCTGAAATGCGCGTTTATCTGTAAGTAGACGTCTGCATTTTCTCTGCCAAAAGGCAGAGCGCTTGCCAGACATCTGAACCTATGAGATCAGACGTCTGACTCTTCAAACGCTTCTGGCTAGAGCGTGGCCAGACGTCAGCTACCTACAGAGGCAGACGTCTTGTTTCTTCTCTAGATTCTGATCCTTAAATACCATACGTCTGTTGCGTCTTGCTTCAGCATCTAGCATCTGACCATTCTTTAGCTGCGCGGTCTTGAACAAATACGACACCTTCACAACAATCTCCAACTTGGCTCGAATAACCTTATAGCCACCTTGAAAACTAGTTGCCCTTTCGTCTTGTATCCTCTAGAGCTGCTTTAGTTGTTCTCCCCGTTTTTCCTGCTGGCACAATCTTTCTTCAGAATTGCAAAACTGATAATGTCACAGTTTTTAACCAGAACTGATAAACTGATGCAACCCTCCTATCTAGGTCGCCCTTCTTCACACTTGAGTACTTGAATAAAATCCAAGACAGACTTGAACTTCTCCGCAGGAATGACTTTCGTTAGCATGTCCGTCGGATTCACCTTAGTATCGATCTTTATCAAATCGATCTCCTTCTCAGCCTACTCCCTTATCTTGTTATACCATACGTCGATATGTTTAGTTTGACTATGGTATACTTGATTCTTCTCCAAGAGAATGGCTCTTTGACCGTCGCAAAGCAAGGGAACCAACCCCTTATCAAACCCGAACTCGCCAACTAGGCCATTTAACCACAAGGCCTCCTTAGATGCTTTCACTGCCGCTATGTATTCTGCCTCCGTCGTTGAGAGAACCACGATATCCTGAAGTGTCGAGTTCCAACTTATAGGAGATTCTGCAACTGTATAAACATACCCCAAACTTATCTTTTACTCATCCCAAGCAAAACCATTTTATTTTTAAACAAAAGTCCTAAGCTCACTTTCGTAGGTATCACGGTTGCACTTAGCATGTGCAAAAAGCCGTTAAATCTCTAGGTGTCTCTAGTAGGAGGAGTGTTGTCTCCTGAGGGTTTTCAGCGGATACTACCCAAAAAATCCCGTCAAACTAGTTTCATATGTTAACCTCGACTCTAATCCTACGATTTAGCATATAAGTTAGAAATCTATCATTCTAAGTTAGAAATATACACCTCTTATTTATCACATCTCCTATTCATTCAATCTAAGATTCTATACGTTTTGTCAGTTTATAAAGACCTCGGTATCTCTTGAGTTTTCCTTCTAAAGCGCAGTCTCCAATCTGGAATTTTTATCATCATTATGGAAAACATAAGATTTATTCTTTATTCCTATCTCTCCTCCGAATTGTCACGCCCTGCTTCCCAGTGTACGAAGGCGGAGACGTGGCAGGCACACGACGTATTTACTAAGAAATAAATACGTTTGTTGGGGTCAAAAATTACACCCCGGTTGACCAAGTCAAAATCAAAGTCAACCCAAGCCAAGTGGGCCCAAGCCCAGGTCAAGACTGAGTATGGAAGGGACCGGCCCCGTGACAAAAAGAATGAAGCCATAAATTAGTTCAATGTATTTTTTTTAGAAATAAATGTATGTAAAATGGACAGAAAGCCCAAATTTTGTAAAGCCCATAGCTTATGTGTAAAAAGAAATAAGTATATAAGGCATGGGGTGGCACAAGTGCCATTTGGTAAAACCCAAGGAGCTATATGTAAAGTGTGTAGCTTATAAAGGCAACATGATGAAAAAATTTAAAAAAAACACTATTCATTCTCTCAAATTCTAGGATTTGTGTCTCCTTCTCCTTTCTCAAGATTCTAAACCTTCTTTCTTTTTTTGAATTAAATCAAGTGTTCAATCCCTCTTTATCCAAAAAGAAACTATTTTCCATCATAAAACCCTTAAAGGGGAACTCGGATATTTCATTAAATCCCCAAAAAGGGGAGATTTTTGAGTTTCACCCCTCTTTTTCTTCAATATTCAGCCAACGGAGAGGAGGAAGAAGTAGACCCTTTTCCAAAAATCACATTTCGGGAAGATCCAAGGCTCAAAAGAAAATCCAGGGCTAAAAAGGAGAAGAAAGAGGTCCCCTCTGACCAACTTCAAACATTTCTAAGAGTTTAACTCCATTCAAGATCTGTTGGAGTTTAACTCTATAAACAAAACCCTTTTTAGGAGTTTAACTCCAAATCCATACATAATCCTTGTTAGGAGTTCAATTCCAAAGCCCCTTGGGAGTTCAACTCCCAGCCCAGGGGCTAAGCCCCTTTTCCGCTGGTGTTTCTAGCGATCGCGTGCCGCGCACGTGACCCACGGGCGTCCAGCGGTCGCGTGCAGGGAACGTGACCCGCGGGTGCTCAGCGCCCATGTGCGCCTCACGGGATCCGCGAGCGCTCAGCGGTCGTGTGCAGGGCACGTGACCCGCGGACGCCCAGTGCTCAACGGTCGCGAGCCGCGCACGTGACCCGCTGGCATCCAGCGGTCGCATGCCGTGCACATGACCCGCTGGCGCCCACGGGCCGGGCACGTGACTTGCGTGCGCCAAGCTCCCACACGCCGGGAACGTGACCCACGGGAGCCAAGCGCCCATGTGCCATGCACGCGTCTTTAAGACGCTCCTCACCCCTCATTTTCCATGCACTCCACACCCAAAACACGTCCCCTGTTGGAAAAAAATTTCTAACGGGGCGCTGCCCCGCACACCGCTAGGGGCTGCTAGACTCCTTGACCCGCAACCCGCTATCCGGGTAGCGAGACCCCCGTAAACTCTGTGAGGCCCACGATATATCTAAGACCCTTCAAAACACAACACACGTACACTGTACATTGAGTTTGCATGACTAGTTTGACCCATCAATCGGAGGTTCCCTCGCTCCAAAGGCGAGAGGTAATTAACAGCAGCTTAGTCCGCGGCTGTCGGAGATTCGTCTCCCCACAATCAATAAACCTCATCCTACCCTAGACAAGGGGAATCAGTAATTCGCCTGACAAGCGACGCGTATTCCCATCTCAACGGGGTGACGAAAACACCCTACAAATTCTGGCACGACCAATGGGACCTTTCTCTCCTCTCATATCTCAGGTGAAGCGTTCATGCGAACTCATTTAACATATATATCGACGTTTTTACTGAAGTAATATTCCTTTCGTGCAACAATCAACTTTCAACGACGATATCTCCCAAGATGAATTCAGCTGTCGACGCGGCCCCAGTCTCGTACGTGGTCAAGATCAATGCTCATGTGGTTCTCCCTGTCAGTCTCAACCTACAATAGGAGGAGCCACCCCGTCAATTTGGTTCAGTCGTCATCTACCTGCTGGAAGCACTCATCTGGCAGAGGTCCCGACAAACTAAGTGGCCAAACCGACCTCAAGGGGTAGGAGGCCGAACATCATGGTCGCTACAGGATCCCACCCCAAATGCAAATCCGTATTCGAACGGCTCTCTACTGTTCCAACCAGGGGCAAGGCCGTCAACACCAATGGGGACACAAAGCAGCTCCAGCAAGCTCAGATGTTGCCCTTGACGATCGAGCGAGCAGGCATATTCTCTTCACTCTCTGTCAGTCGGTCTACGACGTCTTTCCGAAGGGCCGAATCCTGCCAAGTGCTCAAAACAGAAAGGTTGAGACAGAAGCGGCTCAGGTATCGAGCAAGCAAAAGGGCCAGGACTTCGGCTCAGTGGAATCTTATGAGGTTCCAAGAGCAGGGTCACCCCGCGAGGACGGCTGAGTCGGCCGTAAAAGTCAGCAATTCCTTCGAACCCCTGAAGTGGGTTCAAAAAAATGCCATGACCGCTAGAATCAAGGAGACAACAGTCTGAATGATGCTACAAAGAGACGTGTTCCAGCCCCAACAGAGAAAGCATGACACTGTCTCTTCAAGAGTCTATCAGGCACTCAGTGCCGCGCGAAAGAAGCGGGGCAAATATAGAAAAGAAGCGTCGACACTACTCAAGAATCCAGTCAGGCCAGCCATCTTTAATCAATCGTCCGTTACCAAAACAGAAGGGCCACGACAGCAGTCCACGAAATCCGCTGCCAATAATGAAAAGACGGCCGGATATGTTATCCATACGGTCTATATGGCGGGCGCGTGTCCCAGCGACAACTTGCGCAGCAAAAACAAGGATGGGCCACCACATCCCAAGCCCAATTTGGCATGAATGTGGTTGTCGTTTCCCAAGATCAGCTGCCTCCACTCGACGATGAAAACCCTTTCGATGAGGCCGATAGGAAGAAGGACCCCTCAGTCCATGTGGAGTCAAGCTCGGACAGCGAGGAAGAGCCGACTTTCCGCTCCAGGACCGCAGAGCAAGAGCTGCTTCAAGTGCTTCGAAAACAGCTCAGGAGTAAAGATAAAGAGATGGCCAAGCTCTATTCGAAAATTGACGACCTAACGAATGGTCCGATGCAGCTCACGGCTCAAATTGCTTGGGCACCTCCCAATCAAGCACAAGTCTCTACTCATGAGCCGGGTGATGACAACCCGAAGCAACCGATGCCTGTCCCCTTGGGTCCAAGATTGGGCGAGCCGCACGAAAGCCGATCACATACCGATTCTGGGGACGCCTTGGCCCCAGTAGCACCATCCCTCTAACACAAGATCGGATAATGGATTTGGTCACCAGCAAGGTTAAAAAAATGGTGGCCGAAGCCGAAGCTTAGAAAGAAATTGGTAGTAGTGGGCGGCCATATCCCGCACAGTACAATCTGATCGAGTTCCCCAGCGGTTACGCCATTCCTAAGTTCGAAAGATTTAACGGGACGGGAAACGCAAATCAGCACGTCGTCCTCTTTAAAGCGTCGTGCGGAAATACAGGGGGCAATGATACGCTTATTCTTAGTCAGTTTGTCAACAGCTTTACTGGTGTCGCTTTTGACTGGTACGTAAGCATACCAGACGGGTCCGTCACTATTTTCGCCCAAATGGAGTCTCTGTTTCGGCAAAAAATCATGAGTGTTAGTGACAAAGTCTCCATCGCTGACCTCGTGAGAACCAAGCCAGGAAAAAATGAAAGCAATACAGACTTTATTGCCTGATGGCGCAACTTCACTGTCAAGTGTGAACCACCGCTAGAGCAGGACCAGTCCGTCAGCCTGCTCATTGGGAACCTCAGCAATTGGATGGTCCCATTCTTGTGTACAACAGACCTCAAAACGTTTTAGGTGCTGACCAAGAAAGTTCAAATGTTGGAACGATCGTAGCAATAGTCTGCCCCGGACTCTCAGAGAGATAATACTTGAAAAAGTAAGAGGGACGACAACCGTAGAAGCGGGAATTTCAGGAATACCAACGTCTTCAATGCATCCGATAATGAAGACAAGCGAAAGGCGGGCGAATCCAAAACCAACCGGTCTCGAAAGCCAGTGCAGGGAGGAGAAGGGCCTTCCCTAGAGGAGAAAAAGAACAAGGTTTACTCTTTCAGAAGGGACATGGTCTGCAAGATATTCAAAGATGCCTTGAACAATAGTCTACAATTGCCAGTGTCGAAAAGACCTCACGAAACAAAAATGATCGACAATCCTCTATATTGCCCGTACCACCGAGTAATGAGCCATGCGATTGAGAATTGCTATTTTTTCAAAGACTGGGTCGAAAAGCAGTACAAGACTGGGGAGATCGAATTGTCCAAGAGTGTGTTGATGAATAACCAAGCTGCAACCACCAACTTCATACAGACACAAGTTGAAGCCTTCCGGGAGCAGACAGCTGAACCTGCTACCCTGAGAAATGAAACTGACTCACTGCAGCCTCCATGGAGTATGAACATGTCTAAAAAGATAAAGAAGATACTAAAACTACTTCAGAAAGAGCCCAAAATAGAATGGGAAGGGCAGAAGTAGCCCACCGTTCCAGCTACCAATTCGGCTCATCGAGCTCAAAATCTAAAAAGCTTAAGAAGAAGAAAAGTATGTCTCGACGCGAAAATGAGTCTGCAAGGAGATCGACTATTCAAAAAGATATCAATTCCCTCGAAGACTATGAACAAAAGGAAAGAATTCTAATTCAATTGAAGGAGTTTTTCCCTGTAGAAGCAGTTGAGATTCTGGAGGAGTTAGAAGAAGACTCCAATGAAGAGATCCCTATAGAGACCTACTACGCCATCCATCTAGGCAGTGACTCTAAGAAGGAGCTCTGTTTTCCCGAAGAGGACGAGGAGCTCGCCATAAAAGCCAACCAAATCCAGCTCAGAAGCGGCAAGGCTCTACCTCTAAATCAGGGCAACGACCCAAAAGGGAAGGAAAAACAAGTCGCAAATGAAGAAGATGGCGGAGAGTCGGCTTATGAAAATTCGAGTCCTTCCTCGGTGGACTATAATGTCTTGGCTCATCTCCGAAAGCTTCCGTATCTCCTGAGCATCTACGATGCCTTGGTCCTATCTAAGGAGCTTAGAGATGTTCTCATTCACGCTCTACAAAACCCCGACCGATACCAGGCTCGCTTTACGGAAATTAATATGAAAGAAGCCCAGTACACTCTGCATACAGCCGTGGTCACATTTAAAGATGAAGACCTGTTATTAGGAACGGCTGAGAACAACCGACTGCTTTACCTTTACATGACAGGGTACAGCGACGGAGATCGGATTAATCGCATATTGATTGATCCAGGGTCCTTAGTGAACATCATGAACTTGCAGATTCTGAAGAGTTTGTCAATGGACGGCCGACACCTGTCAAGAGAAAGGATTGTCATTAAAGACTTCAATCAAAATTGCCAGTAAGTTCTGGGGTCTATAGCTCTGCTAATAAAATTTGGGGTCTGCAAACCGAAGCTAAGATATACGCGATCGACGCTGACACGTCTTATAAAAGTCTTTTGGGACGGCCGTGGCTCCACGATTACGGTATCGTTCCGTCAACTCTCCATCAATGTATGAAGTATACTAAAAATGGCGAAGAAAGATGCATTGACAGAGACATCCAGCCGTTCGGTGTACATGAAGTCCGATATGAAGATTTTTGTGAACCTCCAAAGTGCCGAGCCACAACTAACCAAAGACAGAACGGCCCTAAAACTCAAAAGCAAGTCTGAGCCGGCTGTCACTTTCAGAAGCAAAACCCCCCATGCGTGTCCGCATTTCAGCAGTGACGCTGATGAGTCCGACGTTGAAAGTCCGTTCATCCATAAAATCCGCCCTCATTTCGGCAGCGATACGGACGATTCCAATATTGAAGGCTCATCCGGCAGCAAAATTCGCCCTCGTTTAGGCAGTGACACTGAAGAATCAGAAGAAGAGGATCCGTCTTGCAACAGCTGTGCAAATCAGGATCTCGTGCGAACAGCGAAGCTAAGAGAGACCTTCGAAATTACGGAAGGGTCCCTAGCCGTCACAAGGGTGCCGAAGAAGATGTGCAAAGAGCTTAATGCATTGTCAATCTCCACCGTGGACCAGCTGAAAACTTTCTACGTTTCCGGAAGGAAAAGTGGACAAAAGGGCATCCTGTTTTATGGGTCAAATCATGTCGCGCATCCGGACGATTTGTCTGTAACATGCCTTCCATACGAGAGAGGCATAAGGGCCGTCATCAATCCCAGATATTATGCACCCGAGATGCAGGAATACTTTAAAAAGTGCGGGTGTCGTCTATATCAAATGGACTCCGAAGCGAAGTTTTACGAAGGGCTATGGCATCCGCCTCAGATCCGAGCACTCATCGATAGACGAATCCCAGATAGACGGGGCATAGGTTTCATTCAACCTGACATCAAGGCATGCTACACGATCCATATCGGTGAAGCCAGTGAAGGGTCAGATAATGAAGATGAGCTAGCCGAGCCAGAAGAAGCCGCTCAAGAGCTCGAAGATGGCGGACAAGCAACCTTCGACGAGCTAACCGAGGTTGATTTGGGAGCGCCCGATAATCCAAGGCCGACCTCCATCAGCCCACTCTTGTCAGAGGAAATGAAAGAGCAGATAATCGCCCTGCTGCATGAGTTCGCCGATTGCTTCGCATGGACGTACAAAGAAATGCTTGGCCTCTCCACTGAGGTAGCCGTGCATAAGCTGGCTACTCCTGATGCCAAACCAGTCAAACAAGCTCGTCGAAGAATAAGAAGGGAGTTAGAAGAAAAGGTCATCGAAGAAACCGAGAAACTCAACGATGTCGGTTTCATCAGAGAAGAGAAATATGCGGACTGGATCGCATGCATCATCCCAATGAAAAAGAAGAATGGGCAGATCCGAGTCTGCATCGATTTCAGAGACCTTAACAAAGCATGCCCTAAAGATGACTTCCCGCTACCGGTCATGGAAATGATGGTCGATGATACCTCAAATTATGAGTTAATTACTTTCATGGATTGCTCATCTGGATATAATCAGATCAAGATATCGCCCGAGGACGAGAAACACACAGCATTCCGAACCCCGATCGGAATATATTGGTACAAGGTGATGCCGTTTAGACTGAAGAATGCAGGCGCCACATATCAAAGGGCAATGACCAAAATCTTTAATGACTTAATCCATAAAGTCGTTGAATGTTATGTTGATGATTTGGTCGTTAAGACCGAAGCCAAGGCCGATCACATCCGAGATCTCAGAACTGTTTTCACCCGACTGAGGAAATACGATCTAAAGATGAATCCTCTAAGTGCGCTTTTGGTGTGTCGTCGGGAAAATTCTTAGGCTTCATAGTTCGACATCGGGGGATCGAAATTGACCCATCAAAGATAAAGGCCATCATAGAGATGCCTTCTTCAAAGAATCTGACGCAGTTAAGAACATTTCAAGGCAAACTCGCTTACATACGAAGGTTCATCTCGAACCTATCGAGAAGATGTCGGCCTTTCTCGAAGCACGTGAAGAAGGGAGCTCCTTTTGTCTGGGACTTCAAATGTCAAGAAACGTTCGAAAATATCAAACAGTACCTGTTGCACCCTCCGATGCTTGCTGCTCCTATTACAAATAAACCGTTGATTCTCTATACTGCCGCGCTAGATGAGTCACTCGGTGCGCTCCTTGCCCAGAACAACGAGGAGGGAAATGAGAATGCCTTATACTACCTCAGTAGAACGTTAGTCAGGGCGGAACATAACTATTGCCTGATCGAAAAGTAGTGCCTGGCCCTGATATTTTCCGTGAAAAAGCTAAGACACTATCTTCTCGCTCATTGGGTTATGCTGATCTCCAAGGTCGACCCGGTCAAACACTTAATGACTAAAGCAAGTCTAGCCGATAGAATGGAAAAATGGGATATCACGCTGCTTGAATTTGACATAATCTATACTTCTCAGAAAGCAGTAAAAGGGCAAGCCCTCGTCGACTTCCTTTCTGCTCATCCTATACCAGGAGGGTCACCACTCAATTGCGAGTTACCCGACGAACAAGTGCTGCACCTCAAGGATGACGAGCCATGTTGGGAGCTCTACTTCGATGGAGCCCCATCAATTAGGACCTCCAGCAAATCAAGCGTCCCACAGATAAAAGCAGGGATAGGATTGGTGTTCATCACGCCATCGAGAGGAACCCTACGACGTTCTTTCGCTCTCACCGAGCCTCGTACAAACATCGAGGCTGAGTACGAAGCTCTGATAGCTGGTCTAGAGCTCGCCATAGAAATAGGAATCCTTCAGCTACGGGTTTACGGTGACTCCCAGCTTGTCGTCAACCAAGTGAGCGGCGACCACAAGATATATAAGCCAGAGTTAGCTCGATACGGAAGCCGGGTGGTGGTGCTTATGAACATTGAACTGATGAGAGTTCCTAGGGCGTTGAATGGAAAAGCTGACGTACTTGCTCGGTTAGCTAAAGAGCTGGATGATCCCGATATGGATGAAATTCTGATAACAGTCAGGAGCCGACAAATTCTGCCCCCAGTCTCTTTACGAGAGGATCAAAGCGCAGAACAAAATAGCAATCCTGCGGAAGAAGTTATGATCATTCAAGAGGAGCCCGATTGGAGAGGGCCCTTCATAGGGTACCTCCAATACGACAAGCTGCCTGAAGGAAAATCTGCGAGGATTCACCTGAAGAAGAGAGCTCTTCGATACGCGTTTGTAAATAATACGCTATACCGCAGATCATATAACCAACTCCGGCTCAGATGTCTGTCATCGGCTGAAGCCCAAAAAGTCATGAAAGAAGTTCACTCAGGCGTCTGCGGAGCTCACCAATCTGGCCCCAAAATGCGGCTTCAAATTAAACGGCTTGGGTATTACTGGCCTACCATGATAAGGGATTGCGAAGAGCATGAGAAGAGATGTAATCTCTACAAAATTCATAGTGACTTCATTCATAAGCATCCCAATCCACCGTATCCTACGGTGACGTCATGGCCCTTCGAAGTTTGGGGCACCGACATAGTTGGTCTAATTGATCATCCATCATCCAAAGGCCACCAGTTCATATTGGCCGCAACTGACTACTTCTCCAGATGGGCTGAAGCTGTCCCGCTAAAAGAATTCAAGACAGAAGATATTCTGACGTTCTTCCTGCATAATATTCTATACCGCTTCGGTACACCTAGAAGAATCATTTCTGACAACGGGTCTTCTTTCAAGAGCTTCAAAGTCTCAAAGTTCGCTACTCAGCACAAGATAGACTAGAGATATTCCTCCATCTATAATCCAAGAGCTAATGGGCTAGCCGAAGCCTTCAATAAGACTCTATGCAAGCTCCTGAGGAAAAATGCTTCAGCAAATAAGAGAGACTGGAATCTCAAGCTCCACGAGGCGTTGTGGGCATATCGTACCACACACCGCACTCCAATTCAGTCCACTCCATACTCACTACTCTATGGAGTGGACGCAATCTTCCCGCTCGAAGTCAAAGTTTCAAGCCTAAGAATGGCGTCCAACACGAGTTGACGGAGGAGGAAAACGTCCTCCTTCGGCTCAAAGAGTTCGACGCCCTCGAAGAAAAGAGGCTCGCAGTACAGCAAAATCTGGAGCTGTATCGAGCCCAAATATCATGGGCCTATAATAAGATGACCCGTCTCCACGCTTTTAAGAAAGGCGAATTGATGTTGGTTCGTCAAAAAACCGATCAACCCCAATCGACAAGCCAAGGGAAAATTCGAGCTAAACTGAGAAGGACCATACGTCATCGAGAAAGTGTTTGATGGAGGATCCTACCAGCTAATAAATGCTGAGGGAGAAAGGCCTATGCCACCCATCAATGGCCGATACCTCAAGAAATACTATGTGTGAATGCTCCAAGTCGTAGGCGAATTGAGCACACCGGCCCTACGGTCTGGATCATACATCCTGTAAAACCGTATACAATCCACGGACGCAAATGACCCCTATCTCTCCTAAGTCCTATTGGCGAGACTACATTTAAAGTCCCGCCGGCGATAGAAAAAAAGGTTTGTCCACAAGAGAAACAGGCACGGATGAAAACCCGAAAGGGCTCTGTGAGTAAAAACAGCAGGACTACCGGCGAATTTGTGAAAACCTGAAAGGGCGCAAACTCGTGAAAAGAGATGAAATGCACTCGCAAAATCCTCTCGACCTTATGAGAGAAAAAAAATCCCCACGTGAGATCGTTACGACTCACAAAGGAGCAACACACTTGGGAATCCCCACGATTCCTAGGGAGAAATACACCTGCGAGATCCTCTCGACTCGTAGAGAGAAAATGCTTTTATGAGACCCTTACGGTTTATAAAATTGAAAAGCCTTAGGTGAAAGGGATATAAACTTGTCTCCTAAGCCATCGTTCCCCGACGGGCATGGTAAATGATGAGTCACTCCTGGCACTACGTTTCAGTGTTAGCGGTGCTGATGCCAACCCAAAAACCAAATCCCAAGTCCTCCCGGGGCTAATGATGAGTTGCTCCTAGTATTATTCCAGTGCAGCAATTCTGATGTCGGCCCAAAAACAAAATCTCAAATCCTCCCGGGGCAAATGATGAGCTGCTCCTGACATTTTTCCAGTGCAGCAATACCGATACCAAAGAAAATCTAAATTCCAAGTTCCTCTCAAATTCAAAAGTCGCGCCAAAAAAGGCAGAAATTAAACAGATCAAATTAATGTCCCACCCTATAGCGCTTCCAAGCTCAAAAGCCCCGCTGGACGGGTAGCGAACTCCCAGAATAAATCAAATCAAACAAATCAACCCTGACACCATAGAAAGCGGAGCAAGTCAACTTCAACCCCGATACCGCAGAAAGCGGAGCAAGTCAAATCAAATCCCGATACCGCAAGAAGCGGAGCAAGTACCGACCGTCCAAGTTGCAAAAAGGGCAGCACCGACCGTCCACGTCGCAAAAATGGCAGCACCGACCGTCCACATCGCTAAAATGGTAGCACCGACCGTCCAAGTTTGCAAAAAGAGCAGCACCGACCGTCCAAGTAAAAAAGGCAGCACCGACCGTCCAAGTCATAAAAAGGGCAGCACCGACCGTCCAAGTCTCAAAAAGGGCAGCATCGACCGTTCAAGAGGCAAAAAGGGCAGCACCGACCGTCCAAGTCGCATAAAGGGCAGCACCGACCGTCCAAGTCGCAAAAATGGCAGCACTGACCGTCCAAGTCGCAAAAATGGTAGCATCGACCGCCCGCGTCGCTAAAATGGCAGCATCGACCCTCCACGTCGTCAAAAAGGAACCCAAACAAATCAAGCTCCATATAGAGTAAGATCCATCAATTATATGCACACAACCCACACGCGCGGTGCGTATTTATTGATGGGGAGCACTTTGTTGGGGTCAAAAATTACACCCCGGTTGACCAAGTCAAAATCAAAGTCAACCCCAAGCCAAGTGGGCTTAAGCCCAGGTCAAGACTGAGCATGGAAGGGACCGGCCCCGTGACAAAAAGAATGAAGCCATAAATTAGTTCAATGTAATTCTTTTTTTAGAAATAAATGTATGTAAAATGGGCAGAAAGCCAAAATTTTGTAAACCCCATAGCTTATGTGCAAAAAGAAATAAGCACATAAGGCATAGGGTGGCACAAGTGCCATTTGGCAAAACCCAAGGGGTTATATATAAAGTGTGTAGCCTATAAAGGCAACATGATGAAAAAAAAGACTTTTCATTCTCTCAAATTTTAGGGTTTGTATCTCCTTCTCCTTCCTTAAGGTTCAAACCTTCTTCCTTTTTTTGAATTAAATCAAGAATTCAATTTCTCTTTTTCCAAAAAGAAACTATTTTCCACCATAAAACCTTTAACGGGGAATTCGGATCTTTCATCAAATCCCTAAAAATGGGAGATTTTTTAGTTTCACCCCTCTTTTTCTTCAAGATTCAGCCTACGGAGAAGAGAAAGAAGGAGACCCTTTTCCAAAAATCCCATTTCAGGAAGATCTAAGGCTCAAAAGATAATCCAGGACTAAAGGGGAGAAGGAAGGGGTCCCCTCTGACCATCTTCAAAGATTTCTAGGAGTTTAACTCCATTCAAGATCTGTTGGAGTTTAACTCTATAAACAAAACCCTTTTTAGGAGTTTAACTCCAAATCTATACATAATCCCTATTAGAAGTTCAACTCCAAAGCCCCTTAGGAGTTCAACTCCCAGTCCAGGGGCGAAGCCCCTTTTCTGCTGATGTTTCCAACGGTCGCGTGCCACGCACGTGACCCGCGGGCGCCCAGCGATCGCGTGCAGGGCACGTGACCCGTGGACGCTCAGCGCCCACATGTACCTCACAGGATCTGCGAGCGCTCAGCACGCAGTGGTCGCGTGCAGGGCACGTGACCCGCGGGCGCCCAGCGCCCACCCGCCTGGCACGTGACCCGTGGACACCAAACGCCCACGCACCTGGCCCGTGACCCGCGGGCTCCTAGTACCCATGCGCCAGGCACGTGACCCATGGGCGCCAAGCGCCCATGTGCCATGCACGCGTATTTAAGACGCTCATCACCCCTCATTTTCCATGCACTCCATACCTAAAACACGTCCCCAGTTGGAAAAAAAATTCTAACGGGGCGCTGTCCGGTACCTCGTAAGGGGGCTGCTAGCTCCCTTGACCCACAGCCTGCTATACGGGTAGCGGGACCCTCATAAACTCTGTGAGGCCCCCGATATATCCAAGACCCTTCAAAACACAACACGCGTACACTGCACATTGAGTTTGTCTGACCAGTTTGACCCGTCAATCGGAGGTTCCCTCGCTCCAGAGACGAGGGGTAATTATCGACAGCTTAGTCCATGGCTGCAGGAGATTCGGATCCCTACAATCAATAAACCACAGCCTACCCTAGACAGGGGGAAACTGTAATGCACCTGACAAGCGACGCGTATTCCCATCTCAATGGGGTGACGAAAAACACCCTACAATGTTAAGCGTAAATAAGCAATATATGTATAAAATGCACAAGAATTGACAAGAGATATAAAATGAACAGCAACTTTTATTAACATTTCTCTTTACAATACAACTACTTTGAAAAGGGAAGTACAATGATATAAAGCAATACCTAAACAGTGGTATACCAAATGAAAAGTAAGTACAAGAAGCTAGAATTCCTGCTGTGAAGTGAGCTGGTCCACGTCCTCCTGGCTAGGTTCTATCTCGAGAGAGTCATGTCCTCCTGACGAACATTCTAAAGAATGAAATAGACAGGAATGTCGTCAGCGAGCTAGTGCTCGGTAAGTGCCAAAAGAAAGAAAGGAATATAGTAAGCAATGAGAATTTAACTGGTAAGATGTACAGATATAAGATTGCTATTCTAACATAGTTGTTTATAGCTTGGTACAGAAGCTATTTGTGTATATGAGAGAAATCCATCTTCCCCCGTAGACTATGATAACATGTATTATAAGGCCCCGTCAAAACCCACGGGACAACGGCATGAGAGTTCATGTAGGTGTCTTTTAGTGATCATCTCGTGCTACGCTATACATTCCGTACCAATCTACCCCGTTAACTCCGTAATGTATTATATAGATTATTTGGTTTGCCGAGACCATGGATACAAGTTGTTCATAGTCAGGTTCAGGATGTAAGCTTGTAGTCATTTCAAGTTATAGCCATGGCTCGGTTAAGTTAATTCTTGTATTCAGGTTTGACATTCAGGTTCATATTCAAGTATTCATGTTAGAGTTTGGATTCATGTTTGAATTGGATTCTGGTTTGAGTTTGGATTCAAGCTTGATTTAGACTCAGACTTGAGTCAGACGCTTATAACTGATTTAGATCCTGAATTAGATTTGGGAGAGTTATCGGTAACTGCAGCACATGGACGGCAGGATTTGTGTTTTTTCCAAGACAATTACCATTGATAACACCGTTAAGTTTTCTACCTTAAATAGGCAAGCACTCACTTTCTCCGGCTTCCTAAGGCTCAAGAGAATTGATTCCGCTTAAACCTATATTTTCTAAAGTCCTTAATAGTGTTTTATATAGCTTGAGGGTGTTTTATAAAAAATATTTTTAATATATAGTTTCAAACTAAGCTCGAGAAGTTATTTATATTATTTAGGGTTTCCATGGATGTAAATTTTGAGGGTTTGAGGTATTTTAGTGATAATTACCTTAACTTGAATAGTTCATGGTATTTTACTATACTCTTGTCTTGTATTGATATCTTGAAGGTATTTTAATGAACTTGTAAACTTTCATCTTTAGAAAAAAATGTAAGTTTGTTATATTTTGAAAATATATGGATTTGTAATATTTATATAATTATAAAAATTAAATTTTATTAAATTAGAAAAATACGTTTTTCTTAAACATATTTAAAAACCTTTCGAGACCGAATGCTCCGTGAGGAGGTCTGCATCATCTCGCTCTACTAGTCCAAAAATGTGCGATAATCCGCACCAACCAATAGCAGGTCCCCTAAAAAGAGTTGTAGAGATTTATTTGCAAAGGAATTTTAAAATACAATTCCAAAGAAAAGCGTTTTTATAGTAGATGGTATTTTAATGAAATATTGTGCTCGTAACTAAAAATACGCTCGAAGAGTATCGTGCTATGGAAACCATGTTTGTATGTGAGAGGTAGGTCATTACCCCATGAGGTTTTCTAAAGGTATAATTAAGCAAACAATTAAATATGGTAGATACAAAGTTCATAGTATTTTAATGTAAATGTTAAATTAAACTTATGTTTCATGATATTTTTGAGTGAAAGTTGGTTCTAAACATTAGTTTTATGTTAAAAAGCAAGGTGTAGAAATATGAATGAGCAATACTTAAGAAAAAGTGAAATTTCTAGGGTTTAGAATAAAATGTCGATATTAACTCCATTTACCGACATGTTCTGAAAAAAGAACTTTTCAAGGAAGGAGAAGAGGAATTGAAAGGGACTTACCAGCTAGATAGATGAAAAGAAGGTAGAAGGAGGGAGGTTTGTCGTTGTGGCATCGCGGGGTCGTCGGAACTTGCTTCGATCCTCGCCGGAAGTTGATCTCTTGCTAACTCCACTTGTACTCTTCTTGTACTTAGAAAACTTTGAGAATTTTGGCTATAATTTTCAGAATGAGGAAGGGCTAGGGCATAAGGTAGTATTTATAGTGTGGAATTAAGGCTTTGAAATTAAAAAGATGAATTAAAATGCATTAAAAAGATAATAAATGGGGAATTGAGGGCGTCTCTGTTTGATTGCAGAGTAATTAAATAGTGCAGGGGAGTTAGGGATAGGGGAAATGACATGTGTGCAAAGCCTGAGCTTCATTGGGCTCGGGAGGCCCGTCAGTGCCGGCCATGGGGCAAAATCCGCCGGTCGATTTGTATAGGGGGGCCGGTGGATTCTGGACACGTTTTCAAGTCTATATTAATAGTCTTTTGCACATGTTTATTTATTCAGACTTTTCATTTTTATGTTCATTGCACGTGTAAACTTTTGGGCTTCCAAAAAGTTTAAATAGAAAAAATCAGAGTGCAAAACTTTACCGGTGAGCTACAAATTATTTCTTAATGTTCTTAAAAAAAATTAACTTATAAATTGTACTTAGACTTGTAAACTACTTTCTATACATTAAACTGAAAAATTTTGTACAGTAAATTCAGAGTCGTTACACCGAACATAGATCGTATATCCCTACGTATGTGTAAATTTTACCCCTACACTCAAGATTTCAATTCAAGCTATAATATTCTTTCCCTAATACCTAGTACTAATTTTTATTAATGATAGGAGGATTCACTCACACACCTTTTATACGACTACTACTGCTTTCTGATGCACTAATCAGCCGATTACCGAATGTGTGAGTTTATTAAGGCGTAAAAAGAAGTTTTCAGATCTTGCAATTTTTTTTCCTTTCCTTTTTCTTTTCTTTTTTTTTTTTAAGACCAGATATATTTTTTTAGTGACGCTCTTATGGTGGTTGGTTACAAATACCGGTTTTTCTTTCATACTAGGATTTCAGGCAAGAGTATTTTTAGGTATGCTCTACTATCCCAAGTTTCAAGATGCGTGTAAGTTCAGTTTATAGGCTATACGTTTTCTGAATTTGGACTTAAAAATAGAAACTATTTTTTAGACTTATCCTTCAATAAAGCTTTCAATAATTTCCCTTCATCTCAACTTAACTTAAGAACTGAACTAAAGATTACTTACTTCTAAAAAAACTGCAAGGACGTATATTTACTGCGCTTAAACTCAAGGAGGGTTATTTTTAGGGTTTTCAATTTCTAAGCCTACGATTTAGTTATTTCTAACTTATCAAGCTAAATTTTCGAAATAAAATCTAAGTTACCCTACTAACTAACTTGGCGACAAAGTTTCTATATTGTGGAAAAAATTTCAGTTTTTATGGGTTTTCAAATATATATGCAAATGCAATATATATATATATATATATATATATATATATATATATATATATATATATATATATATGCAAAGATAGAAAGCTTATTGAGCACACCTCCAAACTTAAACTTGACAGTTCCCTCATTGTCATGCCACACAAAGAGGGTTAAAATTGTTGAGGGGTCAAAACTTGTCGGTTCCTTTTTTTTAATACAAGGGAAAGCAAAAAAAATATAAACACACAAAACGCCCCCCCCCCCCAAAATTTAAATGAAACAGTGTTTCCACTGTTTAAACATTGAAATTCAAAGTTAGGGGAAAGGGAATATCATCAATCTATACAAGGCCTTACACATACCAAAAGTTAACACCAATCATTCAAAATTTTTATTGTGATGATGCCATGGTTGGAGAAAGAACGTGTAGAGGAATGAAATGAAGAATACACGAGATCGTATATGGGCGGAAATGGGATACGATCTCAGTAGATGAGAAGATGAACAGAGGGGAGAAAGAAATGGAGCACGAACTTGAGATTAAAAATTGATTGAATAAATTAGTACAGTTTGTAATGATGTGAAACTGGAATTTTCTAACTGTACTAATTTATCAATCTGTTGGGAAATGGGATCAAATCTCTCAAGATTCGTAAGGAACATGGGCCGACTAAACTTGGTAAACTAGATGTGAAAGATAAAGTTGATACGTCGTCTTGCAATTTGGAAATGATGGAAAAGATGAAGGGAAGTGAATAAGGAATGGTATCGGTTAAATGTTCAGGAGGATTTTCACAGTCAATGGAAGGAACATGATGAATGGGAAAATCCGAATCATCCAATAAAATGAGCTCATCCTCTATGATATCCTCAAAATTCTCCTCATCATTCAGCTCATCCATGAATTCATCATCATCAATAACATCCAAACGCACATGGGGTTCGGGAAAAACAGTTAATGGTTCGGAATGATGCCCACACGGATTTGAAGGGACAAGATGAATTGGTGAGAAAAACTCATCCAAAATTGTGGGTTCATCATCCAAATTATCCCCAACATCAATATTCTCAATCAAGTAATGGTTAAATTTCTCAGACACCTCGTCAAAAGCATGGTTTCCAATCGGTGGATTACAAATCGCACTCGGTTGGTTTTTTAGATTGGAGATGTAGAGATTAAACGGAGTGGTGGTGATTTCCTTGTCAGGGTCCCTTCATAATTTAGTAATCAAACACCGTGTAGTCACACGACTCATCAAACATGTTATCCTCAATTGGTGAATCGGTTGATGTACACGATAGATTTTCGAAACTGGAGCTGTGGAATTCAATTAGGAAATGAGTAGATTTGATTCTGAAGGGTGAATTGCTCACTTCCACTGCTCAAATTATCAAATTGTCCTATCGTCTCATCATACATTGTAAAATTTTGAACTAGTTGGGAACTAGCTGCTAGTTCGTTAGGTTGTATGAGTGCGGCCATGGAGTCATTCAATTCCTCAATTTTTTGGCACGAAATTATCCGAAATTCTTCTAATGTTCTTTCAAAACTATATATGGGTTGTGAAGGGGTTTCAATAAAATATTCGAAATCATTTGGACACATGAAACTCCCAAATTGATGTGCAGAAGCAATTTCTAGCGAAGGTGTGATCGTCGGGTAGGATTGATAAGAATTGAATGGATGTGTAGAATGGATATAATTAGGATCAACACTTTGATAAGAAATAGATTGGAATTTTTGTCCTAAGTAAGTCAGAGTGGTGAAAAGAGTGAACGCCACGCCCTACTTCCCAAAATACGGAATACGAGAAGTGACTAGGCCAGCCATGCTCCTACGGTCAAGAAAATATCTTGCCGTGGTTACACTTCGGCTTCTAGCGGTACATGGTAAGCAGTAATCATAGCACAAGTAATGAGGAATGCAGTGGTGAATCTCAGCTAGAGGTGTGGGTGGAGAAGAGCTTATCAACAATGACGGTGACAGCGAGGTGGTGGCATGATGCTCGGCTTGTCGGCGGTTGAAGTTTGTTGATGGGTTAGAGGGAAGCTCGGTGGTGCTTGGAAGGAGGAGGGCTCGTCGGAAACGCCGTGCTCATGGTCGGCGAGGCGGTTCATAGGTGGTGGGGGTCGCCGAGAAAAAGATCGGTGGTGGGTGGTTGGGGGTTGCGGGATAGAGAGAGAATGAGAATGAGAGAGAGAGACTGACTTTGTAAGAGAGAGGAATGAGATTTTAGTGATTGAGATATGGATTTGAGCATTAATAGGATTAAACGAGATTAATGAGGAATTGAGAGAAATTAATCTCAAATCATCAGGTAGATTTGAGGAGTTAAAAAATTTTGAAATAAAAGAAGGAGAAGGAGAAAAGATGTTGTATGGGTTTGGGTTAGATTGGTTATCATGGGCTTTGAGCCTCAAAGGAAAAGAAATAAAATGAAGAGAGGGAGTGGGAGCCTGGGCTAGGGTTTAGATTTAGGTATTAAAATAAATAGAATGAAAGTCAAAAAACTATATAGGTGAATTTTAAAGGAGATTAGGAAAAACAGGTAATATTGGAGAAAAGTCATAAAAGAGAATAAAATTTCATAAGGGCAATGAAATAATAGTATATGGGTCATATAATAGCTTATATCAAATACGTCTCACATAAGCTAAAACTGTTGCTTATATTATATCAAATGATAATGAAAATAGTGCGAAGATATGCGTCACATATAAAATACCATATACTAACGACAACTAATTTAAATAAATAAGGAATATTTTAAAATACAGTATTACGTGTACAGGGTATTACATTATACCCCACTTAAATAAAAATTTCGTCCTCGAAGTTAAAACGAATACTGAAAAGAATCAAGCGACGTTATTAGGAAACACTATATAGTAACTTACGCAAGAGCAGCTAAATGGAAATCAAATATTTGTATGTAAGTAGTAGAGCAGATAAAAAGGAATACTTATATGTAAGAACAAAGACATAATAATTAATAATATATATATATATATAATTACAATGAAAAATAGAATAACAATAATAAATAATAGTGAAGTATTGGCTGATAAGTCTTAAGAACCAAAACTATTTTAGTAAAACTATAAATCGAGCAAGTACAAAATAACTTTAGAATACCCATAAGGTAAAAGTGTAGAAAAAATAAAACGAAAAATAAGCGAGCTAGTAATGAAAGCAACAAAAGTGACATATAAACTAGAAGCAGTAATAAGAATTTTTTTGACTTGATAGGATATATTTAAAGTGTGCATATATTAGTAGTTAAAAATGGAACAAGAATGAACCTTATATAAGATTAATAACATTATGAATGTAAGGAAAATAAAATATAAGAACAACATGTAACTTAGAGTAATAGTATAAAAGAGATAGGAAGCGACAAGATAAATGAAACATAGCACGACGAAGACCAGTAAGGAAATCATATACAAGAAGTAACCAAGAATGAAAATATCGTAGAGGAAACAAAATAAACATATATAAATTGAGCAAGCACAAAACAACAGAGGAAGAATACTGATATAGAAATACAAGTAAGAAAATATTGTGAAGGAGTGCAATTTTATGGTATAAATACGACTAGTCGCCAAACTAGGTAACAGTAGATAAAATAAAGACAAAGACTAGTTTATATATATATATATATATATATATATATAAGTTCGGAAAAAATAAAATATAAAAAAATAAAGATAAACTGAGATAGGGATGATATAGGTATGAAATAAATAAACAAAATACCAGCATGCAGAATAACGATAAATGTATTAGAGGGAAAAGAAAATGAAATACATTCATAAGTAAACAAACAAAGATACGAAAATGAAAATAGCTAGCATAAATAAGAATAAAGCAAAGAGAATATTATGTAGATAATCAAGATAAAATGTATATAAGAGAAAAACTAAACAGTTGATAAACCAAATCTTAGGAGTTAAACAAGAGATCGCTGAATATAAACGATAACACTATAATAGAATGCTAAAGTAAAGTAGAGTAGAAGTTAAATTGAAATGGTATTCTATAGTTAAAGGCAAAGAAAAGTCCAAACAAGAAGTATGGAGAATAACGCTACATATTAAGAATAATAATAATAAAGAAAGCATTTGTATGGGAAATTCACTAGAAAATAAATATACAATGTAAATTAAAACAATTGAAAAGCTCAGAAATAGTAGAGTACTTCAAGACAGTGAATAAAACTAGATATACTTACTAACACATAAGGGAAATCTAACTACCTATAAATAGGCAAAACTTTAAGTTTAAGATAGTGAGTGTTACTAATTATAACTATGTTAAGAGAAAAATAACACTAGTAATATACAGTAGAGTAGCCGGAGAAAAGATTGCGGTATGTACTTCGAAAATCGACGACGCGAGCAAGCACTCCAATAGAAGAAACGTAAATAAGAATTGGGTTGTCCATAATGATACAAAGATAAAGGATGAAAATCAAATTCAAAATCAGGGAAAGATATAAATTTACGAGGATATGGTTTGACAATTTCAGACAGGGGTATGTGGCAAGATACAACTTAATCGAGAAAAGCGAGTCAGGGATGTAGTGATAAACCATGGTGTCAACTAAGTTTGGGGTCTAAGTACAGTGAGTCAAATAAAAATAGTTAGTCACAATTCACAACTTTATTGCATTCAAACCTAGAAGTTTAACAGATACAAGATTTAAATGAAAAGAAATAACTGAAATAACAATGTCTTTATTGAAAGAAGGAAGGGTGATAACTCCATATCGCTATCTAAATCTCTATGACCACGTAAGGCAAGTCTGAATCCTGTGTTGGGTGCATATCATTCTCGAAATTCAAAGTACAAAAATAATGAAGACAATCAAGTCACTCAGACAGATGTGGAAGTCGTTGATGAATCACCTCCTTACAGCTCTTTCCTTCGGGGGCAGCCGTTGACAAGATGCTCACCAGATCAAAAAATCAAGCACTGCCTCTTGGCCTTGCGACAGTCCCTCTGAAGGTGTCCGGACTCTTGCAATAACTACAAATTTGGGTTTTCCACCGCTTCTGCTGCTGAGGAACAAATGGGCGTTTCATCTGTATGCCTCTTCTTTATTTAACAGGGATTCCCCCATGATTAGGAACTCTTCCTGGTGCGTGAACCATTTGCTTTCTTAATTCTTCAGCCAAGAGATCATTCGTTCACTTTTGGGTTTCTATCAAGCTTTGCAGTACACCCAAAATCTCGACGGTCTGACTCCGGGGAGTGGAGGTGGAAGAAGAGTTATTGGAAGCCATGGTTGAAACAATAATTTTCGGATGGCGTAAGAGATAAGGATAAAGATAGGATGTATAATCGATAATTAAAGATAAGGTGAAGCAGCAGAATATGATGATGCAAAAAGGATTAAATAGATTTGAAAGGCAAAGAAACAAGGCATTAATCAAGGGATCCCTAGTTGAAACCGCAATCTCATTTTAAACTTGGCGCTCTAATACCAACAAAACCATGTCACACCCTGCTTCCCAAAATATGGAATACAAGGAGTGACTAGGCTAGCCATGCTCCTACGGTCAAGAAAATATCTTGCCGTAGTTACACTTCGGCTTCTAGTGGTACATGATAAGCAGTAATCATAGCACAAGTAATGAGAAATGCAGTCGCTAATTCTATCAAAACAGATATACAACTAACTAGATAGAGTCAAAGAAATGATAGCGCTGATGTCGCTGATCTAAATATCCGCAATATCCTCAAGGTAAGGCAGGTCCTGATCCGAGCTAAATCCACTTTTCACTCTGAGCATGCATACTCAGATCATCAGAGTGACAAAATAGCAATATATAACACGTGCAACAATAATAACATGAAGTATCATGCACAAGTCAAAGATATGAACATGAAGTAGCATACACAGGTAAATGCTATGACATGAGTATCAGATCAGTAAATCGATGCAAGAACATGTCACTAATCATATCAGTCTCTAGGTCTCAATGTCCATGTCACTATTTTATCGTTAGTCTGAGCATAAGAGTCGACTATTAGAAACACATAGCCCTCTCCTGTATTCAGTAACAATCAATAACACGTGTTCACGTAATGTGACCCTGAGTGGGTCCCTTTCCTGTATTCAGTCTACGCTCATGTTATGGGACCTTGAGATTCCGTTGACCGAACTCCCGCTCAAACTATCCCAACACCCATGGTCAACATCAAGATCCAACCACAAACCAAAATATCAGTTAGCCATGACAAGTCTACTCGAGGATTGGAGACTGGTCTCCATTAGGCATGACTAGGCCAGTACTTTAGACAAGTGGACATCCCCCAATGTCTTATCTATGACACTAATATAAATTATTCCATAACCGTCTCATTCCAGTTTTAGTTACACTCATATACGTCCCATAGACGTCGACAATGCAATAATTAAATGGTCATGTTGATTGTGTACAAATACGTGTCTTAATCACTATTCGTCCACGCTTTTACGCTAATGTACTTCCCACAATCTAATCACTAATACTTTGGTTATTCTAAAATTAGGCGCTATGATATCGATGCAATAATCAATAATTACAGAGAATATAACAGTCATGCAACATAATAGAGATGCAGTAAAATACACTACTAATGATATATGAGCAGCCGGTAGTTTGGATTACGAAAATCACATAAAATCACACGAGCATAATTTGGCAAAACAGTATACAAGAAGTAAATAGTATAATAAATTATATATAGAGAAAAATTGGTTTCGAGTTAATCGGGCTTCAGGTTTGCGAGTTACGGTCATTCCATTTTAAGTGTTCACTGCTAGAAATCCAATTTCTGAACTGGTAGTTCGTTTCGTAACACGTTTTACTCCCTGTTGGGAGCATAATTAGGCGACACTACAGTTAGATAATATTTATATTTATCTGTTATGTTTCCAACGCATCAAACGGATCAATAATATCCGATGTATGCATGGATATATACACTACTTAAGGTTATGGTATACATTTTGTTTCTACAGAAAACTGCAATACATACCGACAGTTAAAAAGGTGTTATAAATATCAAACGATACGAGAATGCAATGAGACTAGTACTGTTAGAAATCTAATTCAATTCCTTACTTTTCTATGTATTGTTGTGCACACTTGCGTACTTAAACAGTGAGAAATATGTGTTCTAAAACGGATAAAGGCAGAGATTCTTGCTGGACTGCAGTCCAGAGCCATGAATCGCCTAAGTTTTCGTTGTCATAAATTATTAAAATTTAGAGATCGATTATATGATGCTGTAGGTTTATCTGTTGGTTTCGATACGAGCCATGAAACGTTTCATTACGAATCATATTCAATATAATATGAATTTTACAATGTGGCATGCACGTTAGAAATCAAATTTTACGATGCATACTGGGGACATCGTTTCATATGCGAAATTTAATCGTTTCGATAGTAACTTTTTATACGCTACACATTAATAGTATAATGAACTATTGATTAAGAAAAGTTTATAATCATTAAGGTTTTAAGTCCGGTAATCGTATCGAACACTTGTTACGCTTATATAAATAATATCATAATTATCATTTATCAAGTTAATTAACATATATATATATATATAGCATGATTTCATAAGTGAAGGGGTTCACTTACTTTGGGTCGCTGACATAAAGCGACGCGACGTGCAGGGTTCGTCTCGACACACGATACGGCGCGATACTGGACACGGCGCGTGGCATGCGCGGTGCAGGGCGACTCAGTACTAGACGCGGTGGCGATGTGGGAGTGATATAGCAGTGGACGTGGAGACGACGCGGGCGTGACACGATACTGGGCACGGTCTTGGCTCGGCGTGTGGTGCTGGTGTGGCACGATGCGACACGGTACTGGATGCTATTGAACACTGTTCCCCTCCGAATGGACGGCGCACAGGACCGCAATGTCCTGACGCTGGGATTCGGGGCAGATGCTATTTGGTTTTATCCGTCCACCTCTCCGAAGATGCCAAGTTGATTTATGGCACCGTGTATCGAAGGTTTAGACGGATGCGGCCGATGTAGCAGACTTTGTCAGATTCTCCCTCGCTAGAGGGGTTTTTGATTGTGGGGACGCTCTTCCCTGCAGGTGCAAGCCCCTGCAGTTAATTACGCTACCGCTTCGTGGTAACAACTTTCTCCTTCTCCAGGATTTCACTTCGTGTCGTGGGTGTTTGTTTTGTTTGTGGTTGCCCGTGGATTGTATACGGAGACTGAGTAATACCGTCGCCCGTAGGACGTGAACTAGTCCAAATCCGTATTTACTTAGATTTGGGTTCGGTGTTTTTAGTTTAAGGATGCATTAGTCGCGTTGCGGCTAAGATCAACTTAAACGTTTGTCAAGGATAAGTTAGTCCTGTTTGAGACTAAGATCAACTTAACGGGGTGATCCATTTAATATATGGCCGTTGGGACTCGTCGCCTCTCTGACGTCGTTGAAGGATTACAACGACAGATGTCAGAGGAGTTCGGAGATGTACCCTTGGACCAAGGTCGATTTGGAATTTTATCATTCACTTGAGTGTTTAAGGATACGTTAGCCGTATTTGGGGCTAAGATCAACTTAAACGGGACCGTTTAGATCCGGCAAAAGAGCATTTGGAGGCTCTATTGTTCCAGTTTAGGGACGTAATGGTCCATTTCCAGTTTAGGGACGTAATGGTCCATAGGTAGTTTAGGGACGTTGCGGTCCATCATTAGTTTAGGGACGTTTCGGTCCGATATTAGTTTAAGGACGTTTCGGTCCGATATTAGTTTAAGGACGTTTCGGTCCATCATTAGTTTAGGGACGTTTCGGTCCGATATTAGTTTAAAGACGTTTCGGTCCACGAGTTTAAGGACCCCGCAGTCCATATGGGTGTGTGGTCGTCGGGACCCGTCACCTCTTTGACGTCGTTGAGGAATTACAACGATAGATGTCAAAGGAGTTCGGAGATGTACCCTCGAACCGGATGTAGATTGATTTAGGAGAGCCAATTTGCTCAGTCGGTTTAATTTAAGGACTTATGGCCACGATTGGGCTAAGTCCAGTTGAAAATGTCCAACATTTTATTTGCTTTTACATTGCATTTCTTTTTATTCTTATTTGGGCTTTGCCCAGAAAGGATGCAGAGCATCAATTTTTTTTGGGGCTCTGCCCTTTTTAGGCCTGCTAGGTCTTTTGGATTTGGGCCTGGCCCTTCAAGTAATGCATTGCATTTGTGCAAAGCACTAGGAATCTTTTAGATTCAAGAACAGAAGTGCAAAGCACTTTTTTAATTTCTTGATCTAAATTTAGATCAAAGAAAAAAAGTTTTTCCTTGTTTCAAAGAACCAAAGGTTCATAGCAAGTGCAAGGCACTATTTTTTTTTATTATTTTTATTTATTTATTGAAGATCACTGATTTTGTTCTTAGATCAATGATCTATTCCTAAGAGAATTTTCTCTTCTTTTAAAGGTTTTTACCTTTTTTTGTATTCTCCAGGAGTTCTCAAGAGTTCTCTTCTCTCTTCTTTTTTTTTATCCAAATGTCTCTGTCTTTTTGAAATGAGGTCTGGGGTCCTTTTTATAGTGCTCAAAAATTAGTTAAATTTGTTAAAAAGATCTTTTTCTGAGTGATTTGGGGAATTTTCCCCACCGTTGGATCTTTGATCCAAAGGCCCCTGTTTTACAGAAGAAATCTTCTTGTTTTAACAAGAACAGAAAAAAAAAATTTCCTTAAATTTTCATTCTGTTTTTGCGCAACTCCCCAGCGCGTGACACGTGTCGCGAAACGAAGCGCTTGCGCAACTGCGCAGACACGTGTCTCGCAGCGAAGCGCTTGCGCAACTCCGCTTGCGCAACTGCGCAGACACGTGTCGCGCAGCGTCGCGCAGCGTCGCGCAGCGGTGCCCTTGCGCAACAGTGTTTGCGCAACTGCGCGGACACGTGTCGCGCAGCGGTGCGCTTGCGCAGTTGTGCTTGCGCAACTGCGCGGACACGTGGCGCGCTGTGGTTTACTTGCGCAGTTGTGTTTGCGCAACTGCGCAGACACGTATCACGCAGCGCAGCGTTTGCGCAACTGAGTATTGCTTATGTTTTTTAAAGAGCCTTACTCTGATTAGACGCACTGCCTTGGGCGTTGTGCTGCCGTGTCAACTTCTGACACGTGGCGCGTTGCGCGCAGCGCACGGGATCTGAAGCGTTGCTTCAAAATTTGAATTTTTGAAATTCAAACAGAGCCTTGCTCTGATTGGGGGAACAAATGCCCCCCCACCGTTGCGCTCACGTGGCGCGCACGTGAGTGCAGCGGTGGCAAGATCCCGACCGTTGGATCATGGAGGTCAGGTGAAGAGGCGCAGGCGCCTATAAATGGGACCCTTGGTCCTTTAATTTCTTTACCGTTTCAAGAAATTTGATTCAGAGCCTTGCTCTTGCTTAAGAACTCTCAGAGCCTTGCTCTTGTTTCTTCCCAAGAACTTTAAAGTTCAGAACTTAGAATCACTCTAGGTAAAAATTTAAATTAATTTAAATTAAATTTAATTAACAGAGCCTTGCTCTTATAGATCTTTGATCTAAAGAAAACCACTTTGGGGTTTCTTCAACAGAGTCTTGCTCTCATAGATCTTTGATCTAAAGGAAACCCCTTTGGGGTTTCATCCACAGAGCCTTGCTCAAAAATTTACAGAGATCTTGTTCCTGGGTTTTAACCCATGAACAGAGCCTTGCTCATAGATCAAATGGAGAACTCCTAAAAGTTTTCATGGATCTTTAAGATCCCAAAATTTTTCTTTTAATCCTTAGGAGTTATAGTTTTCATTACTATTACAGAGCTAGGCCCCCCCTTTTTTTTAGGAAGTTTTATTCCCTTGAGACCAGAGTTTGACAAATGTCACTCTGTGACAAAGTTTTGCTCTAAAAGATGAGATTTTCTCCTTGTCTCTAGGGATTTCCCCCCAATGAGGATATTCTCTTGGGGGTCTTTTTCATTAACTGACAGTCTCATCCAATGATGGGATTGTCTTATCAAATGATGCGCCGTCATCTAGATTTTGTGGGTCCCCCTTTGGTCCCCTACCCACTGCATTGCAGTGTGATGTAGAACTTTAAAATGTGAAGCATTGGAACACTAACGGTTATTATTTTCTTGCTTTTTCTACAGGAAACATGTCTGAAGATATGTCTTTCCCTTTCGTTCGCTCGGAAGGAGGGTTCCCCCATTCGCCAGTGGACCGGGTGGCGTTCGCTCTCATTAAAGATCATGACCCTGAGTGCAAAAAGCTCCACCTATGGGGAAGGTGGTACAGCCAGATCATCCAAGGCCGTCGCAGCTTCAGTTCCGCCTCGCCGTCTGAGCCTACAGTCACGATCCCCTATGCAGACGAACCCCCGGTGAAGTATGTCGTGGAGGTTAAAAACTGGAATTCTGATGATCTCCTCCAGCCTGCGATCGGTGCCATTCCCGTGCAGCCGCCGCCGGCAATAGACATTCTGGGGAGGCGAATCTGTCAGGGTGAAGCACGCCCTTGGGGACAGGCCTACAATATTGGACTGATCCCGCGACCCCCCGCCGGATATTTGCAGTGGGCCCGGTACATCTTATCGGCGAAAAGGACTCACCTAACGAGGATTGGTTTATATCCAGCCATCTACGTTTTGCTTTTCGAGTATCCCTCTCCTCCAACGTGGTGGGTCAAGGCCTTTATCGAACAATGGAATATCCCCACTCACACCTTCCTGATGACGGATAGGGAAGTCTCTATCTCCTTGGAGGAATTCGCTGAGATTTCGGGTCTACCAATGATGGGAGAGCACTACGAGGAGCTGCTTCCTCCTGACGAGTACGCTTTGCCACCAAGCAGCTGGTCTTTGACTTGACTCCGGAGAACGCCATTCAGCATCAGTATCTGGGCTTGGTGAAGGTATTGGAGATCTATGAGGAACTCCATCTGGAATCGGGCGACCGGGGCGTCAGTTTCGCAGATTTTATTGCTCGCTTCATTCGCCCAGAGTTCCTATCAGAGGAGGGCGAGAAGTTCGCTCAGCTTGGTGACCCTTTTGGTTTCGGCTTGGACCGCCGACCCGTATCGGACAATGACCAGAAGGATTTCTATCTTCCCAACGCTGCCATTGCTGCTTTCTCGGAAATTGCCGTCCCAGGCATGGATGAGGAAACCTTTTTTATTGGATTCTTGGGCTTGTGGCTATGCAACTTTGCACTCCCCATGCACCCCCGCCTCATGCGGCCCTCTGTCTTTTACCCAGCGCATCGGATGGTGGCTGGTTTGCAGTTATCGGTAGGAATCGCCGGACTGGCTTACCTTTATCATGGACTTAGCGTAGCGGCGGACGCCAGTGAGCCCGGGGTACAGCCTGCTAACTTCCCGATGCACTACTTCACTTCTTGGATGGAGATGCATGTGCGAGGGGTGTTTGGTGCCCATAAGACTCCTCCGTTCTTCGAGAAATACAGACTCCCGAGAGTCATGCGGTTGGTTGGGGCTTCAATTGTGGTTCCAGCCCCGTGGGAGTCTAGAGGGCTGCTCCTTCGTCCACATCTGGTCGGAGCGAAGGTTTCTTTTGTGGACAAGGTCATAACCATAGGCTCAAAGACCACCAAGTCAGTGGTGCCCCTGCGTGATAACTTCCAAGATGGGGCTTCTGTATTGAAAGCTCGGGAAATCCTCCATCTCTACTCCATCCGGCCAGGCTATCTAGTGTTCAGGCAGAATAAGACAGCCTTGTTTATGAGATATAACCCACACCGATTTGCCTGGCAGTCAAGCTACAACCAAGGGATCCCGCTGGAAGCTTTCTTGGAAACGCCCGTGGTCGGCCCAGAGGGAATAAAGAATGCGATGCATCATTTTACACGGCTTAACACAGGTTCCTATTTCTTCATTAGTGAACCCAGCTGTGCCCCTAAGATGCTTAATTCATATGTGGCCTAGTATGCGCACGCGATGGGCCCAATTATCTTAATGGAGAAACGTATGCTGGTTGACCGTAGGGGTGCGCCTCCCGGCGGCGATCGCAAGGCCCCTTTGCAGCCATGGCTCCCGATCGTCCCTCCGCTAAAAGATGCTGGAGTCGATCGACCACGCGTGTTGAGCCCCCCGCGGGGATTGCCGCTGCCCGCTACGGTGGATGCACCATCGGCGCCCCGTGCTCCCACGAAGGTGGCTAATGTAGTATCGCCAGAGCCAGGCGTAGGAGCAGATATTGGGACCCGCCGCCCTAAAGTGACTGCCAAGCGCAAATCTACTCCGGGTGGGTCTAAAGCTGGCGAACAGAAGAAGAAGAAGAATTCCACCCTTTCCCTCGATGCGATCCTCAGCTTAAAGCCTGCGGCTCCTCCCACCGAAGGCATATGTGAATATGGCAGTAATGAGGGCTTCTTGGTAGACCCTGCGGACACCAATTTGGCTGCCGCCATTGCAGCTTCTGAGCGATCGGCGAGGCTCGAAGCGATGTTAAGCAAACTCGCTGAGTCCGGTAATCATCAGCCACTTTATTTGTCATTTTATTGCACTTTTTATTATTATCTTTAACTAATATTTGCTCCATTTTCAACAGGTGTCTCTACTGAAGAGGCTATTGCTGCCTCCCTGAAAACCTTCCAGGAGGAGGAGGAGAAGCGTGCCCTAGCAGGCGTCGGTATGTTTCACCCCTTTCTCTTTTATAAGGAAAGTTTGTCGTCTTTTTCTGATGGTCAACCTAACCTTCTTTTGTTTCTTTGCAAGGGTTGTATCAATTGATGCGGGGATCCTTCCCGAGCCCGTTACCGAAGTCCCGGCTTCGTCAAAGTTGCCGCAAGAGCCTCGGCTTGACAAAACGACGAGGGATGCCCTGAAAAATCTAGAGGCCTCCCTATTTACGGACGAAGAAGCATCACTCAAAGAAGCCCTAGTGGCATCCATCTCAACGGCTCGAGAGGAGCGGAAGCGGTTGAGATGCGAAGAAAAGGCGCGCAGAGCTGCTTTGGCCACAGGAGTGGGCCCTAGCACTATTCCTCGTGCCGACACTCCTTCTGAAGAGGCCCCTGCCGTCCTGTCTACTGCTCATAGGCAAGTGGCATGTGCGGCCCGGAGTGCAAACGATAAATCTTCTTCAGGTAGCATTTCTTTCAGAACCTTGTTGTAAGAATTATAAAGCCATTGGCTCATATGCATTCCATCTTGCAGGGACAGGTCCGACTGAGGGGGAGGCGGAGACCGTCGAACCCAGGGGGGCGGAAGAAGCGGTACTTACCGAACCAGAGCCGACAGTGAGCAACGTCGTCGGGGCCACGGGGCCTGAAACAGAGGTTGAGGGATCCGCCGCCGAGAGGGTCATTGATGCCGCACCTGAAGTGGCGGCAGATGAGATGATTGTCTTAACCGAGCCGAAAGCAGTAGAGGGCGAAGCGCTTGAGGCTGGAGACCTCGTGGTGCCGATGGACGAGACAATCGCGACCGCAGAACCCGAGGGAGTATCGGGTGAGGCGGCCACGATTCCTGAGGAGGAGCTGACCGCTCTTTCCCAGGAATCTGGCAATACTCCGATCATAGCCCTCCCCGTGTATGGTTCCTTGCCGTCTCCAGGGCTTGCGAGCACAACAACGGTTCCCATCGAGTCGGGTGATGAGGCTACGGGCGGTGGTCTCATGTCACTGGAGGAAGGGATTGCTTCAGTTTCGGCTGGCAGCTCGTCGGGTAAATTTTTAATTACCAGCGTTCTTCTTTTTTTTTATATGTCTCACGACCTCTTCTAACAAGTTTGTCTTTGCAGGTGCGGCCAGTGCCGACGCTCCATTGCTCGAGGGAGCACCGTCAACTACTGCTTTGGCGGTGGTCACTTCCCCGCCTTCCCTTGTACCATCGCGGATGTTGGAAGGTATGGATTTACGACTCATGCATTAATAATTTTTTTTTAAAATGTAGCTTTTGTACTAACGTTATATCACTGTGCCCTTTCAGGAGTGCTCTTTGATCATTTATATCAAGTGTTGCTCCCACACTTCTCCTTTCCATCCGAACTCGCTTCTCCCTCTAGTGGCGCCGGTGAGTATACTTTCACTACAATGTCTTTATTTATCCCTTTTTTAGCAATGGGATGATTTCTGACTTTTCCTTTTCTTTATTGCAGTGCCACAAATCGAAGGAGGGGATGCAAGACCTGCCACGCTACCGGCCCTTCCGGCTTTGCCGTCCGTTGCAGCTGGTATAGTAAATTTCCTTTTTGGTAACCCTTCAACATCTCTTGAACCGTCGTTTGACCATGTTTTGTTTTGCAGCTATTGTTCTGGCTCCGGTCCCTTTTGAGTCTCGCGTCCTTTCACCGGCAGGCCCTTTCTTGAAACGTCCATCTTCGAAGGGTGCTGTGATGAGTTTGGGCATGCTGAGCGGATACATCGAAGAGCTCAACATGGAAGCTCTCCCTTCTGCCGTAGATTTCGCTGTGGAGGTTAACCCGATGTTGGCGGTGCTCGTAAATTTTCATAACGAAGGCGTCGTCGAATCTTGGGTTAATCACTGCAGGGAGATCGAGGCCTGTCTACATCGGCTGGAGTCGACGCGTCCTTCTCCCGAAGTTTTAGCCCTGAGCACCCAACGAACAACTTGGCTCGAGCAAAGCACTTCTCACTTCCGCCATTTGGAGCAAGAAGCAGCTTTAAAACTAAGGGAGTGCCAAAAGACCTCGAACGAGACGGCCCATCTGCGCGCTGAGGTTGAAGCAAATGCTGCCCAAGTGAAGACTATCTTTGAGGGTCTCTTGGAGCGCATCTCCCATGGGCTAAACTTGAAGCGGAAACTTGACGTAGCTGAGCGCAATATCCCCGGTTGGGAAGCTGCCTATCAGGTCGTCAGGGAGCAGCTTGCGTCTGTCTTGCAGCAACGAGCCCAAGTGGAGGCAGAGCTGGCGGTGGTAGCCGATCAAGAGAAGGCATGGAAGGGCGTATGCGAGCAATTGCTAAATCTATGCAAGACGCTTCCTTCCCAGTAATTCTTCTTGTATCATTTATACTTGTAAAATATATGTATATATTTTTATATATTTTTTTATTCTTTAGTATAATGTATCCTGTACTCGATCAACATTTATGAATAAAAGATACACATTTTTGTAATGTCCTGTGTCACTTCTTCGCTTTTTCTTTCTTTTCAGCATGACATCTTTAATGCAGCTTATTGGCAGATAACTTCATTTCTCCCAGAGATAACGATGGCCTAGACTGCAGGTTCAGATCTGCCGCCTAGGACTTTTCAACTCTATGAGTCGTGAGGGTCTCATAGAGACTTTTCTCCCTACGGGTCGAGAGGATCTCGTAGGTGGTTTTTTTTTCTCCTTAGGAGTCGTGAGGATTCCTAAGTGTGGTTTTCTCTTATAAGTCGTAAGGATCCTACAAGAGAATTTTTCCCTCTTACGAGTCGAGAGGACCCGTAAGCGGTTGTTTCCCTCCTTATCGAAACTCGACTTTGGAGAGTGAGACCCGTGTATAGTATGCAAGAGACCATTTTAGATCGACTTGTAGGGTCCCATCGTTCACGAAGCAAGTTTTCCCACCTCTGCTGCCTGAGGCTTCATCTTGCAAATTAAGAAGCAAGTCCAATTTGTTGAAGAAATCCCCTTTTCTGAATGATTTGGCGGAATTTCCCCCACCGTCGGATCTTTGATCCAAGGGCTTCTGTTTTACAGAAGAAAATCTTCTTGTCTTAATAAGAACAGAAAAGATTTCTTCAGAACCTTAATTTTGTTTAGCGCAAATGCTCCAGGGTATGACACGTATCGCACAGCGCACAGTGCAGCGCAACTGCGCTAGCGCATCTGCGCCGACACGTGTCACGCAGCGCACGGCGCATACGCCGCTGAAGCGTTGCTTCCTTTAATTTTGCTTGAAATAGAGCTTTGCTCTGATTGGGTGCGCTGCTTTAGGCGTTGCGCTGATGCGTCTGCGTCAGACACGTGGCGTATTGCGCAGCGCAAATAATCTGAAGCGTCGCTTTATTAAATTAATTTTCAAGTCAGAGCACGGGGAAGACGAAGCGTTGCTTCATCTCCCGCCTCGGAATTTGAACAGAAGTTCGCTCCGATTAGGGTAAACTGCCGTGACAACTCTTGGAAGTCGAAGAGGCACTTGATGCCTATAAATAGGACGTTTCGTCCCCTCCCAGATATTTATCATCTTTCAGATTTCTATTTTCGAAGACCTCAGAGCTTTGTTCTTGCCTTCAAGATCTCCGGTGCCTTGCTCCTCCTTTTTTTTTCAAAGTTTTTAGGAAAACTTTAGGTAAAATCGATTCTTAGATTAATCTTAACCAGCAGAGCTTTCATCCAGGGGACTTTATCCTTGAACATAGTTTTGCTCTCTAGGAATTTAGTCCTCTACGTATATTATTGCTTTTCTATTGCTGATCTTCCTGTAATATTTCCTCCAGGCATAATGGCGGCGGTGCATTTATACAGTTTGCACGAGTTTATTACCTACGACGATATCCGCGCTCAGGGTCGTCAACAAAACCAGGAGTTTACAGACGCTGAATGTGCAGAAGTCATGGGTCGTCTGAACGCAAGCGGTGGTTGGCTGTTGCCTCGTCGTTCAGCCCTTTTGAAAGTCGTGTTGGGAGCCATATGGAGAGCACTTCCGGGTCTTCATGAGGCCTTACCGCTCAACGCGCTGGATGATGCCGAAGACAAGGTGCATTCAGTGTACCTGACAGGGCTGATTTCAAAGAAACGATGGAACAGCCTTATTGACATCCTACACCAAGTCTTCCAGCAGACGACGATAGTTGCTGCTTATCAAAGGCCAGGAGGGCTCGCCGATGATCTCGATACAGAGGAGCGAGAAAGACTGCGCATAAGAATAATTAGAAAGGCCAGAAGAACTCTGGATGGCCTTACTTTTGATTTCCTCAATCCGTGCCCCGGATCTGAGATTATACCGTTGTAATAATTTGAATAATGTTTCTTCTTCATTATTCTTATGCTTGTAAAAGAAAATTTTTTTAGCAGTATGAATGGAAATCCTTCCCTTTTCTATTTCAGCTTGTCTTATTTCTCATCCTGAGTCTTCTGCCCATGCATAAATGAATGCGTCACGCACGCCAGATCAAATGTAGACCGGATATTCTTTCTGTCATCTTCTTCTTTTTTTTTATTGTCAGCAGGCTGTCTTAATAACCATGGTTGATGGATGTCTAAAACGAGTATTCCGACTTCCTTAGGAAATAGCGATGGCTTAGGCCGCAGGTTCTGGTCTGCTGCCTAAGACTTTTTCAACTCTATGATCCGTGAGGGTCTCATAGAGGCTTTTCTCCCTACGGATCGAGAGGATCTCATAGGCGAATTTTCTCCTTAGGAATCGTGAGGATTCCTAAGTGTGGTTTTCTCTTATAAGTCGTAAGGATCCTATAAGAGAATTTTCCCTCTTACGAGTCGAGAGGATTCGTAAGCGGTTGTTTCCCTCCTCGTCGAAATTCGACTTCGGAGAGTGAGACCCGTGAATAGTATACAAGAGACCAGTTTGGATTGACTTGCAGGGCCCCATTGCTCAAGAAGCAAGCTTTTCAATCCTTGCTGTCTGAGACTTCTTCTTACAAATTGAGACGAATCGGGGATTTGCTTGCGGAGAGGGTGGTGGCTCTCTCTCATCACGGAGTGTTTGTATCCGTGAGTCGAGGAGTTTTCTAGGGATTATTTGTTTCCCAAGCGCCAAGGATTATTTGTTTCCTTGGGGTTTGAAACGAGTCGAGAATTCCCACGGGGGCACTGGTGGCTCTGCGGGTCGACGCGGATCAGGAGGCTCTCGTCAAGGAGTGTTTGTATCCGTGAGTCGAGGAGTTTGCTAGGGATTATTTGTTTCCCAAGCGCCAAGGATTATTTGTTTCCTTGGGGTTTGAAACGAGTAGAGAATTCCCACGGGGGCACTGGTGGCTCTGCGGGTCGACGCGGATCAGGAGGCTCTCGTCAAGGAGTGTTTGTATCCGTGAGTCGAGGAGTTTGCTAGGGATTATTTGTTTCCCAAGCGCCAAGGATTATTTGTTTCCTTGGGGTTTGAAACGAGTCGAGGATTTCCACGGAGGCGCTGGTGGCTCTGCGGATCGACGTGGATCAGGAAGCTCTCGTCAAGGAGTGTTTGTATCCGTGAGTCGAGGAGTTTGCTAGGGATTATTTATTTCCCAAGCGCCAAGGATTATTTGTTTCCTTGGGGTTTGAAACGAGTCGAGGATTTCCACGGAGGCGCTGGTGGCTTTGCGGATCGACACGGATCAGGAGGCTCTCGTCAAGGAGTGTTTGTATCCGTGAGTCGAGGAGTTTGCTAGGGATTATTTGTTTCCCAAGCGCCAAGGATTATTTGTTTCCTTTGGGTTTGAAACGAGTCGAGGATTTCCACGGAGGCGCTGGTGGCTCTGCGGATCGACGCGGATCAGGAGGCTCTCGTCAAGGAGTGTTTGTATCCGTGAGTCGAGGAATTTGTTGGGAGGGTATGGTTCCCTCTTTGTTTATGCCCTTGGATTGTATACAGGGATCGATGTGATCTTAACTGTAGGGCAAAAAGTTTCATTCTTTCATTTTTTTTTATTCTTTCCGCGATGCTCTATCATTTCAGCTTTTATATCGCGAAGGTTGCGATTGCCCAATCATTTCGGCTATTTTTCACGGTGCCCAATCATTTCGGCTATTTATTTTATTTTTATTCGCTTCTTTTTATTGCGAGTTGCCCAATCATTTCGGCTATTTTGCATGCATACATTTTTACTTGCTGCTTTTTATTGCAAGTTGCCCTATCATTTCGGCTATTTCATATGCATGTGCGGCCTACTGGCTTTTCGCCGTAAACTTGAACTTGGACACCGATTTTGGCATCAGCACCGCTACAACTGGGATATTGCCAGGAGCGAATCATCATTTGCTTCTGTTGTTGTCGAACAAAGGAGGCTTAGCGACCAGGGTTAAGGTCCTGTCGACTAAGGCTTTTGACTTCATGAGCCGTAAGGGTCTCACAAAGGTATTTCTCCGTACAAATCGTGAGGATCTTGTAGGTGTATTTTCTCCTTAGGAATCGTGAGGGTTCCTAAGTGTTTTGTTCCTCTGTAAGTCGTAAGGATCCTACAGGAGGGTTTTCTCTTTGTAAGTCGAGAGGATTTACAAGGGTTGTTTACCGTGTGGACATATCCCTAGTCTCAGATGGGACTTAGTTAGGGAAATGTTTATTCGCGCCCGTGGATTGTATACAAGGGTCAGTGCTGAGCCACTTGTAGGGAAATATCGAAAGTTGTGGGGGTTGCTTAAGCACAGGTTTAGATCTCTGTAACTTAAGACTTTCAAATCTTACGAGCCGTGAGGGTCCCATAAGAGCGTTCTCCTTACGAGTCGTGAGGATCTCGCAAGTGTATTTTCTCCTTAGGAATCGTGGGGATTCCTAAGTATGTTGTTCCCTTGTGAATCGTAAGGATCTCACGCGGGTGGTTTCTCCTTATAGGGTCGAGAGGACCCTATAAGTGTTTCTTAACGAGGTTGCACCCTTTCGGGTTTTCACAAACACTCGCCGGTAGTCCTGCTGTTTTTACTCACGGAGCCCTCTCGGGTTTTCATCCGTGCCCGTTTTGCTTATGGACATACCATTTTTTTTTATATTCTTTTTATTTATTTTTTATTTATTTTTTTTTACGAGGTCGCGCCCTTTCGGGTTTTCACGAACACTCGCCGGTAGCCCTGCTGTTTTTTTACTCACGGAGCCCTTTCGGGTTTTCATCCGTGCCCTTTTGCTTATGGACATACCGTTTTTTTTAATTTTATTTTTATATGTTTTTTTTATATCTCGTCAGCCTAAAAGATGCTGCGGTAGTAGTTTAAAGACGTTTCGGTCTGCTATTAGTTTAAGGACATTTCGGTCCGCTATTAGTTTAAGGACATTTCGGTCCGCTATTGAGAGGTTGGCTACTGCTTATAAAACTTGAGCTAAGGAAGATAGCGAGCGGATATGGTCGTCGTCATCTATCATTGACCTAGGCTGTGGCTCATTAAGCGTAGTATTTCTTCAGGAAGCGACCGTTTATCGGCCTGAAAGGCCTTTCACCGTGCATGTCCATGAGTAGATAGGCCCCACCCTGGTAAACTTTATCTATGATGTACGGGCCTTCATAGTTTGGCTCGAATTTTCCCCGCTTGGCGCGATTGGGGATCATAGGCCTTTTGACCACTAGCACGAGTTCGCCTTGGTGGAATGTCCTCGGTCAGGTCAATCTTTCGTATGAGCGCGTCATCTTTGCTTTATAAGCTTCCAGATTTTGTTGCGCTATGAGCCTAGTTTCATCAAGGGCGTCAAGCTCCTCAAGCCGAAGGTGAGCATTTTTTTCGTCCGTTAGCTCGTGGTGAACTGCCACTCGTAGAGAGGGTAACTCTATCTCGAGAGGGAGTACTGCTTCCGTACCGAACACCAACGCGTATGGCGTTGTGTTTGTGGCTGTCTTGAACGTGGTTCGATACGCCCAAAGAGCTTCTTGCAGTCTCTCATGCCAGTCTTTCTTATTTCGGGACACTGTTTTCTTTATAATTTTCGTCAAGGTCTTGTTGAAGGCCTCGGCGAGACCGTTAGCTCGTGGATTATAGACTGAGGAATATCTCCAGTCTATGTTATGCTACTGTGCGAAGCGGCTGATTTTATGACTTCGGTAGGCTGGCCCGTTTTCGGAGATGATCCGCCTCGGAGTTCCAAACCGATATATGACGTGCGTTTTGAAGAAATGGAGGATATTCTCCGTCTTCACTTCTCTCAACGGTACTGCTTCTGCCCACTTAGAGAAGTAATCAGTCGTCGCTAGGATGAAACGATGTCCTTTAGACGATGCTGGTTCGATGGGGCCGACTATATCAGTCCCCCACATTTCGAATGGCCAGCTAGCCACCGTTGGATGTAGTGGATTGGGATGCTGATGGATGAAGTCCCCATGAATTTGGCATGAGTGACATTGTTTCGCATATTCGAGGCAGTCCTGAATCATCGTGGGCCAGTAGTAGCCCATCCGTTTGATCTTTAACTTCATCTTTGGGCCTGCTTGGTGAGAACCGCAGATTCCGTCATGAACTTCTTGAACGACTCTTTCCGCTTCGTCCGGTCCTAAGCACCTCAGCCACAGAGAATCGAATGACCTCTTGTATAGAGTATCACTGACGAAGGCGAAAGACAGAGCTCGTTTCATGAGCTGGTGTCGTGCGGACGCATCTTCGGGCATTTGGTGGGATTTGAAGTAGTCTATAAAGACCTCCCTCCAATCCTCAACCTTCTCATGGTCTTTTATTTGTAAGGTCGCTTGTTCAGTCACTCTCTTTTCTTCGAGTGATCCCGGAGGTATTTCTGCGAGGGCGAGCACCCGACGACTTTGTACCATAATTCTAACCTCATCGTGGTTCTCGTCAGCCAGTTCTTTAGCAAGCTTAGCTAACGCGTCCGCTTTGCTATTTTTTGCGCGTGGTATACTTTCCAAAGTATAGGAGGGAATTTGGGTCAGCAGTTGTTGCACCTTTTCCCCGTATTTTACCAATTCCGGTTTGCATGTTTGGTAATCGCCGTTCACTTGACTGACGACTAGCTG
Source organism: Agapanthus africanus (assembly GCA_030015575.1). NCBI lineage: Eukaryota > Viridiplantae > Streptophyta > Magnoliopsida > Asparagales > Amaryllidaceae > Agapanthus > Agapanthus africanus. The sequence goes on along the minus strand of CM057338.1, from coordinate 177,254,505 downwards.
GGTGTCCCCATATATGAGGAGGCTTTCAATTCCCATATCAATGGCGATCTCGAGACCTGCTATCAAAGCTTCATATTCAGCTTCATTATTCGTTCTCGGTTCTGTTAAGGAGAAAGCGAAGCGCATTATTCCTCCTTGTGGGGTCACGAAGATAAGGCCTACTCCCGATTTGATCATTGGCGTACTTTGTTTGTGCTTTTTCATGGAAGATGCTCCATCGAAATAAAGCTCCCAACGGGTATCACTACTGTCGACTGCGTCAAACGCATGTTTGTCTGGCAAATCGCACTTTAGGGGAGAATCGGCAGGTATCGGGTGCTCAGCAAGGAAGTCGGCGATGGCCTGGCCTTTCACTGCCTTGAGAGGTCGGTACGTTATCGAGAACTCCATTAAGAGCAGGGCCCATTTAGCGAGTCGTCCCGTCAATATGGCCTTTGACATTAGGTATTTGAGAGGGTCCACCTTTGAAATGAGATGGACTTCATGTACTAATGCGTAATGTCTAAGCTTTGTTATTGCGAAGATCAACGCTAAGCAGTGTTTTTCAATGGGGGAGTAGTTGCTTTCTGCCCCCAGTAGAACTCGACTTAAGTAGTAGAGTGCTCTTTCTTTCCCTTGATCGTTCTCTTGTGCCCATAATGCGCCTAAAGAACCTTCGAGGGCAGCTGTATAAAGAATGAGAGGCTTTCCCTTAACCGGAGCGGCCAACACTGGAGGGTTATGCAGGTACTGTTTGATCTCGTCTAGTGCGCTTTGGCACTTTTGATCCCAGACGAACGGGGTTCCCTTCTTCATCAGGTGGCTGTAAGGACGGCACTTTCCTGAGAGGTTGGCTATAAATCGCCGTATGTACGCGAGCTTCCCTTGGAGAGACCGCAGCTGTTTGAGAGTTCTCGGCGGAGGCATTTCCATGATTGCCTTGATCTTGGACGGATCTATTTCGATACCCTGGTGTCGAACAATGAATCCCAGGAATTTTCCTGAGGAAACTCCGAATGCACACTTGAGCGGATTCATCTTCAAGTTGTATTGCCGAAGACGTTGAAATACGGTCTTCAGATGCTCGAGATGTTCCTCATATGATTTGCTTTTAACAACGAGGTCGTCGATATAGCATTCGACGATTTCGTGTATAAGGTCATCGAAGTTCTTCGTCATGGCCCTTTGGTAGGTGGCACCGGCGTTCTTTAAACCGAAGGGCATCACCTTGTAACAGAATATTCCCAAATGAGTCCGGAAAGCCGTATGTTTCTGGTCTTTAGGATGCATTTTTATTTGATTATATCCTGATGAGCCGTCCATGAATGAGAAAATCTCATGCGTGGACGTATTGTCTATCATCAGTTCGGTGACTGGTACTGGGAAATCATCCTTCGGGCAGGCTTTGTTGAGATCCCGAAAGTCCACGCATATGCGCACCGTCCCATTTTTCTTCATCACTGGGACGATATTAGCAATCCATTCAGGGTATTGAACCTCCTGGATAAAGCCGGAGTCTATCAGCTTTTTGACTTCAGCGTTGATGCTCATCTCGAGCTCGAGCCGCATTCTTCTCGGCGCTTGTTTGACTGGCTTGACACCCGAGGATATCGCCAGTCTATGTACAGCAACTTCTGGATCTAGTCTCGGCATCTCGGAATAGTTCCATGCGAAGCAATCTTTATGCTGTACAAGGACGTCTTTTAACGCAGCCACCCTCTCTTCAGACAGCAGCTCGCTGACGAATGTCGGTCGCGGATTGTTTATCGTCCCCAACTCAATTTTCTTGAGGTTATCAGCAGTGGTATGTATTCCATCCTCCAGTTCTTTCGGAGCTGGGGGAAATTCTGAGATCACCTCATCATTGCTGTTTTCGAGGCACCAGGGAAGGCTGTCCATGTTCTCGGATTCTTCTTGTAGTATTGTTATCATGTGACAGGTACGAATTCTCTTCCAATCCCAATGTGGAACTGGTTTTTCTTTCGTGGACTTAGGCTCGTGCTTTTGTGGTGGTGCTACCCTCCAGTTGTTGGACAGAGCGAATTTACCAAGCTGATATTAATCTTCGACCCAATTCTTGAAGGTGAAGCAATCTTCAAGAGGATGACCTACTACTCGATGGTAAGAGCAATAGTCCGGGTGTGAGGCTTCGCCTGCTTGTTCAGGGTGTTTAGACTCCGGCAATGTAAGCATTTGATGTTGCAGGGCGAGATCAAGTATTTTCTTCGTCTTGTCCCGAGGAAACGAGTATGCTCGCCCCATTTTCTTCATAAGGGATAGATCAATAACGCTCGACTCCCGTTTGCATGGCTTCTCAGCCCTACTTTGTTGTTGTTGAGTGCCTTTTTGGCCTTTCGACTTATTTCTGCTTTTGAGCTGAGCCTTCTTTATAACGGGTTGACAAGGAGAGGCATTTTCATCCTTTACGGCCTGTTGGAGAAGGCGTTGCGTCTTGGCTTTCTCGTAGATGGCCGTCTCACGGTTGTGATCATCTCGAACCTTTTGACCAGCTTTCTTTACAAGTCTGTCCATTTGTTCCTCAAACGACGGACTGGGCTCTTTTGCATCTGGAACTTTCACTGGCTTAGGATTAGCGTCCTCCCATTGAGCATCCGCTTCTTCATCAAGGTCATATACGATGTAGCAGCCGGGTAGTAACTCTCGTTTCTTTGAACGGATGTATCCAAGCCCTCTTGTTTCCATTCTCCCGTTAGGCAGTTTGCGTTGGATCCCGGGAATGTTCCAGACCCTGTCATAGAATTTGGCCTCTCTAACGGTCTGTTTGAAGGATATCCCCTGGCGTTTCAGCAGCTTCTTCAAACCTTCTGTATAATATCTGGGAAGACGGATAGGCTGAAGCCTGTCGAGTATGGGATCTGCGCCATGCCAAACTTCTTTTTCCACCTTGTTTTCTTCAGAACGGTAGAATAGGATTGCCTTCTCGTTTTCTCGCCTGGGAGGGATATAGAATGTCTGCAGCTCTTCTACACTGTAGATATTAAGTGCGTCCAGTTCTTTATGATGTTTAGGCGGCACCATGGCGACTTGCAGACTTTGCTCTTCGTCAGCGGAAGCTTGTATTGAAGGTCGAGCAGAGAATACGACATGGACCTCATCCTCCAAATCACTACCAAAGACCAATGTAGGAGTGGACGGTCCTGACTTGTTATGTTGGGGCGGACCCGAATAAACGATCTCCTCTTCCTCCTCGGTATCACTGCCGAAGACAGGGATGGTGGCATTAGTTTTATTTTCCGGCTTGTGACACTTCTCCGTGTCTTCGAAATCCGGCAAGAAGTATTTGGCATCTTCGTATTTGCGGACCTCGTTCACAGAGAACGGGTTCAGTTCTCCCGTCACGGTATACTCGAAACCATCCTTAAAATACTTCATACACTGATGTTGTGTAGAAGGGATGATGTTGTACTCGTGTAACCATGGTCGGCCGAGCAAAGCGTTGTAGCATGTCTTAGCGTCTATGACATGGAACTTAATGTCCGTGACGAGTAGCCCGAAGCGTAGCGTCAGTATCACAGATCCAAGAGTTTTTGACGATTGGGAGTCGAACCCGGAGATGGTGATCTTGTCCCGAGCAAGGTGCTGGACGCTCATGCAGATTTCCTTCAACACCCGCACGTTGAGTAGGTTAACAGACGACCCGTTATCGATCAGGATTTTGCCTATCTTTATATCATGGCAGTATCCCGAAACATAGAGAGGGCGATTGTGTTCGCAAGTCCCAAGTAGAAGGTCTTCATCGCAAAAAGTAACATCAGCCGTGTATACTTCCTCTAATTCATCCTTCATCTTTTCCTCGGCCAGGCATGCTTGGAATTGTTCCGGGTCTTGGAGTGCCTTAATCAACGAATCTCTCGCCTCTTTTGATAGCAAAAGGGCGTCAAGAATGCTGAGCTGTGAGGACAGCTTCCTCAGATGTGCTAAGACGTTGTAATCCACCTTATTCTTCTTTGCTGGGTTCTTAGCGGTTAACTCTTCCGCAACTTGGTCATCGAGAGTAATATCCTCAGAGACCTTCTCTTTCCCTTTATCTTTTTTGTTTAAGGGTCTGAGATTCTTTTCAGGTAGCGTCCGATTGCGTAGCTGGATATTCTCGCAAACCTTCGGTTCTTCTTCTTTTCCCAAAACGGACTCTTTAAAGAGAGGGGCAAGTTCTAGTTCTTCATCAGAATCACTCCCGAATGTAGGCACTTGTGATCCACCGGTGTTAACCATGCAACAATTGCCAGCAGTTCTTTTAAGCCCTTCGGTCGTATTTCTTTGCTCCGGACGAGTTTTATGTTTTTCCCGCTTAAAGCGTTATCGATGAGCAACATATCCTTGCCACCATCTATCGAAAGCTTTGCACTCTTCAATGGGGTGTGAAATCTTCCGATGATATAAGCAATACGAGGAGTGCGTTTCCACTTCACCGGCGATGTTTCCTTCAGAGGATGGTAGCTTCATGCCCATTGATATGGCTTTAGCGAACTTTTTCCTCATCCTGAGCTGGCTTTTGTCGGTAGCGGAGGTGTTTTGCTCCAGCAGGATCGTCTCAGCTCCTTCATCAAGTCGCTGGCACTTGGCCCTTTCAAATATAGCCGCCTCGTGCTCCCGATCAGCTTTACTTTTCAACCGAGCTTCATTAAGGAGTGCGTCAATTACTTCATCTGATGGCCCCAGAACTTTTGGTTCAGGATCTGCCCCCAGCTTTTCGGTGCAAGGAATCTCCTCATCATTCGTGATCGAATGGGAAATCATATGACAGCTCGCCACATATTCCTCGGATTCATCTGATGAACTTTCTCCCTCATCCTCTTCTTGAAAGACATGGCTGAGGAACTCTTGGAATGTAATAGGGGTTCGTGCCCTCTGATTGTATTCCTCCAGCGCGTCAATTTGCTTTTGTAAGTCCGTGCGCTTGTCGCCAGGCTTCACGGGCTTCTTAGATTTCTTCTTCTTCTTTTTCGAAGATTTTGACGGCTGGTTATGAGTGTTTGGGCCACTTCCACCAATCTTTTGAATCGGACGAGGTTTTAGCATTCCCTCCATAATTTGTGGCTCCAATGGGTTCTTCCACTTGACCGCTGGACATGTCTGAAGATCGTTTAGCATCCTCTTTGTCTTGGCTGATAATACGACCTCCCAAGGAGCTTCTTCAATGACGGAGCATGTTGCCCCCGACGTATTCGTCCCCTTAGAGGTGTGGGGCTGCGGGGGATTCACCTTCCATTTGTCAGATAACGTGAACTTGCCCTGTCGGTATTGGTTTTCAAGCCAATTCTTGAAAACGTAGCAATCTTCGATCGGGTGGCCTAGTACTCGATGATAAGGACAGTAGTTGGGCTCGTTGACGTCACTTGGTTGCAACGGACGTTTTGAATCCGGCAGATTTATGAGTCTGTTGCGCAACGCCAGCTCGAATAACCTCCTCATTTTATCGCGGGGGAAGGAATAAGGACGTCCCATCCTATCCTCAAGGGGTACGTACGGGCGCGTATTGTTTGGAGGAGCAACCGGCTTCGAGTCGTTCGGTTGTTGTTGAGCATTAGCGACAACGATCGCTTTTCCCTTTCTTTTGTCATTTCGGGAGTCCGGCTTTGGGAGAGGGGGTTTATGGCCCATCTGGTCCATCTGCGCTAGTTTATCAATCAAAGCCTGGAAGGTAGTCGGCTTGAAGAACATCATAAACTGTGAGATGGTTGCTTGTGGATCAAGGGTTCCAACAAACATTCCCACCACAGGGGCTTCTTCTATGCGCTGCTCACACTTCGACCATAGATTACGCCACCGTATAGCGTACTGAACCCATGTCTCGCCGGGTTTTACCCTAGCGTTAATCAGTGCCGTCATCGGGGTACGTTCACTGGCACTTGCAAAGCGTTGGGTAAACAGCAGCTCCATTTCCGCGAAGCTTTTAATAGAATCATTAGGGAGTTCAGAGTACCACTCGAACGCCGTATCTGATAGACTTCCAACGAACTGGCGGAGCAAAAGCTTGTCATCGCCGCCGGTGTTACCGCAAAGCGCCCTGAACTGGGCAACATGCTGATGGGGATTGCCGGTCCCCTTGTAGACATGGAACTTGGGAATTGTGTAACCCGGCGGGTACTTGATTTGGTCATACCAGCCTGGATATGGCCGCCCCGTTTTTAAGACGTGGCCGGCTGCTTCGGCCGTATGATGAACCCTTATTTGCTGGGCTATGTATTCGTCCAGATCAGTTTTAGAGATTGTATCCTCTTTAGCCGTTGATAGAATGGGCTGAGGATTCGATGTCTCTCCCCTATCGTCTCCAAGGACGATCGGAGGTTCTTCATTCGGGGGATCTTGTTGTATCATCATCCCTATCATGTCCTGGAAGAGGAGGCCCATACGCTGTATGTTGGCCGCTTGTTCAGCAGCCTCTTTGTCCTTCTTTTCCAACATTCGGCGAAGGAACTCGGCGTCGGTCTCTTCATCTCGGCGCTCATCTAAGGACGCTTCAGGGTTTTCTTTTGGCTCTGTAAACACGGCCATAGCATTCATCATCTCCTGGAGCTTTTGTTGCTGCTCCTGAGCCTTGGTCACTGATCGGGTGAGCGGTCGGTGACCCGTAGAAGTGCGGCTTTCCTCCTTTCCAGAAGCCATATAAACCGTATGAACTGTTATGCCCCCTGACTTGGGGCGTTTAGGTTCACCGCTTCTAGACTTTGCCATTGCCACGGGAGCTTTCTCTAGCCTCCTTCTTTTGTGGACCGTTGAAGTGGGCATCCTAGCAATTGTTGCCCCCTGTTGTTTAATGGGGCGGTTTTTGTCTTTTTCCACCTTTGCCTTTTTCTGGCGATGAAAGTGGTCCGGGTCAATCACGGAGTCTTGAACTCTACGCCAAACCTTGTATATTTTTGAGGACAGCCGTTGAGGGGGATGTTCTTGCTTCGTTTCTGGAGCTCTCTCCGCAGGTGGAGGAGATCTCTTCAATGTAGCGGTTGGAGAGTTCTTCCGTACCTTTCTCAGCAGCTCAAAGCTGTTCCCAGTTGGAACAGCAACGTTGACTTCCACCACTGGAGCCGGTGGAGGTAGCCCTGAGGGAGAGTTGCCCCCTGCCTTCCTCACTCGTTGCCAATGGCGACGTCGAGCATGACGAGCCGTTGGGACTGGCTCGGAGATTGAGACATCTTCTTTTTGCTCCCTGTTTGAATGAGGCGTCGCCGGTGTTAACCTCTTAAAGACTGAGGTTGTCTTTTGAGGGGTGATATTCAACCTGTCGAAGACAGATCCTCGAGTAGGGGGAGGAGCAGGAATCGTCAGCCTTGAAAAGACTGACTCTTTGACAGGGGAAGCCGCCTTGACGACTTCCGGAGAAACAGTTATCGCCTTCCTCGGGACAGCCAATTTAAAGTTCTGATTTAGCCTGGTGAAAACAGAGGCTGTCGGTTCGGTAGTGAGCGACCCGTTGACAGGGGCCGTCGCAGCAGTGAGCCGGTCGAAGACCGACTTTTTGTTCACTTCCAGTGCAGGTATTGGCGTAGGAAAGCTTGTAGGTGGGATCATGGTCCCGAAGAACAGACCAGTGGTGGCTTGGGTCACCTGGTCTACCGGCAGAGTGAGGAAGGAAGCCGCTTGGGGCCCATATGCTACACCTCCGGGGGAGGTGGAGCGTCCACTGCAGTGGCATTTCGAGCAATTGGTGCAGTTAGAGGCCATTGAATCTTGAGTTCTGCGCCAGGAAAAAAACCAAATCTTAGTAACTTGAAATCCGAAGGCAACCATTTAACGAACCGCGATTGGTTCGCGAGGACGACACACGAAGTGTTGAGTGGAAAGAGGAAAAGGTCCCACCGGGCGTGCCAGAATCTGTTCCCCTCCGAATGGACGGCGCACAGGACCGCGATGTCCTGACGCTGGGATTTGGGGCAGATGCTATTTGGTTTTATCCGTCCACCTCTCCGAAGATGCCAAGTTGATTTATGGCACCGTGTATCGAAGGTTTAGATGGATGCGGCCGATGTAGCAGACTTTGTCAGATTCCCCCTCGCTAGAGGGGTTTTTGATTGTGGGGACGCTCTTCCCTGCAGGCGCAAGCCCCTGCAGTTAATTAAGCTACCGCTTCGCGGTAACAACTTTCTCCTTCTCCAGGATTTCACTTCGTGTCGTGGGTGTTTGTTTTGTTTGTGGTTGCCCGTGGATTGTATACGGAGACTGAGTAATACCGTCGCCCGTAGGACGTGGACTAGTCCAAATCCGTATTTACTTAGATTTGGGTTCGGTGTTTTTAGTTTAAGGATGCATTAGTCGCGTTGCGGCTAAGATCAACTTAAACGTTTGTCAAGGATACGTTAGTCCTGTTTGAGACTAAGATCAACTTAACGGGGTGATCCATTTAATATATGGCCGTTGGGACTCGTCGCCTCTCTGACGTCGTTGAAGGATTACAACGACAGATGTCAGAGGAGTTCGGAGATGTACCCTTGGACCAAGGTCGATTTGGAATTTTATCGTTCACTTGAGTGTTTAAGGATAAGTTAGCCGTATTTGGGGCTAAGATCAACTTAAACGGGACCGTTTAGATCCGGCAAAAGAGCATTTGGAGGCTCTATTGTTCCAGTTTAGGGACGTAATGGTCCATAGGTAGTTTAGGGACGTTGCGGTCCATCATTAGTTTAAGGACGTTTCGGTCCGATATTAGTTTAAGGACGTTTCGGTCCGATATTAGTTTAGGGACGTTTCGGTCCGATATTAGTTTAAGGACGTTTCGGTCCACGAGTTTAAGGACCCCGCAGTTCATATGGGTGTGTGGTCGTTGGGACCCGTCACCTCTTTGACGTCGTTGAGGAATTACAACGATGGATGTCAAAGGAGTTCGGAGATGTACCCTCGAACCGGATGTAGATTGATTTAGGAGAGCCAATTTGCTCAGTCAGTTTAATTTAAGGACTTATGGCCACGATTGGGCTAAGTCCAGTTGAAAATATCCAACATTTTATTTGCTTTTACATTGCATTTCTTTTTATTCTTATTTGGGCTTTGCCCAGAAAGGATGCAGAGCATCAATTTGTTTTGGGTTCTGCCCTTTTTAGGCCTGCTAGGTCTTTTTGATTTGGGCCTGGCCCTTCAAGTAATGCATTGCATTTGTGCAAAGCACTAGGAATCTTTTAGATTCAAGAACAGAAGTGCAAAGCACTTTTTTAATTTCTTGATCTAAATTTAGATCAAAGAAAAAAAGTTTTTCCTTGTTTCAGAGAACCAAAGGTTCATAGCAAGTGCAAGGCACTATTTTTTTTAATTATTTTTATTTATTTATTGAAGATCACTGATCTTATTCTTAGATCAATGATCTATTCCTAAAAGAATTTTCTCTTCTTTTAAAGGTTTTTACCTTTTTTTGTATTCTTCAGGAGTTCTCAAAAGTTCTCTTCTCTCTTCTTTTTTTTTATCCAAATGTCTCTGTCTTTTTGAAATGAGGTCTGGGGTCCTTTTTATAGTGCTCAAAAATTAGTTAAATTTGTTAAAAAGATCTTTTTCTGAGTGATTTGGGGAATTTTCCCCATCGTTGGATCTTTGATCCAAAGGCCCCTGTTTTACAGAAGAAATCTTCTTGTTTTAACAAGAACAGAAAAAAAAAATCCTTAAATCTTCATTCTGTTTTTGCGCAACTCCCCAGCGCGTGACACGTGTCGCGCAGTGAAGCGCTTGCGCAACTGCGCAGACACGTGTCGCGCAGCTGTGCGCTTGCGCAACTGTGCTTGCGCAACTGCGCGGACACGTGGCGCGCTGTGGTTTACTTGCGCAGTTGTGCTTGCGCAACTGCGCAGACACGTGTCGCTCTGCGATGCGCTTGCGCAGTTGTGTTTGTGCAACTGCGCAGACACGTGTCACGCAGCGCAGCGCTTGCGCAACTGAGTGTTGCTTATGTTTTTTAAAGAGCCTTGCTCTGATTGAACGCACTGCCTTGGGCGTTGTGCTGCCGTGTCAACTTCTGATACGTGGCGCGTTGCGCCCAGCGCACGGGATCTGAAGCGTTGTTTCAAAATTTGAATTTTTGAAATTCAAACAGAGCCTTGCTCTGATTGGGGGAACAAACACGGTGATGGGCATGAAGTGGGAACGAGTCGTGGCTCGGTGCGTGGTGCGGGTGTGGCACGACAGAGGGCATGAGAGCGGCTCGACATGGGTACAATAGTTCAAGAAAGTGGGCACGGGAGGCCTGGCACATTAGTGGCGGCAATGGGTTGCAAGCGATGGGAGTTTACAGGCGTCCGGCAAGGGGACAGGGATTTGTGGTAGACGTCGGTGCTGCGCTGGAAGTCGCCGGTAGTGGAGGTTAACGAAGAAGGCAACGACGGTGGGTTTTTTAAAGGGGGCGGGTGGCGTTGTGGGTTCGAAGGTGGTCACTGTGGCTCAGGCACGAAGTGGTCGGGGTGTAAGGGAGAGGAGTGCTCGGGGCTTTTGAGGGGAGAAGAAAGGGAAGGAGACGAGGGCAGTGGTGTTGGTGAGGGAGTTGGTCGACGGTGGAGGAGACGGGGATGGGTTAAGGGTGTTGCTATAGACGCTAGGGGTGATGGAGGCAGTAAGGTAGCTAGGGTGGTGGTGTTTCTATCGAGCAACAGTGGTGAATCTCGGCTAAAGGTGTGCGTGGAGAAGAGCTTATCGACGACGACGGTGGAAGCGAGGTGGTGGCATGGTGCTCGGCTCATCGGCGGTTGAAGCTTGTTGATGGGTTAGGGGGAAGCTCGGTGGTGCTTGGAAGGTGGAAGGCTCGTTGGAAATGCCGCGCTCGTGGTAGGTGAGGCGGTTCATAGGTGGTGGGGGTCGCCAGGAAAAAGGTCGGTGGTGGGTGTTGGGGATTGCGGGATGAGAAAGAATGAGAACGGGGGACGGAGAGAAAGGGAGTGAATGACTTAGAAAGAGAGAGAGAATGAGATTTTAGTGATTGAGATGGATTTGAGCATTAATAGAATTACACGAGATCAATGAGGAATTAAGAGGAATTAATCTCAAATCATCAAGTAAGATTTGAGGAGTTAAAGAAAATTTGAAAGGAAAGAAGGAAAGGGGGAAAAGCTGCTGTATGGGTTTAGGTTAGATTGGTTATCATGGGCTTTGAGCCTCAAAGGGAAAGAAATAAAATGAAGAGAGGAAGTGGGATCCTGGGCCAAGGTTTAGATTTAGATATTAAAATAAATAGAATGAAAGTTGAAAAACTATATAGGTAATTTTAGAGAAGATTAGGAAAAACAGGTAATGTTGGAGAAAAATCGTAAAAGGGGATAAAATTTCATAAGAGCAACAGAATCATAATATATGGGTCATATAATAGGTTATATCAAATACGTCGCACGTAAGCTAAAATCGTTGCTAATATTATATCAACTGATAATGAAAATAGTATGAAGATATGCGTTACATATAAAATACCATATACTAATGACAACTAATTTAAATAAATAAGTAATATTTTAAAATACTGTATTATGTGTACAGGGTATTACAGTGAAAGATTGGGTATAGGATTGTTCAATGTGCTCAACAATGTACATGGGTTTCAGATTCGCCACATGACTCTCAGAAGGGGTATCAACGTAAGAAGTTGTGGGAGTTTGAAACGGTTGATACGAAGTGGATTGCAGTGTCCAATTGTTTTGTCGAGAAGTGTCTATGCGATTTTTTAAAGAAATTTTTCGTATGGATGCATCGTTAGAAGTTATATCAAAGCAAGAACCGTATGATGAAATATCTGGTTGAGAGTACCAAAATTTGGCAAGAGTAGGTCGGTTAAGGGTAGTCATGATAAGAGTGAAAAGTAGAGAAGGCGGAAGGTGGGCAAATTTTTATAATTTTTTTTTTGAAATTTTTTATTTTTTTCAGAGTTTCAAAAGAAGAAATAGAAGATAGTATATAATTGTGAAATGAACAGGTAAAGTTGTATATGATCGTTTACAGGTATAGGATTGTTATTCTAACATGGTTATTTATAGTTTGATAAAGAAGCTATTCATGTATACGAGAGTAGTCCATCTTATCCTGTAGACTATGATAATATGTAGTACAAGGCCCCGTCATAGCCCACGGGACAACAACACGTGAATTTATGCAGGTGTCTTTTAAAGTGACCTATCCTGCCACGATATACGTTCCGTACCAATCTACTCCTTTATCTCCGCATAATGTATTGTATAGATTATGTTACAGGTTTTTTCCAGAACCATGGATATAAAATGTTCAGGTTCATATTTAGGATGTCATCATGTATTCAAGTAGTCATGTTGAGTTCATGTCAAGTTACAACCATGGTTCGGTCAACTTGAGTCAAGTATGCAAGTTTGAGTTTGATATTGATTTCGAGTGTTCAAGTTCATGATCAAGTATTCGAGTTCGTGTTTGATTTTGGATTCAGGTTTGAATTTGGACTCAGATTGAGTCAGCCACTTGTGAATTCATTTAACTCTTGAATTCTTAGGTTCAGGAGTAATCGGCAACTGCTGCACATGAACGGTAGGATTTGTACCTTTTTCCAAGACAATTGCTATTGATAACTCCGTTAAGTTGTCTAACCTAAATAGGCAAGTACTCACTTTCTCTGGCTCCCTAGGGCTCAAGAGAATTGATCCCGCTTAAACCTATATTTACTAAAGTTCTTAAAATATTGTTTTGTATATCTCGAGAGGGTTTTATGAAAAATATTTTAAGATAGCTTAAAATAAAATCTCGAGGGTGATTTGTATTACTTAGGATTTTTATGAACATGCGTTTTAAGTATTTAGGTATTTTAATGATAAATACTTGGCTTTAAAAATTTTATGGTATTTTATTGAAAACTAGTTCTTTTTGGTAACTTGATGGTATTTTATTAACATTTTTTAATCTTTCATTTTTTTAGAAAAATATATTTTCATAATATATTGAAAATATGGATTTATAATTTTATATAAATTTTTAAAAATTATTATTTTTTATTTAGAAAAGTCGCATTTCTTAAAAACCGCATTTTATTTCCTTTCAAAATCGAATACTCCGTGAGGAGTTCTGCATCTCACTCTACTATCCCAAGGATATGTGATAATCTGCACCATCCATTAGCGGATCCCCTAACGAGAGTTGTAAGGCGTATTTGCCAAGGATTACAAAATACCATTTTAAAAGAAACCCGATTTTTAAAAAATGTGGTATTTTATTGTAAAGGTTATTCTTTGAACCAAATATAATCTAAATAGGCATCATGCTATGAAACCAAGGTGTGCATGTGGGGTAGGTCATTACCCTGTGAAGTTTTCCTAAAGCTATTGTTTAAATATTTTGTCGAAAAGATGTGATAATAAAGTTCAAGGTATTTTAATGACAAGTTAGTTTTATGGTTGTTTCACATGAGAATTTTTTATAATACTTGAATCTAAACATTGGTAATTAAAGTTACAAATAATGTGGTAAAATTAGATTGACCAATATATAAAGGAAAAGGGAGTTTTAAGGTTTAGAAAAGAAAGGTATCGGTAATAACTCCACTTTACCGATATATGATTTGGAGATGAATTTCAATAAAAGGAAGGAGAGTTGGGAAGGACTTACGGTTTGAAAATTTCAAGGAAAGGGTAAGGATGAAGAGGGAGGCTTCGTGGCTTTGCAGGAGCTCCGGAATCGGTTTCGATCTTCGACGGAAAGAGCTTGGTCACTAACTCCACTTTACTCCACTTGCACTTAGGAACATTTTGAGAGAGTTTTTACTAAAATTTTCAGAATGGTGAAGAGATAAAGCATGGGGTGGTATTTATAGTGAAGAATTAAGGTTTGGGAATTAAAATTTTTGATTAAAAAGCATTAATGGTCAAATGAAAGGTCTCTGTTTGATTGCAGGGAAATAAAACAGTGCAGAGGAGTTAAGAGGAGCTGAAGGGATAAGTGTGCAAAGCACGGAGCTCATTGGATGCATCACGACCGTCGCCGCCGGCCCTAGAGGCAATTTCACCGGTCGGATCTGAGGCAAATGCCTCGAGATTCGTGCCATATGGTTAATTCTGTGTTTACTCCATTTTGCGCATGTTTGATTTTTCTGAACTTTTCATTTCCCCGTGTATTGCACTTCCAACTCTTGGGCTTCCAAAAATTAAAAAGAAAAAGAAAAAAAATATTTGTGTCTGATGGTTATAGAACACATAGGCTACGTCACAGCAGTGCAGGGGTTTTTCCAGTGAGCTACAAATTGTTTCTTACTTTTATTTAATAAAAGTAACTTTTAACTTTTACACAGGCTATAATACTCTTTTCTGTATATTAACAGGAAAATTTCTGTACAGAGATTCTACCCTCTTTATAAAAATTTTGTCATCGAAATTTACAATTACATAGGGACTAATTTTCATATCGTTCGTGAATATTTTTTTCTCGTTCCCATGTTGATTCTCCTGGCGAATCCTTTCTCCACATCACTCGGACCAAGTTTACTTCCTTGTTCCGCAATGTCTTCACTTTTCGGTCCAGGATCTCAACTGGTTGTTGCTCGCAGGTTAGGTTGGTTTGTACTGTGAGCTCCGAATGATCAAGTATATGGCTGGGGTCGCTCACATATCGTCGTAGCTGGGATATGTGGAACACGTTGTGTACTCTTTCTAATGAGGGTGGTAGTGCTAAACGGTATGCCACTTCTCCAACTCGTTCGAGTATGTCGAACGGTCCTATGTATCTTGGACTGAGTTTACCCCTCTTGCCAAAACGGATCACTCCTTGGTTTGGAGAGATCTTCAGGATTACATGGTCTCCAGGTTGGAACTCCATATGTCGACGCTTTGTATCTGCCCAATGCTTCTGTCGGTCTTGGGATATACGCATCTTTTCCCTGATCATGCGAATTACATCCACGGTTGCCACGATCATCTCAGGTCCAAAGAGTTCACGATCTCCAATGTCATCGCAATTTAGCATTGAACAAAACTTCCATCCGTAGAGTGCTGCGAATGGTGCCATTCCAATACTTGTGTGATAGCTGTTGTTGTATGAAAACTCCACAAGGTGTAGGTGATCTTCTCACAAACCTCCGAAGTCTAACATACAGGCTCTTAGCATGTCTTCCAGAATCTGAATTGTTCGCTCGGATTGTCCGTCCGTTTGTGGATGATACGCTGTGTTGAAATTCAGACTCATTCCTAGGGTAGCTTGCAGACTCTGCCAAAATTATGATCGGAATCTTGTATCACGATCGGAGATAATGCAAACAGATACTCCATGTAATCTCACGATCTCCTAAATGAGTTTATGGGTATCAAAAATGGTATATCTTGAAGGTTTAAATCTTACTTTAGATTTATGCTCACCTCCATGTACTTCTTTGCTAACGTCTCAGTTAACTGGCCAACTCGAAATGGAATAAAGTGTGCCGACTTGGTGAGTCGATCCACAATAACCCATATTGCGTCGTTACCCTTCGTGCTATGAGGAAGGGTAGTCACGAAGTCCATGGTAATGTGCTGCCATTTCCATTCTAGGATTAGTAACGGCTGAAGTAGACCAGCAGTTCTGTGATGTTCAGCCTTCACTTGCCGACACACCAAACACTTTGCTGCGCTTCTAGCTACTTCACGCTTCATTCCATACCACCAGTAGTATTGCCGTAGATCCTTATACGTTTTCGTGCCACCGGGGTATACAGAATAAGGAGAGCTGTGAGCTTCTTTCATCAACTCTTCTCGAACAGGACCGATTGGCACACATAATCGACTTCCATATCGCAAGGATCCATCTTTGTAGAATGATGAAGTCAGTTCGAAGTCCACTTTCTACTTGTTCTTGGGTCTTTTGTAGCTTGGAATCATTTGCTTGAGCAGCCTTGATCTGATTGACAAGAATGGACTGGACTTGTATGTTCATCAAATATGAAGCGTTATCTGGCATAACTACTATGATCTCCAATCCGTGCAATTCTGTATGTAAATTCCACAGAGAGGTGAGGTTCATTGCTAATAGCTGGCGACTAAGGGCATCGGGAACTACGCTCACCTTCCCGGGGTGATACTGTAGGTTGATGTCAAAGTCCGCCATAAGTTCTAGCCATCTTCTCTGTCGCATGTTTAGTTCCTTCTGAGTAAATATATACTTCAGACTCTTATGGTCAGTGTATATATCCACTCATTCTTCCAAAAGATAGTGGCACCAAATCTTGAGTACGAAGATGATGGATGCCAACTCCAGATCATGTGTTGGATAGTTGCGCTCGTGAACCTTTAACTGCCTTGATGCAAAAGCCACAACTTTTCCATGCTGGTGTAGAACACATCCTAATCCTTTACCGGACACATCATAATGTACAATGAATCCTCCAGATTGATCCGGTATTACAAGGATCGGTGCAGAGGTTAACCTCGACTTGAGTTCTACAAAAACCTTTGCACATGCTTCTGACCACACAAATGCTTCATCTTTGCGTGTGAGCATGGTCAGGAGTGCTGCGATCTTTGAAAATCCTTCAATGAATTGTCAGTAGTATCCTGCTAATCCCGAGAAACTTTGTATATCTTTCAGTGTCTTTGGTGTCGGCCACTCGCTGACAGCTGACACTATAGCTATATCTACTGAGATTCCTTCGCCTGAAACGATATGTCCGAGAAATCCGACTTGATCTAGCCAAAATTCACACTTGCTTTACTTGGCGTAGAGCTGATGTTGTCGCAATGTCTCCAGGACAATCCGTAAGTGATTGGCGTGTTCTTTCCGATTCCTTGAATATACCAGGATGTCATCGATGAAGATAATAATGAACCTGTCTAAGTACTCTCGGAAAACTTAGTTCATCGGGTTCATAAAGATGGCAGGTGCATTGGTTACTCCAAATGGCATTACAAGATATTCATAATGACCATATCGATTCCTTAACACCGTTTTCGGAATGTCGGACT
Source organism: Agapanthus africanus (assembly GCA_030015575.1). Classification (NCBI taxonomy): domain Eukaryota; kingdom Viridiplantae; phylum Streptophyta; class Magnoliopsida; order Asparagales; family Amaryllidaceae; genus Agapanthus; species Agapanthus africanus. Next base: position 177,237,667 of record CM057338.1, on the reverse strand, counting down.
CTTTGACCTTCACCTGATGATAACCCGAATGAAGATCTAGTTTTGAAAAGACACAAGACCCACTTAAGTGATCGAAAAGGTCATCGATGTGCATTAGTGGATACTTGTTCTTAATCGTCACTTCGTTCAGAGCTCGATAATCCACACACATTCTGTATGAACCTTCTTTCTTCTTCACTAGTAACACCGGAGATCCCTAACTTGAAGTACTGGGTCGGATCCAACCTTTCTTCAGTAGTTCGTCCAACTGAATACAGATCTCTTTCAATCCTTCTGGACTTAACCGGTAAGGAGCTTTGATTACAGGTTGCGCACCGGTTGTAAATCAATACTAAACTCAAGAACTCGATTGGGAGGCAAACCTGATATGTCTTCATGGAACACATCCTCGAACTCTCGAACTACTTCAGGTTTTTATTCTTCCGCCGGTAAAGAGAACACTTCTGCATTCTTCGGTTTAGCATGGTAGCTTCCTGGCTCCAAAGTTTTATCTCCACTTTTGAAATAGAAGACTGGGTGATCTGGTATCTTAAATACCACCCTCCTTTGACGGCAGTCAATAGTAGCATAGAATACACCTAGCCAATCCATTCCTAACACAATATCGAAATTTGGGATGTTCAGTACTTTGAAATTTGCTTAGAATTCTCGTCCGCAAACTACAACTGGGCACTGATCATACCCCCAAAGTTGCCTTCAAAACTCCATTCCCTGAACTAACATTCCAGCTTGAAATGAGTGGCTTCACGGGAATCTCATACGTTCTCACGAATCGTTGGGACATGAAGCAGTATGAAGCTCCTGTGTCGAAAAGTGCGAGTGCAGGAAAGGTGGCTGCTAGTATAGTACCTAAGTTGTGTGAGGTTGGGTTTAGAAATAGGAAAAGTATAGTGATACACAATGATTGAAATGTTGAAAGGATAAGAGAATTACCGGTGATGACTTGTCCTGTGGCTTCAGCCTCCTCAAACGTCATTGTAAAAGCCTGACGTCCTGGTACATTTCCTCCTTACTGGAGGCACATTCCTCTGTCCTTGGGGCATGTTTCTCTACCCTTGAGGCACGTTTCTCTGTGCTTGATAGAATTGACGATGAGGCTGTACAGGTGGTCCACATGGAGCTGGTGTAGGAAGAGCTAGGAGGGGTGCAGGAGCCTAAATAGCTAGCCCTCTGCAGGGCTGTGATTGTGGGTCTGGGTGCTGGTGCTGTATTGATACAATATGGGCATGCTCCTATCGCGTGAGTGGATGCGCCACAAATCAAACACAGGCCATTTGCACGCCTGCAGTCCTTCGCTAGGTGTTCAGTTCTCTTGTAGTAAAAACAGAAATCTGAAGTGAACTGGTTAAACGATCCTCCAGGCCTCCTAGGTGAAAAAGTCGGCCTAGAAGAGCCTCCTCCTGTCATCTGTGTGGCAGGGCATTTGATTTTAGCTTTTTGGGGCTTACCCTTCTTCTTTACCACAGCTTCATAATAGCGTGCTGCCTTCAGGACGAGTTCCTGAGTTGGGTAGTCGCATGTGGCTAATGCCGCCTGAATCACCGGGTCTAAGCCATGTTGGAATCGTCTAACCCGAATCTCATCGATCGGGATCAAATGCGCCACGAATTTGATAAGATTTTGATGTCAGGATAGAGATGTGTTTTAACGGAACATTATTTGATACGAATTCTTTACCCACTAAGCATGATAATTCGACATCATATTCATCCACCGATTTTACCCACATGGAGTCCTGTTGTAGGTGGATGAACCGTTGCTCCATCTCAAAACGGACAGTCTCGGGGAAGAACTTCGCATCGAACAGATCGCGAAACATCTTCCACTCCAAGGGTTGTGTGAGACGACTTTCTTCATCCTTCCACTAGACTCTTGCATTTCGGTCAGTGGCAACTTAGCAACTCTTACCCAGGCAATATCTGGTACTTGAGCTGCTGCTAGATCATTTTCGATCGCTTGAACCCATTCATCTACCTCAAGTGGGCTCTCTTTACCCTAGAAGTGTTTTGGGTGCAGTTCCCGAAACTGCTTGACTCCGGGTGCCTCAGCTTCGGGGCGGTGCATGAGGATAGCAGTTCGCTGCTGCTGACCCTCCAATAGGCTCTTGATAGCCTCAAGAAGTACCGTTTGCTCATTGATAGAAGCTGCAATGGCAGGTGGTGGAGGTAGAGTAGGCAGTTGAGTATTTCCATTGACGTTCGTGCTGGTGTTGTTGAGAGAATCCATTACATTGATAGAAAATGAATGATTAGGATAGATTCAAGAAATTTGAAATATAGGGAATGTATAGTTGTTGATTCTTATAATTCTTGTGATATATTGATTAAGACTTCATGCAAAACTGACCTGCATGGGCCGCCAACAAAACCTGTCAGGCCCAGCTTCCCAATAGACGGAAATGGTGACGTGGTAAGTCCGCAATGTATTTACTATGAAATAAATACGTTAAGCGTAATTAAGCAATATATAAATGAACAAGAATGATAAGAGAAATAAAATAAACAACAACTTTATTTACATTCAACTTTACATACAACTGTTTGAAATTAAAAGGTACAATGAATAAAGCAATGCCTAAACAATGGCATGCAGAAAATAAGTGCAGGCTGGAAAGAGCTAATAATCAGGCTGAGCTGTAAGCTGGTCCAAGTCATCCTGGCTCGGCTCTATCTCCTCAGAGTCCGGACCTCCTGACGAACATTCCAAAGAAAGAAACAGAAAGGAATGTTGTCAGCAAACTAGCGCTCGGTAAGTCTCAAAAGAAGAAATAGAAGAAAGTATGTGATTGTGAAATGAACAGGTAAAGTTGTATATGATCGTTTATTGGTATAGGATAGTTATTCTAACATGGTTATTTGTAGTTTGATAAAGAAGATATTCATATATACGAGAGGAGTCCATCTTACCCCGTGGACTACGGTAACATGTAGTATAAGGCCCCCGTCATAACCCACGGGATAACGGCACGTGAATTCATGTAGGTGTCTTTTAAAGTGACTTCTCCTGCCACGATATACGTTCCGTTCCAATTGTACCATTTTTAAAAAGTATAAATATTAATTTATAATTTTAAATATAAAAATAATGAGTTTATAAAAGTAATATCTCATACAACTTTTGGTATCGGAATTTTATCCGTAAAAATGTAGTTATTTCGGTAAATATGAATAAAAGTGTGTGATGTCATAAAAATGATATTTTAATTATTTTAACATGACATTTTATTTTTCATTTAGCTAATGACATTTAAGTGATATATTTATTATTTCATATCCTTTTAAATTGTAAAATGGATTTAGTTGTGACATTAAAGGTTTTGAAATTTGATAATTCTTTTAATGGTTGTTATATTATAACCTAAATCTAAACCCTCACATACAACATATCCTCACCATGCTCAACACTCTCCACCTCCTTCTTCATATTTTTACACATCCTCCTTACATGAACACACCACTTCACTTCATGGTGACACATCCTACTCCTCTCATGCCACCTCCACCTCTCAACCTCCACTTCATACTTTCTCCACACACACACACACAAGAACTCCTTAGCTTCTTAACTGAACAAAGAGTTAATTCTTCAAGCTCCAAACTAATTTTCACAAGTGTTCATCAATCCTAATGAAGGAAACATTAATCCTTCATCAAATGGTGCACACCCTCATCCTAGAAGCCACTACAAGCATAGGTGCTTCCACAAACACTTCTTGAGCATGATCTTCTTGTACACAATCTCCATAGGTATAATTCCTTTCCTCCTTGAAAGTTCTGTATAAGTTCATATTTGTTTTTAGTATGCAGTACAGAAAACAGTGTATTTTGTGATATCTAGCTCACTGAAATTGAATCTGGAATCATTAGGTAAAACTACTAGAAAAACTAGCAAGACCAAAACTATAATGAGACCACTAGAGAACTTTAATCAAACCACGAGACCCCAACTCCATGTTTTGGCCGGCGAAAAATACCCTAAAATCCGAGCTCGCTGGACTTTTGGCGGGTTTTGATGTTGAATTTTCTTCTGTAGCTTAGGTTTGGTATTTTATAAGTTTCTGTATTGTTTGTTTTGTCTCAATAATTACACAGTAAAATCTGGGAATGATTAGTAATGGTTTTACCAAATTTCAGATATTACGATATGGGTTTTCGTATTTTGAACTGCAGCTGAATCGTTAACGTTTATACATGAACAACAAAAATATATTGTCGTTTTTGAGTTAAGTTTGTTGTAGGTTCTAACATATGCGTGCCTATCTCATTATTTTGAGTTTTGATATGATGTTTACGTCGATATGATATAACAATGATTATAGGTACGATTGCGAAGATTTCCGAGACGGAGTTAGCGAACATAGCAGCGTGGATTTCAGCACGCTCATCAAGTTGGTAAGTAGATTTGCATCAACAGGGGAAGTCGGGTGGATAGCGTATAGCACCCCCGCAATCTTATAAATAGTAGTATGGTATATAGTAGTTTTAGTAATTACTTAAGGTATGGATATTGAAGTTAATTTGCATATAGCATGATACTCATTTGCATATAGTTTACGTATGGTTTGGGCAAATTGATACGAAAGAGTATGCCGTACTAGAGGTAAATTTGATATAATAATAATGTGAGATATTGTACTAGATATTATACTGTATTGATGATAATGAGATTTAAATGTTTTATTCCGTTTTAGAATATAATACTTGAGTGAGCTATACTCATTTTAAAATCAATGTTTCATTCATTTTCAAAGATAATGGTATAGCTCATAGCAAGTATTTACATTTATTAGTTATGCTTAGAATTACTTACTAGTTCGCGTGATAGTAGTAATATTATACGTTTCCGTAGTACGGACACTCTGATAGAACACTGCACAATTACCAATGAGTACTATGCCGCACAAGCACATATACATATGTTACACTACACCTCATTGGTACTGCCATGTCACTGTAGGACCGTTATGATATATAATGCTAATGTAGATGTCGATATGAGTAGGCTTTTGCACTTTTAGAACATTCGCACAAATACTAATGATTGGCATGATGCACGAGCACAGACGCGTATCTTACACTACACATCATTAGTAGTGCCATAACACAGTAGGATTGATATCTTTGTGCCTGTATGATTTATTTACGCAGTCTTACTTTATTTCCTGTTGCACATTGCGAATACCAGTACCATAGATGTTGATATTTGATTCTTATGGATTTTCTGGATGTTTTACTCCTGATAATATATATCAGTGGTATGGGACACTGTTATATATGTATATATATAATTTATCAATAGAATGATCTATGCAATTATTCTCATTCTTTACTTGATATTTTTGGATATGATGAGTTGGCGTCCACCATGAGCTTGATATTTTCTGATTGTTTTATTCCAAACCGAGTGGGGTAGCTATACGGTTTCGGACTTGTTACTTATCCGGTCTGAGTGGGGTAGCTATACAGTCGGATACATGGTGGACCCAGATCGAGACCGAGGGGTAGGATAGCCACAGTTGAGGTGGGGAGCCTAGAGAGGATAATCGATAACCGGAGATAGAGATGAGCACGGCAGATATCCAGGGGATACTGACCGGGGTTTGATTGGGCACGGCGGATATCCAGAGGATACCGACCAGGCCAGAGATATTGGGTGGCGATCATCTATTGAGATGGTGTCGACAATATCTGCATTTGCGTGTCGATGATGGACACGAGAGATTTTGATTTCGGGTGTCGATGCTGGACATCCATATATATATATATATATATATATATATATTGATATGTTGATATCATGATGTACACAGTTAGATTACAGTTATTGTAGCCGTCCAGGACTGATCCGGGGGACAATACTTGCATATCATTTTTTAGGCATTTGCATAAAAAGGAATTCAAAAGCGAGCTATAGCCTCCATATTTTGATATGTCTGATATGACACTGAAATCTTTAAATTATAAACCTCTAAACCTTCTTTATTAAAACAACAAAACATATATCTAAAATAAGATACTTATTATATTTCATACAATCACGTCTGCTTGTATGCCGTGACATATCTATTTCGTGGCTATTTTAAAGAAGATGTTTACATACATATATTTTCGGATACTTGGGCTTATACCTAGATACAGGTCATTTGCATTTGATGTGTTCTACTCGGGATTTCATGACAGATAGTGTTGCATTATGATACATATGCATATTATATATTATATTAGTACAGATTATGATAGTACTATACTTATGACCTAGGTATCGTCGTGCATTTCGATTTCTACCTTGTGATGTACTTTTATTCACTGAGTTGGCAACTCATCCCCGTTGTGTCACAGTTTCTTGCAGGTTTTGCTGCTTGGATTATCAGCGGCTTGGGCATTGCTTGGGTAGGTGAGCTACTATCGTACCGTACTCACTCTTGGTTATTCATATATTCTTGTATCTAGCAAAAACTCCATCAACATAGAAAATGTATATTGTGGATTTAGAAGCGAGACTTAGAAATTTGTGTGTTGTGGTGTCTTACTCATTAGAGTCAACTTTTTATATAGTTTGCTTGGTTGCTCCGCCGTTTGGGCGTGGAAGCTAGCTTCCGTTAGGATACTATCTTATTATTATATTGTATTGGGTTTTATGCGAAATTTACAAAGAAGGTGCTATCGAATTTCAAAATGACATAGATGGTCTCTAAACATACTTAGTGAAAATTAAGTGGTTATTTTAAATTGATTCCTTCTGATGATTATTTAAACTTCACCTCCAATGTTTTCAAAAAGAAAAGGGTTTAGATTCCGGGCTTCGGCTTACTTGAACCGCGTCGGCGTCTTTAGATGTCACGTGATTTAAGTGCCGGTCATGTGTCACATTTGGGTCGTGACACCAATCTACCCCTTTATCCCCGTGTAATGTATTATATAGATTATGTTACAGGTCTTGACCAGAACCATGGATTTAAAATGTTCAGGTTCATGTTCAGGATGTCATCAAGTATTCAAGTAGTCATGTTGAGTTCATGTCAAGTTATAACCATGGTTCGGTCAAATCGAGTCAAGTATGAAAGTTTGAGTTTCATATTGATTTCGAGTGTTCAAGTTCATGATCAAGTATTTGAGTTCGTGTTTGATTTTGGATTCAGGTTTGAGTTTGGACTCAGATTGGGTTCGACACTTGTGAATTGATTTAACTCTTGAATTCGGCAACTGCTGCACATGGACGGTAGGATTTGTGTCTTTTTCCAAGATAATTGCCATTGATAACTCCGTTAAGTTGTCTAACCTAAATAGGCAAGCACTCAATTTCTCCGGCACCCTAGGGTTCAAGAGAATTGATCCCGCTTAAACCTATATTTACTAAAGCCCTTAAAATATTGTTTTGTATTTTTTGAGGGGGTTTTATGAAAAATATTTTAAATAGATTAAAATAAAAGCTCCGGGGTGATTTGTATTATTTAGGATTTTCGTGAACATGTATTTTAAGTATTGAGGTATTTTAATGATAAATACTTGGTTTTAAAAAGTTTATGGTATTTTATTGAAACCTAGTCTTTTTTCGTAAGTTGATGGTATTTTATTAACATTTTTTAATCTTTCATTTTTTCGAAAAATATAGTTTCATAATATATTGAAAATATGGATTTATAATTTTATATAAAAAAATTTAAAAATTATTTAGAAAAGTCACATTTCTTAAAAACCGTATTTTATTTCCTTTCGAGATCGAATACTCCGTGAGGAGTTCTGCATCTCGCTCTACTATTCCAAAGATGTACGATAATCTGCATCATCCATTAGCGGGTCCCCTAACGAGAGTTGTAGAGGCATATTTGCGAAGGATTACAAAATACCATTTTAAAAGAAACCCGGTTTTTAAAAGATGTGGTATTTTATTGTAAAGGTTATTCTTTGAACCAAATATATATCTAAATAGGCATCGTTCTGTGAAACCAAGGTATGCATGTGGGGTAGATCGTTACCCCGTGAAGTTTTCCTAAAGATATTGTTTAAACATTTTGTCGAAAAGATGTGATAATAAAGTTTAAGGTACTTTAATGAAAAGTTAGTTTTATGGTTGTTTTACATGAGAATTTTTTATAATACTTGAATCTAAACATTGGTAATTAAAATTACAAATAATGTGGTAAAATTAGATTAACCAATATATAAAGGAAAAAGGAGTTCTAGGGTTTATAAAAGAAAGGTATCAGTAATAACTCAACTTTACTGATATATGATTTCGAGATGAATTTCAATGAAAGTAAGGAGAATTGGGTGGGACTTACGGTTTGAAAATTTTAAGGAAATGTTAAGGAAGAACAGGGAGGTTTCGTGGCTTTACGGGAGCTCTGGAATCGGGTTCGATCTTCGACGGAAAGAGCTTGGTCGCTAACTCCACATTACTCCACTTACATTTTGAGAGAGTTTTTGCTAAAATTTTCAGAATGATAAAGAGCTAAAACATGGGGTGGTATTTATAGTGAAGAATTAGGGTTTGAGAATTAAAATTTTGGATTAAAAAGCATTAAAATGATCTTAAATGGTGAAATGAAAAGTCTCTGTTTGATTACAGGGAAATCAAACAATGCAGAGGAGTTAAGTGGAGCTGAAAGGATAAGTGTGCAAAGCACGGAGCTCAATGGATGTATCAAGACCGTCGCCGTCGGCCCTAGAGGCAATTTCACCGGTTGGATCTGAGGCAAATGCCTCGAGATTCGTGCCACATGGTTAATTCTGTGTTTACTCGATTTTGCACATGTTTGATTTTTCTGAACTTTTCATTTCCCCGTGTATTGCACGTGCAACTCTTGGGCTTCCAAAAATTAAAAAGAAAAAGAAAAAAAATAATTGTGTCTGATGGGAATCAAACACACAGGCTACGACACAGCAGTGCAAGGGCTTTTCCAGTGAGCTACAAGTTGTTTCTTGTTTTTATTTAATAAAAGTAACTTTTAACTCTTACACAAGCTGTAATACTCTTTTTTGTATATTAACAGAAAAATTTATGTACAGAGATTTCAGAGTCGTTACAAGATTACTGCACTTGCTCCAGAATTCCTTGCACACTCGAACAAAAATTATCAAAAAATAACAAGATGGTTTTTTTTATTATATTTATGGTTTTTTTAGAGTTTTTTAATTTTTATAGTTTTGGAAATATACACAAGATAATGACCCAAATAATAAGAAAGAAATACATTACCTTCTCCCCGGAAATGGTGCCATTTGATTGGTAGAATTTTCCGTGATATGATATGCATTCTACTTGTTCTACTTACCGTGTAACGACCCTAAAAGTCCTATACACTTTTATAGATCAAATGTTAATAAAAGAGTGTATTTCTATCTTGATTTTGAGTTATAAGTTATTTTTGATAACTTATGTATAAGAAATAACTTGTAGCTCACTGGTTAAGCCTTTCCTCTGCTGTTCCATAGCCTACAAGTTCGAATCCTATCAGTTCCAATTATTTTAATATTTTTTCTTTTTAATTTTTCAGGAGACTAAGAGTTGCACGTGCATTACACAGAGAAACGAAGAGTTGCAAATAAATCAAACAATAAAACCGAGACATAAAAACCCATATGAATGCACTGCATGAATCCCGAGACCAAACTCCACATTTTGACCGTCGGTTTTCTCATTTTGACCACCACCGGCAGTTGATATGATCCAAAATCCCTTCATTTTTTGCTCATGCATCCCTTCAGCTCTCCACTCCTCCTTTTTCCTATTTGATTTTCCTACAATTAACCAGAGAACCCCATACCCTTCATCTACCCTTTTACCTTCACTTTTAATATATTTTATTATCTTTTTTAATTTCCTTTACACTTATATTTACCCCTATAAATACCTAGCCTTTCTATTTAGTTCTTCTCCTAGATTATTCTGAAAATACCACTCAAAATTCTTTCTCTCAAGCCTCACTCTAGCAAAGGAAGCTAAGCGCATAAGTCTAACCCAACTCCGTCGCTCAAGTTCGTTCCTCCGAGCGTTAGCTACCTAGAGTCCGTTCTTGTATGCGTAATCGGATCCAAGCTCAAGTCTCCACGCGCCGTAGGTCTCGGTTTCTCAACCGAGACTTTTTCTCTTCTTTTTCTCACTTGTACGAGTACAGACGGAAACTGTAAGTCTTCATCCCTATCTTCCTTTTTCTTTCTATCCTACATTCAAATTTATAAGTCTCAACCCTCTTGGCATCTCTTCTTGCTCCTTTCTTACATCACCATAAAAAATATGACTTTTAGTGGCTAACATCATTTTTAATTTAATTGTTATAAAATTTTGACATATCCATTATAGTTTCATATTAGTATTAACAAGAAATTATCACTTACTATCATACCATCAATTACATGTTATGTTTAACCTACATATCATATGAATTTAAAATGAAAGTTTGTTATTGTTAAAACTACCCTAGAATGCATGTAACGCTAAAATACTATGAACTTAAAAAGCACCCCTTATTCGATAATTAACATATATACCTTTAGGAAAATTCATGGTGTAACGACCTACCTCACACGCACACTTATGATTCATTGCACGATATTCTAAGTATATGGTTAATTCAAATAATAAGTTAAAATACTATAGTTTTACAAAAGGGTTCTTAAAATTGATATTTTTTGAATCCTTGTTAATTGCGCCTCTACAACCCTCGTTAGGAGACCCGCTAATAAATGGTGTGAATTATCGCACATCCTTGAGATAATAAAGCGAGATGCAGAGCTGCTCACGGAGAATGCGGCTTCGAAAGGAAATAAAAATACGTTTTTTTTAGAAATACGACTTTTCTAAACAAAACTAAACTTTGAAAAAAAAAGTATATATAATTATGAAACTGTATTTTCAATAAAAACAAGCTGTAAAACTATATTGTAAAATGAAAGGTTGAAATTGTAATAAAATACCATCAAGTTTACAAAAAGAGTACTTTTCATAAAAATACAATAAATTTTTTAAAAGTTAGGTTTTATCACCAAAATGCCACTAAAATTAAAATAAATGTTCATAAAAACTCTAAATATTATTAATAACCCTCGAGGTTTATTTTTAAACAATATTAAAGTATTTTTCATAAAACCCTCTCGAGAGATGCAAACAATATAAATACAATGAAAATCACAATATTAAATATTTAAGAACTCTAGATTAATATAGATTTAAACGGTATCATTTCTCTTGAGCCCTGGGATCCGGCGAAAGAGACAACTTAACGGAGTTATCAATAGCAATTGTCTTGGAAAAAAACACAAATCTTTCCATACATGTGCAGCAGTTGTCCGATTACTCCTGAACTTAAGAAATTCAATAGCTGAATCCTTTCATAAGATATTTACTCTAACCTAAATACAAACTCAACTAGGATCCAAATTTTAACATAAACTTGAACCCTTGATCATGAATCAGAACACTTGAACTTGAATATTCCAAACTTGAATACTATGACTTGATATGAACTTAACTTGAATACCAAAACACAATGGTTGCTATTGAAACTGACTTGACTCAAACCATGAATACAACTTGACATGAATACTTGACACGAATACTTAATATTGACATGAACTCAATCTTGCAACTTGATATATTCATGGATTCGAACAAGACTGGTAATTTTAACTGTAACCTAGAATACACGGGGTGTTGGGGTAATTCAAGTGCGAATCCAACGAAATCTCAGGAGTCCCCTAGATCATGAATCCATGTCTACTAATATAAGCAATCTATCATAAGGGCCCGTGTTTCCTTACTCCTGGATTATAGCCTGTTGAGTTTGGAATACTTCAACACTAAGTTGAAGTCCCGTTACTAATACTTGATTCAGCCCCGTGGTTCCTTACCTTTGAATTACAGCATGTTGGGTTCGAGAACACACTTGAGATTGGTTGACATTCACTTTTGAACTTACGTTAAATTAGTTTTCTCATGTAAAAACCTTTTAGGACACTTACATGCACTTCATGTTCACTATATCTACACTACACGACCATGTTATACTATGCTCAAGTTACTTTGCCATGATATATAGAACTGCATGTTAAATAGAATTGTCGTACTTACATTAAATGACATATCTAAACACCATAATATCCATTTTTTCTTTGTCATTATAATTTTATACTTCACACCCTTTTTCTTGGGACTTACCGAGCGAAATCTCACTGACGGGCATTCCGTCCATCTTTATTTCTTGGAATGTTCATCGGATACTGTGGAGACGGGAGAGGTGGACACCACAGAAGAAGACCACGGTCAGATAACTGCTCAGACCTAAACTAGTTATCATTTTCTTTCAGTTTATATATACCATCTGTTTAGGCATTTCTGTTCTTGTAGTTTCCTTTTCAATTGAACTCATGTATTGTAAATGTATCAAGTTTGAATGTAAATAAAGTAGTTGAAGTTTAAATCTTATGTTAATTTCTTGTCATTTTATATTGCTCAATTACGCTTAGCGTATTTATTCCGGGAAAATGACATTCTCGAAATAAATACGTCACGGGCTTGTCATGTGCCCGCTTCCGTCTACTGGTGTAGGGTTCGATTAGCACCCCCAACGGTTTTCAGCAAGCATCAAGTATGCTATTTTAAAAATTTAGGGTGCCGAGCGAGCCCGAACCAAGGAAATTAGGGTTTTTAAAACATGTACACAACTTTACACTAAGTGATATAGGAATACAACCTTTGTAGACCGGTCCTTCGCTTCTAAAGCTCCGTGTAGTAGTCCCTTTGCTCCAAATAGTAGTCTCCCGGACTCTCCTTAGGCTCCACTAGACGAAAGGAACGAGCTTGCTTAAAGATCTTCGAGGCCGAAAATGATCTACGTCGAAGAATCGCTAACTCAAGCTAGCTCTTCACTAATTGATGAATTAGTGAAGTAAACAATCTATGCTAAATGGATAGTTTAGTATAGATTGATAAAGCAGGAATTTTGCTCACTTTAAAATTATTTTTCTTTTTTTCTTTTTCTTCTCATAAGAAAGCTAGAGAGCAAGGAAGGAGATGAAGAAAAGATCAAGTGATCAAGTGTGAACCATGGGTGAGAAAATATCTCATATAAACTCATGTAGAGACTAAACCATGGCTAAAGATAATGGTTAGGTTAATAAATATCTAGAGTAAAACGAAATTAGTGGATTTAAGTCAAACCTTCTCCATGCTTCCACAAGCATCTCAAGCCTTGCTGATTTTCACCTAATTTTGATTTTTCTCTTAATATTTAAACACCCAATTTATCTTAAGTTAGGTATGAGTCTCATACACCCAAGCCCAATGTATCATCTAGCATGACACATATTAAATACATTAATATATATCACATATATATTTAAATGTATTTGGAGAAAACATTTTCTTAAGTGAACTAATATTAGTTAATAAACCCACCGTTGCCGGTCCCAAGTCCGGATGAGAAAGGGTGAGGGTTATGATGGGCTTATGATAGCCAATGTAAAACTATGTCACATTCTATGATATGAACTATAATAAGAATATCGTTGGGGCATCCCCTACTCAGCGACACGTTACATCGGATCCCGGGTGTAGTGTTAAGTATGTAAAGGTTTCTAGGTCGTTGTCCAGAAACAGCGCGCTACATCGGACCCCGGGTGTAGTGACAAATAAGCAAAGGTTTCATAGGATCCGTCTAGCTTCCTGGAACATAGGTTCCCTTACGGGTAGACTAATAGAATTAGTGGAGGTGATGATTAGGAGAAGAGTTGGTATTATGTGTTTGCAAGAAACTAAGTGGGTAGGTGAAAAGAGTAGAGTTATAGAGCCTTGGGGTTATAAGCTTTGGTATACGGGTAGAGATAAAAATCGTAATGGGGTAGGCATAATCATAGATAGACGGTTGCTTGAGGATTTAGTTGAGATTAGGAGAAAAGGTGATAGAATTTTACTGGTTAAGCTTATTCTAGGTGGAGAGATCCTTAATGTTGTTAGTGCTTATGCACCACAGATAAGTCTTGATGACGCTAGTAAGCGTCTATTCTGGGAGGATTTAGAAGAGATGGTGCAAAGTATACCTAGTGGAAAGAAGTTATTTATTAGTGGTGATCTTAATGGACATGCAGGTACTAGTCGTAGTAGGTTTGATACTATCCATGGGGGTTTTGGGTTTGGACAAAGGAATGAAATAGGTGGCTGGATTCTAGATTTTTCCTTATCTTATGACTTGATCTTAGCAAACACCTGGTTTAGGAAAAGAGAGTCCCACCTTATCACTTTTAGGAGCGGATCAAGTGCTAGTCAAATAGACTTTTTTCTGACGAGAAGAATAGATAGAGGTTGTTGTATCGACTGTAAGGTAGTGCCAGGTGAGAGTGTAACCACTCAACATAGAATTTTAATTCTAGATTTTCGATTTAGAAGAGGACCTAGGAAGATTAGACGTAAGGTAGAGCCTAGAATTAAATGGTGGCGATTGAAAGAAGGTAACTAAAAGGCTTTTATAGATCGTGTAGTGCAAGAAGCGGATTGGCAGTCAGAAGATGATTCAGACAGAACATGGAACAAAATGGCTCGGTCCCGCACATATCACATATGTGCCCTACTTTGTTTCGCATGAGTTAGGAAAGCTCTGTGTAGGACTCTAAAGACTCAATGAAAGTATATTGTTCGATAGAAGTGAGTGGAGACGGAGGATTCATGTGCTGGACCCGGCGTGATTCTCATGTTGGTTCATGTAGCCTACCCCATATGCTTGGGATAAAATGCTCAATTGTTGTTGTTGTTGTTGAACTAATATTAGTTAATGTATATTAATATATCAAATATATAATCATACAATAAATTATTAAATCAACACTTGATTTAATAACCCAGCTGTATCGCATACAACCGACTAATATCATTCGTATGTATATCAAATATACATACAACAAATTATCGAATCAACACTTGATTCAATAATCTGGTTATATCATATATAACCTATATCGCGAGATTAGAATACTGTATCACATACACGTATCAATCTCGGTCCTACACATATCACATATGTGCCCTACTTCATTTCGCATGAGCTAGGAAACCTCTGTGTAGGACTCTAAAGACTCGTCAATACGCCGGCAGCATGTAATGATCATATCAGTTACCCACAAGCCGTCAGCGGTATTAGCTGGACGTAACGGCTACCCAGGTATTGAGTGATCAGAAGATCAACAAGCAAGCTTGTCCATACTCCCGTGAATCCAATGAGTAACACTACCGTACAGTCCGGTCTCTTCATCTGATATGTCGCATATCTAGTCTGGGGTTGGTAAACGTCAGACCCCAATAA
Source organism: Agapanthus africanus (assembly GCA_030015575.1). Classification (NCBI taxonomy): domain Eukaryota; kingdom Viridiplantae; phylum Streptophyta; class Magnoliopsida; order Asparagales; family Amaryllidaceae; genus Agapanthus; species Agapanthus africanus. The sequence goes on along the minus strand of CM057338.1, from coordinate 177,222,375 downwards.
CTTGATAAGTCATGCCGATGTGAGGCTCATAACGGGTCGAGAAACTACTGAAAACACTTACCAGTAAATATCAGTGTCAGCCCTGGTCAGGGACTTCCTGTTATGGCCAATCGAGCACAGCGCAACATTAACCCCCAATATCGGGAGAGACGAAACCCCTCCTATCGCTCATTGCCTCCATGTGACTCGGGACTGTACCTAAAAACCACCTATTTGCACGCTCTCTTAAACATGGTAGGGTGGAAATCAAAGTACAATAGGAATCACACAAGACTCTATGACGATCTCGGGTCTTCAGACTAATCTGTACCAGTGTCACCAGAGAACTGCTATTTGACGATAGGTATAATACCATCTAGGAGTTCTCGACGAGTCCTGTTCAATGTACCCAGTCTCCACTGAGCACCCGTATACAATCTTTGATGTCAAACACCAATGGACGTGGGATCATCCATCGCCCATCAAATGGCTCAAAAAACGTATACGCTAGTCTCTCTGGAATATCAATGCCACATCTCGATACACCCATGACTAGGAACAATTAAAGGATGAACTTATGGACTACCCTGACCCCACTAGTATGATCTCCATCATATTCTTGGTAGTCAAGTACACATCGTAAGAGCTTTACCAATATGTGAGAGAAAGCCAGTATCACAATAACAGTCTACATGTTAAGATAAAGAATAACCAGATAGCATACTATCATGTCGAGCAAGAATGTCCTCTCTATATATGTCCAAACATCCATTATAATATACAATCATATACAATAATGGCCTTTAGGGCATACATACAACTAACAACTGGGAAGCGGGGCGTGACAGGCTTTTTTGTTAGCCCATGAAGCTCAGTTCTTCATGAAGTCGTAAATAATATATCACAAGAAAGATGAAATTCAACAACTTTACATTCCTTGCATTTCAATTTCCGTTGAATCTATCCTAATCTTTCTTATCTATCTAAGATGATGGATTCTTCCAACAACACTAGAAATAACGTCAATGGAAGTACACAACCATCACCTACCCTTACCGTTCTACCACCTCCACCTACTGTAGCCGCTCCACTCATAGAACAGACGATAATTCTGGAAGCCATCAAAACCCTATTTGAGGGTCAGCAGGCTCAAGGCATGATTTTGCAGGAGTAGATTGCTCTCCTTCAACAGAGTTTCATACGCTCTGAAGCAGAAGTACCGAGAGTGAAACAATTTCGAGTATTAAACCCGAAAAACTTCTCAGGGAAAGAGAAATCGCTTGAAGCCGAGAAATGGGCTCAGAGCAAAGAAGACGACCTAGCAGCAGCCCAAGTTCCAGAAGTGCTTGGGTCAGAGTAGCAAAACTCCAACTTACTGATAATGCCATAGTCTGGTGGAAGGACGAAAAGAGCCATCTAGAGCAGCCAATTAAGTGGAAAATTTTCCGTGATCTATTCAACGCCAAGTATTTTCCGGAACCGCACACTTCGAGATAGACTAGAAATTCTTACACCTGCAACAAGGATCCATGTGGGATAAGTTGGTGGATGAGTATGATTCTGAATTCACCATGCTCGGCAGATTCGCTACCCATCTAACTCCTACTGCAAAAATCAGAGCCAGGTGCTTCCAGTAAGAATTAGACCCTGAAATCTAGGCTGACCTAGCGACGGGAGAATACCTAACACATGAAATAGTTTTGAAGTCAGCCCGTCGCTATGAATCTGTCATTAAGAAGAAGGAAAAGCCACAGTCAGTCGGTATGAAACATCCCGCCAACCCGCTTACTGGAAGAGCCTCTTCTAGAGAAACTCTCCCAGCACCATCTATGAGGCCAAGAGGATCATTTTCCGAGACTGAACCAAACTTCTGTATCAATTGTAAGAGGACCGAACACAAGGTCAAGGATTGCCGTCAAGCAAATGGTATTTGTTTGATATGTGGATCACCCTCACACACTGTAGGAACTTGCTCACACAACCGAACTGACCCAGCCCCGCAACTAGACCAGCTATTCAAGCTCCACCTACTCATTTATCCCTTCCTGCACCACCTCCGTGCGGACCACCTTTACCTTGTCAGCCATCGATGTACCTGTCACGCCCCGCTTCCCAGTGTACGGGCAGAAGACGCGACGAGGCCGCTACGTATTTACTCTGAGTAAATACGCTAAGCGTAACTAAGCAATATAAAAGAAATATACACAAGAGACAAATGTAATGAACAACAACCTTATTTATTAACATTCTTTTGTAAAATGCATCTAAAAAGTAAATTCATGGAATGGAAAGCAATGCCTAAACAGTAACATAACAGAAATGGGAAATACAAAATGTAAATGTGTACAAGAATCTAAAGCTCTGGGTCGTAAGCTAGCTGGTCCAAATCCTCGCTGGTGGGCTCGATCTCCGGAAGGTCCGAATTACCTGACAACATTCCAAAGAAGAAAGAGAAGGAATATCGTCAGCGAACAAACGCTCGGTAAGTCCCAAAAATGAGGGAGAAATAGAATAGACAGAGAGAGTGTAACTTTTCAAGTTGTATTATATTGTTATATTGTTGTATTTAGTGTTAACGTTGTTGTTTGTAGCTTGGTACAGAAGATGCCAGCGTATACGAGAGGAGTCTCAGTAGACCAGAGACTAAGGTGGACAGAAAGTACAAGGATCCTTTCAGCCATAGTACAACGGCAATGGAATACATGTTAGGTGTCTTAATGGTTGCAGTCTCGTGCCACTTCTAACACCTTCCGTACCAATCTACCCCTTAAACCCCGCGATGTCTTGATTGTATTGTTTGTATTGTAATTGAGTTGTATAGATGGATGACTTGCCGAAACCATGATATCAGTAAATGGATGTAACTGGAGAATCATGTAAATGGATGTATATCCATGGTTCGGTTCGGTCAAGTTGTATAGATTGATAGATTGAACAGATTGAATATATGGATTCATATTGAATTGTTATATATACTTGAATCTCATTCAATTCAGGTTGATTATATTGAAACTCGGTCTGATTTAGACAATTAGAAAAGAAATTGAATCCTGAATTAGGTTTTGGTGTTATCGGTAACCGCTGCACATGGACAGCAGGAATTGTGTCTTTTCCAAAGACGATTACCGTATTGATAACACCGTTTATTAAGTTGTCTACCTTAAATAGGCAAGCACCCATATCTCCGGCTCCATGAGGCTCAAGAGACTGGTCCCGCTTAAACCTATGTTTACTAGGGTCCTTATTGTAATTTATAAAACTTGAGGGGGGGTTATGTAAAATAATTTTGTATAATTTTCAAAATAGACCTCAAGTATTTTATTATCGTCTTTAAAGTTTTCATAGATGTAGATTTTATATATGTGACATTTCTAGTGAATAAAACCTAATTTCATAATATATGGTATTTAATTGTAAAATATTGAACTTGTATGGAATTGTATGGTATTTTTATGTAAAGTGATTCTTTTGATTTAGAAAAGTTGGAATATTTATATTATATCAAAAATTAGATATTTTGATGATATATAAATATATATATTTATATTTATATAAAATAATTTTAATTTATTATTTTTCTAGAAATCTCATTTTCTTAATATATTTGTATTTTAAAATCTTTCGAGACCGTATGCTCCTTGCGGAGGTCTGCATCTCGCACTACTAAGCCCGAGGATGTGCGATAATCAGCACCATCCTGGACGGGTTTCCCAAAATGGGTTGTAGCAGCGCTTTGCAAAGATTTGTTTAAAATACATAATCTTGTAGAAAAAGGTTTTTATATAAGTCAGAGGTAGTTTTATGTAAAACCGTATTTTCCCAAATCTATGTTTTCCAATATTATCGTGATATGTTACATATGAGTGTTGTGAAGAGGTGGGTCATTACCTCGTGAACTATCTAAAGGTATAGCAAGGGTAATGATGTTTTTATGTCGAAGCTAAACTGTATGGTATTTTTCTGAAAAAATGCCATAAAAATTACAATATACATTCTTTTGATATGGAACTTGTTCAATACATTTTGTTAATGATTAATAGTCATGTTGTGAGAGTTTGGTATTTTTTTTTAAAGAAAAAATGAAACTTTTAAAGAAAAACCGAATCGAAGTCGGATTAACTCCGCTTCCGTCGGGTTTTAGAATTACGAGTTTTCAGAATAGAAAAGAGAAGAGGGAGGAGGGACTTACTGGATTTTAGATTAGAAAAAAGGAAGAGGGAGTGGTAGGAGGTGCCGGTGTGTCGTTTCGTCGCCGGGAGCTCCTAGGGTCGTCGTCGGAAATTCATCGGAGCTTCGCCCTTCGCTAACTCCACTTGTACACTATTGAACTTAGAATTTTCTTGAGAGTTTTTGTATAGAATTCAGAGTGAGGAGGTGGAAAAGAATTTGGGTATTTATAGGAGAATTTTAGGGTTAGGGTTAAATAAAAAATATGCATTAAAAATATGCATTAAAAAGATTTTAATTAGGTTTTAATTGGCTATGTTATTGTGCAGGGAAAATGAATAAAACAGGGGTTATGGGGAGGCAAAGAGGCGCCAGAGGAATGAAGAAAATCCCGGATCGGAGTTGAGTCGGCCGGCGGCGCCGGCCGAGTCAGCTGCACCGCCTGCCCGCTCCGGCCGAATCAGGCCGGGTCTTGACGCCACATGTCCCTCGTTGTTTAGTCTATCTCCTGGGCCAATTTGTTTTATATGAGACTTTTGGTTTTTATGAGTTATGCACGTGTAGACTCTTGGGCTTCTAAAAATTTAAAAGAAATCAAAAATAAAAAGATAATGTGGCTGATGGGATTTGAACTCCGGTGCTTTGGTTCAGCAGTGCAATGTCTTACCAATGAGCTACAAACTCCTTCTTGCTGTTCAAAAGCAAATCAAACATATAACTTGTGCTCAGGCTCAAGTACCTCTTTCTGTATTTTTGAAAAAATTTCGTACAGAAAGTTTATGGTTGTTACATTCTACCCTCCTTATAAAAATTTCGTCCTCGAAATTTGTAAAAAGAAAGTGTAACAGATTCAGGAAAAAATTTGGTGATAGCACTATTGGTAGTGTATGAAAAATATGGGAAGGAATGAAAGAATATGAAAGAGTTGAGGAAATTACCAGGTTTACCTTGGTCTACGGCCTCTGCTTCTTCAGCCGCTAAAAGGAAAGCCTGACGCCGTGGTACATTCCTCCTAACTGGAGGCACATTTCTCTGTCTTTGGGGCATGTTTCTCTGCCCTCAAAGCATGTTCCTCAGAGCCTGATGGAATTGGCGATTTGGTTGTGCAGGAGTTCTACGTGAAGGTAGTGCTGGGAGTGCAGGACGAGTTGTAGGAGCCTGGATAGCTAGCCGCTGCGGGTAGTTGGTGTGTGTGTGAGCTGAGTTGTATCTATAGGGATAGGTCTCAATTTTGTGATTGGACGCGCTACAAACTAGGCACATGCCTTTTGCGCGCCTACAATCCTTTATCAAATGTCCATCTCTCTTGCAGTAGAAACAAAAACCTGGACTTGACTGGTTAATTGTTTCTTTCTGTCTCTTGGGTTTTGAAGGTTGTATAGGATAGGCTCCTCCTGCCATCTGGGTGGCAGAGCACTTCATGCCGGTTGCTTCTACTTCTGGACAGTTCAATAATATAGCTGTCTGCTGCTGCAGTCCTTCTAGGAGACTGTGGATCGCCTCAAGAAGTACCGTCTGCTCATTGATCGGAGCAGTGACAGCAGGAGTAAGTGGTAGGGGTGGAGGAGTGTTGTTGACATTGGTGCTAGTGTTGTTTGGGGAATCCATAACCTTGAATGAAAAATAGGTTCGGATAGATTCAAAGAATAAGGTTCAAGGAATAAGATTCAAGGAATTTGAAATAGTAAGATTCAAGGAATATGTAATATAAAGAATGTTTTTAGTTGCTGTTTCTTGTGTTATATTGCTTATGTTTTCCAGCAGAACTGAACTGCATGGTAGGGTTCCATACAGCTCTGACCTGCATGGGAAGGTTTCATGCAGCACTGACCTGCATGGACCGCCAACAAAACCTGTCACGCCCCACTTCCCATTGTACGGGCAGAGGACGCGATAAGGCTGCTACGTATTTACTCTGAAGTAAATACGCTAAGCGTAACTAAGCAATATAAAAGAAATATACACAAGAGATAAATGTAATGAACAACAACCTTATTTATTAACATTCTTTTGTACAATGCATCTGAAAAGTAAATACATGGAATGGAAAGCAATGCCTAAACAGTGGCATAACAGAAATGGAAAATACAGAATGTAAATGTGTACAAGAATCTAAAGCTCTGGGTCGTAAGCTAGCTGGTCCAAATCCTCGCTGGTGGGCTCGATCTCCGGAAGGTCCGAATCACCTGGCAACATTCTAAAGAAGAAAGAGAAGGAATGTCGTCAGCGAACAAACGCTCAGTAAGTCCCAAAGATGAGGGAGAAATAGAATAGACAGAGAGAGTATAACTTTTCAAGTTGTATTATATTGTTATAATGATGTATTTAGTGTTAACGCTGTTGTTTGTAGCTTGGTACAGAAGAGGCCAGTGTATACGAGAGGAGTCTCAGTAGACCAGAGACTAAGGTGGATGGAAAGTATAAGGAACCGTTCAGCCACGGTACAACGGCAATGGAATACAGGTTAGGTGTCTTAATGGTTGCAGTCTCGTGCCACTTCTAACACCTTCCATACCAATCTACCCCTTAAAGCCCGCGATGTCTTGATTATATTGTTTGTATTGTATTGTCTTGTAATTGAATTGTATAGATGGATGACTTGCCGAAACCATGATATCAGTAAATGGATGTAACTGGAGAATCATGTAGATGGATGTATATCCATGGTTCGGTTCGGTCAAGTTGTATAGATTGATAGATTGAACAGATTGAATATATGGATTCATATTGAATTGTTATATATACTTGAATCTCATTCAATTCAGGTTGATTATATTGAGACTCAGTCTGATTTAGACAATTAGAAAAGAAATTGAATCCTGAATTAGGTTTTGGTGTTATCGGTAACCGCTGCACATGGACGGCAGGAATTGTGTCTTTTTCAAATACGATTACCGTATTGATAACACCGTTTATTAAATTGTCTACCTTAAATAGGCAAGCACCCATATCTCCGGCTCCATGAGGCTCAAGAGACTGGTCCCGCTTAAACCTATGTTTACTAGGGTCCTTATTGTAATTTATAAAACTTGAGGGGTTTTTATGTAAACTAATTTTGTATAATTTTCAAAATACACCTCAAGTATTTTATTATCGTCTTTAAAGTTTTCATAGATGTAGATTTTATATATGTGACATTTCTAGTGAATAAAACCTAATTTCATAATATATGGTATTTAATTGTAAAGTATTGAACTTGTATGGAATTGTATGGTATTTTTATGTAAAGTGATTCTTTTGATTTAGAAAAGTTGGAATATTTATATTATATCAAAAATTAGATATTTTGATGATACATACATACATACATACATATATATATATATAATAATTTTAATTTATTATTTTTCTAGAAATCTCATTTTCTTAAGATATTTGTATTTTTAAATCTTTCGAGACCGTATGCTCCTTGCGGAGGTCTGCATCTCGCACTACTAAGCGCGAGGATGTGCGATAATCAGCACCATCCCAAACGGGTTCTCCAAAATGGGTTATAGTGGTACTTTGCAAAGATTTGTTTAAAATACATAATCTTGTAGAAAAAGGTTTTTATATAAGTCGGAGGTAGTTTTATGTAAAACCGTATTTTCCCAAATCTATGTTTTCCAATATTATCGTGGTATATTACATATGAGTGTTGTGAAGAGGTAGGTCATTACCTCGTGAACTATCTAAACGTATAGCAAGGGTAATGATGTTTTTATGTCGAAACTAAACTATATGGTATTTTTCTGAATAATGCGATAAAAATTACAATATACATTCTTTTGATATGGAACTTGTTCAATATATTTTGTTAATGATTAATAGTCATGTTGTGAGGGTTTGGTATTGTTGTTTTTAAGAAAAATGGAACATTTAATGAAAAACCGAATCGGAATTCGGATTAACTCCGCTTCCGTTGGGTTTTAGAATTACGAGTTTTCAGAATAGAAAAGAGAAGAGGGAGGAGGGACTTACTGGATTTTAGATTAGAAAAGAGGAATAGGGAATGGTATGAGATGCCGATGCGTCATTTCGTCGCCGGGAGCTCCTAGGGTTGTCGTCGGAAATTCGTCGGAGTTTCGCCCTTCGCTAACTCCACTTGTACACTATTGAACTTAGAATTTTCTTGAGAGTTTTTGTATAGAATTCAGAGTGAGGAGGTGGAAAAGAGTGTAGGTGTTTATAGGAGAATTTTAGGGTTAGGGTTAAATTAAAAAATGCATTAAAAATATTCATTAAAAAGATTTTAATTAGGTTTTAATTGGCTCTGTTATTGTGCTGGAAAACTGAATAGAACAGGGGTTATGGGGAGGCAAAGAGCTGCCAGAGGAATAAAGAAAATCCCGGATCGGAGCTGAGTCGGCCGGCGGCGCCGGACGAGTCAGCCATGCCGCAGGCCCGATCTGGCCGAGTCAGGCCGGGTCTTGACGCCACGTGTCCCTCGTCGTTTGGTCTATCTCCGGGGCCAGTTTGTTTTATATGTGACTTTTAGTTTTTACGAGTTATGCACGTGTAGACTCTTGGGCTTCTAAAAATTTAAAAGGAATCAAAAATAAAAAGATAATGTGGCTGATAGGATTTGAACTCTGGTGCTTTGGTTCAGCAATGCAGGGTCTTACCAATGAGCCACAAGCTCTTTCTTGCTATTCAAAAGCAAATCAAATTTATAACTTATGCTCAGGCTCAAGTACCCTTTTCTGTATTTTTGAAAAAATTTCGTACAAAAAGTTTAGGGTTGTTACAGTACCAGCGTGCACAGAGAAATGTGCCGAGATATCAGGCTTTCACTTTGGCGTCTGTAGAGGCCGAAACCATAGGTTAAGATAACACCGGTAAATCCCCTCCTATATTTTTCAGCCTTTGCAAATTCTTGTATCCTTTTGTTCTTCTATCTACCTAAACTTTTCACACACTTTCGGTATGATATTAATAGTTCCTTCACCACCGCTTTAACTAAATTTTTCTTGAATCTGTTACAACATTCCGCTTATATATATTTTGAGGACGAAATTTTTCTAGGGTGGGTAGGATGTAACGACCCTAAAAGTCCTATACACTTTTATTAATCTAATATTAATAAAATAGTGTATTTCTGTCCTGGTTTCGAGTTATAAGTTATTTTTGATAACTTATGTACAAGAAACAACTTATAGCTCACTAGTTAAGCCTTTCCTCTGATGTCTCATTGCCTGCAAGTTTGAATCCCATCAGTTCCAATTATTTTGATATTTTTTCTTTTTAATTTTTCAGGAGCCCAAGAGTTGCACGTGTATTACACGGAGAAACGAAGAGTTGCAAATAAATCAAACAATAAAAACGAGACATAAATACCTAGATTAATACACTGCACGGAGCCCGAAACAAACTCCACTTTTGGACCGCCGGTTTTCTCATTTTGACCGCCACCGGTAGTTGATACGACACTAAATCCCTTCATTTTTTGCCCATGCATCCTTTCAGCTCCCACTCCTCTTTTTTCCTATTGATTTTCCTACAATTAACCAGAGAACCCCAAACCCTTCATCTACCCCTTTACCCTCACTTTTAATACATTTTATTATTTTTTTAATTTTCTCTACACCTATATTTACCTATATAAATACATAGCCTTTCTCCTTAGTTCTTCTCCTAAATTATTTTGAAAATACCACTCAAAATTCTCTCTCTCAAGCCTCACTCTAGTAAAGAAAGTTAAGCGCACAATTCTAAACCAACTCCATCGCTCAAGTTCGTTCCTCCGCGCGTTAGCTACCTAGAGTCCGTTCTTGTGCGTGTAATCGGACTCAAGCTCAAGTCTCCATGCACCATAGGTCTCGGTTTCTCAACCGAGACTTCTTCTCTTCTTTTTCTCACTTGTTCGAGAACAAGCGGAAATTGTAAGTCTCCATCCCTATCTCTTTTTTTTCTATCCTACATTCAAATTTGTAAGTCTCAACCCACTTGACATCTCCTTTTGCCCCTTCTTACATCACCATAAAAAAATATGACTTTTAGTGGTTAACATCATTTTTAATTTAATTGTTGTAAAGTTTTGACATATCCATTATAGTTTCATATTAGTATTAACAAGAAATTATAACTTACCATCATACCACCAATTGTATGTCATATTTCACTTACATATCAAATGAATTTAAAATGAAAGTTTATTATTGTTAAAACTACCTTAGAATACATGTAACGCCAAAATACCATGAACTTAAAAAGTACCCCTTATTCGATAATTAGCATATATATCTTTAGGAAAATTCACGGGGTAACGACCTACACCATACGCACACTTTTAATTCATAGCACGATATTCTACGTATATGGTTGTTGCCTATAGTGCCCTCAAGTCAATTATTCAATCGCAGGCACGCGATTGCGATGATTGAGAGAGGACCTATACGGATAGAACCGTCTTGCTCAAGATGATAGTATGCTATCTGGTTTGTCTTTATCATCATATACATGCTTTATGTGGTATTATAGATCACTATTACATCTTGATAGAGACCATAGTATTCTTGCTTGACTACCGGCATTATGATGACGATCATATAGGTGGGAGCTGGGTGGTCTATAAGCACATCTTTAAACGTCCCCAGTCGTAGGACTTTCAAGACTGGGCATCGATACTCCAGAGTAGACTAGTGTATACTGATCAAGACCCCAACGAGGAGCGGTGGCCAGGTCTCACAAGCCATTGGTGTTAGTCGTTCACCTAAGATGGTATACAGATACTCATTGGGTTATAAGTACACTGGACGGACTCGCCGGAAACCTGCTAGTTGGTAGTATACCTATTGTCAGATAGTAGTTTCTAGGCGACATGTGTGCAGATTAGTCTGTCGACCTAAGATCATCATTTTTCTCGTATGAGTTCCCATTGTGCTTTGATTACTACCTACAACGGCTCAAAGGAGTCGTGCAAACAGGTTTTGGTTGGGTACAGTCCCGAGCCACGTGGAGGCAGTGAGCGGATCGTCGGGGATTTGTTTCTCTTGTTATTGGGGGTTGATATCGCGCAGTGCACGGGTGGCCATCACCAGAAATCCTTGGCCAAGGTAGTTGAGAATTATTGATTTGGATCAGTAGTTTCTCAGTTGGTGATGGGCTTCATACCGACACAAAATGTTGCGCTATTAGGGGTCTGACTTTATCCACCCCCTAGACTCGATATGCGATACTCTTATACGAACAGACCGGAATGGATGGATATTGTCACGGACAGGTTCAGCAGGGGTTCGGATGAGTTTGCTCGTCGGCCTTCCTTTCGCTCAATATCTGAGTAGCCGTTACGTACAGCTAGTGCCGCTGACGTGATTGTGGTTAAACCCACTGCCAGCGTATTGACGAGTCTTTAGAGTCCCACACAGAGGGTTTCCCTGCTTTGGGTGAAACGATGTTGAGGCCGTATGGTTTTACGGCAGAGTTCGATCATATATGTGCACTTGTGCACGTATCATGATTCGGACGGGTAATATTAGTGGGCTTTGGTTTAAGCCAGATTCTAATATTATATTGATGGATTATTTTCGTCTCATTGTATTCGTATTTTTCGGAATACGGATACGGGTATGTATATACGGATGAGGGGTATTCTTATAATTTATTACAAGGTGCTTCTAGAAGATGCCACCTCATTTAGTTTTAACCATTAAGGATTAAATGATTAATGAGGTGGAGAGGATGAGGTGTTTATTGCATTTATTATGGCATGGCTTAGTAGTGACTTATGGTCACTATTCAAGCATGCTTGATTTTTGTTTGTTGTGAGATATTTTGAAAACTTAAGATATTTTGTGTTGACTTAAGATATTTTGGAGACTTGAGATATTTATTTGGATGCTTCATTATTGCTCACAATACAACACAAACACTTAGCCATTTTTCTTGAGTTGCCTCTCACTCTCATCCTCAAGCTTCTTCTTCTACCTCTACCCTTCAAGTCTCATGTGTTGAGAAACCTAGGATTTTTGGAGACAAATTAATCCATCACTACACTCTACATCTTCTAGATTATCTAGTTTAGCGATCTAGGTACCCTAGTTACCTCGGATATTGAGGTAGGAGCTCGAACTACAAATCCTCAGGTGGATCATCTTCGATGAAGGGAGACCGGAGATCAAGCTTGATCATGGAGGCCACTAGGAGCTTGGGATGAAGGTTAAACACTGAAGGAAACAGATCATTCGGTATAACTATTCTAAACTCCTTTCTTTATAGTTTGCTAGTTTAGGGTTAATGGTAGATCTGGGTAGCGGGTTGTGTTAGCGTCGGTTTAGAAAAATTGTGTTCCGCAATCGGCCACGGTTTGATGGCCAGGGCGCTTGCATAACCCAACATGGTATCAGAGCCAACCCATTAACCCCTTACTAGCATTTTTAGACGATTTTAAAGTAACGAAACCGAAACAACTCCGAAACAATACGGAAAATATTCCAGTTTATGTCGGATTTTTCTAGCCTTCAAATTTTTTTTTAAACAATTGCAGAAGGCTATTTATGTAGTATCTAGAACACCCTCAAAACACGAGCTCCAAATGCTAAATTATGGCCGGAGAGACTGCATGGATTCCCGGCTTGGCCGGTCCAAGAAGCAGTTTAGGACTTGATTTTTTTTGGTGTTCTGGTCTTTAGAATATTGACTTATGTGTATTGTTTGATTTTGCCCGAGTTGGATATTATGTTATCTTTTGTTTGGGGGCAATACAGGATATTTCAAAGTCGTTATTTTTAACGATGTTTAAAAGTTTTCAGTGCATACATTACTATCTGCGACCGTGAATGTCATTAGAGCTGTACAGCTCGTCTAATTGCTATATGTCTTTTAGACGAGTTTGCGAACATGACATTCACGTTGATATTCTGTGTTGTGCTGTGGTTGTGGTTGGATCTGTCACGTCCCGCTTCCTAGAATGCGCTAAGATCGGCACGTGACAGAGCCAACCATGGTACCTGTGGCTAGCAAACATTCCTCCACAGTCACATTACGACTGTCTATAGATATCAAGAACAGGAAAATAAAAGAAACTATCTAGTACATGTCCATAAGCCAGAAATAACGAGTCAAGAAATAATATGCGGAAGCAATAAATTCAAGTAACAATAACAATCTGGAAAGTACGTCCCAAAATATGGGCTCACATCAGGAATGAAAATGTGAAATAAAACTAAACTAACTAGCTACTAACATGACCTTCACTGCTCGGCTTGTTGGTCAAAATACTCCTGAACGGCCTGTGACAGAGATAGAGGATCTGGGCCATGCAAAACCCAGACATCAGTGCGTCATGATATCAAACAATAATATAAGCAATCAGGATGTAACGAGATATGCAGGCAGGAATCATAAATAGTAACAAGTCAACATGAATGTATAACAGTGAAGTATATCAGTATGTGTGACGTGCAGTGCTCAATCTAAGCTGTGTACTGGGTTATCTATTCTAAAGTTTGTTTGAAATCAATTAATTTAATTCTTCATGTAACTCAAAGAATATGTCCTATTATCCCCCGGGATCATGGATCAGGTAGTGGGAGTCATGAATGACTCTGTCCCGTTATCCTCCGGGACCACGGATCAAATAATACCCTTGTAAGCTACACTTTAGTTTACACTTTTGATTTCCCCATACCCCCAAGGTTATGTGTTCATAATCTGGAGCTAATGCCAACATGGGATCAAGCAGGTATAGATTTGTCTATGTAGACAACAGAATATGTCCGTAGGGACAACAGGCCAAGATTGTCGGCATTAGTAACAAGATCAGGAAACATGTCAAATAGTGGTGTATCAGGTCATGTCAAGTGGTGCACAGTGTATCACATGGGTGCTCAACAGTAAAATGTAGCAAATATTGGATCAGGGTAAAAGTACGGATGTACAGTAAAAACATGGATGCACAAACATCTATCAGGGCTTAAATCATGACTAAGTAGGATGCACAATATCAAGCATGGGGTACTAATGTGATGGTAATATGAGTTAATGTAATATGGCGTCCAACTAGGTATGCAGAATTAATGGTATGTATACACAGATAAGCATGGATGCTCAAATAACTATCAGGGGTTACAACTACAGTTCCATTACTATGTAGGATGCACATTATGTAGCATGGGGGTGTTAATGTAGCAGTAATATGAAATAACGTGATATGGCATGCAACTAGATATATAATTAATGGTATGGATGCACAAATATTGATCATGGGTTACATTTACAGCTCTAAGACTAAGTGGGATGCACATTATTAAGCATGGGGTGTTACTACAATAATAACATGAGTTAATATGATCTGTAGATGCAGCTATATGTATATTAAATGATATGGATGCATACGGGTATCCGAAAATGGTAAAACTTTAATATGGATGTATAATGTGATAAACATGTAACATCTTATTCATAAGGATGCATAATAATATACATAGCATGTAGCAAGATGATCTTTCCTCGATTAGATCACATGACGGATGCGTACGGCACGTCCGACGTCGGTAAAATCGTCGCAATGCACACACGGCATGCGGGACGGGTCCAGGCAAGGCAAGAGGGTAATCTGTCATGCCCCGCTTCCCAGAGTGCGCTAAGATCGGCACGTGACAGAGCCAACCATACTACCTGTGGATAGGAAACATCCCTCCATAGTCACATTACGGCTGTCTATAAGATATTAAGAACAAGAAAGTAAAATAAACTATCTAGTACATATCCATATGCTAGAATAAACGAGTCAAGAAATAATATGCGGAAGCAATAAATCCAATAAACAGTAACATCTAGAAAGTACGGAAATAACTAAACTAACTGGATACTAACAAGATCCTCACTGCTCGGCCTGACGGCGGAAATACTCCTGCTCTGCCTGCGACAAAGGTAGAGGATCTGGGCCATACAAAACCCAGACGTCGGTGCGTCATAATATCAACAATAATATAATCAGGGGGTAGCAAGACATGCAGGCATGAGTATGAACAGTAACAAGTCAACAAGAATATATAACAGTGAAGTATATCAGTATAAGTGACGTGCAGTGATCAATATAAACTGTGCTACTGGGTTATCTATTCTAAAGTCTTCGAAATCAATTTAATGAATCGTAGATGTAACTCAATAGTATCTCGTGCATACCCAGGACGACGGTCCAGACTCTCGGGGCTGAATCCGAGACGTGCCGCTAAGCGCAAAACAGGAAACATGTACAGACAAATGATGTCAGCAGCATCATTCCGGGACTGGCCTAGCCCCCAAAACTGATCAGTATAAGCGTCGAACTGTTGAGTTATAAGTCATGTTTCATCATTGATTTTCCCTTACCCCCAAGATTATGTGTTCAAGTCAGGTATTGATAAATCTGGAGCTAATGCCAACACAGGATCAAGCGGGTACAAGTTTTGTCTGAATAGACAACATGATATGTCCGTCGGGACAACAAGTCAGGAGTGACGGCATCAGTAACAGGATCAAGTAATAGGTCAAGCAGTGGTGTATCAGGTCATGTCAAGTAGTGCACAGGTATCAAGCGGGTGCTCATAATCAAACTGTAGCAAGTATTGAATCAGGGTGAAAGTACGGATGTACAATAAAAGTAAGGATGCACAAATATCGATCAGGGGTTACATCATGATTAAGTAGGATGCACAATATCAAGCATGGGGTACTAATGTATTAATAATATGAGTTAATGTAATATGAGGTGCAACTAGTTATGCAGAATTAATGGTATGGATACAAAAATAAACATGGATGTATAAATAACTATCAGGGGTTACAACTATAGTTTCATGCCTATGTAGGATGCACATTATCTAGCATGGGGTGTTAATGTAGAAGTAATATGAAATAACGTGACTTGGAATGCAAATAGATATATAATTAATGGTATGGATGCACAATTATCGATTAGGGTTATATTTACAGTTCCAAGACTAAGTCGGGTGCATATTATTAAGCATGGGGTGTTACTACAATAACAACATGAATTAATATGATCTATAGATATAGTTATATATATTTTAAATGATATGGATGAAAACAGGTATCCGAAAATGGTAAAAATTTAATATGGATGTATAATGTGATAAACGGGTAATATTTTACTTATATGGATGCATAATAATATACCTAGCATGTAGCAAGATTAATTAGCATGCGACTAGATATGTAAATAGTGATATGGATGCACATGGATGCCCGAAGACAGTAAAATAGTAAAATGGTAATGTGGGATGCATACTTAAACAATAAGTAATGTTATTATTCACATGTGTACAATATATTGTAGTATAACATGTAGCAAGATTAACTTGCATGCAACTAGATATGAAATAAATTGTACGGATGCAAATGGACGTCATAAAACAGTAAAATGATAACAAGGGATGTACAATACACTAAATATTAAATATTATTATTAATATGGATGTAAAATATATTATAGCATGTAGCAAGATTAACTTACCTCGATGGATCACAATATGGATACGTACGGCACGTCCGACGTCGGTAAATCGTTGCAACGCACACACGGCACGCGGGACGAGGGCAGAGGCGAGGCGTGGATTTCGTTCATAGGCCGGAAAACATGAAGAAGAAAGGGAACAATGCTTTTCTTTATATGGGATTTAGAAAGTATATCAAATATATATATGTGGAGAAGAGATGCAGGGGTTGTAAATATTGAAAGAATTAATATTTATAAAGTAATAGAGAGAGAGGGAGAGAGATGAGAGAGAAAGGGAGAGAGAGACAGAAAAAGAAAGAGAGAGGAGAGAGAAAAAGGGGTTGTTAGTTTGTTAGGAAATTAGTTTAGATTTAAATTTAAAAAAATCTTTTATTAGTTAACTAAATTTTAATTTATATCAGTTTATAAAATTAATATTATATAAACAAAATTTGATATTCTGGTAAATACAAATATAGTCCAAAACATGCCCAGGACAGGTCTAAAATTCAGTTTTAAAATACGAAAAATATACATGTCGACCAAAATTAAATTTGGATATCCGGGTAACGAAAAATGCATACCCCCAAGAACGGATGCACGTACGTGCGTGTAGCCATCCAAACAATTCCGTTTCACTGAATGGGACGAGAACAAGATGCGCGGATGCCATCACAGGGTCTGGGGTATCATGCAGGCCATGCAATCTATTTTTAAAATATTTTTTCTTGACTTTAAATGTTATGTTAAAAAAAATGCAGATGCCAGATAAAATGCCAGTATACAGTATAAATAATGAAAGTGCACGGATCCACATAACAAGCCAGGATAAATCATAAATATGAATCAAGACTGGTTTCAAGCATGCGGGTCGAGTCGGATGCAAATACAGATGTCAAAATACTATTCGTACCCAAAACACAGTAAATCAGGAAAATACCATAAATAAAGAAATACTTGAACTAGAACTGGTATAAATGAACTAGGGTGTTACATAATCACGCAAGTAAGGGACGTTCACTGGATCGCTTGGATCCGCAGCGGCGACACGACTCCGGCGGGTGACCGGAAAACGGAATCAAGAAATCAAGAAAGAAAAGATAAGAGGAGAAGAAGAAGGAGAAGAAGAAGAAGAACGAGAGGGGATGCACTATGGTCTGGTTCAAAGGGGTTCTCTGGTGTACGGGGACAGAGACGGGTAGAGGGGGACGTCGACGGTGGGTTTTCCGGCGAAGTTCACGGCCAAGGCAGCTATGGGTTTCTAGAAGTCAGGTGAGGGCTTCTTGGTGGTTATAGGGTGAGGGTGGTGGTGATGGTGTCAGGAGTCGAAGGTGGTGATGAGGACGACGGGGGTCGGAACTCCGGTGAGGGTTCAGGCGAGGTCGTGGGTATCGGGTTCTTGAGTTGGGTTTGGGTGATAGGCTTGGTGCATGGTTCTTGGCACGGGATCTTTGGGGAGGAGGAGAAAGAGGGAAGAAGGTGGAGATGAGGGGTGGTCGACGACGGCGAGAAAAGTTCGGCGACGTGGGTGCAGGTGATGGGTTTCGAAGCTCGGGATTATGTTGCAGTGGGTTCGAGATGGGTGCAGGGGTGGTTCGGGTGAGGGGTTGCAATGGAGAGTCGATAAAGGAGAGTGGAGAGAGGGGTGGAGGAGATGGAGACAACAACGAGGTGAACGTGAAAGCTAGGGTTAGGGTTTCTCGATGTGAGGCGGCGGGTGAAAAATATAAAAGGAAGAAGAGAGAGAACTGTGAGGGGAGAGAGATACATGAGTTTTTAAAGAGGAAAGAGAGAGAGAGAGAGTCGCGAGAAGAGAGAGAGAGGGAGAGAGAGAGAAAAAGAGATCGAGAGGAGAGAGATTGTCACGAGAGAGAGAGAGAGGTAGGTCTGTTAGATTTAGGATTAAAAATATATTTTATTTAAAGAAAAATTTGTAAATCTTATAAAATATATATTTAACACTTAAATGTTTATTAGAATAGAATATTAAGAAAATTTGAGTTTTCTGGGTAATACAAACTTACTCCAAAATATGCCCGGATTGGGTCTAAAATTATGATTTGAAAATACGGTTAATATACGTGTCAACCAAAAACAAAACAGGATATCCGGGTAACAAAAATGCATACCCCCAAGAACGGATGCACACACATGCACGTAGCCATCCAAATGTGTCCGTTTCACTGAGCGGGACGAGAACAAGATGCGCGAATGCTACGACAGGGTTAGGGGTATCATGCAGGCCATGCTAGATATTTTTAAAATATTTTATGTGATTTTAAATGTTATATTAAAATATGCATATGCCAGATATAATGCCAGTATGCAGTATGTATAATATGAAAGTGCACGGATCCACATAACAAGCCGGGATAAATCATAAGCAGGAATTAAGACGGGTCTCCAGCAAGCGGGTCGGGTCGGATGCAAATACAGATGTCAAATACACCATTCGCACCCAAAACACAATAAATCAAGAAAATACCATAAATAAAGAAATACTAAAAAAGAACTGGTATAAATGAACTAGGGTGTTACATTATACCCAACTACAAAAAGAATTTCGTCCTCGAAATTCCAGGAACAAGAAAAGATAAACAAACATGAAACTACAAGAAGAGATCTGGAAACTTCTGTCGAATCTCGTCTTCTCGTTCCCAAGTCGATTCTCCGTGCGAGCGATTCCTTCATGAAACAAGTACGAGAGGGATAACCTTGTTCTTAAGGACTTTTTCTCTTCGATCAACAATCAACATCGGTCGTTCCTCAAAGGTTAAATCCTCCCTTACAGTCAACTCCGAATGATCCAGCATGTGTGTTTCATCTCGAACATACTTACGGAGTTGAGAAACATGAAACACGTCATGAACATCGCCAAACATTGTGGTAACGCCAATCGATAAGCCACTTCTCCAACACGCTCCAAAATCTCGAAAGGACTCACGAATCGAGGACTAAGCTTGCCTCGACTCCCAAAACGAATCACTCCTCTAGTCGGTGATATCTTCAAGAATACCAGATCACCAATAACGAACTCTAGAGGTCTTCTCAATGTGTCGGCCCAACTCTTTTGTTGATCTTGTGCTGCCTTCATGTGGTTTCGGATAGTATTAACTTTCTCCACGGTTTGCACGATCAAATCCGGTCCCAACAATCTTCGTTCTCCAATATCGTCCCAACAAACGGGTGAGCGATACTTGCGACCATACAACGCTTCGAATGGAGCCATCTGAATAGTCGCCTGAAAGCTGTTATTGTAAGAAAACTCCACCAAGTGTAGATGATCCTCCCATGAACCCTTGATATCCAACATGCAAGCTCTCAACATGTCTTCAAGAGTTTGGATCGTTCTCTCCGACTGGCCATCTGTCTGAGGATGATAAGCGGTGCTAAACTTCAATCGTGTCCCCAAACTTTCCTGTAAGCTCCTCCAGAAGTGTGATAAGAATCGAGTATCACAATCGGAAACGATGCTTACAGGTACTCCATGCAATCTCACAATCTCCTGCATGTACCGTTCTGCCAACGCTTCTATTGACTGACCAACTCGAAATGGTATGAAATGAGCTGCCTTGGTCAATCGACCAACAACTACCCAAACTGCATTATTGCCCTTTGGACTCCGCGGTAAAGCTGTCATGAAATCCATGGTTATATCTTCTCACTTCCATTGAGGAATTGGAAGTGATTGCAATAAACCAGCTACCCTTTGATGTTCAGCCTTAACTTGCTGACACACCAAGCACTTCGCTACAAACCGGGCAATCTCCCTTTTCATGCCTTCCCACCAAAAATGCTGTCGTAGATCACGGTACATCTTCGTGCTTCCTGGATGTACGGAATATGCGGAACTGTGCGCTTCCTTTATAACTTCTTCACGAATGTCTCTTTTCGGCACACACAAACGGATACCATATCACAACGAACCATCTTCATGAATCAACAAGTCCGTTCGAAGTCCCGCTTCAACCTGTTCTCGAAACTTTTGCAATCTTGGGTCCTGTGACTGCGCTGCTTTAATACTCTCGATCAATGATGATTGTACTTGCAGTTGCATCAACTGTCCTGAAGAATGCGGTAGCACAATCTCCAACTCGAATCTCCGAAAGTCTTCGATAAGCTCTTTCTGTGCAGTCAACATCCGAATTGCTGGCAACCGACTAAGCGCAACCGGCACTACATTAACTTTCCCCGGATGATACTTAAGATCAAGATCGTAGTCAGCCATCAGCTCCAACCATCTTCGCTGTCTCATATTAAGCTCTTTCTGCGTGAACACGTACTTCAGGCTTTTGTGATCGGTGAATACTTCGACCCTTTCGCCCAATAAGTAGTGTCTCCAAATCTTCAAAGCGAAAATCACTATTGCAAGCTCCAAATCATGAGTTGGGTAATTATTCTCATGGATCTTCAACAGTCTCGATGCGTAAGCTATAATTTTCCAATGCTGCATCAAAACACATCTCAAACCTTTCCCAGATGCGTCGTTGTGAATCACCAATCCTCCGGAACCATCCGGTACGGTCAAAATAAGAGCGCTTATCAATCTCTGCTTCAACGCCTTAAAAGCCGACGCACACTTATCCGTCCATACGAATGGTACTTCCTTACGCGTAAGCTTGGTTAAAGGCTCAGCAAAAAGAGCAAAATTCTCCATGAACCTTCAGTAGTATCCTGCAAGTCCAAGAAAACTTCTTATCTCCGCTACATTTCTCGGAATCGGCCAATCTTTAACTGCTGCAATCTTCTCAGGGTCAACGGCAATTCCATATCCGGATACGAAGTCCCCAAAAACTTCACTTCTTCAAACCAAAACTCGCACTTGCTCATCTTTGCATATAATCTTTCTTGCCTCAACGTCTGCAGTGCGATCCTCAAGTGTTCTGCAAGCTCTTCTAGGCTCCTCGAGTAGACCAGAATATTATCGATGAACACCACTATAAACTGGTCCAAGAACGGTGAAAAGATTTGGTTCATCAAGTCCATAAATATCTTCGGTGTATTCGTAACTCCGAATGGCATCATTAAATACTCGTAATGCCCATATCGGGTTCAAAATGCAGTCTTGCAAATATCCTCTGGTTTAACTCGGACCTGATGATATCCGGATCGCAAATCCAGCTTCGAGAATACCCTCGCGCCATTAAGTTGCTCAAATAATTCGCCAATGCGAGAGATCGGGTACTTGTTCTTAATAATCACCCGGTTTAATTCTCGATAATCGATGCACATCCTCCTTGTGCCATCTTTCTTCTTGACTAGAAGAACTGGAGCTCCCCAAGGTGCATTGCTGCTGCGAATCCAACCCTCCTCTAGCAATTCAGTAACCTGCTTCTTGACTTCTTCCAACTCTACTGGAGCCATCGGATAGTACGCCTTTAAGATTGGCGCTGCACCAGGAACAAGATCGATCGCAAACTCCACATCTCGTTTTGGCGGTAAACCAGAGATGTCCTCAAACACGTCCATGAACTCTCGAACTACAGCTGGCGCTTCCTCCTTATCAACTTCCATCATCGAAAGAACATTGTTTGTCGGCCTATCCCTAAACTCGACTGGCCCGACAGAACTGCTACCTCCAGCAAAAACAAACTCCGGATGTCCAGGAATCTGGAAAATCACTTTCTTTGCCCTACAATCAATGTGAGCGTGGAAAGTGCCGAGAAAGTCCATTCCCAAAACAACTTCATAACTGCCGGTATCGATCACCAAGAAATATGCAAAACATGAACTAGTAAGCAATGAAACTGAGAGAACCAAGGTAATAAAATGACCATGGAACAAGAAAATGAATCAAGACCAGGACTCCAAGTTACTTAAATAGAGTACCACATTGTAACCATGATGCAGTTCATAGTTACAATCACATAACTCCGCTCAAGTCATCCAAATCCTAGTATCAGAATCGAAGGAATAGGAAGGGAGAAACAGTAAGGAACCAAAAGGGTTTCAAGCCGAGATGTAAAGTCATCCATCTCATCAAGATAAAGGGTCAAGAGAAAGATAAGATTCAAGAATCATGACAACAATGTGGCATGACATATTCCTAATTACGGGTTTTCTGATTCGTGTATTGGGTCCAATACCCAACTACAAAAGAATCAAACCCGATTAACCTAAATCCTATATCTCTAATACCAAACAAACTTTGTCACGCCCCCCTTCCCAGAGTGCGCTAAGATTGGCACGTGGCAGAGCCAACCATGCTACCTGTGGCTAGGAAACATCCCTCCACAGTCATATTAAGGCTGTCTATAGATATCAAGAACATGAAAATAAAATAAACTATCTAGTACATGTCCATGATCCAGAAATAACGAGTCAAGAAATAATATGTGGAAGCAATAAATTCAAGTAACAATAACAATCTGAAAAGTACGTCCCAAAATACAGGCTCACATCAGGAATGAAAATGCGAAATAAAACTAAACTAACTAGCTACTAACATGATCTTCACTGCTCGGCTTGTTGATCAAAATACTCCTGAACGGCCTACAACAGAGATAGAGGATCTGGGCCATGCAAAACCCAAATGTCAGTGTGTCATGATATCAAACAATAATATAAGCAATCAGGATGTAACGAGATATGCAGGAAGGAATCATAAATAGTAACAAGGCAACATGAATGTATAACAGTGAAGTATATCAGTATGTGTGACGTGCAGTGCTCAATCTAAGCTGTGTACTGGGTTAACTATTCTAAAGTTTGTTTGAAATCAATTAATGTAATCCTCCATGAAACTCAAAGAATATGTCTCGTTATCTCCCGGGACCACGGATCAGGTAGTGGGAGTCATGAATGACTCTGTCCCGTTATCCCCTGGGACCACGGATCAAGTAAGAATCACGAATGATTCTGTCCCGTTATCCCCCGGGACCACAGATCAAGTAATACCCTTGTAAGCTACACTTTAGTTTACACTTTTGATTTCCGCATACCCCCAAGGTTATGTGTTCAAATCAGGTATTGATAATCTGGAGCTAATGCCAACACAGGATCAAGCAGGTACAGGTTTGTCTATGTAGACAACAGGATATGTCTGTAGGGACAACAGGTCAAGATTGTCGGCATTAGTAACAAGATCAGATAACTTGTCAAGTAGTGGTGTATCAGGTCATGTCAAGTGGTGCACAGTGTATCACATGGGTGCTCAACAGTAAAATATAGCAAGTATTGGATCAGGGTAAAAGTATGGATGTATAGTAAAAGCATGGATGCACAAACATCTATCAGGGGTTACATCATGACTAAGTAGGATGCACAATATCAAGCATGGGGTACTAATGTGATGGTAATATGAGTTAATGTAATATGGCGTCCAACTAGGTATGCAGAATTAATGGTATGTATACACAGATAAGCATGGATGCTCAAATAACTATCAGGGGTTACAACTACAGTTCCATTACTATGTAGGATGCACATTATGTAGCATGGGGTGTTAATGTAGCAGTAATATGAAATAACATGATATGGCATGCAACTAGATATATAATTAATGGTATGGATGCACAAATATTGATCATGGGTTACATTTACAGCTCCAAGACTAAGTGGGATGCACATTATTAAGCATGGGTTGTTACTACAATAATAACAAGAGTTAATATGATCTGTAGATGCAGCTATATATATATATATATTAAATGATATGGATGCATACGGGTATCCGAAAACGGTAAAACTTTAATATGGATGTATAATGTGATAAACATGTAACATTTTATTCATAAGGATGCATAATAATATACATATCATGTAGCAAAATGAACTTTCCTCGATCAGATCACATGACGGATGCGTACGGCAGGTCCGACGTCGGTAAATTCATCGCAACGCACACACGGCACGCGGGACGGGTCCAGGCAAAGGCAAGAGGGTAATCACGCAAGTAAGGGATGTTCACTGGATCACCTGGATCGGCAGCGGCGACACGACTCCGGCGGGTGACCGAAAAACGGAATCAAGAAATCAAGAAAGAAAAGAGAAGAAGAAGAAGGAGAAGAAGAAGAAGGAGACGAAGAAGAACGAGAGGGGATGCACTGTGGTCTGGTTCAAAGGGGTTCTCTGGTGTACGGGGACAGAGACGGGTAGATGGGGACGTCGACGGTGGGTTTTCCAGCGAAGTTCACGGCCAAGGCAGCTGTGGGTTTCTAGAAGTCAGGTGAGGGTTTCTTGGTGGCTGTAGGGTGAGGGTGGTAGTGATGGTGTCAGGAATCGAAGGTGGTGATGAGGACGACGGGGGTCGGAGCTCCGGTGAGGGTTCAGGCGAGGTCGTGGGTATCGGGTTCTTGAGTTGGGTTTGGGTGATCAGCTTGGTGCAGGGTTCTTGCACGGGATCTTTGGGGAGGAGGAGAAAGAGGGAAGAAGGTGGAGACGAGGGGTGGTCGACGACGGCGAGGAAAGTTCGGCGACGTGGTTGCAGGTGATGGGTTTTGAAGCTCAGGATTAGGTTGTAGTGGGTTCGAGATGGGTGCAGGGATGGTTCGGGTGAGGGGTTGCAATAGAGATTCGATAAAGGAGAGTGCAGAGAGGAGTGGAGGAGATGAAGGCGACGACGAGGTGAACGTGAAAGCTAGGGTTAGGGTTTCTCGAAGTGAGGCGAGGGGCGAAAAAGATAAATGGAAGAAGAGAGAGAACTGTGAGGGGAGAGAGATACGTGAGTTTTTAAAGAGGAGAGAGAGAGAGAGTCGCGAGAGGAGAGAGAGAGGGAGAGAGAAAGAGAGATCGAAAGGAGAGAGATTGTTATGAGAGAGAGAGAGGCAGGTCTGTTAGATTTAGGATTAAAAATATATTTTAGTTAAAGAAAAATTTGTAAATCTTATAAAATATATATTTAACAGTTAAATGTTTATTAGAATAGAATATTAAGAAAATTTGAGTTTTCTAGGTAATACAAACTTACTCCAAAATATGCCCGGGTTGGGTCTAAAATTATGGTTTGAAAATACGGTTAATATACGTGTCAACCAAAAACAAAACAGGATATCCGGGTAACGAAAATGCATACCCCCAAGAACGGATGCACGCACATGCACGTAGCCATCCAAAGGAGCCCGTTTCACTGAACGGGACGAGAACAATATGCGCGGATGCTACGACAGGGTTAGGGGTATCATGCAGGCCATACTAGATATTTTTAAAATATTTTATGTGACTTTAAATATTATATTAAAATATGCAGATGTCAGATATAATGCCAGTATGCAGTATGTATAATATGAAAGTACACGTATCCACATAACAAGCCGGGATAAATCATAAACAGGAATCAAGACGAGTTTTCAGCAAGCGGGTCGGGTCGATGCAAATACAGATGTCAAATACACTATTCGCACCCAAAACACAATAAATCAAGAAAATACCATAAATAAAGAAATACTCAAAAAGAACTGGTATAAATGAACTAGGATGTTACATCGTCGTGGTGGATAGGCAGTGATATAAATACACTATTCACACCCAAAACACAATAAATCAAGAAATTTTATTATGATGGTATAAATACAGATAAATTCTTTTGAGAGTTTAACTCCATTTAACTCTGGATAGTCAGTGGTATAAATACAGATAAATTTTATTATGATGGATAGTCAGTGGTATAAATACAGATAAATTTTAAAATGAACTAGGGTGTTACATCATCGTGGTGGATAGCCAGTGGTATAAATACACTATTCGCACCCAAAACACAATAAATCAAGAAATTTTATTATGATGGTACAACTACAGATAAATTTTATTATGATGGTATAAATACAGATAAATTCTCTGGATAGCCAGTGGTCGGATGCAAATACAGATGTCAAATACACTATTCGTACCCAAAACACAATAAATCAAGAAAATACCATAAATAAAGAAATACTCAAAAAGAACTGGTAGAAGTAAACTAGGGTGTTACATCGTCGTGGTAGATAGCCAGTGGTATAAATACACTATTTGCACCCAAAACAGGATATGTTCGTGGGGACAACAAGTCAAGATTTTCGGCATTAGTAACTCGATCAGATAACATATATTTGACATCTGGCTATTTGTTATTTGACATCTGGATATCTGTATTTGCCATCTGTATTTGCATCTGACCACTGGCTATCTGTATTTGACATCTGTATTTGCATCCGTATTTGCATCCGACCACTGACCCTATAATAAAAATTCTTTTAGGAGTTTAACTCTGTTTAAAATCTTTTGGAGATTAACTCCATAATAAAAATTCTCTTAGAGTTAAACTCCACAATAAAAGTCCTTTTGGAGTTCAACTCCACAACAAAAACTTTTGGGGAGTTGAACTCCACGAAAAATCTTTTGGAGTTTAACTCCTTACATATGCTTTTGAGAGTTTAACTCCATAAAAAAATCTTTTGGAGTTTAACTCTATACAAATTCTTTTGGATGTTTAACCCATAAAAAAATCTTTTGGAGTTTAACTCCATACAAATGTTTTGGAGTTTAACTCCTTCAAAAATATATATATATAATATTTTAAAAAACCCTTTTGGAGCCCCCACGTGAGGGGAAAGCTCCCACCAAGTGGGAGCCCCTGCTCCCTCTCACGTGAGGAGAGGTTGCTCCCACTAAGTGGGAGCTTTTTCCCCTTCACATGAGGGGGAGGCTCTCACCAAGTGGGAGCCCCTGCTCCCTCTCACATGAAGGGGAGTGGGGAGCTCCGAGCTCCCCACTCCCCTTTGTTTCCCCCAATCAGAGTAAAGCTCTGTTTAAAGTTCAAATTTTTGAAATGAAGCAGCGCTTCAGATGCAGCGCTAAGTGCGTTGCGTCCTAAGCGGCGCACCACGTGCAAAGCACGTGGGCGCTAGCGCTAGGTGCGCTGCGCTCTAAGCAGCACGCCACGTGTGCGCTAGCGCTAGGTGCGCTGCGCTCCAAGCACCGCACTACGTGTCTGTAATATTTCAAAAAAATAAAATAAAATATTATTTTTGGGAATTTTTATAATTTAATATTATTTTATTGAATATTTTAATATTTTGGTATAATTAAATACAGAAAAATTTGGGAAAATTATGCAAAATTCTAAAATAGGGTATTTTATAGAATTATGCCATTTTTAAGTTTTTATAATTAGTCATATGCTAATTTAGTGTTAATGGCGATTAAAAATCGCTAATCGGTTTTTTAGCAATTTTGTGCAAAACATGTACATATCTTTTTTTTCCTACACTTGTGCATTTTCTACCATGGTTTTTCATTTGGGTTTACTATTTGAGTGAGAAAGAATTTAGAGAAAAGAAAAAGGAAAGAAAAGAGAAAAGGATTATTATATGAGGTATGGTGTGAGAGAAAGAGGTATGGTCTTCTTTGACCCAAGGACATAGCCATGTTCCCCTCACTTCACTCATTCTTCTCCATCTCCATTCTCAGCTACTGCCCTAGCTCCTCCTCCCTCCCATCTTCAACTCCTCAAATCACCATGAAAACTACACCAAGACCCTATCTCCATTTCATTAAAAGTGTGCACAAGCTCAAGATCTACACATTGGACCAAGAAAGCAAGGATTTTGGCCACTAGGGGCAACTCAAGAAAATTCTTGAGTTGCCAAATGAGGTAATTAATGAACCATTAGCTTAGTTTTTATATTACATACACCCCCATACTAGTTTAGAATCGATATTGTGTGATTTGGTGGACTTAAGGAAAACCTAGTTAGGGTTTGAGGGAAATTTGAGTTATGATGTGAAATTGAGCTCAGTAGAGGTTAAATAAACACCCTAGTGCATGAATTGAGACCCAAACCTGAGACTTAAGACCCGGAATACGGATTTAGAAACCGATATCGGAAAATTTAAAGAATCTGTGAAGGTTATATGAGATCTGCTATCAACCCGAGACTCTGAAAAATTATTTTGGTTGGACAGTGATATGTGCAGGCACCCAGGAAGCTACCACCAAGACCCTAGCCCCTAACTCCATGACCCGGCCGCAGATTTAATCCTATTGGCCGCAATTTGCGGCCATACCTGCATCATTTTGGCTCGTTTTGGTTTTGGTGCCTCCTTACCAGTAAATTGGACCCCTGGCATGTGTAGATTTGTCTAATTTGACCTAGGGTGAAATATGGAGCCTATTTCCTTAGTTGCTATTTTGGATTCGTGTTTCCGTATTCCGTATTTTTAATTCTGAAATTGTGTATTGTGTTTTACCTCGACTATTTGGCGTTTATACGACGATATCGAGGATTGATTGATGGTTTTGAAGGCGTGCCCATAAGTTCTAACCTATAGGCCCCTTAGCGTATCGTTTTGAGTTTCGTGTGCAGTTTTAGCTTTGATTTGGTTTTAATACGCATTTACGATACTTTGACGTGTAGGTACCTCATGAAGACTTCGGGACGACAAGCAAGTGCGTGGCGACGTCGACAAATGAAGACGCAAGGTGAGAAGATTATATCTATGGGGGGAAGTCGGGTGGATGGCGTATAGCACCCCCACAGTCCGTAGTTGATATACTATATATATATTATATATATGATAGTTATAATGTGTCGTGGATATTGTGTTAGGTGTATTATGGATAGTTTAGGGTTAGAAGTAAACTAGTGTAGTTCATAGTTGCGAACCCTAGAATAGATTTACACCCACACGCACACCCTTACATATTCATTATACTTGCACTGTGATTGATGATATTGGATGACATTGGAGATGAGTCGATGATATTGGGCATAGTGCCATGAGATCGGTGATTTGATATGATTCGTATTTGGGATACGACATGTGATTTTTAGCGGGCTTTTAGGCATGCGTTTTACCCCCGCATTCATACTTATATAGATGGTATCGATTTGTACTAGACTTAGATCAGTACCCTAGATTATGTGATATGATGATAAGGATACCAGATAATTGATGAACTAATGTGATATTGACCCGTACCCAGCTATTGGGATGCCGTACGACGATTTACCGTACGAGCTATATATTGATTATTGATCCGCACTCATGACTCGAGAATGTCAGATGATATACGGTATCGTACGCAATACTATTGAGGCGGAATCACCGACTCTTATATTTATATTTATATATATCGACTCAGATTTAGGTGGTTTCCATACCCCTCCTGATTGACTTGGTAGTTAGATCTATAGTTGGTATAGTAGATGTAGATTCTTCACTGTTGCGTTGATTATTCGATTTCCGCATTTTCCTGCTAATTGCATCGCATTGCATGTGTTTATTGTTGTATTACCACCATGCTGTTAGGACACCAGCACCATTATCGATGATGCATATGTTCCACGTACACTTGCTTGCCGGCTCACACACTTCATCATCGATAATTGCCATGTCACTACACAGTAGTATTATTGCATCAGGACATGACCTTGTATGTGCATACTATTATTCCATGTTGCATGATATACTGTTATACTTGCCTTCCATTTATATATCACATACATCATGCTTTCTGATTTTGCGCATTGAGATATGTTTTTTCTATGATATTACTGGATTTGGGAACCGTGGATATTTCAAAGAGATCATGTAAATGTTTTAAAAACCCGGTTCTCTTGATATGATATTTCAGTGCGTCCACCATGTGTTTTCTCGGTGCTGAGAGCGACATGTGAAACCCGAATCGAGGAGCGGACGAGGCCGATTGCGGGTACATGGTGGACCCGGTATGGTACCCGGGGCGAGAACGGATTCGCTGTGTAGTAGACGGTGAGCCTGGCAGAGGGACTAGTACCTACCGGTGATTGTATTTGAGCTCGGCGGATATCCGGAGGATACCGACCGGAGTTGAGAGATGGACATGGGCCGACCCGTGCTGCCGGGGCCGAGGGCCGATACCGCAGACGGAGCCCCATATGGATGAAGATTTACATGCCGATGCTAGGCACAAGTTTCATGATGTTTTCCATGATTTTTATTGTATCCTCATATTTACATACGTGATGCTTATTGTCTTTGGGTGACAGGTGGACGGGATCCACATATATACAGACATTGATCACATACCGACTTTGATTACATTGTTCATACTTCATTTGTATATATAACAGGGTATGAGGGCGCTGTTATATATACCCTTACACCAATATTAGTGGAATGGGACGCTAATATATGTGTATTGATATCCATTTGATACTTCATCATATTTACTTCATGCAGACATACCTTATAGTTATGACATGTTATTACTTGAGGCACTGGCATGAGTACTTGGCACTACCTACATATTTAGATGTTACATCGCCACCTTATCATGCTTCAGACTTATTCTTTGAGCTTTATATTATATCTGATCGTTTTGACCTTGGATTATGTCATACATTCGATTTCTGCTTGTAGATATTTTCTATTCACGAGTTGGCAACTCACCCCCGTTGTGCCACAGTTCTTGCAGGTTTTGCCGTACAGGTTCCATAGCGGCATTTTTGGCACACTGCTTCTTTTGCGGGTGAATTTCGTTGGTAGGTGGATTCTTTTGTATCAGAACCACCATTGTATATGTATCATTCATTGTATCTAGAAATTCCATCAACCAAAACTTGTATATTGTTTCAGACTAGACACTAGTGATGTATTATTTCGACCTTAGAGTCGCGTGTAGTAGTATTACGGTTTTCATGTTATTTGAGTTTCTTTGTGAGTTTTGATTCTCGTCCTTCGACGTTGTATATTATATTGCTTGCGTGATTGTGACCGTCGATTGACGAAGAGCTAGCTCCCGCTTGGGGATGCCTTTTATTATTGCATATATATTATTCTTGTTGTACCCCGTTCGGGGCCAGTATTTACAAAAGAAACTCTGCCGAAATTTTTAGAAAAGACTATACATTTAAAAATGCATATTCGGATTAGTTATTTAAAAACCTTGACTTCAAACATGTTTTCTTCACTTCTTTAAACTAATTTCCTTTATTTACTCCTTAAAATGGTTTTAGATTTCTGGGCTTTTTGGCTTACTTGGATTAGATGGGGTCCTATAGACTTCATATGATTCAAGTGCCAGTCACGAGCTATTTCGGGTCGTGACAGTGTCAAACACAGGTGCGCTAGCACAATGTGCGCTGCCCTTCAAGCAGCTCACTACGTGCAGAGCACGGGTGCGCTAGCGCTGAAACTAAAAACTCCCCACCGTTAGATCAAAGATTTAATAATAATGATAAATCATTAATTAATCAGAGTTAAATTCTGTTAAGGAAAGATTCCTCAAAATCTTTCCAAATAACAAGATTGTACCTGTAAACCAGAGCACCGTTGGATCAATGATCCAATGGTAAATAAAAATTACCAAAAGACAGAATAAATTCTGTATGGAAAGATTTTCCAATCTTGTTAAAAACAAGAAAATTGCCTTCTGTAAAACAGAAGCCCTAGGATCAAAAATCCAATGGTGGGGAAACATCCCCAAATCAATCAGAGAAAAATCTCTTTAACAGATTCAACAAATCATCCTACCCTATAAAAAGGCCTCTAGGCTTCAAGTCTGAGGGATACAAAAAGAGAGAGAGACCTCCCCAAAAACTTTAAGAAAATTCAAAGAGCAAGCTCTTGCAAGAAGATCTTTCTTCAAGGTAAAAATGATAATGATGAACATAGAGATGAAATCATCTCATAAAAAGAAGAATTCATTTCTTTAAAAAGATCATAGATCTACAAAGACAAAAAGTCTTTCACAAAGAGATTAAAAGATCTCATCATAAAATAAAAGAAAAACTTACTTCTCACAGATCATACATCTATAAGACTAAAGTCTTTCTCAAAGAGATCATGAACATCTCATTATAAAAAGAAGAATAATTCAATTCTCTTAAGGATCATAGATCCATAAAGGCAAAGCCTTTCATCAATATAAGAGATTGAAACAAAATAAGAACGATTGTTCTTAGATCTTGAGACAAAGTCTTTTTTAAAAAACTCAGATCATAAAATTGATCAAATGCACTTTGCGCTCTTGAACTACGCTTCTGCGCTCTCTGGACTGGCGCTCAGCGCCAAATGCGCCGCGTGTCAATCACGTATGCGCCAATTAACCACTAGCGCTTTGCGCTCTTGAAATAGCGCACTGCGCTCATGGGCTGACGCTCAGCGCCAAGCGCATCACGTGTCACTCACGTGTGCGCCACTAAACTGAAAGCGCAACGCGCTCATGGATTAGCGCTCAACGCTCATAAACTGGCATCATGCGCTCATCATCTAGCACCTACCGCCAAGTGCGACGCGTGTCCCTTACATGTGCGCCACGTGGCAGAAGCACACTGCACTTTTTGACTGGCGCAAAGCGCCTAGCGCGCCACGTGTTGCGCTGACAGAACATAAATTGTTCTTTAATAAGCCCAGAGCTCTGATGAATGCTCAGTATTCAATAAAAGACAAAAACATTATCAAGATATAAGTCAGTGCTCAGCATTGTTAAAAGGGCCAAGCCTAAATAAAGGCTCAACAGCCCAAAATAAAATGTTAAACATTTATTGGACTTAGCCCAAGATTGGCCATAAGTCCTCAACTCATATTAATTGAGATCATCTGCTCATAAATATGTTAACAGATCTTAGCCCCAAATTGGACTACAGATCTTTCAATCATCTCACGTCGGTTCGAGGGTACATCTCTTTACTCCTCTGATATTTGTCGTTGTAATCCTTCAACGTCTTCAGAGAGGTGATGGGTCCCGACAACCAAACATTCTACGGACTGTGGGGTCCTTTAAAACCCATGAACTATGATGTCCTTAATCTTGACTGTGAGGTCTTTAAACTCACGGACTATGATGTCCTTAACCTTGACTGTGAGGTCTTTAAACTCACGGACTATGATGTCCTTAACCTTGGACTGTGGGGTCCTTTAAAACCCATGGACTATGACGTACTTAACCTTGGACCAAGATGTCATTAAACTAACATTGGACCGTAATGTCCTTAAACGAATCAACCGCAATGTCCCTAAACTAAACAATAGAGCCCAAATGCTCTTTTGTTGGATCTAAACGATCCCGTTGAGTTTATCTTAGTCTAAAATTAGACTAACGTATTCTCAATGAACGTTTAAGTTGATCTTTGTCTCAAATAAGACCAACGTATCCTTAAACCCAAAGCAAACCCAAATCTAAGAAGATACGGATTTGGACTAATCCACGCCCTACGGGCAACGACATAAATTAGTCTCCGTATACAATCCACGGGCAACCAAAAACAAAACAAACACACACGACACGAAGTGACCATCTGGAGAAGGAGAAATTTGTTACCGCGATGCGGTAGCGTAATTAACTGCAGGGGCTTGCGCCTGCAGGGAAGAGCGTCCCCACAATCAAAAACCCCTCACAACGAGGGGGAATCTGACGAAGTCTGCTACAACGGCCGCATCCATTCAAACCTTCGATACATGGTGACATAAATCAACTTGGTATCTTCGGAGAGATGGACGGATAGCACCAATTAGCATCTGCCCCGAAATTCAGGCTAGACGGACCCGCGGGGTCGCGTCTCCGTGTTTCGGCGGGGAACACCCTTCATGTGAGGGGGAGGCTCCCTCTTACGTGAGTGGGAAAGGGGCTTCCCCTCCCTTTTTATTTTTTTATTTTTTTCCTTTTCTTTCTTTCTTTTTTATTGTTTTTTTTTTAGTTTAACTCTATACAGGAACTTTTGGGAGTTTAATTCCATACAGAAAATTTTGGGAGTTTAACTCCAAATAAAATTGTTTTTTTGGAGTTTTACTCCAAATAAAATCTTTTGGAGTTTAAAATAATAAATAAAATAATTTATTTATTTATTTTTTTAAAAAATGTTTCTTTGAATAAAAAATTCATTTGTCATAAATAGAATAAAAAAATGTACACATCTCTATTGTAAAAATAACAAAAACAAGAAAAACACACCAACATATCGTATTGATTTCACATGACCAGTTTGACCCATCAATCGGAGGTTCTCCCGCTCCAAAAGTGAGGGGTAATTAACGACAGTTTAGTCTGCGGCTGCCGGAGATTCGGATCCCCACAATCAATAAACCCTGACCTACCTTAGGCAGGGAGAATCTGTATATTCCTGACAAGCGACGCGTATTTCCCCTCTCAATGGTGTGGCAAAAAACACCCTACAGCACTGACGTCTGGGTTTTGCATGGCCCAGTTTCTCTACCTTTATCGCAGACAGATCAGGAGTACTTTAGCAATCAAGCCGAGCAATGGGGAGCTAGCTTTTTAGTTTAGAAACTCTTAATTTATTTATTTCAGCAGTTTTATTTCTATTGATGTAAGCCTATATTGGGACATGATTCAGATGCTATTGTTTATTGGATCTTGATTCGTTTCCACTTTATATATTTTCTTGATTCTATTCATTGTGGCAGATGGACATATGTTAAATAGATTTAGTAGTTTTACTGTTCTTGATATCCGCTTGACAGCCGTAATGTGACTGTGGAGGGATGATTCCTAACCACAGGTAGTATGGTTGGCTCTGTCACGTGCCGTGTTTGCATATTTTGGACAGCGGGGCGTGACGACCATCATTGAAATGATGTTGGAATAATCAGAATTAACGGGGATTAGAAGGATATAAAAATGGTATTTTCGAATTTAAGTAAGTTTTCCAACGCTAAATCCAATCTTGGTGCTCCTTGTCCATCCGTTCCATGCTCTTATTTCCAACCCTAAACGAAACATTCACAACAAGTCTCCAATTAGATCGCAACTACATGTCACGTTGTAATGCGCCTAAAGGAATTCTCAACTTAGGTCACGGCTATAAATCACTTATAGTCCGTCTAAGGGAGAGGGTTTTGTTTGTTTGGTCTAGATTCAATTCAAGTTATTTGGCGAAGAGAAACATAGGGATTTTTCCATCTCTCATACCACCCTTTCTTAACCCTAAAAAGTGAGTAAACTACTCACTCATTATGAAAAATACAACAAAATCGAAGAAGAGAAGAAATGAGATAAATGGCATAATCTAGCTTCTTGGGATCTCATCTAAGCAAGAATCATACTTGAGCATCATCGTTTTGCAAAAGATAAATAAAAGAGAAGAGAATATGAACAAATAAATCCAACAACTAATTAACAAACATGTAACAAAGTTAAGCTAAGAATCAAAATACAATCCAAGAAAATAAAGATGCAAGATAAATAAAAACTCTTATCTTCATTATCCATCTACACAAAAGCTCTCACTACATTTTAATAGAGAAATGATGAAGAGGAAGAGAAAAACAAATCTGAACTGACACTAAACCTAAGCAAAATAAAGCATGGTCTTTGCCTCCGGACTGGAGCATTTATAGGCAGTGAAATGAAATCCTAGGGCCTTTTTATGAACCCTTGTACAATGACCAAAACATCCATAAAATTTTATCACAGTTGGCTATGACATGGTTGTAAGTCTACGGTAGCGCCCCGGCCGTCTTTCAGAGGCCAAATGCGGAACAAAAACTTTTTAACTGGCGCTATTGTATACTATAACCCGGATCTGCCATTATCGCTAAACTAACAAACTACAAAGTGGGTAGAAATATTATACCGAACGATCCGAGTCCTTCAGTTTTTAACCATCATCCCATGCTCTGTTGCGGCTGCTCCAATCTCCTGGTTCCTCGTCGAGGTGGCACCACATCTACGGATCTTTAAACGGGATCCGCCTCTGAACCGAGGCAACTCGGTCATCAAGTCTGCTAAAAGAGATGGCCAAGATTGATGTAGAGAATGAGTAGAACACTTTGTCTCGTTACATCCAAAACCATGGATGAACGGTTAATAAAGTTGCCTTTTGGATTGAATGAAATGAGAAATGAGCAATCTAATTTCCATGAACCCAAAACCATAATCTTTTTAATCAAGAATTCCTTATCTTTTCACAAAGGGGGCCGGCACTTAATAGGAGGAGGGAGGTGAGTGTAGGAGTAGAAGAGAGTGGCCATAAACAATAAATGAGAAGGAATGAGTCATATTACACCTTGCATAAACATTAATGCATACAATGAATCATTAAACCTAGTCATCACCCATCATTTAATGCAATAATGACTCACTAACCTAGTCACCATCTAGAAGCTTCCACACATACATGACTCACCCTCAAGAAAAGATAAATCCGTATTAAACCGAATGTTTAAGACGGGTGATAGAAAACCGGCAACTTCCAAAAGCGATCCCGAAACGAATTTCAGGATAACCCCGTAACAGTATAAAAATACCCGCATTTGTATTACGACTGAATACAAATACAACTGAGACAAAGATATTATATCTACACGGTATAATACTCGGATCCGGCTTAAACCAAAGACCACCTGTATTATCTGCCCGAAATATGACACGTGCGTAAACGCACGTGCATTTTCCGAACCCTGCCATAAAACCATACGGCCTCTACAACGTTTCGCCCGAACTTGGGAAACTATCTGTGGGGGACTCTAATGACTCATCAGTACCCTGGCAGTGGGTTTAGCCACAAGCCGTCAGCGGCACTAGCTGTGCGTAACGGCTGCCCATGTACTGACATCAAGGGAAGCCGATGAGCGAACTCATCCTGGAACCCTACTGAGCCTAACAGTGATAATATACATACAGTCCGGTCCGTTCGTTTATGAGTATCGCATATCGGGCCTAGGGGGCTGGAAACGTCAGACCCCCAATAGCGGTATAAGTCGTGTCGGAGTGTAGCCCAGAACACCCTGAGATACTACTGGAGTACCTATCGGTAAATCTCCTACCTCGGCCGAGGGTTTTGTGTAATGGCTCTCCTAGACACAGCGCGATCTCACCCCCAATACCGGGAGAGACGAATCCCCTGCCGATCCGCTCACTTGCCTCCATGTGGTTCAGGACTGTACCCAAAAAAGACCTGTTTGCACGACTCCTTTGAGCCGTGGTAGGGTAGAAATCAAAGCACGGTGGGAACTCACACGAGACAAATGACGACCTCGGGTCGATGAACTAACCTATACACATGTCACCAGGGAACTGCCATCTGACGCTAGGTATAATACCAACTAGCAGGTTCCCGGCGAGTCCTGTCCGGTGTACTCATAACCCAATGAGCACCTGTATACATCTTAGGTGATCCAACTGACACCAGTGGCTTGTGAGACCGGCCACTGCCCCTCGTCGGGGTCTCGACTGTATACACTAGTCTACTCCGGAGTATCGATGCCCTGTCTCGAAACTCCCACGACTAGGGACCACAATTAAGGATGTGCTTATAGACTACCCAACTCTCACGTATATGATCGCCATCATACTGTTGGTAGTCAAGCAAGATTCTAAGGGATCTATCAACGTGTAACAGTGATCAGTCACCTGAACCTGTACACGACTGATAAAGGCAAACCAGATAGCATACTATCATCTCGAGTAAGACTGTCCTACTGGTATAGGTCATCCTCAATCATTGCAATCACGTACCTGCGATCCAATAATTGACTTTGAGGACACTATATCCAACAATCTCTCACTTGCACTTAAGGCTAATTATTGCGATGGCGCATACTCATAGCCCGTGTGATACCGAACACCCAACTCCTCTACTAATCAGTTTCACAAAGCTCGTTTGTAAAACTCTTGTGTTCGAGAAATAGCCTCAGTGAGTGGATCCGTCTTGATGTTTCTTTCTATGTCTCTCTTAATCTCAAGTTCTCGGAGAAAGCCATCTCCCGAATTGAGTAATACCTGTCTTAGAATATGTCTGGATATCTGATGGGACCTAGTTCATAAATGAACTCCAAATCCAAACTTCTTAGACTGTATCGTCAACTAAACCTAATCAGTATCCTCCACCATGCCTCCCACAGTATCCTCTTGGACCACCTGTCCATAATACTGTCTCTCGTCAGAGGGAAAACTATAACTCTGACAATAACTCTGTCATCCATGTCACCTTTGAAGCCTGGAATGATAACCGTCTCCCGAAGGAGGCTGCCGTCATCAAATCCGCAGAACATGCACTTATGTTCTAAAACCGTCTCCTTATATTTCTTCAGGATTAGATTAATATAAACTTATCGCATCTAGTGCAAAAACAACATCTGGTGTGGTACTTGACATATCATGATTGACTCAATTGCCTAAGCAAGTGATCTGCCAATCATGCACATACCTCTCCCCTTTAGTCTGTAAAACACCTTTAGAGAGGGTGACTCCATCACCTGCAGGTACACCACCATGCCAAGAGTCATCTATTCTAAAATACTATTAGAATACTGTCAAAGTACCCACATTGGGAAACTACCCAAATCTAGATCTAAAACCATGGATCTAGAAACCAGAATGTCAGATATTATATCCATATCCTTTGTGGAGAAACAACTATGTGACGACCACAGTATAACCGATCGTAGTATAGGAATTTTACTTCCTACTCTGTGTATGTCATCCATATAGCAGGACATCACACCCTACTACCTTCTTAACAGATCCATCCCCTATTCTGATGAAGTCAAACCCATGACTGTCACATCAAAAATAGATGATCTATTTCCGTTATATCTGCTCAAGTCTATAAATAGATATAAGCTACTTGCCCACTATGCTTCCGCTGCTCCCACTGACCATAACAACCCTCTGGCAGAATAATATATACGTGCACTTCTAAAGCTAGTTTAGAACGACGCTATACTTAACCTCCTGCCGGGTCTCATAGTCTGGAACGACGGTAGTGTCAAGTCTGGGTAAACAAAAACCTCCATGTCACCGTCCTTGAGGCTACCGGAGTACTTCTCGGGTGTCTGAGGTTACCCACCATATCTACGGAGTGGCTAATGGAATGTCAAACCTGATTGAATCTTTAGGTCCTATTAAATTTTCCGTAATCGTTTGCGGTTCTGGAATCACTTCCAGTTGTACCATACTCCCACCACTGTTTTATGAAAAAATTCATTTTACTAAAACTGTGGCGAGTCAAGAACAATATCACCATTGATCTTCCAGATGGTAGAAAGTCAACCCTCGTCATAGCCTGGGCCAACCCACAAACTGCCATTACATAAACATGCCCTGAATTATCCAGAGTCTGGTTTTAAGCATAAGCCGGACAACTCCCCGTACCTTAACATCATTAAGATATGAACCATTCTATATCCAATATAGAAACTTTGGCACTTATTTAATTGGAACCAGATTCAAACCATACAGCTGTCTCCAGTGCATATCAACTTAATGGAGAGAGGCTAATCAGCATTACTCAACTTAGGATTCCATCCAATTATGAGTAACCTGAAAGAGAAACAAGTTTCTTAAAACCATTACTATCATCTGAATACCAATCACAAGAATCTACATCTTCGATCTCTTTGAAGAATCTCGATACTTGCGACACCTGGTTCTCTACTTTATTCCTATACCCACAACTTCTCAAAACTTAGACATTGTATTTCTACGAAACACTTGTCTAAAAACTAGAGAAGTCATAAGTAAACAGAACATAGTACGAGGACCAACCCCTTTGTCCTGATGGACACTGGACAACATACAATACTCTGTATAAGTACGCTGAGTTGAATAACTCAAAACCTGTGCATCGTAGGTTGAAAACTGTACTTATGGTTAAGAACTACTCCGTTGTTCAATACTCCTTACCCAATCGTCAACTGATATAGGTAAATGTCTCGAACATAATTTCAAAAATTATATCTCACTTTATAAAAATAAACGTATAGATGTATCATTTTGAAATTGGTGCACAACAACGGATACTCAAAACCAAATACATGCCGTCCGGCAAAAACTCAGGCGACTTCCTCAAATATCACCATTTACAAGCAATTCCGATATAATGAGGATGATCACCTTATTCCCAATAACCTACTCCCACTCATCATCTGTAAAACCATACAGATGTGAGAATCATACCTGGTAAATACATACCCTGGAGTAAGTATCTAATCGGGAAATCAGTTTTCCTTTAACAATGCA
Organism: Agapanthus africanus; assembly: GCA_030015575.1. Classification (NCBI taxonomy): domain Eukaryota; kingdom Viridiplantae; phylum Streptophyta; class Magnoliopsida; order Asparagales; family Amaryllidaceae; genus Agapanthus; species Agapanthus africanus. The sequence continues at coordinate 177,181,930 of CM057338.1, read as the reverse complement.
CTGAAACATGAAAATGTTTCGTAGGGGTATCCTGGTATTCGTAGTAATGCCTCTTCCATAATCCAATTCATGACTTTAACCTTATATTTCTTTGCCTTCTCTCCAAATCCCTTTATTTGTCTTTAGTCATTACCTTCTATACACCATCGTTAGGCTAAATGATTTTCTTCCTTCCCTACCGTTCGGCACCAGCCTATGGTTTGGAAGAAGACTATCCAGTAAGCATAATAGATGTACCCTCCTAAACCAAGGAGTACTCGCAACTTGAGAGAAGGTGATGATAAAAGACAACTGAATAATATCTTATTCTATTTCTCCCGAACTGGGGAAAAAAGCAAAGGTGAAATAGGAGTGGCGATGAAGTACGCAGTTTGGTCGTGAATGATAGCAGTCGCAATTTACTTTGCCCTCTTTCTAATCCCTTTATTTTGTCTTTAGTTATTACCTTCTGTACACCTTACTTAGCCTAATTAGTTTTCTTCATTCCCTACCTTTCGGCACCTGCCTATGGTTTGGAATAAGACTATCCAATAAGCGTAATAGGTGTACTCTCCTAAACTAAGGATCCCTCGCAACCTGAGAGAAGGTGATAATAAAAGACAACTGAATAAACCAATTCTTTTTCTCCTGAACCTGGATCCATCCTCGAAGAAGTCCCTTCGAGTTCATATATAACCATACGATGGATCTATCCAATGGAAGTGGATGTCCGTAGTAATACGGGGTGTTCTAAGAAATGCAAAGGGTAAAAGAAGGAGCGGCAATGACTTATGCAACTCGGACAATCCAAAAGCCAGTTTTTTTTAAAGAAAGTTCGGTTAACTTGGTCACTGAGTCATAGTCTAGGGTCGGTCAATGGTCGCTGTCAAAGAGAGAGAGAAAAGAAACACTCTGCGTGCACTCTAACCTAGATCAGAATGGTTATCACTTTATCTAATCAGGAAACCTCCTACTGTACTGTCAAATTCTCCTCCAAACCTAAAAGAAGAATCAATCAGGATCACCCGAAGAGTAAACCAACTCATCAGTGGGAATCGGGATCCAACTCTCATCGCATGATAACGTGACAGAATCCACTCACGTTATCACACTCCAGAAGGTATGCGCATGCCTGGCAAGTTTCAGTTTCTTTAGAAACTCCCGATATGATTTTTGTCCCATGCTCTTATGATCGTGACTAAGGGCCAACCCATCATAAGTCGCATGTCAAGTTCTTCCCATCATTATCTTGTTAATTTGAACCCACCCGTACTCGCCCTTGACTAAGGGCCAACAAGGATGTACGACTGTCCCAAACCAACGCATCTATCTATGCAACATGTGAACACTCTAGCAGCTACCAATCACTATGTCCTGGCTAAGGGCCAGACCAACATAGCTTGAATACTACTGACCATTCATATGAAATGACGGAGGGCTACGGCTGGGTTTTGGCGAAAAACCTTTAACGTAATGAACTTGATATCGCTGAAGGAACCTGATAGCTTTTTATAAAAATATAGTGACGAAAACCTTTGCTAAAGAGGTCATTCCCGGTGGAGGGATCTCGGCTCTTTCCTCGTGGAATGAGGTGCAGGATATTCCAACTGAATACCGCGATGCAAAGCAACTTGTAATCGACTATAGTGAAGTTATTACCCTGACGCAAACTTCTGCCCAGGGGGTCACTCCCGGTGAAGGGATATTGGCCCTTGCCTCGTCGAATGAGCTGCAGGATATTCCAACTGAATACCACTGTGCAAAACAAAAGAAAACGTCTTTTTAATAACACTTTTTAAAACTGTTCCAACAATATCCAAATAGGTTTGTTTTCCTTTGCATTGATCAGAATCAACGCAGTCCCATCAGTTAATCACACCAAAAAAGAACGAAAATAAAATGTACGTATATGCCATCTGCATTCGTCACTGGGTCCCGTCATCACCGGTTAGGTTACTTAACTAACGACAGAGCGGGGACTGGACTAGCGCGGGTGTAAAACATATACAATATCTACTAGTATATATACTAATATACAATAATCGCTCCAGGCTTGATAATATGCAACATTACAGAAAAGTAATAAGCATCACAGAACAATACAGATAAACTGGGATCCCCGGGTTTCATAGAGCCGCTACTGAAACCCGACGTTCCCCTGGTCATGTGGATAGCCTGTGCAATGAAACCTAGACCCCTACGGGTGCGGCAAGTTACCCGCCAAAACCTGAAGCGAGGCAGCCCCCTACAGCATAGTGAATGGACCACCCGGCACCTCACGGAATCCGGTAACTTGAGCACCCCTCCTTGGGTCAACCTGTACCCCCTACGAGTGCGGCGAATAGTTTGCCAATTCTAGAGTGAAGCCCTCTGCCTCTCAAAGCCATGAGATGCGGACCCGTTGCCCTCCAGAACCCGGCTATCCGTGCACTCCGTCGCGGGGTAAACCTAGTACAGAAATGAAAAATATATACAACGGGTACATCGACCTCAGCCCGGTCGTGCCCCAAAAGAATATTATACAAGCAGGCAGAGACGGCAGTCCACATGTTGGACGCTCGTCCCGCAATATCAAATGTACAAATAAATTCAAACTGCACTACCATTGCACACTGCTATCCACCACGACAAATCCGCAACATCACAGCACAACACAGAACATCAACGCGAACGTCACGTTCGCAAATCCGTCTAAAAGGACTATAGCAATTAGACGCAATTTACCGCTCGAATGACATTCACGGTCGGAGATATAATGTAAGTACTGTAAACTAATAAGTTTAAAATTTCGATCGACAAAACTTCCCGAAGTGGGCCCCACGTACATCTGCAATACAGTAAAAAAATCTGGGCCCAAAAGAAATATTCCAGAAACCACAATTCACTGTGTAGAAGACACTGTAGAAATTTGGCTCGCTGTTCTCACAAACTGGCAGCGGATCCGCGGTCAAACCTTGGTTTTGACCACGGATCCGCGGCGGTACTGTGGGATCACGTGACCAAATTTCTCCAGTTTGCTTAAAAAAGCCTGCTCGATTTTCTGTGATACTCAAAATAATTTTTAGACCAGATTTAAAATCGACAGAAACTTTAACACTGAAAATTGTAGTTTTCGAAATTCCGTTCGATCGATATTTTAAACGCGTTAGCACAAGTTAGTAAAGCTTAATGGCGTGGCTCTGATACCACTGTAAGTCTACGGTAGCGCCCCGGCCTTCTTTCAGAGGCCAAATGCGGAACAAAAACTTTTTAACTGGCGCTATCGTATACTATAACCCGGATCTGCCATTATCGCTAAACTAACAAACTACAAAGTGGGTAGAAATGTTATACCGAACGATCCGAGTCCTTCGGTCTTTAACCATCATCCCACACTCCGTTGCGGCTGCTCCGATCTCCTGGTTCCTCGTCGAGGTGGCACCACATCTACGGATCTTTAAACGGGCTCCCGCCTCTGAACCGAGACAACTCGGTCATCAAGTCTGCTAAAAGAGATGACCAAGATTGATGTAGAGAATGAGTAGAACACTTTGTCTCGTTACATCCAAAACCATGGATGAACGGTTAATGAAGTTGCCTTTTGGATTGAATGAAATGAGAAATGAGCAATCTAATTTCCATGAACCCAAAACCATAATCTTTTTAATCAAGAATTCCTTATCTTTTCACAAAGGGGGCCGGCCACTTAATAGGAGGAGGGAGGTGAGTGTACGAGTAGAAGAGAGTGGCCATAAATAATAAATGAGAAGGAATGAGTCATATTACACCTTGCATAAACATTAATGCATACAATGAATCATTAAACCTAGTCATCACCCATCATTTAATACAATAATGACTCACTAACCTAGTCACCATCTAGAAGCTTCCACACACACATGACTCACCCTCAAGAAAAGATAAATCCGTATTAAACCGAATGTTTAAGACGGGTGATAGAAAACTGGTAACTTCCAAAAGCGATCCCGAAACGAATTTCAGGATAACCCCGTAACAGTATAAACATACCCATATTTGTATTACGACTGAATACAAATGTAACTGAGACAAAGATATTATATCTACACGGTATAATACTCGGATCCGGCTTAAACCAAAGACCACCTGTATTATCTGCCCGAAATATGACACGTGCGTAAACGCACGTGCATTTTCTGAACCCTGCCATAAAACCATACGGCCTCTACAACGTTTCGCCCGAACTTAGGAAACTATCTGTGGGGGACTCTAATGACTCATCAGTACCCTGGCAGTGGGTTTAGCCACAAGCCGTCAGCGGCACTAGCTGTGCATAACGGCTGCCCATGTACTGACATCAAGGAAAGCCGATGAGCGAACTCATCATGGAACCTACTGAGCCTAACAGTGACAATATACATACAGTCTGGTCCGTTCGTCTATGAGTATCGCATATCGGGCCTAGGGGGCTGGTAACATCAGACCCCCAATAGCGGTATAAGTCGTGTCGGAGTGTAGCCCAGAACACCCTGAGATACTACTGGAGTACCTACCAGTAAATCTCCTACCTCGGCCGAGGGTTTTGTGTAATGGCTCTCCTAGACACAGCGTGATCTCACCCCCAATACCGGGAGAGACGAATCCCCTGCCGATCCGCTCACTTGCCTCCATGTGGCTCGGGACTGTACCCAAAAAAGACCTGTTTGCACGACTCCTTTGAGCCGTGGTAGGGTAAAAATCAAAGCACGGTGGGAACTCACACGAGACAAATGACGACCTCGGGTCGATGAACTAACCTGTACACATGTCACCAGGGAACTGCCATCTGACGCTAGGTATAATACCAACTAGCAGGTTCCCGGCGAGTCCTGTCCGATGTACTCATAACCCAATGAGCACATGTATACATCTTAAGTGATCCAACTGACACCAGTGGCATGTGAGACCGGCCACCGCCCCTCGTCGGGGTCTCGACTGTATACACTAGTCTACTCCGGAGTATCGATGCCCTGTCTCGAAACTCCCACGACTAGGGACCACAATTAAGGATGTGCTTATAGACTACCCAACTCTCACGTATATGATCGCCATCATACTGTTGGTAGTCAAGCAAGATCCTAAGGGCTCTATCAACGTGTAACGGTGATCAGTCACCTGAACCTGTACACGACTGATAAAGGCAAACCAGATAGCATACTATCATCTCGAGTAAGACTGTCCTACCGGTATAGGTCCTCCTCAATCATTGCAATCACATGTCTGCGATCCAATAATTGACTTTGAGGGCACTATATCCAACAATGGCCGCGGATCCGCCGCTAAAATGCCCATTATTTTGCCCCTCCGCGGTCCATTTTTTCTTATGGTTTTCCGTGTTGTTATCTTCTTCTATTTGGTAGGTTCGCATTTGCAAAATCCTTCCAAAATATTCTCAGATTTTCAACAGTCCAAAATGACAACTATTTTGTCTTTTGTGTCTTGATCTCTCTCGAGCTCCGCGTTGCCATCTTGATCCTTTTGCTGCCTCCCTCGTGCTCTGTGCTTGTCCCAGACACGAATGATCATCGCTTGATCTTGTCCCTTGTACTGGTAAGCGGCACCTGACGGGTGTGGATGACCAGAACCCAGACTTTATATGTGTTTGGTAATTGTTTTGAATTTTGTCATAACTATAGAGAATGTGCGTGATTTGCATTATTCTGAACTGAAAACCTGTAATCTGTAATCATGTAGAAAAAACGGATCAAAAACACCTACCTATATACAAATGTACATTAGAATGAGTGGTATTAAATGCAATATTCTGATATGAACAAGCACCACTGTATCCTTGTTGGGGTCGAAAATTATATCCAACTGCCAAAATCGGAAATCAAATTCAAATTCAAAGTCAAAACTAAAATCAAAGTCAAAAAGACAAGTAGGCCCAAGCCCAAGCCTGAGCTAAGTGGGTCCGAACCCGAGCACGAGCCCAAGCCCAAGCCCAAGCATGATGAGGGACCGGCCAAAAGAGAAGAAGAAAAGGAAAAGATTAAATGTAATTTTTGTTTTTTAATTAAATAGGCAAAAACCAATTTTGTACAACCCATGAGGCTAAATGTAAAAGATGTAAGCCTATAAAAGGCCCTCCATGATGATTTGAGAACTAACCTTGATCTTAATCTTGAATCCCCAAAAAACAAAATTTTGAGTTTTGAGCTGCTCTTAGTGCGCAAGTCTCTCTTTCTCTATTCTTCTTTTTTTTTAAGTGCGCATGTCAGGAAGCTTTGAAAATTTTAAGTGGGCATGTCAGGAGGCTTTGAAAAGTCAAAATTTTTGTGTTTTTGGACTGTTGCTTCAATGGGTTTTGACCCTATTTGCACCGTGCTAGGTGCGCACCGTGCTAGGTGTCCATTTGGTTTGGTGCAAACCCTGTTGGGTTCACATCGAGCTAAGTGCGCACTGGCCCAGATGCGCTCCTCGTTAGGTGTGCACTTCTCTGAGTGCGCACCTTTCTGGATCTTTTAGCCCATTCAGGACCCTTTGGCCCCATTCACTCCCTTGCCAAGTGTGCACCTTGCTAAGTGTTCATCTCAAAAGGTGTGCACTTGTCATGTATGCCCCTTATTAGTCACACACCTTACTTCGTATGCATCTCGGCAGGTGCGCACTTGTCATGATTGCCTCTAGGCACGCACATTGCTAGGTGCGTGTTTTGGCAGATGCGCACTTGTCACATGCGCACCTTATCATGCGCGCACTTCACATATATACACTCATCACCTCTCCTGTTAGAAAAAAATTCTAACGAGGCACTGCCCCGCACCCCCACAAGGGGGCTGCTGGCTCCTTTGACCCCCAACCCGCTATTCGGATAACGGGACCCCCATAAAAACTCTGTAAGGCCCCCGATATGACTGAAGCACTCTCAAACTTATTCCTAAATACAACACGTACATATTGCATATTAAGTTCGCGTGATCTGTTTAACTTATTAATCGGAGGTTCACTCACTCTAAAACCGAGGGGTAATTAATGGTAGTTTAGTCTGTAGCTGCCGGAGATTCGGATCCCTACAATCATTAAACCCTAGTCTACCCTGTTCTCCGTCGAATACGGAAGACGGAACTGCGTAGGTTGTCTTGCCTGAATTTGGGGGCAGATGTTATTTGGTTTTATCCGTCCACCTCTCTGAAGATACCAAGTTGATTTATGGCACCATGTATCGAAGGTTTGAACGGATGCGGCCAATGTAGCAGACTTCATCAGATTCCCCCTCATTATGAGGGGTTTTTGATTGTGGGGACGCTCTTCCCTGCAGGCGCAAGCACCTGCAGTTAATTACGCTACCATATCGCGGTAACCACTTTCTCCTTCTCCAGATGGTCACTTTGTATCGTGTTTTTTTTTTGGTTGCCCGTGGATTGTATACGGAGACTAATTTATGTTTTCACCCGTAGGGCGTGGATTAGTCCAAATCTGTATTTTCTTAGATTTGGGTTTGCGTTGGGTTTAAGGATCGTTAATCTCATTTGAGACTAAGATCAACTTAAACGTTTGTTAAGGATAAGTTAGTCTAATTTTAGACTAATATCAACTTAACCATTTGTTAAGGATACGTTAGTCTAATTTTAGACTAAGATCTACTTAACCATTTGTTAAGGATACGTTAGCCTAATTTTAGACTAAGATCTACTTAACAGGATCATTTAGATCCAACAAAAGAGCATTTGGGTTCTACTGTTTTAGTTTAGGGACTTTGCGGTCCAGTTTAAAGACATCATAGTCTGTAAAGTTTAAGGACATCATAGTCCATGAGTTTAAGGACCCCACAGTCCGTGGAATGTCTGGTTGTCGGGACCAATCACCTCTCTGAAGACGTTGAAGGATTACAACGACAAATATCAGAGGAGTGAAGAGATGTACCCTTGAACCAATATGGGTTGGGAGATCTGTAGTCCAGTTTGGGACTAAGATCAAAGGATTGTGAGCATATGGGCTCAATTAATCTGAATTGAGGGATCTATGACCAATTTGGGCTCGGTCCATTCAATCTAAATGTTGGACATTTAATTAGGCTCGGTCTTTTTTTATTTAACAATGCTGAGCATTGGTCCTGACAACTTCTGTCTTTTATTGAATGCTGAGCACACATTATGGCTCTGGGCTTTATCATTTAAAGAACAGTTTATGTTCTCTCAGCGCAAACGTGAGGAGCATGTGGCGCGCTTGGAGCTAAGCGCCAGATCATGAGCGTAGAGCGCTTCTGTTAAACTAGCGCACACGTGAGGAGCACGTGGTGCGCTTGGCGCTGAGCGCCAGTCAATGAGCGCAGAGCGCTTCTGTTAAAGTAGCGCACACGTGAGGAGCACGTAGTGCGCTTAGCGCTGAGCGCCAGTCAATGAGCGCAGAGCGCTTCTGGTGAAGTAGCGCACACGTGAAGAGCACGTAGTGCGCTTGGCGCTGTGCGCCAGTCAATGAGCGCAGAGCGCTTCTTTTAAATTTGGAGCGCTAAGGCTCTGCAACGTTGTGCGCTAGATTCGGAGCGCTGATGCGCTTCTTTAAACTTGAAGTGCTAAGGCTCTTTTTAGGCAGTTCTATGCTCTGAGAATTAAATTCTCTCTTATAAGAGACTTTGTCTCATGGATCTAAGAACAAAGTTCTTGTTTTATAGGAGATGTTTCAATCTCTTATGCTCTTGGTGAAAGGCTTTGCCTTTATGGATCTGTGATCTTAAGAGAATTGAATTATTCTCCCCCCTTTTTTAATAAGATGCTATGATCTCTTTTGTAAAAGACGGTTTGTCTTAAAGATCTATAATCTAGCATAAGAACTAAGTTCTTTTTCTGATGAGATTTTTTATCTCTCTGTTTTTATCTTGAAGAAAAGTTGTTCTTCTCAGAGCTCGCTCCTTTCTTTGAAATTTCTCAAAACTTGTGGGGGGGTTCCTCCCTATGAGACTTGAAGTCTTTAGGGCTTTATATAGTGAAGGCTGATTTGTTGAATCGGTTAAGGAGATCTTTTCTCTAATTGATTTGGGGATGTTTCCCCCGTTGGATCTTTGATCCTAGGACTTCTGTTTTACAGAAAGCAATCTTCTTGTTTTTAACAAAATTGGGAAATCTTTTCCCATACAGAATTTATTCTATATATTGGTGATTTTTAATCACCATTGGATCATTGATCCAACAGTGCTCTAATTTTCAGAGCACAATCTTTCCTGTTTGGAAAGATTCTAAGGAATGTTTCCTTAACAGAATTTTATTCTGGTCAATTGATGATTTTTAATCATGATCGTTGGATCTTTGATCCGAGGGCCAAGAATATTTTGTTCTATCGCTAGCGCTTACGTGCTTTGCACGTGGTGCGCTGCTTAGAGTGCAGCGCTCTTAGCGCTAGCATTTACGTGCTTTGCACGTGGTGCGCTGCTTAGAGTGCAGCGCTCTTAGTGCTAGCGCTCACGTGGTTTGCATGTGGTGCGCTGCTTCAGAGTCTTTGACTCTCAGCGCTGGCGCTGCTAGCGCCGGCGCTCTTGTGCTTTGCACGTGAGCGCTGAATCAGAGTCTTTGACACTTAGCGTTGGCGCTGCTATGAAGCGCTGCTTCATTTCAAATTTTAAAATTTGAACAGAGCTTTGCTCTGATTGGGGAAACATACCCCAGGAAAGGAGAATCTGTAATATGCCTGACAGGAGAAGCGCATTCCTATCTTAATTGGGTGACGAAAAACACTCTACAATTTTAAAGTATCGACTTCCAACTTATAGGAGATTCTGCAACTGTATATATATAGCCTGTAAGAGATCTTCTCTTGTCCAAGTCCCCGTCGTAATCCGCATCTACGTATCCTTGCAACCGGCTCGGTTTATCTTCTGACTTTTGAAAGAATAAACCAAGATCTTTAGATCCTTTTAGATATCAAAGTATCCAATTTACAGCTTCCAAATGAAACTTCCCTGGATTTGACATGTGCCGGCTAACCAGACTTACCGCATAGAATATGTCTGGACGGGCGCATACCATAGAGTACATCAGTGATCCTACCGTACTTATATATGGTACTCAAGACATCTTTTCCTTCTCCTCCGCTGATTTTGGACACTCCTTGGAGAATAGCTTGAAATAACTGGCGATAGGGGTGCTCGCTTTGTCTTGAATCTTTCATGTTGAATATCTCCAACACCTTCTCAATATATCTGACTTGGGATAGGCACAGCTTTCTAGCCTTCCTGTCTCAAATAATTTTCATCCCAAGAACGTTCTTCGCTTCACCTAAGTCTTTCATATCAAATTATGCACTCAATGAAGCATTGAGCGCCTTTATTTCCGCCATACTCTTAGCCGCGATTAACATGTCATTGATAAATAGGAGTAGATATATCGACGACCTATCCTGAAGCCGATTCAAGTACATGCAGCTGTCATACTCACATCTCGAGTAGTTGGTGTTCCTCATGAAAGAATCGAAGTGCTTTTACCACTGCCTGGAAAACTGCTTCAACCCATATAAAGACCACTTGAGCTCACATACATGATTCTCCTTGTCGGGCTCTATAAATCATTCAGGTTGCTTCATGAAGATCTTCTCTTCCAACTCTCCATTCAGAAATATCATTTTTATGTCCATTTGCTCCAACTCTAAATCTTGAGTAGCTACTTTCGTCAACAACACTCGAATAGACGTACGGTTGACTACCGACGAGAAAATCTCGTTGTAGTCAACCCCCTCCTTCTGATCAAAACCCTTCGCAACTAAGTGTGCCTTGTATTGCTTGTTTTCCTTTTTCCTGAATAGCCACTTGCAGCCAATAGCTTTTTTTCCTTTCGGTAGCTATTTCAATCTCCACGTACTATTTTTTTGAAGTGACTCCATCTCCTCTGTCATCGCTACAATCCATCGATCCATATCCTCTTGCCCAATGGCCTCCGGATAAGAGCTGGGATCTCTGCTTTCAATGATTAAAGCGTATGCGAGCATGTCTTCGAAATCGTGTCTGTCCGGTGCTTTATGAGTACGTGTTGATCTCCTTACTGCTATTGTATGTGGGTCCTGTTGGGGTTGGTCTGTAAGTAGATGCTCGTGCTCATGCCTCTAATTAGCGACTAAAGCGGATTACAAAACAAAAAATTCGAGACAATGAGCATGAACTTTTACGGCCTAGAATCGAATCCAAGCGCTAAACTGGTAACAAGAAGGAGTTTAGACTACTCGGTTAAAACTAGCTACCTTTGTAGTTGTGTCTTTCATGTTCTTTCCACTTCTTACGTCTCTAGGTCCACCGGGAATGAGCTTAGAAGTCAATCTTCCTTGTCGAAAATGATCCACCCAAGAGAACCTTAACCTAGACTTTAGCTTTACACTAAATAGCAAGGTGAAGCAACTAGTGAATAAGACCTTCTAAGATTTGATCGCTAGAAGATGTAGTAGTGTTATCTCTTGGTTTTTCTCTCTTTTCTTTTTCCTTTCTCTTTTTTCAAAACTTAAGAGAGAGGGGAAGAAAAAGCTCAAGATGAGGATGAAGCAACTATGGCTACAAAAAAATAATGAAAACTTATCACATCTCTTTTTCTCTTTTCTCTTCTTATCTCTTTAGAATTATTTAGTGAAATTGTGACTCACCATTGTGAGTCACAAGCCCACAACATTCTAAAGAGATCTTGAAAGGATGAGAAGAAAAAGATTAGCGATGTCAAATGTACACATATACATATGTATATATATACACACATACACTAATACAAGTATATGCTACAAAATGCATACATCTGTATTCGTATAAAAATACGAATACCGTATTCGTATAAAAATACGAATACCGTATCTGTATTTACGAATACCCGTATCTGTATCAAAATACAAATATCCGTATTTATATCAAGACACAAATATACGTATTTATACAAATAGCCATATTCGTATAAATACAGTATTCTGTCAAAATACAAATACTAAAGAGAGAGATACCAAAAGTGTGTGTGTGTCTGTGTGTGTGTGTGTGTGTAGAGAGAGAGAGATAGATATAGATATAGCTCATATTTTATCCAAATGTGATAATCAGGCTATCTTTCAAACCGGATACTATTAACAAAATGTCTAATTAAAAGTACGTGTAAAAAACACGTATTTAACCGAACCTATGTACGTATCAAAATACGCACATTACATCGTTTCGCCTAAGCTGGAAAACCCTCTGTGTGGAACTCTGAAGACTCAACAATACGCTGGTAGTGGGTTTAATCACAAGAACGTCAGCAGCACCAGCTGTACATAACGGCTATCCAGGTATTGAACGAAAGGAAGGTCGGCAAGCAAACTCGTCCGTATCACTACTGAGCCTGAAAGTGACAATCTTCCTACATTCTGGTCTCTCCGTCTGAAAGTATCGCATACTGGCTCTAAGGGTGGAAAACGTCAGACCCCTAATAACCCAATAACTCATGTCGATGTCGCCCAAAACCATCCCGAGAAACTACTGATCGCACAATCGGTAAATCTCAACTGCTATGGCCAAAATCTTATGGTGATGACCAATCGAACACAGTGCAACATTAAATCCCTATACCAGGAGAGATGACTCCTTTCTATGGCTCACTGCCGCAAAGTGCTTCGGGACTGTACCCAACTAAAACTTGTTTGCACGACTCTTTAAGTCGTAGTAGGGTAGTAATCTAATTACAGTGGGAACCCACTCAAGACGAATGACGATGTCAGGTCTAAAGACTAGTATGTACCTATGTCACCGGAGAACTTCTATCTGACGATAGGTATATTACCATCTAGAAGTTCTCAGCGAGTCCATCCAGTGTAACTCATAACCTAATGAGCATTTGTATACTGTCTTTGGTGCCGTACACCGATGGCTGTGGGACAAGCCACCTTCTCTTACGGGAATAAGAAACGTATACACTTGTCTACTCCAGAGTATTGATGCCCTATCTCGAAACTCCAACGACTGGGGACAATTTAATGATGTGCTTATAGACTACCTAGACCCTACGAGTATGATCACCATCATAACTCTAGTAGTCAAGTAAAGATCCTACGTGCTTTACCAAGATGTATTCGAGATACGTAATATAAATAAAACATATACACATATTAAGACAAAGACAAATCAGATAGCATACTATCATATTGAGCAAAAATGTCCTGTACGTATATATAAATCCACATGTAATAAGCAATCCTGTACTATACAATAATGACCTATAGAGCATATACATCCAACATGGTCCTCACCTTCTGTCTCCATAATCTTTCCGTCCACCTCCACATCAATAGGCTGAAATTGTGCTTCAGTGTTTGTATTCTTATGAGCGCCAGATAACTCCACCTCCACCGAATCATTGTCCCTTAATACTCCACCCGCCTCCTTATTATCTCCCGCCACATCTTTCAATAAGGAATCCTCATCGAAGATGTCCCTTAATACTTTCCTGATAGCTGTTGTTGTATGAGAACTCTACAAGGTGTAGGTGATCTTCCCATGAACTTCTGAAGTCTAACATACAGGCTCTCAGTATATCTTCTAATATCTAAATTGTTCACTCGGACTGTCCGTCCGTTTTTGGAAGATACGCCGTGCTGAAATTCAGACTCATCCCCAGACTAGCTTGCAGACTCTACCAAAACTGTGATCGAAATCTCGTGTCACGATCAGAGACGATGCAAATAGATACACCATGTAATCTTACGATCTCCTCCATGTACTTCCTTGACAACATCTCGATTGACTGCCCAACTCAGAATTGAATAAAGTGAACCGACTTGGTAAGTCGATCCATAATAACCCAAACTGCATCGTTACCCTTCGTGCTGCGAGGGAAAGCAGTCACGAAGTCTATAGTAATGTGCTGCCATTTCCATTCTGGGATTGGTAATAGCTGAAGTAGACCAGCAGTTCTGTGATGTTCAGCCTTCACTTGCTGACAAACCAAACACTTTGCTATGCTTCTAACTACTTCGTGCTTCATTCCATGCCACCAGTAGTGTTGCCGTAGATCCTTGTACATCTTCGTACCACCGGGGTGTACAGAATAAGGAGAGATGTGAGCTTCATTCATTAACTCTTCTCGAATAGGACTGACTGGCACGCATAAATGGCTCACATACCGTACGGATCCATCTTCGTGAATGATGAAGTCAGTTCATAGTCCACTTTCTACTTGTTCTTAGATCTTTTGTAGTTTGGTATCATTTACTTGAGTTGTCTTGATCTGATTTACAAGAGTGGACTGGAAGCGTAAGTTCATCAAATATGAAGCGTTGCCTGGCATAACTACTTCGATCTCTAATCCGTGCAATTCTTATTGTAGCTTCCACTGAGCGGTGAGATTCATTGCTAATGGCTGGCAACTAAGTGCATCAGGAACTACGTTCACTTTCCCAGGATGATACTGTAGGTTGAAGTCGAAGTCCGCCATGAGTTCTAGCCATCTTCTCTGTCGCACGTTGAGTTCCTACTGAGTAAATACATACTTCAGACTCTTATGGTCAATGTATATGTCCACTCGTTCTCCCAAAAGATAGTGGCGCCAAATCTTGAGTGCGAAAACCGCCGCCGCCAGTTCCAAATCATGTGTTGGATAGTTGCGTTCATGAATTATTAATTACCTTGATGCAAAAGCCACAACTTTTCCATGCTGATATAGAACACATCCTAATCCTTTACCAGACGTATCACAATGCACATCGAATATGCCAGATTGATCCGGTATTACGATTAGGAGCAGAGGTTAATTTCGACTTGAGTTCTACAAAAACCTTCTCACATGCTTCTGACCATACGAATGCTTCGTCTTTACGTGTGAACTTGACCAGGGGTGCTGCGATCTTTGAGAATTCTTCAATGAATTGTCTGTAGTATTCTGCTAAGCCCAAGAAACTTCTTATATCCTTCACCGTCTTTGGTGTTGGCCACTCACTGACAGCTGACACCTTAGCTGGATCTACAGAGATTCCTTCACCTGAAACGATATGTCTGAGAAATCTGACTTGATCTAGCCAAAATTCACACTTGTTATAATTGGCGTAGAGCCGATATTGTCGTAATGTCTCCAGGACAATCAGTAAGTGTTCGGCGTGCTCTTTCTGATTCTTTGAATACACCAGGATGTTGTCGATGAAGATAACAACAAATCTGTCTAAGTACTCTCGGAAAACTTGGTTCATCAGGTTCATAAAGATAGCAGGTGCATTGGTCACTCCAAATGGCATTACGGGATATTCATAATGACCATAACGAGTCATAAATGTCGTCTTCAGAATGTCGGACTCGTTGACCTTCACCTGATGATATCCTGAACGAATATCTAACTTTGAAAAGACACAAGATATACTTAATTGATTGAAAAGGTCATCAATGTGAGATAGCGGATACTTGTTTTTAATTGTCACCTTGATCAGAGATCGATAATCCACGCACATCCTGTAGGTACCTTCCTTCTTCTTTACCAGCAGCACCGGATATCTCTAACTCGAAGCACTAGGTCGGATCCAACCTTTCTTCAGGAGTTCGTCTAACTGAATTCGAATCTCGTTCAATCCTTCTGAACTTAATTGGTATGGAGCTTTTATAACTGGTTGTGCGCTGGGTTGTAAATCGAAGCTGAATTCAAGAGCTCGATCGGAAGGTAAACCTGATATATCTTCCGGGAATACATTATCGAACTCTCGAACTACGTCTGGTTTCGATCCTTCTGCTCGCAATGCTGCAATATATGACTTCTTTGGTTTTGATCGATAGATGCTAGGCTCCAAAGTACGGTCTCTGCTTTTGAAGTAGAACACTGGGTGATCTGGTATTTCGAACACTACCCTCCTTTGGCGACAATCGATAGTAGCAAAGAAAGTTCCCAGCCAGTCCATTCCTAAGACCGCGTCGAAGTTCGGTATGTCTAGCACCTTGAAGTCCGCATAGAATTATCGACTGCAGACGACCACCGGACACAGATTGTATCCCAAAATTGCTTTTAGAACGTCGTTCCCTGAACTGACATTGCAGCTGGATACGAGCGGTTTAACTGAGATCGCATGAGTTCGTATGAACCGCTGCGATATAAAGCAATGCAATGCCTTAGTATCGAAGAGCGCGAGTGCAGGTAGGGAGGCTACTAAGATTGTACCTAAATTACGTGGGATATGTTTAGATATAACAAATATAAGATGGCTATGAATTGAAAGGATTTTGGAAAGAGATAAAGAAGAGATTTACTAGTGATAACTTGAACCGTAGCTTCGACCTCTTTGACCGACATAGTGAGCTTGGCGTCGCGGCACTTTCCTCTGTGCCTAGTTAAACACTCGGCGTTGGGGTTGAGCTATCTGGGTACGGCGAGCTGGAGCTGGAAGAGCTAACCGGGTAGGAGGAGCTGCAAAAGAGCTGGAGCTGGATCGCCGGTCTAGCTGGAGGGTTGTTGGGTCCTCGGTTCTGAGAGCATGCTCCAATGGCGTGAGTAGAAGACCCACAGATTAAGTACAATTTTTCGCCCTGCGATAGTTCTTCACAAGGTGCTCGGTTCTTTTGAAGTAGATGCAAAAGTCTAGCCTGTTGTTGGCGAACGAACCTACTTGCCTCCGAGATGGTCCATAGGAAACTGGCCTGGAAGAGGCCCCTCTCGTGAACTGGTGCACATAGCGTTTCATACCGACTATCTGCGGCATGCCCTTCTTCTTTACAACTACATCATAGCATCAAGCGGCCTTCAAAGCAAGCTCATGGGTTGGGAAATCCCCTGTAGCGAGTGCAACTTGGATTTCAGGATCCAACCCTTGCTGAAATCGTCGTGCTCGAATCTCAACAGTGGGAATAAGGTACGCGGCGAACCTGCTGAGCATGGTAAACTCAGCATCATATTCATCCATAGACTTGACCCACATCGAGCCTTACTGTAAATGGATGAATTGCTACTCCATGTCAAAGCGGGCAGTCTCTGGAAAGTACTTTTGCGCACCTGCAATCCTTGCACAAGTGTCCTTCCCTCTTGCAATAGAAGCAAAAGTCGGGACTCGGCTGATTATTGGCTTCTTCCAGTTTTCTGAGTTCAACAGTTGGCCTTGAAGAGGCTCCTCCTACCATCTGATTGGCAGGGCGCTTCACTCCGGCAGATTGAGGTCTGCTTTTTCTCTTTACTACTGCCTCGTATCTTCGAGCAGCCTTCAAAGCTAAATCATGGGTTGGGAAATCCCCTGTGGTTAGAGCAGCTTGGATTTTCGGGTCCAATCCTTACTGAAATCTTCTAGCTCTGATCTCAGCAGTCGGTATGAGATGGGCCACAAACCGACTGAGCATGGTGAACTCAGCGTCATACTCATCTATTGATTTTACCCACATTGAACCTTGTTGTAGATGGACGAACTGCTGTTCCATGTCGAACCTGGCAGTCTCAGGGAAGTACTTTGCGTCGAACATGTCGTGGAAAGTCTTCAATTCGATGGGTTGATCAAGACGGCTTTCTTCCGCCTTCCACCAAACCCTTGCATTGTCCGTGAGCTGCATTTTCGCAACACGGACCCAAGCTATTTCTGGCACTTGTGCCGCTGCCAGATCATCTTCGATACTTTGAGCCCATTCCTCAGCTTCCAGCGGGCTCTCTTTTCCAGCAAACAGTTTGGGATGCAAAGCCCTGAATTGCTTCACCCTAGATGCTTCTGCCTCGAGACGGTTCATTAAAAGAGCAGTCTGCTGCTGTTGTCCTTCTAGGAGGCTACGGATTATCTCAAGCAGAACTGTCTGCTCGTTGATCGGAGCAGGGACGGCAGGTGTGAGTGGTAGTGGTGGAGGTGTGTTGTTGACATTGGTGCTGGTGTTGTTTGGGAAATCCATAACTTTGAATGAAAAAATTTGGGTTAGGATAGATTCAAAGTATATTAAATGATAAGATTCAAGGAGTATGAATTGTAAGGAATGTTTTCAGTTGCTGGTTCTTGTATTATATTGCTTAACTTGTCCACGCAGAGCTGAACTGCATGGTGGGGTTCCATACAGCTCGGACCTGCATGGGCCACCAACAAAACCTGTTACGCCCCACTTCCCGATGTACGGGCAGAGGGCGCGACGGTCCTGCTACGTATTTACTCTGAAGTAAACATGCTGAGCGTAACTAAGCAATATAAAATAAATATACACAAGAGACAAATGTAATGAACATCAACTTTATTTATTAACATTCTTTTGTACAATACATGGAAAAGTAAATACATCTGAATGAAATCAATGCCTAAACAGTGGCATAACAGAAATGGAAAGTACTGAAATGAAATGTGTACAATGAATCTAAAGCTCTGGGTTATAGGCTAGCTGATCCAAGTCCTCGCCGGTAGGCTCGATCTCCTGAAGGTCCGAATCACCTGACAACATTCCAAAGAAAAAGAGAAGGAATGTCGTCAGCGAACATTCGCTCGGTAAGTCCCGAAGATAAGGGAGAAGTAGAATAGACAGATAGAGAGTGTAATTTTTAAAGTGGTATTATATTGTTAATGTGTTGTATTTAGTGTTAACG
Organism: Agapanthus africanus; assembly: GCA_030015575.1. Taxonomy (NCBI): domain Eukaryota; kingdom Viridiplantae; phylum Streptophyta; class Magnoliopsida; order Asparagales; family Amaryllidaceae; genus Agapanthus; species Agapanthus africanus. The sequence continues at coordinate 177,163,514 of CM057338.1, read as the reverse complement.
CTGTTATTTATAGCTTGGTACAGAAGAGGCCAGTGTATACGAGAGAAGTCTCAGTAGACCAGAGACTAAGGTGAACAGAATCAAGAGTGCAAGGCTCCGTCGATAATACCACGGAACAACGACATGGATGTAATTACGTCTTAAGTGACCACCCAATGCCACCTTTAACACCTTCCGTACCAATCTGCCCCTTAAACCCCGCGATATCTTGATTGTATTGTTCGTATTGTATTGTCTTGTAATTTGAATTGTATAGATGGATGACTTGCCGAAACCATGACATCAGTAAATGGATGTAACTGGAGAATCATGTAGGTGGATGTATATTTATGGTTCGGTTCAGTCAATACAGATTGAACAGATTGATTATATGGATTCATTGATTCATATTGAATTGTAGTTTGTACTTGAAGCATATTTAAGTCAGATTATTTATAATGAGACTCAGTCTGAGTCAAACAATTAGAAAAGAAATTGAAGTCCTGAATTAGGTTTTGATGTTATCGGTAACCGCTGCATATGGACGGCATGATTTGTGTCTTTTTCAAAGACGATTACCGTGTTGATAACACCGTTTGTTAAGTTGTCTACCTTAAATAGGCAAGCACTCATATCTCTGACTCCCTGAGGCTCAAGAGACCGGTCCCGCTTAAACCTATATTTACTAGGGTCCTTATTGTAATTTATAAAACTTGAGGGGGTTTTATATAAAAATAATTTTGTATAGTTTTCAAAATACATCTTAAGTATTTTATTATCGTCTTTAAAGATTTCATTGATATATATTTTATCACTGTGACATTTCTAGTGATTAAAAACTATTTTCATAATATAAGGTATTTAATTGTAAAGAATTGAACTTGTATAGAATTGCATGGTATGTTCATGTAAATTGATTCTTTTGATTTAGAAAAGTTGGAATATTTATATTATATCAAAAATAGATATTTTGATAATACACACACACACACACACACACACATATATATAAAATAATTTTAATTTAATATATTTCTAGAAATCTCATTTTCTTAAGATATTTGTATTTTTAAATCTTTCGAGACCGAATACTCCTTGCGGAGGTCTGCATCTCGCACTACTAAGCCCGAGGATGTATGATAATCCGCACCATCCTGAACGGGTTCCCCAAAATGGGTTGTAACGGCGCTTTGTAAAGATTTGTAAAAATACATAATCTTATAGAAAAAAAGTTTTAATAGTAAAAAGTATTTATGTGTAAAATTGCATTTCCCCGTATTCTATGTTCCCGAAAGGCATCGTGCTATATTGCATATGAGTGTTGTGCAGAGGTAGGTCATTATCTCGTAATCTATTTAAAGATATAGCAAGAAATATGATGTTTAATGTCAAAACTAAACTATATGGTATTTTACTGAAAAAGTACGATAAAAATTGCAATATGAAATATTTTGCTATGAAACTTGTTCATGATATTTTGTTAATATTTAATAGTTAAGATGTGAGGGTTTGGTATGTTGTATTTAAGAAAATTGGAACATTTTAAAGAAAACCAAATCGGAAGTCGGATTAACTCCGCTTCCGTCGGGTTTTAGAAATACGAGTTTTATGAATAGAAAGGAGAAGAAGGAGGAGGGACTTACTGGATTGTAGATTAGAGAAGAGGAAGAGGGAGCGGTAGGAGGCGCCGGTGTGTCGTTTCATCGCCGGGAGCTCCTAGGGTCGTCGTCGGAAGTTATTCGGAGCTTCGCCCTTCGCTAACTCCACTTGTACACAAAAGTTAAGAGATTTTTCTTGAGAGTTTGGACAGAGTTTGTGAGTGAGGGGTGTGTGAATTGGAGTGGTATTTATAGGATAATCTAAGGTTTAGGGTAAGTGAAAGGTTGTATTGAAAATTTGTATGAAAATTGTATTAAAAATGGATTAATGGGGTTTTGAATAGGCTCTGTTAATGTGCAGGGGAAATAAGCTATACAGGGGTTACCAGAAGACTAAAAGACAGAGAAGTCATGAAGGGAAATCGGCGATCCGGCCGAGTTGACCCGGCTGCGCCGGCCGAGTCAGCCGCGCCGCCGTCCCGATCCGGCCGAATCAGGCCGGGTCTTGGGGGTACGTGTCCCTTATCGATTTGCCTATCCCCTGGGTCAGTTTGTTTTATATGTGACTTTTGGATTTTACGAGTTATGCACGTGTAAGCTCTTGAGCTTCTAAAAAATTAAAAGAAAACTAATTAAAAAATAATGTGGCTGATGGGATTTTAACTCTGGTGCTTTGGTTCAGCGGTGCAAGGTCTTACTAGTGAGCTACAAGCTTCTTCTTGCTATTAAAAAACAAAACAAACTTATAACTTGTGCTCAGGCAAAAGTACCTTTTTCTGTATTTTTTGAAAAAAATTGTACAGAAAGTTTATGGTTGTAACACCATGTGATAAGTAAACGAGTTCAAACTAACATGCTACACTAATCTTAACCTTATTCATATCATTTAGTTTTTAGTTTTAACAAAATTTCATAGGAAACAAACATATAACAAACTTTTTCGGTAAAATACCATGAACTTTAGTATAACACTTCTCGATAATTAGTTTAAATACCTTTAGAAAAACTTCACGGAGTAACGACCTACCCCACACACACACTATGGTTCCATAGCACGGTATTCTAGAGCTATAGTTAATTTTAAAAAAGAACTTTTTCATTAAAATACCACACTTTTACTAAAACGGGTTTTTTAAATCGGTATTTTGAAAGCCTTGGCAATTACGCCTCTAAAACCCTCGTTATTGGACCCGCTAATGGATGGTACGGATTATCGCACATCTTTGGAACAGTAGAGCGAGATGCGGAACTTCTCACGGAGTATTCGGTCACGAAAGAAATAAAAAATACGGTTTTTTAAGAAACGCGACTTTTCTAATAAAAACTAATTTTTGGGAAATTATATAAAATTATGAAATCCATATTTTCAATAAAAGTATATTAAGAAACTATATTTTTTTTAAAGAAAGATTAGAATTTTTAATAAAATACCACCAAGTTTCAAAAAAGTAGCAGTTTTCATAAAAATACCACAAACTTTCAGAAAGCTAGGTTTTATCATCAAAACACTACAACAATTAAAATATATGTTCATGAAAACCCTAAATGTTATAAATCACCATCGAGATTTATTTTTAAACTATATTAAAGAATTTTTCATAAAACCCCCTCGAGATATGCAAACAATACTAAAAACTCTAAATTAATATAGGTTTAAGTGGGATCAATTCTCTTAAGCCCCAGGGAGCCGGAGAAAGTGAGTGCTTGCCTATTCAGGTTAGACAACTTAATAGAGTTATCAATGGCAATTGTCTTGAAAAAAGATACAAATCATGTCGTCGATGTGCAGCAGTTGCCGATTTCTCCCAAACATAAAATTTTAACAATTTACATCAATTCACATGAAAAGACACGAACTCAAATCTAAACTTGAACTCGAACTCGAATACAAATTTGAACTTTAACCTAACTCGAATATGTACTCGAACCCAAACTACTCGAACCAACTTGACTCGAACCAAGATTGCAATTGTCATGACTCGCATATTACTCGACTCACTCGACTATATTCTACACCTTTTGCAATCTATGGTTTCGATCAAGACATGTTAATCAATCAATTAAACCAATTAAGTATATTAACCAGTTATAATATTTATACTCGGGGTGTTTGGGATAGTTTCTTGTGTGAATCCAACGGAGCTTCAGGAGTCCCGTATTAACCTCTTTTTTTTATTTTACTCGAATATCAGTCGAGTTGACTCATCCACACCTAGAGCTCCGATGCTAACACATGAAATGGGCCCGTGTTTCCTTGTTCCTGGGGCCCCACTCTTGAGCTTGTGAATACTTCTACGGTTGCGTTGACATTCAGACTTGGAACTTAACATTAACATAGTAACCATATAGAGACCTATAGTATATACTTACCCATGAACATATACTCTTACTCGTCATATATATATTCTACACTTGTCATTTTTTTTTACTCTTACCTATCTTTAGGACTTACCAAGCGCTAATTCGCTGACGGGTATTTTACCCACTTTTCTTCTCTTGAAATGTTCGTCAGATACGATCGAAACGGAGGAGATTGAAGCCACATGGAAGGACTACAACCAGATCGCTACTCAGGGCTAGCTCAGCTTCACTTTTTCTCCAGTTTATATATGCCGCTTGTTTAGGCATTTTCTTATTATATTTACTTTCCAGCATAAACTCTTGTATTTATAAATATTGGAAGTTGAATGTAAATAAAAATGTTTGTTGAAAAATTTTACAGTCTCCATTTATTCTTGCATTGTGTATTATTGTTTTCAATACGCTTAGTATATTTATTTAGGGAATGACATTTTCTGGATAAATATGCCGCGGACTTGCCACGTCACCGTTTCCGTCTACTGGGAAGCGGGGCGTGGCAATTTGAGATGAAAGAAATAGATAGAAGAGGGACTTACGTGTTGTGTAGTGTTAGGAAGAGTTTAAGGAAGAGAGGGGGGTCTTAGTCTCGTCGGAGATATTTCGGTCGTCGGAATTTGATCGTACTCTTTTTGGCTTGCATAACTCCACTTGAATAGCCTCAACCCTTCTTAAACTTAGAGAAATTTGAGAAAATTTTCAAAATAGAGGAGAGCTAGGGCATGGGGTGGTATTTATAGGGTAAAAATGAAAGGGTGTAAAATAAAAATGAATTAAAATGGATTTAATGATGCTAATTAGGGATTTAAAGAGTCTCTGTTTGATTGTAGGAAAATCAAACAGTGCAGGAGAGTTGAGGGGAGCTAAAGGGACGAGTGTGCAAAGCACGGGGTCAAATGAGGCCATCAGGACCGGCGGCGGTGGGTGGAATGGGATTTTGGGCGTTGGATTTGGTCCAATCATCTCGAGATTCATGCCACCTGCTTTAATCTTTGTTTACTCCTTTTTGTGCATGTTTGATTTTTCTGAAACTTTTCCGTTTCTCCGTGAATTGCACATGCAACTCTTGAGCTTCCGAAAAATTAAAAAGAAAAAACTTTAAAAATAATTGGGCTAAGGGGAATCAAACACACAGACTATGTCACAGCAGTGTACAGGCTTTACCAGTGAGATACAAGTTGTTTCTTGCTTTTATTAAACACAAATAACTTATAACTCCTACACAGGCTGAAATACCCTTTTCTATACATTTAAACAAATAATTCTGTACAGGGATTTCAGATTCGTTACAAGATCCCATAACTTGTACCCTTTAACACCAAGTTTGAATCCTAAGAAAACACACTTCTTTAACTTTGATTCCAGCTTGGTCATATTCTTCTGATTCACGAGCAAGTAGGCATGGCACACAAACACCCGTAAAGAATCATAACTGACTGGCGCTATTCTCTATTCTCCATATTTCTTTTGGGATGTGAAGAATTATGGCCATAGATGGATGCATGTTGACCAAATAGCATGCATTATTCACCGCCGCTGTCTAGAAGTCCTCCGTAAGACCGAATTGCAACCACATACTTTTGGCTCTCTCTAATAGTGTCATGTTCATGCGCTCCGCTACCCTATTCTGCTATGGCTGTCCTGAAATGGCCCACTGCCGCTGTATGCCATGTTCTTTATAGAAATCCTGAAATTCCTTCGAGTTGTATGCAACTCCATTGTCTGTCCGCAAATATTTCACCGGTCACCCGTTTTGCTTCTCCATGGCCACTTTCCACTACTTAAAACTTGCAAACACATCTGATTTGGGTTTGAGAAAATAGGCCCAAACCTTCCGTGAGTAGTCGTCAATGAAGGTGACATAATACATGGTACCTCCCTTTGATGCAACAGGCGATGGCCCCCCATACGTCTGGATGAATGTAATCGAGATGTTCCTCGGTCTTGTACATGGCTTGCTTGAAACCGACCTTATGTTTCTTTCTTATCGTATAAAATTTGCAGAAATCTAGCTTGCACGAGAAAATACCTTTCAGCAACTCCTTTCTGTGTAACTCGCGAACCCCCTTTCACTCATGTGGCCTAAACGCATATGCCACAGCTTTACGGTATCTTCTACCTGTTTCTCTAAAGTTACGGCTGCACCACCAGTCACCGTGCTGCAGTCCAATCCATACAAATTCTTCAGCCATTGTCCCTTCATGACCACCAGGACACTCTTGACAACCTTTAGTACTCCGTCTTGACCAACGAATTTGTATCCTGCCGCATTCAATACTCTAAGAGAATTAGATTCTTCTTTAGTTCTGGAATTTGAAGCACGTTCACAACCGTTCTCACCACCCCATCAAACATGCGGACTTTGATATTCCCTATGCTAATGGCCTTGCACGCCACATTGTTCCTCATGAGAACATTGCTGCCATTGTACGCTTTATAGATGTCGAACAGCTCTTTATTCGGGTACATATAGTATGAACATCCGGAATCAATAATCCAAGCATAAGAATCTTCCTTCCCGGTGTGTACAGCGAGTATATCATACGGATCTTCTTCTACTTCGGTCGCAACTCTGGCTTGACCCGACCTTTTGTACTGGCACCTTTACTCTTCTTCTCCAACCACTGTTTATATTTCTGACATTGCTTCTTCAGATACCCTGACTGTTTGCAAAAAAAGCATGGTCCGCTCACTTGCCCAAATGATTTGGATTTTCCCTTTATACTCTTGCCTCCGTCTCTATTCCTTGACCTTCCCCTTTCACCAGCAAACAACCCCGATGACTCCTCCATTAGATTTGATTTCTTCATGATCTCATTATTTAGAAATGTCTTTGTAACCACCTATGTCTTGAGAGTCTCCTTCCCATAAAGGATCGTTGTCACCAACTGTTCATACGAATTCGAAAGTGAAGATAAGAGCAATAACGCTTAATCCTTATCCTCTAACTTGACTTCAAGACAGAAGACCGCTCACCATCTTATTGAAGCTGTTTAGGTGGTCGTGAATAAGAGTCCATTCTTTCATGCGTAATCCGTAAAGTTGCTTCTTTAGTTACAGCTTGTTTGACAACAAATTTGTCATGTATAAACTCTCTAGCTTCAACCACAAACTTGCCGTAGAAGTTTCCTTCATAACGTTATATATCGCGTTATCCACCAAACAAAGTTCAATAGTACATTATGCTTTTAGATTCATCTCTGCTCATGCGTCATCAGTCATGGTGGTAGGTTTACTACCCCCAAGTACTTTAAATAGCTCTTCCTTCACCAGAAATACTTTTATCCTTCTCTGCCGCATCAAGAATTTTTGTTTCCCATTAAATTTCTTCATCTCAAAGTTTGTGCTATTTACCTTGTTATCTGTCATCCTTAATTCCAAAGAAAAAGGTTTTCCCTCGGATTTTTATGAACTACTATCAATAGAATCACAATCTTAGAAGATGGGAAGCGGACAAAATCGTCGTCACCAACCGTAAAATAAATTGCAAAACTATAGAACGTAAATTTGATACCAATTATTGATGAACACAGATCAATCGGCGCAGCTAAAAATCTTACTGATCTATAAACCTAGATCTCTTTATAAACGAATAACAAAACTTGATACAAACCACGATAATAAATAACACAAGAGATTAATGGATGGAAACAAGAAGAACCTTTAATATAAACGAGAAACGCCTTACAGAGAATTACAAAATACTCTCTCTTTACGATCTCCGACGAGATCTTCCTCTCTCTCTCTACAAGTTCTCCTAGATCGATATTCTTCGATTCCTAATGGAGGCATCGGCGTCTCCCTTTAAACTTTATGATAAAAAAACAATCTTTATTGGCCTTTGTCTTGATCCCTTAAATCTTATGATAAATATCTCCAACACTTTAAATTTTAACCCTAAGATTTTTTATATAGCCTATACAATTTAAGTTCTAATAAGATCTCAGAAATTAAAAAACTACCACTAAATAACTGAATTTTCGAGATAATTCTCGTTCTGAAATTCGTGCTTATCTGTAGGCAGACGTCTGACCCTTTGATGGGCAGACACCTGCATTTGCTTTGCCAAAAAGTAAAGCGCTTTCCAGACATCTAAACCTATGAGGTCATACGTCTGTCTCTTTCAAATGCTTCTGGCCAGAGCGTGTCCTAACGTCAGCTGCCTACAGAGGCAGACGTCTCGTTTCTGTTATCGATTCTTGTTCTTAAATACTAAACGTCTGTTGCGTCTTGCTTCAAACGTCTGGCCCTTTTTTGGATGCGCAGTCTTGAACAAATACAAGACACCTTTACAACAGCGTCTGGCTCCAATTCTTCAGGCGTCTGTCTCTTTTGCAGAAGTCTGGCTCTTCCTTTTTAGAAGTTTGCCTCTGTTCTGTTGTTTTGGCAGTTCTCTGACAGACGTCTAGAGCTTCTCTTTCAGAGGTCTGTCGCTGTTGTTTTTGGCATATGTCGCTAATAGACAGGTAGGATCAAAGTCCATAAAATTGATTTTAGAATTAAAATATTTTGGAATCCATATGCATTCCAAAGGTAAAATTCCACTGGTAAAATTCCAATGGATTTTGGCAACATAATTTATGTTTGGATGGTTGGGATAATGATAGCATTAAAGTAAGAGAGAAAAAGGAAAAGAGAGAATGGTATAATGATGTATCATTTCGCTAGAGAGAGAGAGTGTGTGTGCGCGCGCGCGCGTGTGTCAGTTTTTTATTAGAAAAATTGGGTATTTGCCAATTTTTAGAATTAACGGATTAGTCATATTTTTGGGTCTTTTTCCATTGGAATTCTTCATTAAAAAAAAGTTGCCCAAACAATCAATTTCTTGGATTGGTCTGGTCCAATGGAAAAAAAAGGAACTAGACAATTTTTCGATTGGAAGATGGGTATTCAAACATGGACTTTTAGCCGTCTCGAAAATGGGACAAGACGAGGACAAAGGACAAAAAGGAAACTAGGGCCAATGTTCAGAGCAGCCTGCCTATATCTTCAGTGTTTCTCCTTGTGTATTTGATTCAAGGTCTGAGCCATGGCTATCCTAGGGTTTTGAGTTAGTTAGCCATCAATGCTAAGGATGTAAGTTATAGGTCAATGAAACTTGTACCGTAAGTGTAGGTTGTCTTGTCTAAGAATATCATAATGTTTTAAGAAAATGGTTCATTTACTCGTATGCATGCTTGCTTGTTTGTTTGATCTGCTTTCGGTCCGCTGCAAATCTCTATAGACACGTTAGTTAGACTCGTATACGCATTAAACCCACATACACAAATATGTGTAAAATTACATGGTCATAAGAAAAACAAATGCCCTGGATAGCATATGTGTGAAAAATAAGAAAGGAATGCAATCTTCTCCTTTAGAATGACATATTTTGAACATTTTTTTAAAAATTAGCGCGTGAATCCTAACCTAACCACACAATAAATCCATGCACACCACACACATGCAGGGACAGAGCCAGGAATTAAGATCTACGGGGCAGGATTGAAAAGAAAAATTTAACAAAAGTAATGAATCGGTCTGAATTTTATTGCGGAGGCTACCCAACAATTGTTAAGTCACAAGGTGACTGGGTTAATTTAATTAAGCCAGATTCTTGAACTTTATATAAGATATTATTGTGTTAAAGAAATTAATGGCTCTTGAACCATAAATGCAAAAACTATATATGCATGTAAAACATTTTTGTTTTTGTAACGCCTTAATCTTTTAAAGTTCTCAGAGCTATTTACTGCATGAAACTAAGATGACCAAATGCTTAATGAAGTATAGCTAAATAAATTGGATTGCAAAATTATATAGGTACATAACTAGCTAAATATAATACTGTAAAGTACTCATTAAATTATATTGTTGTCATTCAATCTTAACAAAATTGGCCTTTCTTTGCAGTTTGTTTCAAGTACTATATTAATGCTGCAAGAAAGTGGGGCCACAAAAGTTTTTATAGGAGCTAATTTAAGCGCATGTGTGAGAGATTTATGGAGTATTTTCATATCTTTTTTATATCCTCGGCCTAACTTAAGGAGGGAAATATAGATTAAGGAATCAAAACTAGTATAAGTTTCTGAAATTTCTCTCCATCCTTGTACACAAGCACACAATACACACGCAGCTAGGGAACCCACGAATTGGTCCTAAAAGCTTTAATTTGTGGCCGCTTCCCCTTTGGGGTTCCTAGGGGGCGAATCTCGCACTCTCCCCAAGAGGGAAGGTGTCCATACCAACTGAACTACTGAGAGTTTTCTTAGGTGGAACCACAGGATGCAGTCATTGAACTTTTAAAGCAATTACATTACATAATTTTTTATTTATTATTTTTTGAGAGAATACATTACATAATTATGTAGATAATCTTTGCTTGAAAAGATACTGTTTGGAGAATCCAGTCTAATTTCTTTTAACTATGCATGGCCTCCTAAAGGCCCAGTAGTAAAAACATTAATCGCATACACATGCTAAAAATACAATAGTCGAAAGTAGAGTCCACTATAGACAAAGCCATATTTTGGAAGCACATATTATGGCCCAGTCCAATGAGCTATGTGAAATTGGCCCCAGGCTGGGTTTCTAATGGGTTCTGTAGCCCATCTTTAAAATTTGTGGACAAAAAGGTTTTTATTTTATATTACATTTTTTGGTATATTATATCCTGTTGCAATCTTCTATATTTATAAAGAGTAAGAGGGCGTTCAAGTCCCCGCAAATTCCTAGCGATTATAGAGTAAGAGGGGCATGCGTTTAGGTCCCTGCAAATTCCTAGCGAATGGGAGGTTGGGAGCTAGCCCCACACACCAGTTGGACCCGGGTCCCCTTGTTTTAACCCCATCGCCGTGGGATGTGCAAAAGGGAATCGCAGGTCCCCTTAGCTCATTTATATATACGCGGTCCTCCTCTTTGTATTCGTACATACCTCTGGAAATCTTTAGAAAATTTATTTTAAAAACACCTTTCATCGATATTTGCTCAAAACATCATCTTTTCAGGTTACAATAATAAACTTCACTTGGTCTATTCAGTATAAAATGGAAAACGAATATTATTAACAATTTTTTAGTTTCATTAATCATTTTTAGTAATTATATATAAATAAAAATATATGTTGTGTAAACTTCAAGAAATACAAAAATTTTAACTGGGAAATAAGTAAAGAACAAGGTTTTGGGGTGAGGTATTAAAAAATTACATTCTTTGGTTTTAGCTTTAACCATGGGCATTTATCGAAATAAACCGTAAGATATCAATCAGAAGAAACAGTAGATGGAATGTTTCTAAAGTTTATGTTCTTATTTAGTCTATGGTTATTCATAAAGTATTGCCCACTTACGGTCACTCTCTCTTCCTTTGGTAACTTGCACAAGAAGGCCAACGCGGACGAAAGGGCTTTTTTAACCATTCTAATATCATCATCATCCATCTTCCGTTGCAACAACGCTTTAAGGTTATTATCCCAACAGCCACACAAAAGGGATAGCCCACACATGGATCCGGACTGATATGAACTTTATGAAACCACTCGCAAAATCTCATTTAAAAATGTTTCAGTTACCACTCACAGAAGAAACAGATTTATGCATTTTTAACATTAACCTTTGGTCTAAAATGCTACTAAATCATGATCAGATAATTGACCGCATGCTATAGATCGATTTTCCAACTCTAAGATACTAAGACATACTAGGTTAGTTTAGACCCTATTGCCAAAATTTACCCATTTCTCCAAGTGTAATCACCTTTTATAACTGTTTTCTTTTTGTCAAGCCTTATAATCCAAAATGAAACATAACATAATTCCATTGCTAAACTTATGTTAAGTTTCATTAACGAGGAAAAGTAAATTAAAAGGGACTAAGCATTTTCCAAAAACATAAAATCATAGGACCCTTGAGATTGTCTGAGAGAAGGGCTGTCAGTGGGCCCAACATCAATAACTAGGGCACGATTCAGGAGACAAGTGGTCATGATTTTGGACATGGCACATTAGTCCCCCACCACCAACTCCATATGTTCTGTTCTCCACTCTCTCCTCATAATGAAATTAATATTTTATAGGACTTTATACAATCTTTGCTTAACTAAGCAAAAATTCATGTCTTAGACTCTTTTTCAAGCACTCACTTTCTTTGCCTCCGTCTTTTTTCTAATTGAAAGAAAAGTATTATATTATTGTATTATTCATGTTTATAGTTACCATCATGCAACCCAAAAAATTTACACTATGTACCTCACTAAATGAACGACATGAACATTGTTGCCATCAGTGCTGCTTCATGTTGCATATTATTGTAATTGCTAGTAAGGATACATGTTAGTTACCTCGATATGATGTAATATCTACCGTATGACTTTCCATCGTTTCCCGATGTTTAGAGTAAAAGAAAATTCATCTATCATACCAAATGTTAAACTTATTAAAATCTTTTTGTTGTAATCAGCTTTATATCATATTGTTATAGCAGCTGCTAAATAAGATCTTATGTTATTTTTATAAGATCTGAGTTATGTTGTAAATGAGAAAAACGTTGGATTCACCATTTTGCCCATCCCATAAGTGTTTCATTAAAAAATCAAATGGTACATTGAAATGATTCCGATGCTACATAAAACATTGGTCATCGACCCAATCCCACCAACATTCATGTGATTAGAGATTGTTGGAGCACTTCCCAATAAACCCATCTTCAACTATGGCCTCACAGATATCAAACCAGCATCAATTAAACATTCACTCTTTGACATGTCAAAATGCTAGCACCCAAATAATGTAAAGATAGGATTGGATCGTCCAATCACATCTTCAAGTCTCCTACTTGTAATTCTTGCCTCATCTGGATCTCTTCTCAAAATTCTTCCATGGGATTCTCAAATTAATTTGAAAAAATTGTATCCAGTCTTAATTAAGGCATGTAACGATGCCAATACCCTAACAATCTTTTTTCAAACCATACAAAAAGAGAAAAACTTGGCACATCACAATGAAGTATTAAGACGTCGTTTCTATACCCATTCTTATGTAACATCATGCACAATTAAAAAATCACATCCAATTACAAAAATCCAAGAGACAAGCACACCTGTTTTGGGCTTTGAAAGAGAGAAACAGGTTCAAATTCCTTAGTCGGCCATTAAATTCTCATGTGGGCCCACCCATTCACCTAACCACAAGACATAATCCCTCTCCTTTTCTTATTAACCCTACCCTTCTGCCTTTTGCTTTCTGCCCCTCTCACTTGCATCTCAAGCTCTTCATACAAGCCACCACTTTTTTTCATTTCCTTTTGTTATTTAAGTCAAATTCTTAACCTCTATAGTTTGGCCAAATGAGTAAGCTCACAAGGCTCTCAATTGTGACGTGTTTGGTTCTTTTTTTACTGGTGATCTCATTTTGTGATGGCTCAAGAACCATGCAAAGCTTCAAGGTGAAGAATAATGGTGGAAGGAGAAGTTCAAGCTATTTCTTGGGGTTTTTGCCTAGAGCGATGCCGATACCGCCTTCGGGGCCATCGAGGCAACACAACTCACTGACTTTTGAGAGTCGAGGGTTGCCTTGATTGCCATTGGTGAAGAACTGAAGATGATGCTAATTTGTGCACTAATGTATGCATGGTGCAACTTTTCTTTTGGGCCGGTACATTTGTTTGGTTGCCTCGCCTTTTCCTTTTCCTTCTTCCCTTTGGGGGAGTTTAGAGTTGAGGAGGGTCTTAATTCTTTCTCTCGTTTAAGCTTTTGGTTAGATGTTAGAGAGAAATGATTGAAGACTTTTGAGGGAGAGAGAAGCAACATATGGGTTTGTGTAGCCAATGGGGTGACTTTATTAACCTTTTTTTTCCTTTTGAATATTTCTTTTGTGGGCGGAGGAAAGAAAATTAGGGTCTTACGGTCTTACAATTTTATGTATATAAATTAAAGGAGATTGGTGCATATTTATATAGATGTCAAACATGGCTCATTGGCATTAGTCTTTGCTATAATATGGTGCAAGTTTAATTGTTGAAAATTGAGCTCTTTGATTAGGTTGATATGCATGCTTTGATTGATTTCCTTTTATCTTGACACGTAACAAATTCTAAGCTAATTTGCATTTTCTCATAAAGGTTTTTAATTGTCCAAGCTCCTGTTCTTTATGTCAATTTTCTTGAATTAAAGCTTTTGGAATTGAAAGGTGATGGTTAATTGTGATGATGTTGTCTATGACTAAGAATTAAACCCTTCAAGTTCTTTACTCTCTTTTTTTTTTGCTTCTGTGTAATCATTTTTGCTTGTCCGCTCTAGATACATATATAACTAAACCGGGGAAAAAACGTCAACGTAATAATAATAAAAATAAAAGCAACAGCTACCATGCATTTGCAAAATTCGATATATTATCATTTGCATCATAATTAGCGACTCGGCTTCTATAACCGGACGGTTCGGACAACGCTATCCATAATTACGTGCATGCTCAGGTTAAAGCTGAACCACCACTATCAAAATTATAATTAATATCTGACAGCCAAGATCTCGTCTGCAAAACAAGTTATTTAGATGAAGTTCCTAAAACGAAAAGTATTGATCATTACACGATATTATCCGGTTTTTTTGTTCGTTGTTCAATTGCAAAGTATCTCTTTCTTATATCAACAAAAAAATAAATAAATGGGTTGGGTATATCAACAAGTTGTGGTAATTGTGAATGCATCAAAATCAAAGACAGTTTAGATGCAAACAAATCGTGGCATGTTGTTGGTCCTTCCATTTTCTTAAAAAGTATTTTAACCCCTTTCGAAGTCTCGTCTGAGCTTTGAGTCACTATAGATGTATGGTGCAACAGGGATTCATAGGACTAAGGAGATTTATTGAGAGGGGGAGAGAGAGAGAAAGAGAGAAACCCAAGAGATTTTGTAGGGCTTCGATGCAATTGATGGGTGCACTGCTTCCGTAGCACAGTAGCGGTTTCATGTAGACTAGAGTTATGGTGACGCTGTACGTGCACCGTGGGGTCCACGTATATATCTGCAGGGGGTGCTTGACCTGGGACCCACCATGTCCCTAGTACGTGTCGTTTAGCTGGAGAAGCATGGGTGTGGGCCCCACGTATTACGTACAGTGAAAGAAAACAAAGGTGGTGTGCATTTGTTGGTGTACAGCCTTGAATCTTTTGCTAGGGTTTTGGATTGGGTGCAAATGAAGTTCACTGTGGGCTCCTGTCGGTGACTTCAGACAGAGAGAGAGAGAGAGACATTTTTTCGCTTTTTTGTGCGGCCAGCGACGGGCGCATAAATTTTCGATAGTGGGGGCACCAGACCAAGCAAGGTTATATTAAGAAATTAAAAATAAAAAATGATATAAAATTATCATATAATTTGGATACTAACAAAAAGTTTAAATAAGTATAGTCTCTTTAATATAAACCAAAATAATTCAAAAAGTAAAAGGGCAGTGGAAATTGAACCCTCCATCTTTTCTGGAGAAAAGAAATGCACTGCAACTTAAGCTAAAGACCTATATGACTTTTTAAACGCCACAAATATATTTAATACATTTCCAAAATATTCCAACACGTGTTTATAATCGATATTGGTCTCTTGATTTTCGAATTTTTAGCGGTGGAACGTGTCCCCTCCGGTGTCTTACTAGATCCGCCCCTTTATGTAGCTCTATATAAATTAAAAGGGTCGGTTTGGATAATGGTCCCTCAATGTATTAGAGATGGGAGAAAGGAGGGAGAGAATGAATGGAGGACGGTATGAATTTTGAATCAAAAGAACTTTTAATAAAAGCTAATTGTGATGATGATGTGAGTACCTTCACAGAATAGATTAATCTTTTTTTTAAAATATTCTGCCCAAAAAACATGCCAGATGATATTAGTTGCATGCTTGAAGTTAGCATTAATATAATAGTAGAGAAAAGGATATGCAGTGCAGTTCGTGAATCTTTCGCTTTCATTAGCCGGCCCTATAAGTCTGCAAGGAAATGATAACTACGGCTTAAGCCGGCGAGGTGGAATTAAAGGTGTGAAGACGATCATTGGAACGCAAACACAATAGAGAACCGCAGTGAGTCCACTCAGAACTAAAAAAACCCACAATCAAAAAGTGAGTTGGTGTAAATGAGTCTCTCTTTCAAATCGGCAACAAACTCACCAAAACACCAAAACAGCTAGGATGTAGTGAACGCCTTCCAATCAGGAACGATACCACATTGCGGCTAAGATGGAAAGTGCCTCCTCGCCCTCCCTCTCCCGCACCAAAAAAAAAATTTATAGTGTGTTCGGTCATGAAAGAGAAAGAAATAAAAATACAGTTCACACTAAGCTACTCGAAAGGTGTCCGAAACTCTCCATTTCTTTCTCTGTCCTGTCTAGATACATTATATCCGGCATACCGAATAATTTCACTAACCTCGCATCCCGCCCCAAAAAAAAGAAGGGGAAAAAACAGACTGCACCATTTGATTGGCCACCATCTCTAAACACACTACACAATTTGGTTGGTTGGCCTCCCGGAAAGTAAGAACTTGTTGATCTGTTGGCAAAAAATTGGCTTTGATAGCTTCACCCTATTTATTTATTTATTATGTGAGTTGATATGTTATTGGTAGATTATGAAAATAAGTGTATGACTAGAGCTTTCAAAAATTCCTCAAACAGTTCAGTTTCTTTTCAGTTCTATTTTTGAATTTTAAACAATCTCAAACCTACCGATGAGCAGTAGCTTAGTCGACTACTACAAATAAAGGTTGCCTCTAGGGATTTACCCGTAGGGGCAAACCACTACCCCTACGGATATATCCGTAGGGACAAAAAAATAACCTGCAGGTGCAAACGCCGTAGGTGCAAGTCGAATCCCTGAACATGCCCCTACGGACTAAAACTTGTCCCTACGGAGTTATGTGTAGGTACCTTTTCCCCTACGGATTAAGTCGTAGGGACAAAAAAATTATTTTATTTACGGTTTTTTAAAATAGATTTCTTGTATCTACGGATAAATCCGTAGGTCCAAGTAATAGTCCCTACGGATACATGCGTAGATACATATCCGTAGGGGCAAAATATAATGAATCCTGATATTTTGTCCTTATGGATACCACCGTACGGGCATTTGTTTACCACTACGGTTATATCCGTAGGGGCACACCCAATCCCCTGAAACTGAGATCGGGGGGGGGGGGGGGGGAGGGGGGGGAAATATCAGTTAATTCTGATATTTTGCCTCTACGGTTTAAGCCGTAGGGGCAACATGTGTACCTACGGATTAATCCGTAGGTACATATTATCTGTTTTTTTTTAAAAAAAAAAGGGCTGCCTGATTTTTTCTCGCCCTGTGCACAATAATATATACATCAATCAAATATAAAATTAATTATCACACAACATATATCGCAGTATTCATAATCACATCTCACGCATATAATATACAAAAGAAACCAGAAAACTGAATATGATATAAATATAAACCAATATCAATATCGTCCAAAATGTTTCAAAATGTAGTACAATATGTATCATATAAATAAATACATGTTTCAAAAAATAAGAATCAAAATGCTACCCTAGCTCGGTCCAGCTCCACCTCTGATAAACGCTAGAATCTGGTACAAAATACATGTTACAATATGCTGCCTTCCCCCTAGCAACTGTCAGAACATTATATTTAGCACATACTGGTCTATAAAATTGACAAGAAATACCAAAATCAACAAATTCAAAGCCTTACCTACATAGATAGCAGATGTGCTCCTCTGGTATCTGCATGTATCAAAATTTGAATAATATTAATTAATTTCAGTACATACATATTAACAAGATAAACTCGTATATAGTGCTGCTTACACATAAGACATGGAGTGACAAGCTCTTGTGGATCATCAGAAGCAAATCTAATCTCATCAAGCAGCACATGATAATGAGTTGGACGCGTGGTGTCCTATTTCTCATAAGTGCATGCTGCGTGAATAAATATTGTGTTAACTCCAAACTAAATACAAATATAACAAACTTATCAATTATATAGTATTCAATTTGATTTCAAACAAATACCAAATAAAAATTTATTGTACAGGTCCAAGACTTACAATCATTCCCGCATGCGAGCACATATAAAAATCATAGTTTCTAGGATGACAAATTTTATTGTCAACTACTGTCACCACCTACAGCTAGACAATAATAAAAATTACTATTTAAGTAAGAGCAAAAGGAATGTGTGTATATTTATGATACAACATTCTAAATCAATATACATGCACTATATAATATATAAACATACCTGGAGGAGCGGGAGTGGCCTCTGTCCCTGATACGGACGCATCACCAACAACTAGACAATCAAACATTGACAATATAAGTAATTTTGACATAAACAGGCATGAATATCTATAATATTACATTCAAAATGGATATTAGAGAACGCACCTGCTGTGAGAAGTGGTAAAAGTATCACCCAATAAGGGTGTAATTTACAGAATCAGTTGAAACTCTTGAAAGTCATAGAAGAACCTGACCTGCACAAATCTGATGTATACTTTCCATTGGACACTAAGAAGTCTCTAAAAGGAAAAACCAATATGAAAGCCATCATTAGTTCTTATCAGAAGATTGATGCTGAAACAGAGAACAAGGAATGCCATTTTCTTCTTCTTCTGCCACATTATTGTCTTCTCCTTCTTCTTTTGCCACATTAATGTCTTCTCCTTCTTATTATGTGCGCGTGCAAATTCAATGAAAGCAGAAACTCCAGTGACAAACTTAGGTTGCATATGTTGTTGCCAATTCACATACATCCAGTTCTTAACCTTGACATACTCATGGGCCATGTTAGACTGTATCATATAAATTGTAGGTTATGATGACTATATTGAGAATATGGATTAATAGTGGGTAGGAAAAGTATTTCTCAAATGGATTTTGCATCTGAAAACCATAAACTACTAAGTAATAGCATATATATTTTTTTTAGTATAAAGGTTGTTATTTTAAGTTTTCCCTTATTAAATCAAATTTGTTTCATGTATCAAGGAATATACCAAAACGTGCACAGGCATGCAATGTCTTGGTTTTGAGTGTGTGATCCACCATACACAATAGAACACGATACAATATTTCGTATAGTGATATGATCTAACTGCTTTTATAAACTACAAGTGTACAGAAAATTATGATAAGAAACCATAAGAAAGGGTCGTAGTCATACATAACCTTGAATCTACATATCAAATCGTGCACAAGCATGCAATTATTGCCACCTTGCCTTGGAATATAAAATATCTTGGAAGACTATAAGCGGAGCATTTAAATCTTGATAACTTTTGACTTCAACATATATTTTTCTCAAGTACCATGAAATATACTTCCTCCGTATAAACCGTTTTCAGGAAAATGGATTAACAATGACAAATTATCCATATTAGAAAAACACGGTATTACCCTTCTTAAGATAATACATTGTATAAGCACACCATAGCCCAGAACATGTCCTTCTATCTACGCAAAACATAAACAGCATATAGCAATAAAAGGAAAAGAACCACCATATCGGAGATGAAAGACAGAGAATTCAAGCATTGTTTCATACCTTTAGAGCACGCTGCCAAAAGAAACAGAAAGACAATAAAACAGATTATCACATAGGAATTGATAGATAAATAAACAATTAACTTATGCTGCTTAAAGAAGATGTGATATGTTATTATAATTTCTTTTGGGAGAACCTGGAAATATGAAATGGAGGGGAAGACAGAGAAGTAGAGGGGTTTTCTTTTGGGGCAAGGAGATGTGAAATAGCCCATAAAAGATGAAAGTTGATTGCCTTAAAACTTAGATATAAATCTATCGAAATACAACATTAGAGTTCTGAGAACCTTGTCTTGAAATTTATGCTTTATTACTAACAACTATCATATCAAGTATCATGGTTCATGAAAAAAATATTATTAAAATAGAAAAATTCATAAAGAAAAAAGTGCTTCGAAAGAACTTATACCTCATAGCACTTCTGAGCCTGCTCAAGTTTTCGCTGGACAGGGTAAAATTGTCCTAGGTTGTGTAAAGCAACCCCTACCCTGCAAAAGCAAGAAACTTTAAAGAATGACAAATGTGTCCATCATCCAATTTAGGTGACTAAAAAGGTAAAAATACATAAAATCATATATTAAAAAACAGAATTACTATATCTGTTCTACACATATAATGTAAGTATATATCATTAAAAAAAAGTCAAAAAGGCTTAAAGACCCTTCACTGAACTTCATTAATAACTATTTATACAAATTATTAGATTTAACATTAGCTACTTACTAAGAATACATGTCTACAAGGTTAGAAAATAAAATAAATTTCAACTGAAATAATATACACACCGTACGTCATCAGAACCAAACACTTCCTCCAGAATAGTTATGGCTTCTAAATATAATGGCTCAGTTTTATCAAATGCTTTCCTTACCCTGTAAAGTTCTGCCTACAATACCAAGCATACATCAATAGATAAACTTAAAACAATTAAGAAAGTCAAATTTCTTGACAAGACACTGGCTTCTCTTGTTTAAAAGACATTTTATTGCTAAAATCAGTTAAAGATTATAACGAAAAGAAAAGGAAAGAATGTCATAATCCTATGTTCAAATTTATTTCCAAAATCATATGATAAAAGTAGATAAAGCAACTTAAGTTGCATCATCCTAGATTCCTAATTCAATTCTTACAATTAACGGCGGAAAAACAGCATGTAAGATATGCTAAGATAAAGGCAGGTAGCATATACATACATTAAGCTCCACAAATATATTTTATAATTCTTGAAACTTCAACTTCTTAACA
The DNA here is from genome assembly GCA_030015575.1 of Agapanthus africanus. NCBI lineage: Eukaryota > Viridiplantae > Streptophyta > Magnoliopsida > Asparagales > Amaryllidaceae > Agapanthus > Agapanthus africanus. The sequence continues at coordinate 177,142,778 of CM057338.1, read as the reverse complement.
GTGTCTAGCTCACTCAGTTATAGCTTTCCAATATCGCTTCTTTTGTTTTTGGGCTATGTCAAAGATGTATTTACCTAATTTTGTAATCTCACTGGCAAAATATCAGCCTTTGCAATCTACTGCGGTAACAGCATCCAGTTTCTAACCCCAACCCCAATCCTAACCCTAACCCTACCACCAGCCCCAGCCCCAACCCCAGAAGAACCCCAACCCCAACCCTAACCCCAAGCCCAACCCCAACCGCAACCCTTTGCCGAACCCCAACCCCAACCGCAACCGCAGCCCTCCAGCCCCAGCCCTAACCCTAACGCTAACCCCAACCGATGCCTCATCGATACCCAAAGCATGAACCATAGCCCTAAAACAATCAAAAATTTGTTTAATTGAAGATTTCCTAACCTGTGCAGGCGGTGGCGACGACGAATCGGTGGCGACGATGAACGGAGATGAGGAAGTAGCAGGCGGTGGCGACGGCGAACGGAGATGAGGAAGAAGCAGGCGGTGGCGACGACGAATCGGCCGATGCTGACGACGACGAGAACGGCGACGACGAGAACGGCGATCGGCGGGAACGAGGGTTTGGGGATTTGGGTTCGCGTGCAATGATGAGAAAATAAGAGATAATCAGCGTAGGGATCAATCTGCCTTTTTACATAAATTCCTATTTAGATGCCCCTACGGATAAGTCCGTAGGTTCTTGGTTTGCGGCTCCGTAGGGGCAAACAACAACTTAAGATTTAATAATTTTTAAATAAATATGTAAGGACCGTAGGGGCAACCGTTTGGCCCTACGGATTAGACCGTAGGGGCAATCGTTTGGCTCTACGGATTAATTCGTAGGGCTAAACTTTTTCTGCCCCTACGGATGTTGTTATCCGTAAGGGCAACCCCCTATTTTAGTCTGGACACTTTCCTTCTTTGGGAGAATGCATGGTTCAAACCACAGGAACCCAAGAGGAGGGAAGTGGGCCGCAAATTAACGTTTTCGGTGCAAATTCGTGCATCCTTTGGGTGCATGGGTGGTGGTGTGCACGTGTGGTGTGTGGTGTAGTGCATAGATTAGAGCTTACGGGCTAGTGCCAGGAAAAAAAAATCTCAAACCAATTATTAACTAGGAGGGGGGAGTAGGCCACAAATCAACGCTTTCGGTGCAAATTCGTGGGTCTCTTGGGTGCGTGGGTGGTGGTGTGCATGTATGGTGTGTGTTGTTGTGCATAGGTTAGGGCTTACAGGCCAATACCAGGAAAAAAAAACAATCTCAAACCAATTATTAGCTATTAACGTGTCTTTTAAACCATTTCATCGGCGGACCTTTCCATTAACGTGTCTATTTTTTGACGGACCTTTCCATTTAAATTTACATGTGGCAAATTAACTCTTTCCGTGCAAATTTGTGGGTTCATTGGGTGCGTGGATGGTTTGCGTGTGTGTTGTGTGTGTGTGTGTTGTGTGTTGTTGTGTGACTGAGAGCTAATGTTTGAAGCCTATCATAAAACACCACCAAACTTTTCAATTTCCGCTTTATAATTATATATGAATATCTTTATATGAGAAAATATGATATCAACATCCAAGCTCCCACTAAAATGACCCAATTTGGTCACCGATCTCGATGATCCGCTCAGTCCATCATGCGATAAATATGAAGTGATTTTTGTGTATAAAATTGAGTAGATTCAAAACTTTCCATGTGCTCGATCAAGTGTTTCCCAGATGAACGATTTCAAATAATTTCATAAATTGGTAACACTAGATCCAACATGTAAACGACTTCAAATCGAATAATTTTTGCACGCAGCATACCTAGCGGTGTAGAACAAGGTGGACATAGCTGGTCATGAATGCGACGGGTTGACTGAGAGATATTATAGACGAGAGCTTGTATTTATTTGTTCAGCTTGAGCTGATAACCAGCTTACTTCATATACACCCATGCACACACATATATGGGATACATGGGGATACTTTAGGAGGAATGGGTGCTTGCATTCCAAAAGACCAAAGGTGTATATGCATATCTAAGCCTAAGCCTAAAAAAACATGCATGTGCCATTGTTGAGTCTACATCCTTGATCCAAAAATAGGTTCATTTAATATCATTCCTCCAAATTCCATAACCAAATTTTCTTCCCTTTCTAATGTAATAATGATTACACCAATGCACTAGTCTCGTATGCTTATTTTAGATGTTATAATAGGAACTGCTTTTTGTTGGTTGTATAATTTGATGATGTACTTCATAACTCATAAGCATTGCTATAAGAGGAAGTAAACTAATGGAGTGACATTTCACATGGGCATTAACTCAATGTATGCCAGACATCCAATAGAAATTCCACATCAGGGGTAAAAGATAATGTTGCTATCCTTGGGAGTTTGAGACTTCTGCCCTAAATATTTCTTTTTGAATTTTCTCCTCTCTATAGCTTTGGCCATGTGAAAGGCTGCTCCAAAAGTCAGTGACAAATGCAACTCAATAGGAAACTCTCCCCCCTGCGCCCCCCACCCCCCCTCCCGCCCCCCTCTCTCTCTCTCACACACACACACACTTGCATGCTTATTTATTTCTTTGGTCTTTGCCTTATTGTTTGAAAGTTTCAATTGCTTTGATAGGGACTTATATTAATCATGTGACTTTGGAGAGAAAAATGGAGGAAATGGTAGCTCTTTATTGAGGCAGGTGGGGCTTCTCATAATCCACATTATTTATTGCACCGGCTCTAGCTCATCTCCTTTGAAAACATAGGTAAGAAAAAGGAAGAAGGAAATAGCTTCTAAAATTTAACAATTGTTAATTAAGTTTTCTAAATTCTACCAAACTAGGACTTGGACAACGGAAAAAGATAGCAAGGTAGAGATAGAGTGCATGGGAATTATGACATAAAGATTGCGCGTATACAACATCAGCATGCTGCTGGTGTCCAAATCACCGTTGGATGTCCCTTCTTCTACGTCAAAACTTCAAAGTTACAAATATTTGGGTAGAAAGAATGTATTTTATTTTCTAATACTTTCCTGTAGGTTGAAAGCCCTAAACTTTAGCGCAACAGTATTTTTAATTTAAATTAATTCGCATTCAGCAGACGTCGTTCAAATAGGTTTGTTTTGATATCATGTTAAATACCCTATGCTGGACGAAAACTTCGAACTTGTGATGAAAGTTAAAAGTTATATTCCAATAAATGTAATATAAATACCAAGGAGAGTAGAGATTGGTAGAAAGATTTAGCATCCTCTTCTTTGGCATGTTCACTGGAGGGCATCTTGCTTATGCCATATCTGATACGGATTTGGAGTCCCTGCTATTGGAGGCAAAATAGCATCCATGCTATTGGATCCTACGGTACGGATCATCAAAAATCGAAATCAATGGTTGAGATTTATGTAAAACAGGAGAGCTATGTGTATTGGTGTATCCTACGTGCTTTGCATGTAGGATGTGTGGCTGAGATGGGACCAGAGCACCTTGCAGGGGCTCTTTTTCCATCTGATACGAAAATTACTGTAGTAGGGGTTTCGCATGGCCCCGACTTTACTGCTAAAAATAAAACAAGGATGACATGGACAACCTTAGGAAAGCAATTTGCCAGCACATATTGTATTGGAGTTTGAATTCTTACTTTAACGATTTACATTACTTATCTTCAGAGAGGAATGGTCATGTGTAACTCTGAAAAAGACATGAAACGAACGAGAACCAGAAGATACTAAAGATATGCCAAATTATTTTTCATGTTTCTGATGGTGTTCAAAAAAAGAAATTCAATTTTTTTGTGTAGTAACACGTTAATTAGAAATCGGCTGAAATATTTTTGGAAACTTGCAACTGTTCCAGATTAAAGACCATTAAGGTCCATGGGCGGTTCAAGGCCTAGAAGCAGTGTCCAAATATTATTTGGGCCATTTTCTCTCTTTCTTGCTTTGTGGCCCTGTCTTCGAGAAATTGGGGTTTTATTTATTCTTTAGGCTTAAATGTAGTAAACCCCCTTCTCTTACGGCCCTAAAGCAGGATACCCCCTTCCTTTTGAAAACCTCCACTTTCAGCCACTGAATTATCTGCGGTTAACTTTCCATTCAAAACAGGTAACGTACGCGTGACCTGTTTTACACCAAACTATGAAAGGAAAAGAAAACTTTTCTCCTCCTCCCCCATCATCTGCCTTATTTCAGAAACCTCGAATCTTGTGCTCGCAACTGCGGCGAAGCCGACACTCCCACTCTAGTGACTCCTAATACCACTACTCCGAAAAAAACATGACCCCACCCTCCATCTAAAAAAAAAAAATAGGGTTTTATTAGAATTTTGATCAAGTTTGGATTTTGGACATCTATTATGGATTGTATCAAGGTTTTTAATTTTTCAATTAGGGGTTGGGTTATGAATTAATTTTGGATTAGAACTTGGATTTATAAGTTATGGACGGATAGGATTCGGATTAGGTGTTTTCCTAACCTCAAAATAATCTTGATCCCATCACTCTTTGGGTTTTGGATTGGTGCTAGCATTAAGATTGCAACGACTCTGAAATCCCTGTACAGAATTATTTGTTTAAATGTATAGAAAAAGGTTATTTGAGCTTGTGTAAAAGTTATAAGTTATTTTTTTTCAATAAAAGCAAAAAGCAATTTGTAGCCCACTGGTAAATCCTCAATACTGCTGTGATGTAGTCTGTGTGTTTGAATTCCATCAGTCTCAAATTTTTTAAGATTTTTCTTTTTAAATTTTTCGGAAGCCCAAGAATTGCACGTGCAACTCACGGAGAAACGTAAACTTTCAGAAAAAATCAAACGGGCGCAATGAGGAGTAAACACCGATTAAAGCACATGGCACGAATCTTGAGGCAATTGGTGAAAATCCGACCGCCCGTTTCATCGCTTTGGCCACTACTGATGGTCCAAAATACTCCAAATCGCTTCGTGCTTTACACACAAGTCCCTTTGACACCCCACTACTCCCCTGTAGTGTTTGATTTCTCTGTAATTGATTAGAGACTCTTCAAATATCTCATTAATATCATTTTAATTCTTTTTAATTCACTTTTTAATTCCCATACTCTCAAATTTCACTATAAATATCATCCCATCCTCTAGCTCTCTACCATTCTGAAATTTCTAAAAAAAATTCTCTCAAACTTTCTAAGTACTAAGTGGAGTTAAGCACCCAAGTGGAGTAGCACGCCAAACTCGATGACCGGAGTATCTCCGATGAGATCACGACCCCCGAAGGTTTCCTCTCTCTCTTGTTAATAAGCTAAGCCCGTAAGTTTCCCTTCTCTCTCTATTTCTTTCATCTCAAATCGCCTTCTAAAAACACATCGACAAAGTGAAGTTAGCTCCGATATATTATTATTTTTAACATTTGTACTCCACTTTATAAGCAAAATAGGTCAAACCAACATCCTCACACGACTCGTAACTTTATTTACAATTATTTAGATTTTAGTTTAATAAAAATTTCTATGTGAAATAATAATAAAACAATGTTTTCATAAAAATACCATGAAGTTTAATATAACCATAATTTCTATAAGTAGAGTATATATTTTTAGATCATTCACGGGGTAACGACTTACCCTACACGCACACTATGGTTTCATTGCATGAGATTCTAAATATAGGGTTTATTTAAAGAATAGATTCTACATAAAAATACCACATTTTTCAAAATGGATTTCTTTTAATCGATATTTTAAACTCTTGGCAATTGTGTCTCTACAACCCTCGTTAGGAGACCCGTTAATGGATGGTATGAATTATCACACATCCTTAGTATAGTAGAGTGAGATGCAGAACTCCTCATGGAGTATTCAGTCTCGAAACGAAATAAAAATACGGGTTTTAAGAAATACGACTTTTCTAAATAAAAAAAAACTAAATTTTGGAAATTATATAAAACTATGAATTCATATTTTCAATAAAAATAAATTATGAAACTATATGTTTAAAATGAAATATTAGAATTTTTAATAAAATACCAACAAGTTTCCAAAAGCAGTAGTTTTCATAAAAATACCATAACTTTTAAAATCTAGGTTTTACCACAAAAATACCACAACAATTAAAATGCATGTTCATGAAAATCCTAAATATTACAAATCACCCTCAAGATTTATTTTTAAACTATATTAAAGTATTTTTTATAAAATCCCCTCGAGATATGCAAACAATATTTAAGGACTTTAGATTAATATAGGTTTAAGCGGTATCATTTCTCTTGAGCCCCAGAGAGCCGGAGAAAATGAGTGCTTGCCTATTCAGATTAGAAAACTTAACGGAGTTATCAATGGTAATTGTCTTTGAAAAAGATACCAATCCTGCCGTCCATGTGCAGCAGTTGCCGATTTCTCCCAAATATAAGATTTTTAACAGTTTAAATCAATTCATATGAAAACGACCTGAACTCGAATCCAAACTCGAATCTAAAGTTGAACTCGAACTTGAACACGAACTCGAACTCTAACCCAATTCGAATCTAAACTTGAATATGAACTCGAACCCAATCTACTCGAACTAATATGACTCGAACCAAGATTGCAATTGACATGACTCGCATTTTACTCGACTCACTCGACTTCATTCTACACCTTTTGCAATCTATAGTTTCGATCAAGACATATTACAACTAATCCATCAATTTAATTAAGCATACTATACAGTTATAATATATATTATACTCGGGGTGTTTGGGATAGTTTTCTCTGTGAATCCAACGGAGTTTCAGGAGTCTCGTATTAACCTCTTTTTAATTTTTCATGAATATCAGTCGGATCGACTCATCCGCAACCTAGAGCCCTGATGCTAAAACATGAAATGAGCCCGTGTTTCTTTACTCCTGGGCCCCACTCTTAAGCTCGTGAATAATTCTACGGCTGCGTTGACATCCACACTTCGAACTTAACGTTAACATAGTGACCATATAGAGACCTATAGTACATATTTATCCATGATCATATACTTTTACTCGTCATATATATTCTACACTTGTCATTCTTTTTACTCTTATTTTATCCTTGGGACTTACAGAGCGCTAGTTCGCTGACGGGCATCCATCCATCCTTATTTTCTTGGAATGTTTGTCAGATACGGTCGAGACGGAGGAAGTGGAGGCCATAGAGGAAGACTTCAACCGGATTACTACTTAGGATTAGTTTAGTTTCACTTTTTATTCAGCTTATATATGTCACATGTTTAGGCATTTTCTTTTATTGTATTTACTTTCCAACAGAAACTCATGTACTTGTAAATATTTGAAGTTGAATGTAAATAAAGATGTCTGTTGAAAAAATTTACAGTCTCTATTTATTCTTATATTGTGTATTATTGTTTCAATATGCTTAGTATATTTATTTAAAAAATGACTTTCTATGGATTAATATGCCGCGGGCTTGCCACGTCACCGTTTCCGTCCACTGGGAAGCGGGGCGTGACAGGTTTTATTGATGGCCCATGCAGGTCAGTTCTGCATGAAGTCGTAAATAATATACCACAAGAATTAATGAATTCAACAAATATTTACATTCCTTGCATTTCAAATTTCTTGAATCTATCCTAACTTATCTTTTATATCAAGCTGATGGAATCTCCGAACAATACCAGCACAAACGTCAACGGCAATACTCCACCGCCTACGCTACCACCACCACCTACTGTTACGGCTCCTATCAATGAGAAAATGGTACTTCTTGAGGCTATCAAGAAGCTATTGGAGGGCCAGCAGCAGCAGACTGCTATTCTTATGAACCGCCCCGAAACCGAAGCATCCGGAGTTAAGCAATTTTGGGCACTGCACCCAAAGAACTTCTCGGGTAAAGAGAGTCCGCTTGATGCAAAAGAATGGGCTTAAGCGATCGAGGATGATCCGGCAGCAGCTCAAGTGCCAGATATAACCTGGGTGAGAGTTGCTAAGTTTCAACTGACCGATAACGCCAGAGTTTGGTGGAAGGCTGAGGAGAGCCGTCTCGCGCAACCGATAGAATGGAGAACATTTCGAGTCCTTTTCGCTACCAAGTACTTCACAGAAACTGCCCGCTTTGACATAGAGCAGCAATTCATCCATTTACAAGGCCCGATGTGGGTCATGTCAGTAGATGAATATGATGTTGAGTTTAGCATGCTCGGTATGTAAGATATATTCTCAAATTCAATTTTTTGATCTCACTCACAACACTATTAATACAAGGTCGTAACAGGTTTTCCGCACACCTTATTTCCACTGCTGAGATTCGGGCACGGCAATTCCAGTAAGGGTTGGACCCTGAAATCTAAGCTGCACTCGCTATAGGGGATTTCCCAACCCATGAGCTTTCTTTGAAGGCTGCCCGACGCTATGAGGCAGTTGTCAAGAAGAAGAGCAGGCCGCAGACTACCAGTGTGAAACGTCCTATACACCAGATCACTGGAGGGGCCTCTTCCAGGACAGCCTTCAATGGACCATCTCGGAGGTCAGGAGGTTCGTTCGCCAACAACATGCCTGACTTTTGCATCTACTGCAAAAGAACAGGGTATCTTGTGAAGAACTGTCGCATGGCGAACAACTTGTGCCTGATCTGTGGGTCTTCTACTTACGCCATCGGAGCATGACCTCAGAACCGAGGATCCAACAACCTTCCAGCTAGACCGGCAATACAAGCTCCTCCTACTCGGTTAGCTCTACCAGCTCTAGCTCCCCGCACCCAGACCGCTCAACCCCAACGCCGAGTATTTAACCAGGCACAGATGAAAGTTTCGCGACGCCAAGCATTCACTATGTTGGTCGAAGAGGCCGAAGCTACGGGTCCGGTTATCACTGGTAAATCCTTGGCCTATTTCCTTTCAAGTCCTTTCAATTCATAACCATCTTATATTTGTTATACCTAAACATATCCTATATGATTTAGGTATAATCTTAGTAGCCTCTCTACCTGCACCCGCGCTCTTCGACACTGGGGCATCACATTGTATTTTGTCGCAATGGTTCGTACGAACTCATGCGATCCCAGTTAAACCGCTCGTATCCAGCTGGAATGTCAGTTCAGGAAACGACGTTCTAAAAGCAACTTTGGGATACAATCTGTGTCCAGTGGTCATTTGCAGTCGAGAATTCTATGCAGACTTTAAGGTGCTGGACATTCTGAACTTCGACGTAGTCTTGGGAATGGACCGGCTGGGAGCTTTCTTCGCTACCATCGATTGTCTCTAAAGGAGGGTAGTGTTTGAAATACCAGATTACGCAGTGTTCTACTTCAAAAGTGGAGACCGGACCTTGGAGCCTAGCAACTACAGAGCAAAACTAAAGAGGGAGAGATTGCAGCATTGCAAGCGGAAGGATCGAAGCCAGAGCTAGATCGAGAGTTCGATGATGTTTTCCCTGAAGATATATCAGGTTTTTCTCCCGATCGAGCACTTGAATTCAGCATTGATTTGTAACCCGGTGCACAACCAGTAATAAAAGCTCCATACCGATTAAGTCTGGAGGGATTGAAGAAGATCCGTATTTAGTTGGACAAACTCCTGAAGAAAGGTTGGATACGACCCAGTACTTCAAGTTGGAGATCTCCGGTGCTGTTGGTAAAGAAGAAGGAAGGTACCTATCGGATGTGCGTGGATTATCGAGTTCTGAACAAGGTGACAATTAAGAACAAGTATCCACTATCCAGCATTGATGACCTTTTCAATCAGTTAAGTGGATCTTGTGTCTTTTCAAACTTAGATTTTCGTTCAGTATATCATCAGGTGAAGTTCAAGAAGTCCGACATTCCGAAGATGGCATTTAAGACTCGATATGGTCATTATGAATATCTTGTAATACCATTTAGAGTGACTAATACACCTGCCATCTTTATGAACCAAGTTTTCCGAGAGTATTTAGACAGATTTATTGTTATCTTCATCAACAACATGCTGGTGTATTCAAAGAATCGGAAAGAGCACATCGAACACTTATGGATTGTCCTGGAGACATTACGACAACATCAGCTCTACGCCAAGTATAACAAGTGTGAATTTTGGTTAGATCAAGTCGGATTTCTTAGACATATCGTTTCAGGCGAAGGAATCTCTGTGGATCCATTTAAGGTGTCAGCAGTCAGTGAGTGGACGACACCAAAGACGGTGAAAGATATAACAAGTTTTTTGGGCTTAGCGGGATGCTACTGTTAGGAATATGTATGCCCTACAGGCCATTATTGTATGATATAGTGGATGCTTGGACATATATATAGAGGACTTTCTTGCTCGACATGATAGTATGCTATCTGGTTGCTCTTTATCTTAACATGTACACTTGTATTATTATACTGTCTCTGTGATACATGTTGATAAAGCCCTTAGGATGTTTGCTTGACTACTAAGACTATGATACGGATCATACTTCTGGGACTTGTGTAGTTCACAAGCATATCCTTTAATAGTTCCTAGTCGAGGGGATATCGAGAAAGGCATCGATATTCCAGAGTAGACTAGTGTGTACGTTTCTTGACCCTGTATGGGGCGATGGTTGATCCCATAAACATTGGTGTTTGACATCAAAGATTGTACACAGGTGCTTATTAGAGAATGGGTACACTGAACAAGACTCACCAATAACTCCTAGATGGAACCATACCTATTGTCAGATAGCAGTTCTCTGGTGACACTGGTACAGGTTAGTCTGTAGACCCGAGATTGTCATAGTGTTTTGTATGGTTCCCACTGTACTTTGATTTCCTCCCTACCACGGCTCAAAGGAGTCGTGCAAATAGGTGGATTTTGGGTACAATCCCGAGTTACTTGGAGACAGTGAGCGATATGAGGGGTTTTGTCTCTTCCGGTATAGGGAGTTGATGTTGCGCTATTCTTGATTGGCTATAACAACAAGTCCCTGGCCAGGGCTGATGAGATTTACTGGTAAGTGTTATCAGTAGTTTCTCGAACCGTTATGAGCCATACATCGGCATGACTTATCAAGTTACCGGGGTCTGACGATTCCACCTCTAGACTTGATATGCGACATATCAGACGAAGAGACCGGACTGTACGGTAAGTGTTACTTATAGATTTCATGGGAGTTTGGACAAGTTTGCTTGTTGATCTTCTAATCGCTCAATACCTAGGTAGCCGTTACGTTCAGCTAGTACCGTTGATGGCTTGTAGGTGAATGAGGTAATCATCACCTACTGCTGGCGTATTGATGAGTCTTTAGGGTTCCACACAGAGGATTTATAGTTCAAGTGAAACGAAGTAGGGCACATATGTTGATATGTGCGGGGGGCTTGATTAAATACCAGTATGTGATACTGTATTCTAATCTGGCGGTAATTTGATATCGGTTAGGTTATATGTGATATAATCGGATTATTGAATCAAGTGTTGATTTAATAATATGATATATATATATATATTATATTTGATATAATTATATATTAACTAGTATTATTGCTCAATAATTATTTTGTTTTCTTAATATATATATATATATATATGAGAATAATGGAGGAAAGAGGCCATAGGAGGGGATTTCCACCTATGGCGTCGAAAAAATACAACCTCCACCATTTTTTCCGATGATCGGTGTCCATCATCATCATCGTTATCAAATAAGATGTGCATACACCAAATTTTATGTGATTCCACCACTTTTTCACCATTGAATTAGCAATGTAAAAAGTTCTATTGTCGGGAAACCACTAATTTTGCACCAACTAAATCAACGGTGAAAAAAATGGTATAATCACATGAAATTTGGTGTATCCACATCTTAGATGATAAAGATAGAGGTGATATATGCCGATCGTCGAAAAAAATCTTAGAGGGTGCATTTTTCCGACGCCATAGGAGGAAATTCTCTCCCATGGCACCTTTCCTCCATTAACGTCTCTCTCTCTCTCTTTATATATATATATATATATATATATATATATATATTATGAAGTATGGATGGATTTTCTATTTTTAGAAAATAGAAATTATGAGGTTGAAAAGAAGAGATATTAAAGGATGCATGAAGCATGGTTTTGCATTATTTTATTTCATTTGCTTATACTATTGAAGTATGGTTGCTATTTTATTATTGAGTTTAAGAGCATGCTTCAATAAGTGAGCATATGTTAGGAGCTATTTTTTCTTCACTTGGTTTTTCCTTAGCTCATTGCCTTAGCCATTTTCATTGAGCTCTCTCCCATTACCTTCTGTTGGGGTCAAAAATTACACCCCGGTTGACCAAGTCAAAATCAAAGTCAACCCTAAACTAATTGGACCCAAGCCCAGGCTAAGTGGGCCCATGCCCAAGTCGAGCCCCGCGGCCAGCCACCACCATGCCAATATGAAAATCATGTAATAAATAATTTTGATGTAATTTTTATGAATAAATGTAATAAAATTGGGTATAAAGCCAAATTTTTGTAAAGCCCATGGCTCATGTGCAAAAGAAATGAGCACATAAGATATGGGATGAGCAAAATACCATTTTGTAAAGCCCAAGGGGCTATGTGTAAATTTGTAAGCCTGCATAAGGCAACATGATAATGAAATGAAAAGGACCTTTTTTTCATTCCCCTCAAAAGCTAGGGTTTGTGCCTTCTTCCCCTTCCTCAAGGTTCTAAACCTTCTTCCTCTTTTCTAAATTAAATCAAGAGTTCAACTCTTTCTTTCCTAAAAATAAATAGTTTTTCACCACAAAACTCTTGAAGGGGAACTCAAATCTCCCATCAAATCTCTAAAAGTGGAGATTTTTTTAGTCTCATCTCCTTTTTCTTCAAGATCTAGCCAATAGAGAGGAGGAAGAAGGAGACCCATCTCTAAAAATCCCACTTTGGGAAGATCCTAAGCTCAAGAGAAGATCTAGGGCTCAAGGGAGAAGAAAGGAGTCCCCTTTCATCATCTCCGAAAATATCTTTGGAGTTTAACTCCACAAATATATATATATATATATATAATAATAATAATAATAATAATAATAATAATAAATCTTTCTTATTGGGAGTACAACTTCCAGTGCAGGGCTAAGCCCCTTTGTCCTCTTTTTCAGAAGTTTAACTCCAAAAGTCAATTGGGAGTACAATTCCTAATATAGGAGCTAAGCCCCTTTTTCCCGCTGGCGCCCAGCGTCCGCATGCCAAGCACGTGAAGCGCTGGCACCCAGCGTCCTTTGGACGCTTTATTTACCTCTTTTTTTTTTATATACAAACTTCACAATACTTTTCTCGTGAGAAAAAATTTCTAACGGGGAGCTGTCCCGCACCCCACAAGGGGGCCGCTAGCCCTCATGACCCCCAGCTCGCTATCCGGGTAGCGGGACCCCCATAAACTCCGCGAGGACCCCGATATATCTAAGACCCTTCAAAACACAACACACGCACACTGCACATTGAGTTTGCATGACCGGTTTGATCCGTCAATCGGAAGTTCTTTCGCTCCAAAGGCGATGGGTAATTAATAGCAGCTTAGTCCATGGCTGCCGGAGATTTGGATCCCCACAATCAATAAACCCCCTCAGTGGGTGGGCTACAATACAACACTCTCGGACTACCCTAGGCAGGGGGAATGTGTAGTACGCCTGACAAGCGACACGTATTCCCATCTCAATAGGGTGACGAAAAATACCCTACAGATTCTGGCACGCCCGGTGGGACATTTCTTTCCTCCTATATCTCGGGTCAAGTATTCATACGAACTCATTTAACATATTTACCGACATTTCTACTAAAATAATGCTATTTCATGTAGGATTTCAAGCGATCAAGCCTCAACAATGTCTCCAAGAATAAGCTCAGCTCTCAACACAACTCTCATCTCCTACACGATGAAGATGGATGCCGGGACGGTCCTCCCGGCCAGTCTCGGGCAACAGTGGGAGGAGCCGCTGCTACATTTCGGCTCTATTCTGTTCATGACAGCTAACACCATCCCAGCTCCTCAAGCTCCGGTGACAGATAAACCGGCTATGAAAGGCAAGATGCTAAATGCGGTGGTCTCGAAAGTGCCCCAACCCAAACGCAAGTCGGTGTTTGAACGAATTTTCTTAGCCCCAGCCGGGGCAAGGCCATCAACACCAATAGAGCAATAAGGCGTCTCGAGCAAACTCCAACGGTGCCCTTGACAACTGCTCGATCGGGTATCTTCTCTAAGCTCCCCATCAATCGACTCACGGTGGCTTCCTGTTCATATCATAATTTTGCATTATTATATTCCCCATTCTTATTCATTTTACAAATAAATAGGTGCTTTTAATCCATGTCTGCTACATAGTTGCAGGTTACAGGTTCTCGGAACAAAACAGTGAAAATGATGAAAAGACGATACAAAAGTGAGACTACGACCAACAAATAGAAGAATCTTGATCATCCCTACAGTTTGAGGGACAAATGAAGATCAATGAACAAATTCACAAAGTACAAAGGCAGCGCAAGATTCAAGACTTCAAGCAAACGGTAAAAGTCCACCACATTCTACACTGTGGAAATCTGGAAGAAACTAGAAGATATTCTGAAGAACCAAGTAAAGAAAAGTCAAGGAAAAAGCAACATAAAATATACCTGAGAAAACAGAGCCAAGAGCCTCCAAGATGGCCGCGGATCCGCGGCCAAATAAGGCAGTTGGCGGCGGATCCGCGGCCACATAGAACACGTGTCGGTGCATTTTTGACGGCGGCGGCGGTGCGTTGACCAGGCTTCTCAGGGTAGTTTTGTAAATGTAGATAGGGATCAGATGTAAACCCTAGGGTTTCTATAATCTATAAATAGAAACCCTACAGCTCTTTTTGGAGCATGCCTCTTCCTATGCCTCATTTTAATTCTTAAATTCAGAATTTTAATTCTTGTAATGTTTGAAGCGTGCATCAAATAAAAAGCAAGTCTTTTTTTTACCTTGCCTTAGTTAATTTTCTTTTCTTCCCTAGTATAGATTTTATTTATCTGCTCTAGTTATAACTTTTATTTATTTGCCGTAGTTTAGATAATTAGGTTATTAAAAACAATCATAAAAATGTCTCTTTTTATCAAATCGCTAATGAGTGAGTAGTTCCTCACTTGTTAGGGTTAGGAATAGGAAAGGTTTGAGAGATGAAAATCTCTCACCCCTTTCTTGCCTGACATACATTTTAATAGGACTCTATGCATACATACACACACCGCTCACTACGGCACCCTATCCCACGAGGTAGCGGTGATACCGTAGTTTAAGACCGGTTGTGTATGTTTTCCATGGAGGTTAGGGTAAGAGTTAAGAAAGAACGGACAAGAACCTAGAGGAAGAAACCTAGTTTCTTCCCGATGGTACTAATCCACTTTGTTAACCATTACCTTAACACCTAAATAGATCTTAATTAGGGCATAGAAAGCGGTGAGACATATTGAATTTCCAAACTTAATCCAAACCTAACCCTAGCAAGGTTTTAATCCTAATCAAACTCATTTCAGTTTTTAGTGATAATCAATTCTACCACAATTGGAATTAACTCGTTAGAACAAATAGAAAATACACAAAATCCCTGTGGACCGACCCGTACTCAACCGGCTAGCTACCAAGCGACGCCGTTCTTGATTGCGGTTAACTATTCTTTGATTCATCTTTTAAAAGCGCACGCACAAAACCTCTCTCAATCACTTCCCAAAAAACGGATGCCCGCCAAGCCCTCAAAATTGAGAAGCTAAGACAGAAAAGGCTCAGATACAGAGCCAACAAAAGGGCTAAGGCTCTTGCTAGGCTGAACTCCATGAGGTTCCCAGAACAAGGGTTACCCCGCAATAATAGCTGAAGCGGCTGTGAACCTCGCTAACTCTTTTGAACCACTGAAATTGGTCCAGAAGAATGCCATGACCTTGAAAGTTAAGAAAGCTGCGTCTAGACAGCGCCACCCAAGGACCCAGTCAAACCAACTGTCTTCAGTCGCCTGTCCTTTCTAGAAGAGGAAGGGCCACGACGATGGTTCGAAAAGTCAGCCGCCAAAGATAAAGAGATGGCTAGATATGTGGTCCACAATATCTAGATGGCGGGCACGCGTCCCAGCTACAACGTTCGCAGCAAGAGCAAGTATGGGGCCACCACATCTCAAATCCAATATGGTGTGAATGTCGCTGCCACTTTCCAGGACCAGCCTCCTCTGGAAGGTAATGAAAACCCTTCCAGTGAGGCTGATAAGCAGAGAGATCCCTTAATTCATGAGGAGTCGGACTCGGAAAGCGAAGAGGAGCCAATCTTCTGTCCCAAGACCGCAGAGCAGCAATTTCTCCAAGAGCTCCAGAAGCAGTTCAGAAACAAAGACAAAGAGATGGCCAAGCTTTACTCAAAAAATGATGACTTGACGAACGTCGTCTTACAGCTCACGGCCTGACTTGCCTCTCAGCCGCCCAATCAAGCGCAGGGCTCTGCTTATGAACCGGGAAATGGTGTCTTGAGGCAGCCGATGCCTATTTCCTCAAATTCAAAGGTGGGAGAGCTGCATGAAAGTCGGCCGCATCCCATCTCGGGAAATGTCTTGGCTACCGATGACAGCAACCCGCTAACTTAAGATCAAATCATAGATTTGGTTTCCAACAAAGTCAAAACCTTGGTAGCCGAAGCTGAAGTACAAAATGATATCAGCA
Organism: Agapanthus africanus; assembly: GCA_030015575.1. Lineage (NCBI taxonomy): Eukaryota > Viridiplantae > Streptophyta > Magnoliopsida > Asparagales > Amaryllidaceae > Agapanthus > Agapanthus africanus. The sequence continues at coordinate 177,126,240 of CM057338.1, read as the reverse complement.
GTAGTGGGAGACCGTATCCTGCTCGGTATGATCTGGTGGAGTTTCCTGGCGGCTATGTCATCCCCAAATTCGGAAGATTTGATGGGACGGGAAATGCGAATCATCACATCGCCCACTTTAAAGTTTCATGTGGGAATACTGGGGGGCAATGATGCGCTTCTCATCCGCCAATTCGTTAATAGTTTAACCGATGTCGCTTTCGACTGGTATGCTAGCATACCGGATGGCTCCGTTACTACTACGTCCAAATTGAATCTTTATTTCGACAAAGGTTCATGAGTGTCAGCGATAAGATCACCATCGCTGACCTCATTAGGACCAAGCCAAAGAACAACGAAAGCAGCACGGATTTTATAAGCCGATGGCGCAATCTCTCCATCAAATGTAAACCGCCGATAGAGCATGACCAATCTGTCAGCCTCTTCGTCGGAAATCTTAATAATTGGATGGCCACCTTTCTATGCACCGCGGGTCTCAAAACATTCCAAGAGCTGACCAGGAAAGTCCAAATGTTCGAGCGCTCAAAGCAGGAGTCTTCCTCTGATTCCAAAAATAACAATAGGTCCTGGAGAAACCGAAAGGACGATAATCGCAAAGGCGGAAATTCCGATGATGCCGAATCTTTTAACACTTTGGCTAACCGAAATAAGCGAGGGATGAGCGGGCCTAATGCCAACCAGCCTCGGAAGCCAGTTGTTTACCGCTGAAAACCAGGAAGACAAATGTCTTTCCTGAATTTGGGGGCAGATGCTATTTGGATTTATCTTTCCACCTCTCCGAAGATGCCAAGTTGATTTATGGCACCGTGTATCGGAGGTTTGGACAGATGCGGCTGTTGTAGCAGATTTCGTCAGATTCCCTCTCATTTGCAAGGGGTTTTTGATTGTGGGGATGCTCTTCCCTGCAGGCGCAAGCCTCTGCAGATAGTTATGTTACCGCGTAGTGATAACCACTTTCTCCTTCTCCAGATGTTCACTTAGTGTCGTGTGTATTTGTTTTGTTTTAGGTTGCCTGTAGATTGTATACGGAGACTAATTTGTGTTGTCGCCCGTAGGGCGTAGATTAGTCCAAATCCGTATTTTCTTAGATTTGAGTTTAGGCTGGTTTAAGGATCGTTAATCTTGATTAAGATGAACTTAAACGTTTGTTGAGGATACGTTAGTCTAATTTTAGACTAAGATCTACCCAACAGGATTTTATGATCATCTAGATCCGACAAAAGAGTGTTTGGACTCTATCGTTTTAGTTTAGGGACATTGCGGTCCATTGGGTTTAAGGACATTATAGTCCATGGAGTGTAAAGACATCATAGTATGTAAAGTTTCTGGTTGTCGGGACCCGCCACCTCTCTGAAGACGTTGAAAAATTACAATGACACATATAGAGGTGTGAAGAGATGTACCCTTGAACCAATGTTGGTTGAGAGATTTGTAGTCAGGGTTTGGGACTAAGACCAGTTAAAGAGATTGTGAGCACATGGGCTCAGTTAATCTGAATTGAGAACTTATGGCCAATTTGGGTTCAGTCCACTCAGATTTGAATAAAATGTTGAACATTTGTTTAGACTCAGTCTCTTTTAGTTCAATAATGCTGAGCATTAATTTGGGTTCTGACACCCCTCTTTCTTTTGTTTTCTATTGGGTGTTAAACACTCTTTATGGCGCAGAGCGCTTTATGTAAAGAACACTTTGTGTTCCCTCAGCACACACGTGAGGAGCACGTGGTGCGCTTGGCGCTGAGCGCCAGACCTGGAGCGCTAAGGCGCTTATTATAAAATAGCGCACACGTGAGGAGCACCTGGTGCGCTTGGCGCTGAGCGCCAGTCAATGAATGTAGAGCGCTCTTATAAAATAGCGCCCACGTGAGGAGCACGTGGAGCGCTTGGCGCTGATCGCCAGACTTGGAGCGCTAAAGTGCTTCTTATAAAATGACGCTTAGAGCGCTGGGCGCTGATCGCTAAACTTGGAGCGCTGAGGCGCTCCCTTTTAAATTGGAGCACTAAGACTCTTCTTTGGTAGTTCTGATTAACTTTGTGCTCTGAGAATTAAATTCTCGTTCATAAGAGACTTTGTCTCATAGATCTAAGAACTAAGTTCTTCTTTTTTTTCTGATGAGATGCTGTGCTCTTTTTGTTTTTGTAAAAAAAAAACTGTCTTATGGATCTGTGATCTAGAAAAAGAACTGAGTTCTTATTATGTGAGAGTTAAACTCTCAAAAGTTGAAGAGATGTTATGATCTCACTTATTATCATTTATCTTGAAGAAAATTTCTTCCTGCTAGAGCTTGCTCTTTTTTTTTTCTTTTTTCTTTTCTTTTCCGAGAACTTGAAGTTTAGGGAGGGGGGGTCCTCTATGCAAGACTTGAAGTCTTGGGTCCTTTATATAGGGGAGGCTGATTTGTTGAATCAATTAAGGAAATTTTTCTCTGATTGATTTGGGGATGTTTCCCCACCATTGGATCTTTGATCTTAGGGCTTCTGTTTTACAGAAGACAATCTTCTTGTTTTTAACAAGACTGGAAAAATATTTTCCCATACAGAACTTATTCTGTATCTTGGTGATTTTTAATCACCATTGGATCTTTAATCCAATGGTGCACTAATTTACAGAGCACAATCTTTCTTATTTAGAAAGATTTGAGGAGTATTTCCTCAACAGAATTTTATTATGGTAATTTGATGATTTTTAATCATCTTCGTTGGATCTCTGATCCAAGGGTGGAGAACATTTAGTTCTAGCGCTGGCACTCTTATGCTTTGCACGTGAGGTGCTGTCTCAGAATCTTTGACTCTTGGCGCTAGCGCTCTCGTGCCTTGTGTTAGTTGTATGTATGCCCTAGAGGACATTATTATATGATGTATATTATAGTGGATGCTTGGACATATATAGAGAGGACTTTCTTGTTCGACATGATAGTATGCTATCTGGTTGCTCTTTATCTTAACATGTATACTTGTCTCTTGATACTGTCTTATGGTTACATGTTGGTAAAGCCCTTAGGATGTGTACTTGACTAACAGGATTATGATGCAGATCATACTAGTGGGGCCATGGTAGTCCATAAGTTCATCCTTTAATGTTCCTAGTCGTGGGTGTATCGAGACGGGTCATCGATATACTAGAGTAGACTAGCGTATACGCTTCTCGACCCATATGATGGGCAATGGATGATCCCATATCCATTGGTGTTTGACATCAGAGATGGTATACGGGTGCTCAGTGGAGACTGGGTACACTGGAAGGACTCCCCGAGAACTCCTAGATGGTATTATACCTGACGTCAGATAGCAGTTCTCTAGTGACACTGGTATATGTTAGTTTGTAGACCCGAGATCGTCATAGAGTCTTGTGTGATTCCCACCGTGCTTTTATTTCCACCTTACCATGTTCAAGAGGATGTGCAAAACGGTGGTTTTTGGGTACAGTCCCGAGTCATATGGAGGCAATGAGCGATAGGAGGGGATTTCGTCTCTCCCGGTATTGGGGGTAGATGTCGTGCTATGCTCGATTGGCCATAACAGGGAAGTCCCTGGCCAGGGATGATTTAGAGATTTACTGGTAAGTGTTACCAGTAGTTTCTCGACCCGTTATGAGCCTCATATCGGCATGAATTATCGAGTTATTGAAGTTTGACGTTTACCACCCCTAGACTTGATATGCAACATCTTAGACGAAGAGACCGGACTGTACGGTAGTGTTACTGACAGGCATTACAGGAGCTAGAGTGAGCTTGCTTGTTGATTTTCTGATCGCTCAATACCCGGGTAGCCGTTACGTCCAGTAGTTCCGCTGACGGATTGTGGGTGTTTGATGTGATCATCACCTACTGCCAGCGTATTGACGAGTCTTTAGAGTCCTACATAGAGGTTTTACTGGCTCAGGCAAAACAAACTTGGAGCACATATGTGATATGTGCGGGACCGAGAATAATACGAGTATGCGATACCGTATTCTATTCTCGCGATATTTGTATCGGTCGGTTATATGTGATATAATCGGGTTATCGAATCAAGTGTTAATTCGATAAGATGGTACATATGATATTAGTCAGTTATATGTGATATAACCGGATTATTAAATCAAGTGTTGATTTGATAATTTAGTGTATAATTGTATATTTGATATACTAGTTTACATTAACTAATATTAGCTCACTTAAGCATTTATATTTCTCACATGTGCACACTTAATATATATGTGATATATATTAATTGTGTTATTTTTGTGTCATGGTTGTTGATACACACTACATGGGTGTATGAGACTTACACCATACTAATTATAATGTGGGGTTTAATTATTTAAAGTAAATCCAAATTTGTAGATAAATGGTCACATGCATGAAGCTTGTAGAAGCTTGTGGATGCATTGACTTGGTCCACTAATTTTGTTTCACTTAAGATATTTATTAAGCTAACCATTATAATTTAGCCATGAATATGTCTCTACATGAGTTAGCTATATGATAGAAACTCACCCATGGTTGATTCTTTCACCTCATTAGTTCTTTCTCATTTCTTTGCTTCATCTTCTTCAACCTTGAGAAAAAAGCTCACTAGCTTTTTGCAAAGTGAGAAAATATTGTGAGAAAAATAAAACTAAAGTGAGCCCACTTCCTACTTCATCATTCTCTACTAGATTAGCACTTTAGTATAGGGTGTTAGCTTCACTAATCTCTCATTAGTGAAGTAGTAGCTTGAGTTAGTGTCTCCTCGACGTAGATCATCTTCGGCCTCGAAGACTTCAAGCAAGATCGTTCCTTTCACCTTGAGAAGCCATGCAAGAGTCCGGGAGTTCCATAATCGTAGCGAAGGGACCACTACAAGGAGCCATTGAAGTGAAGGACCGGTCTACAAAGGTTGTATTCCGTTTTCATTTAGAAGTAAAGATGTTTACTTTCTAATTTAGCTCCTAAAACTCCAGTTAGATCCTTGGTTAGGGTTGTTTGGCACACTAAATTTTTAAATATAGCATGTTTGATGCCTTGTAAAACCTTGTGGTTGTGCCTAAGATCCCTACACCTTGCACGTGAAGCGCTGCCTCAGAGTCTTTGACTCTTAGCGCTGGCGCTCTCGTGCTTTGCACGTGAGGCGCTGCTTTAGAGTCTTTAGCGCAGGCGCTCTTGGCACCGGCGCTATCGTGCTTTGCACGTGAGCGCTGCCTCAGAATCTTTGATTCTTAGCGCTGGCGCTCTTGGCGCGAGCGCTCTTATGAGGCGCTGCCTCATTACTGAAGGTGTCTTTTCACCTTCTTTCAACGCTTTTCCTGAGTCAAACTTCTCTTTCCCAGATCTTGGAAATAGTTCCATCATGCACAGCATTTTCTGTGCCTAGACTTAAATGTCTCCCTTCATAATCTGAAGCAATACTTCTCTTCTCTCTCACTTTTTAGAGAATCATTTTGACAGAGAAGAGCTATGGCTTGTAATCGCCCACATGCTCGCCGGCAGCTATAGGAGGTGCCCATTGAGGAAATTGTTCCTCGTTTTGTTGCGCGCTTGGTGAAGCCTTCTCTTACGGATGACCAATGCGACACGGTGCTGCACGAGCTCTTGACTCGTAGAGGATTTCCTCTCCCCATCGGCTCCATTTGGCTCCGGATGGTCTTCTTGTCCGTGATCAATGATATTCCCCTTCCTCCGGCGGAGATGACTCCGGCAATACTCGACGCCGCGGAAGACAAGATCGAGTGCTTCGACGAGGCACTTTTGATCACCACAGCTCTGAGGGACCGCTCTACTCGGCTGCTAAGCCAGATACGGGCTTAGCGGGTCGTCATTTCTGCCTTTGCTGATGGGTGCGGTGCTGACCGATGGGTAGCTACTCCTCGTGAAGATCGCCGCTTTGTCATGGTGGAGAAAGCAGAGAGGGAGTTAGATAATTTTATCTATAGTTTTGTGAATCCCTGTACTTTCGATCCCATGTTTGGTGATCTATTTCCTGTAGAATAAAATGTTCAATTAAATGCTTTGTTTTTGTCGTTGAACACCTGTTCTTCCTCTGATGTGTGCATGTGCGTATATGAATGAGCCTTCTTTCACACATATCTGTAAACGAAACTTAAGCCGGCATAAACAGGAACAAATAGTTCTTGGCCGAAGATTTTGGTGGGAATAAATGCCCCCCACTACATTGCCCACGTAAGTATATACGTGGGTGAAGTAGTGCAGAGCAAAGCATGTCCATAAAATTAAGGGCTTAGGAGACAAGTTTAGGGCCCTTGTAGCCTAAGACTTCTTTCATCTTCATGAGCCGTAAAGATTTCAAGAAGATTATTTCTCCCTACGAATCGAGAGGATCTCGTAGGTGCGAATTCTTTATAGAGATCGTGAGGATTTCTAAGTGTTCATCGCCTCCGTGAGTCATGAGAATCTCACTCAGGTATTTTTCGTTATGAATCATGAAGACTCGTAAGTAGCTTCTTTGTTTCATTGGCGAATGCGGCCTGTCGATGGTAGATAACAGTCCATCTTGTCCTTCTTGTGGGGTAGCAATGGCTTAGGAAACAGGTTTAGGTCTGCTGCCTAAAACTTTTCAACATTATGAGCCGCGAGGGCTCATAAAGACTTTTCTCCATACGAGTCGAGAGGATCCCGTAGGTGTATTTTCTTCTTAGGAATCGTGAGGATTCCTAAGTGCGTTTTCTCTTGAGAGTCATAAGGATCTCACAAGAGAATTTTCTACCTTATAAGTCGAGAGGACTCGTAAGTGGCTGGTGGATTGACTTGTTTCCAAATCGAAGTATTGCTCTGATGGGGAGGTCAAGGGTTGAATTTCTCCATTTTCTACGGTGTCAGGCTTGACTTTTTCCATTTTCTACGGTGTCGGGATTGACTTTCTCCGTTTTCTACGGTGTCAGGGTTGACTATCCCCGTTTTCTACGGTGTCAGGATCAACTTTCTCCATTTTCTACGGCGTCAGGGTCGACTTTCTCCGTTTTCTACGGTGTCAGGGTCGACTTTCTCCGTTTTCTACGGCGTCCGGGTCGACTTTCTCCGTTTTCTACGGCGTCCGGGTTGACTTTCTCCCTTTTCTACGGTGTCGGGGTCGACTTTCTCCGTTTTCTACGGTGTCGGGGTCGACTTTCTCCGTTTTCTACGGTGTCGGGGTTGACTTTCTCCGTTTTCTACGGTGTCGGGATTGACTTTCAAGATCGACTTTCTCCATTTTCTACGGTGTCGGGATCGACTTTCTCCGTTTTCTACGGTGTCAGGGTTGACTTTCTCCGTTTTCTACGGTGTCGGGATTGACTTTCAAGATCGACTTTCTCCGTTTTCTACGGTGTCGGGGTTGGCTTTCTCCGTTTTCTCCGGTGTCGGGATCGACTTTCTCCGTTTTCTACGGTGTCAGGGATCGACTTTCTCCGTTTTCTATGGTGTCGGGTTGACTTTCTCTATTTTCTATGGTGTCGGGATCGACTTTCTCCATTTTCAACTATGTCAGGGTTGACTTTCTCCGTTTTCTCCGGTGTCGGGATCGACTTTCTCCGTTTTCTACGGTGTCAGGGTGGACTTTCTCCGTTTTCTTCGGTGTCCGGATCGACTTTATCAGTTTTTTACGGTGTCAGGGTGGACTTTCTCCATTTTCTCTGGTGTCGGGATCGACTTTCTCCATTTTCTACAGTGTCAGGGTTGACTTTCTTCGTTTTCTATGGTGTCGGGGATGACTTTCTCCATTTTCTACGGTGTCGGGATCGACTTTCTCCGTTTTCTATGGTGTCAGGGTTGACTTTCTCCATTTTCTTCGGTGTCGGGATCGACTTTCTCCGTTTTCTCCGGTGTCGGGATCGACTTTCTTCGTTTTCTCCGGTGTCAGGATCGACTTTCTCCGTTTTCTTCGGTGTCGGGGTTGACTTTCTCCGTTTTCTACGGTGTCGGGGTTGACTTTCTCCGTTTTCTACGTTGTCGGGGGTTAATTTTCTCCATTTTCTACGGTGTCGGGATCGACTTTCTCCGTTTTCTTCGGTGTCGGGATCGACTTTCTCCGTTTTCTTCGGTGTCGGGATCGACTTTCTCCGTTTTCTACCGTGTCAGGATTGACTTTCTCTGTTTTCTACGGTGTCGGGATCGACTTTCTCCATTTTCTATGGTGTCGGGATCGACTTTCTCCGTTTTCCACGGTGTCGGGATCGACTTTCTCCGTTTTTTACGGTGTTCGGGTTGACTTTCTCCGTTTTCTACGGTGTCGGGATCGACTTTCTCCATTTTTTATGGTGTCAGGGTTGATTTTAGGTTATCTGTGAACCGTGGAGTCTTAGAACTAGAGACTTTGCCGTGGCTCCAAATGGTAGTGTCGCGTCTGTGTCCTGCTCGCATGAGGAGGAACGCCGTTGTTGGTCTTCTGGGATGCTGATATTGCCGCTGAGACCTGACTCTCTCTTTGATTGAGTTTGTTGGGACATGTGATTCTCTTTTCATTTATGCCTATGGATTGTATACAGGGGTTAGTATGGACTACCTGCAGGGCAAAAGTGTCATTTTATATGTATTTTTTTGTTTTCTTTCCACGATACTCTATCATTTCAGCTTTTTGTATCGTGAAAGTCACGATTGCCCAATCATTTCGGCTATTTTTCGTGGTGCACAATCATTTCGGCTGTTTTTTCCTTTTTACTCGCTGCTTTTTATTACTAGTTGCCCAATCATTTCGGCTATTTTTGTATGTATATATTTTACTTGCTGATTTTGTTGCAAGTTGCCCCATCATTTCGGCCATTTCATATGCATTTTTGGCTCGCTGATTTTTATCGCGAGTTTAGACTTGGAATTTGATACCGATTTAGGCATCAGCATCGCTACAACTGGGATATGGCCAGGAGCGAATCATCATTTGCCTTTATTGCTTCGAACAAAGGTGGCTTAGCAAACAGGGTTAGAATCCTGTCGACTAAGGTTTTTGACTTTATGAGCCGTAAGGGTCTCATAAAGATATTTCTCCTTACGAATCGTGAGGAGCTCGTACGTGCGTTTTCTTCTTAAGAATCGTGAGGGTTATTAAGTGTATGTTCTTTTATAAGTCGTAAGGATCTTACAAGAGTGTTTTCTCCTTATAAGTCGAGGGGACTTACAAGGGCCGTTCACTATGTGAGGATATTCCTCGTTGCTGGTGGGACTCTGTTGGGGAAATGTTTATTCGTGCCCGTGGATTATATATAAGGGTCAATATTGAAATGCTTGTAGGGCAGTCTAGGAAATGTGATGGCTTAAGAACAGGTTCAGATCCCTGTAGCTTAAGGCTTTTGAATCCTATGAGCCGTGAGGGTCTCATAGGGGAATTCTCCTTACGAGTCGTGAGCATATTATAATTGTATTTTCTTTAGGAATCGTGGGGATCCCTAAGTGTGTTTCTCCTTTGTGAGTCGTAAGGATCTCACGCAGGTATTTTTTCCTTACAAGGTCGAGAGGACCTCGCAAGTGTCTTTTAACGAGATTGCGCCCTTTCGGGTTTTCACAAACTCGACGGTAGCCCTGCTGTTTTTACCCACGGAGCCCTTTCGGGTTGTCATCCGTGCCTATTTTGCTTATGGACGTACCGTTTTTTTACGGGTCTGCGCCCTTTCGGGTTTTCACAAACATCGCCGGTAGCCTTGCTGTTTTAACTCACGGAGCCCTTTCGGGTTTTCATCCGTGCCCATTTTGCTTATGGACGTATCATTTTTTTTGTTCAGCCCTTGGATGCTGCGGTTTGTAGTAGTTTACAGACATTTCGGTCAGTTGTTAGTTTTAGGACGTCACGGTCCCTCGCTGCCGTTTTGGAGACAGCGGTTTCGCTGGATACTACTTAAAGAGTTTGGGTTTGGGAAGATAGTGAGCGGACAAAGGCGTCATCATCTATCGTTGACCTGGGCCGTGACTCGTCAGGCGTAGTATTTTTTTAGGAACTGGCCGTTTATTGGCCTGAAGGGTCTTTCGCCATGCATATCCATGAGCAAGTAAGCCCCACCTTGGTAGATTTTGTCTATGATGTACGGGCCTTCATAGTTCGGCTTGAATTTTCCCCGTTTGCCGCGATTGTGGATCATAGGTCTCTTGACCACCAGCACGAGTTCGCCCTGGCAGAATGTTCTCGGCCTAGTCATTCTCTCGTATGAGCTCTTCATCCTTGCTTTGTAAGCTTCTGCTGCGCTATGAGACGAGCTTCATCGAGAGCGTCGAGCTCCTCAAGTCGAAGATAAGTATTCTCTTCGTCTGTTAACTCGTAATGAACCGCCGTTCGTAGAGAGGGCAGCTCTATCTCCAAGGGGAGTACTACTTCTATGCCGAATACTAACGCATATGGCGTTGTATTCGTAGCCGTCTTAAACGTGGTCTGATAAGCCCAGAGAGCTTCATGCAGTCTCTCGTGCTAGTCCCTTTTGTTTTTGGACACTGTCTTTTTCATGATCTTTGTCAAGGTCTTGTTGAAAGCCTCAGCCAGACCGTTAGCTCGGGGATTGTAGACCAAAGAGTATCTCAAGTCTATATTATGCTGTTGTGCGAAGCGGCTGATTCTGTGACTTCTGTAGGCCGACCCGTTATCAGAGATAATCCGTCGCGGAGTGCCAAACCCGATAGATGACGTGTGTCTTGAAGAAATGGAGAATATTCTCCGTCTTCACTTCTCTTAGCGGTACTGCTTCTGCCCACTTGGAGAAGTAATCAGTTGTCGCCAGCATGAACCGATGTCCTTTGGAAGATGCTGGTTCTATGGGCTCAATTATGTCGGTTCCCCACATCTCGAACAGCCAACTAGCCACTGTTGGGTGTAGCGGGTTTGGATGCTGGTGGATGAAGTCCCTGTGAATTTGGCACAAGTGGCATTGTTTCACGTATTCGAGGCAATCCTGAATTATCGTAGGCCAATAGTAGCCCATCCTTTTGATCTTCAGCTTCATATTTGGCCCAGCTTGATGAGAACCGCAGAGTCCGTCGTGAGTTTCTTGGATGACTCTCCTTGCTTCTTCTGGTCTCAGGCATCTCAGCCATAGAGAGTCGAACGATCTTTTATACAGCGTGTCATTGACGAAGGTGAAAGACAGAGCTTGTTTAATGAGCTGATGTCTTGAGGACGCATCTTCACGTGTTCGACGGGATTTGAAGTAGTCTATAAAGACTTCTCTCCAATCCTTAGCCTTTTCCTGGTCTTTTATTTGTAGGGCCGTTTGCTTGGTCGCTCCCTTTTCTTTGGACGACTTCGGAGATATTTCTGCCAGTGCTAGAACCCGACGGCTTTGCGCAATGATCCTTACGTCATCGAGGTTTACGTCAGCCAGTTCTTTAGCGAGTTTGGCTAACGCATCCGCTTTGCTATTTTTCGTACGCGGTATGCTTTCCAAAACGTAGGAAGGAATTTGAGTCAGCAATTGTTGTACTCTCTCGCCGTACGTCACCAACTCTGGTTTACACGTTTGATAGTCGCCGTTTACTTGACTAACGATCAACTGGGAGTCTCCGTATATGAGGAGGTTTTTGATTCCCATGTCGACAGCGATCTCAAGACCCACTATCAAAGCCTCATATTCTGCTTCATTATTTGTCCTTGGTTCTGTTAAGGAAAAGGCAAAGCGCATTATCCCTCCTTGTGGAGTCATGAAGATGAGGCATATCCCGGAGTTGATTATGGGGGAGCTGTGTGCTGTGCTTTCGCTTCTTCATGGAAGATGCCCCATCGAAATAGAGTTCCCACCGGGTATCACTCCCTCCTTTCTCCCCGTCGATCATGTCAAACGCGTGTTCGTCTGGCAATTTGCAGTTTAGGGGTGAATCGGCAGGTATTGGATGCTCAACGAGGAAGTCGGCGATGGCCTGGCCTTATACTGCCTTGAGCGGTCGATATGTTATCGAGAATTCCATTAAGAGGAGGGCCCATTTAGCGAGCCGTCGCGTTAGCATGGCTCTTGATATCAAATATTTGAGAGGATCCACTTTTGATATGAGATGGACCTCATGCACCAAAGCATAGTGCCGAAGCTTCGTTATTATGAAGATTAACGCCAAGCAGTGTTTTTCGATAGGGGAGTAGCTGTTTTCTGCCCCCAGGAGAACTCGACTCAAATAGTAGAGGGCTCTCTCTTTCCCTTGGTCATTTTCTTATGCCCATAGCGCGCCTAAAGAACCTTCAAGGGCTGTTGTGTACAGGATGAGGGGTTTTCCCTTGACCAGAGCGGTCAGTACTGGCAGATTCTGCAGGTATTGCTTGATTTCGTCCAGTGCGCTTTGGCATTGGCAATCCCAGACGAATGGGGTTCCCTTCTTCATCAAGTGATTGTAGGGGCGGCATTTGCCGGAGAGGTTAGCTATGAACCGTCGGATATACGCGAGCTTTCCTTGGAGAGACTACAGTTGCTTGAGAGTTCTTGGCGGAAGCATTTCCTTAATCGCTTTGATCTTTGACGGGTCTATTTCGATGCCCCGGTGTCGTACGATGAATCCTTGGAATTTGCCCGAGGAAACTCCGAACGCGCATTTGAGAGGGTTCATCTTCAGGTTGTATTTCCGAAGGCGTTGAAACAAGATCTTCAGATGCTCCCAATGTTCCTCGTACGATTTGCTTTTCACCACGAGGTCGTCGATATAGCATTTGACGATTTCATGTATGAGGTCATCAAAAATCTTCGTCATGGCCCTCTGATAGGTGGCGCCGGTGTTCTTCAGACCGAAAGGCATCACTTTGTAGCAGAATATGCCCAGCGGAGTCCGGAAAGCAGTATGCTTCTGGTCTTCGGGATGCATCTTTATTTGATTGTACCCTGATGATCTGTCCATGAAGAAGAAGACTTCGTGAGTGGACATATTATCTATCATCAGTTCGGTGACCGGTACGGGAAAGTCATCCTTCGGACAGGCTTTGTTGAGGTCCCAAAAGTCTACGCAGATGCGCATCATCCCATTTTTCTTCATCACTGGGACGATGTTGGCGATCCAGTCAGGGTACTGAACCTCTTGGATGAAGCCGGAGTCGATTAGCTTCTTGACCTCGGCGTTGATGCTCATTTCAAGTTCGAATCGCATTCTTCTTGGTGCTTGTTTGACTGGTTTGACGTCTGGAGATATTGCCAATTTATGGACGGCTATTTCTGGATCTAGTCTCGGCATCTCAGAGTAATTCCATGTGAAGCAATTTTTATACTGCATGAGCATGTCTTTTAGCGTAGCTACCTGTTCTTTAGAAAGCAACTCACTGACGAACGTAGGCCGCGGGTCGTTTGCTGTCCCCAAGTCGATTTTCCTTAGGTTATCCACCGTGGTGTGTATTCCATCCTCCAATTTTTTTGGCACCGGTGGAAATTCCGAGATCAATTCCTCTTCATCCTCGTTTTTGAAGCACCGGGACAGGTCATCCATGTTCTCGGGCACTCCTTCTTCTGATAGCATTATTGCGTGGCAGGTGCGAGACCGTTTCCAGGACCGATGTTGATCTGGTTTTACCCTCGCTATATATGTTGCCTTTGGCATATGCTTTTGCGGTGGGGATACCCTCCAACTGTTGGATAGAGCGAACCTGCCGAGCTGATATTGGTCTTCAACTCGGTTTTTGAAAGTGAAGCAGTCTTCAAGAGCATGACCTATTGCTCGGTGATAGGAACAATAATACGGCTGACAGACCTCGTTTGCTTGTTCGGAGTGCTTGGACTCCAGGAGCGTAATCATTTGATGTTTCATGACAAGATCGAATATCTTCCTTGTCTTGTCTTGGGGAAAAGAATATGCTCGACTCATCTTCTTTATAAGAGACGGATCTCGGCTTCTCAATTCTCGATCGCGCGGCTTCTTAGACCCGCTTTGCCGCCGTCGAACGCTTTTTCCGTTCTTTAGTTTGTTTTTGCCTCCACGTTGGGTCTTCTGTATGACAGGCTGGCGACGAAGGGCATCGTCATTCTCCGTAGCTTGCTGAAGGAGGCGCTGCGTCCTGGCTTTCTCGTAAATAGCCATTTCACGGTTGTGGTCATCCCGGACCTTTTGACTCGCTTCCCTTATTAGCTTGTCCATCTGTTCTTCAAACGACGGACTTGGCATTTTTATGGCAGGATCTCGTTTTGGTTCAATTGCAGTGTCTTCTAACAGAGCATCTCCTTCTTCATCGAAGTCATGTATAACGTAGCAGCCATGGAATCGCTCCCGTTTCTTGGATTGAACATATCCAAGCCCGATCGTTTTCATTCTCCCGTTGGGCAATTTTCGTTGAGTTCCGGAGACGTTCCAGATCCTGTTGTAGAACTGAGATTGTCGAGCAGTCTGTTTGAAGGGTACGCCTTGGCGCCTCAACAGCCTTTTTAATCCTTCTGTGTAGTATCTGGGCAGACGGATGGGCTGGAGCCTGTCAAGCGTAGAATGGGCACCATGCCAGATTTTTTTCTCTACTTTAGTTTCTATGGATCGATAAAAGAGGATCGCCTTTTCATCTTTTCGCCTGGGAGGGACGTAGAACGTTTGCAGTTCTTGCACACTATAGGTATCAAGAGCGTCGAGCTCTTTGTAATGCTTTTGCGGAACCATGGTGATTTGCAAACTCCGTTCATCGCCAGTGAAGGCTTGTATTGATGGCTGAACAGAAAATACTGCATTGACCTCATCTTTAGAGTCGCTGCCGAAGATCAACATAAGGGTAGACGGTCTGGGCTTGTCGTATTGGAGTAGCCCCAAATAGACTATCTCTTCTTCTTCCTTGGTATCGCTTCCGAAGACCAGAATAATGGTGATAGCTTTTTGCTTGTTCTCCAGTTTATGGCATCTTTCCGTGTCTTCAAAGTCTGGAAGGAAGTACTTTGCGTCTTCATACTTGCGGACTTCATTTATGGAGAATAGGATTAGTTCCCCTATCACGGTATATTCGAGACTATTTTTAAAATACTTCATATACTGATGTTGTGTACAAAAGATGATGTTGTACTCGTGTAACCAAGGCCTGCCGAGCAAAGCGTTGTACCAAGTCTTGGCGTCAATGACGTGGAACTTGATGTCATTGATGAGCGACCCGAAGCGTAATGTCAGTATTACGGACCCGAGCGTTCGTGATGACTGGGAGTCGAAACCGGAGATGGTGATTTTATCTTAAGCTAGGAACTGCACGCTCATGCAAATTTCTTTTAGCACCCTCACGTTGAGAAGGTTGACAGAGGACCCGTTGTCAATCAGGAACTTCCCTATCTTGATGTCATGGCAATACCCGGAGACATAGAGGGGACGGTTATGCTCGCATGTGATGTCAGCTGTGTGCACTTCTTCCAGCTCGTCCTTCATCTTTTCTTCGGCAAGGAAGGCTTGAAACTGCCCGGGGTCTTGTAACGCCTTGATCAGGGAATCTCGTGCCTCTTTAAACAGGAGAAGGGCATCTAAGATGCTTAATTGTGAGGGTATCTTCCTCAGGTGTGCCAGGATATTATAGTCTGCCTTGCTTTTCTTGGACGGGTCCTTAGGTGCCAGCTCTTCGACGACTCGGTCATCGAGGGCGATATCCTCAAGGATTTTTTCTTTCCCCTTATCTTTTTGGTTCGATCCTTTATTCGTAGGTCCAAGATTCTTTTCGGGCAACGTGTGACTACGCAGCTGAATATTTTCATAGCCCTTCGTTTCTTCTTCTTTTCTTGAGGTGGATTCTTTGAAGAGAGGGCCGAGGGTTATTTCTTCATCAGAATCGCTCCCGAAGGTGAGAACTTGCAATCCCCTAAACTCAACCATGTGATAGTCGCCGGCAGTTCTTTTGCGCTGATATGTCGTGTTTCTCTACTCTCGACGAGTTTTGCGCTTCATTCGCTTGAAATGCTGTCGATGAGCAACGTATCCCTGCCACCAAGCATTCCTCGGTTGGGTGTGTGATCCTCCGATAGTATAAACATTAGTTTGGATGTGCATCTAGTTCATCAGGGAACGTATGTTCTGAAGTGTTTTCTTTGGAAGCTGGCAACTTCATTCCCATCGACAGGGCTTTAACGAGCTGCTTCTTTATCTTAAACCTACTTTTGCTGGCGGCAGAAGTGCCTCTATCCGGTTGGGGTATTCTATGGCCTCTCAATACCAGAGTTTCTTCAACGTGGCGCCGACGCTTGGCCTTTTCATATATAGCCGTTTCACGCTCTCGGTCAGATTTGCTTTTCTGAAGAGCTTCGCTCAGCAGTCTATCAATCAATTTGTCCGATAGCTCCAGAGATTTTGATTCTGGTTCTGGATCTGGCCCCAGTTTCTCTGCATCAGGAGCTTCTTTGCCATTTATTGATGAGTGAGAGATCATGTGGCAGCTTACCACATAATTCTCGGGCTCTTCTGGAGAGTTGTCTCCTTCATCAGCGTCATCGGCTTCATTCTTAAGAACATGCTTAAAGAATTCATCCAACGTGATTAGGGTTCGTGCCTTCTGGTTATATTCTTCCAGTGCATCGATGTATTTCTATAGACCTGTACGGCTGTCTTCGGGTTGGACGGGCTTCTTGGCCTTCTTATTTTTCTTTAAAGACTTTGGAGGCTTGGCCTGAATGTTTTGTCCACCCTCACCAACTTTCAGCATTGGGCGCGGCTTCAGCATCCGGCGCGGCTTCAGCATCCCCTCAATAATCTCGGGCTCCAGCGGGCTCTTCCACCTAATCCCTGGACATGCTTGGAGATCTTTCAGCATTATTTTAGTTTTTGCCGAAAGAACAACTTCCCATGGAGCTTCCTCTATAAATGAGCATGATGCTCCCGGCGTGTCCGTTTTTTCGAAGCGTGTGGTTGTGGCGGCTTTACCCTCCAGTTTTCAGACAACGCGAATTTGCCTTGCTGGTACTGGTCCTCAATCCAGTTTTTGAAGACAAAGCAATCCTCGATTGGATGGCCCATTATTCGATGGTAGGGGCAATAGTTGGGACTGTTGACGTCACCGAGCTGCAGTAGGCGTTTCGGATCCGGCAGGGTGATGAGCCTGTTGCGCATCGCTAGCTCGAACAGTCTTCTCATTTTATCCCGGGGAAACGAATAAGGGCGTTTTAGCTTCTCATTGAAGAATCGCTGTCTATCGTTTTGGCGATCAACTGGTTTTGGACCACTAGGCTGATGCTGAGCATTGGCGACGAAGGTCGCTTTCCCATTCCCCTTTTCGTTTCGAGGCTCCATTTTTGACGAAGACGGTCTATGGCCCATCTGATCCATTTGGGCCAGCTTGTTAATCAAGGCCTGGAAGGTAGTCGGCTTGAAAAACATCATGAACTGGGATATGGTTGCTTGCGGATCAAGGGTACCCACGAACATGCCTACTGCAGGTGCTTCTTCGATGCGTTGTTCGCACTTTGACCATAGGTTCCGCTACCGAATGGCGTATTGAACCCAGGTTTCTCCCGGCTTCACTTTGGCATTGATGAGTGCCGTGATCGGGGTGCGTTCGCTAGCGCTTGCGAAACGCTGGGTAAATAGCAACTCCATCTCTGCAAATGTCTTGATAGAGTCATTCGGGAGCTCAGAGTACCATTTGAATGCTGTCTCCGAGAAGCTGCCAACAAACTGGTGAAGCAGCAGTTTGTCGTCACCCCGGTATTACCGCACAGAGCCCTGAACTGAGCGACGTGCTGGTGCGGATTACCCGTCCCTTTATACACGTGGAATTTAGGGATCATGTATCCCGGCGGGTACTTTATTTGATCGTACCAACCCGGATAGGGTCGTCCAGTCTTAACGATTTGGACAGCCGCTTCGCTCGCCTGATGAGCTCGTATCTGTTGAGCTATATAGTCATCAAGCGCAGCTTTCAAGATCGTCTCCTCTTTGGCTGTTGACAAAGCTGGAAGAGGGTTTGATGTCTCCCTTCTGTAGTCTTCAATGATTACTGGCATATCTTCAGCGGGAGGGTCTGGCTGGATTATCATGCCCACCATATCTTGGAACAAGAGTGCCATTTGTTTTATGTTGGCCGCTTGTTCTGCGGCCTCTTTGTCTTTCTTCTCGAGCATTCTTCGAAGGAACTCGGCATTGGTTTTCTGCTCCTGACGCTGTTCCGATGATGTTTCCGGGCTTTCTTTTGGCCCAGTGAGTGCGGTTATCTTCGGTAGCATTTCTTGGAGCTTCTGCTGTTGTTGCTCCTAAGCCTTTGTCACAGACCGTGTAAGTGGTCGATGACCTGTGGAGATACGGCTATCCTCTTTTCCAGACGCCATGTAAATGGTGTGCACTATCATGCCATCAGACTTGGGGCATTTGGATTCAGTGCCCTTGAGATTGGTCACAGACACGGGGATTTTCTCCGGCCTTCTCTTTTTATGGGCGGTCGAAGTTGAGGGGGCCGTTGTAGCGGATACCTTCTGTGGTACGACAGGGTGGTCATTCTCTTGCTGAACCTTCATTTTCTTCGGTTGGCGGGAGTAGTCTTGGTTAATCACAGAGTCTTAGACCCTTCGCCAGACCCTGTGGATTTTGGAGGACAACCGCTGAGGGGGCTGTTCCGGCTTTGCCTTTGTAACGTTCTCCACAGGTGGAGGAGACCTTTTAAGTACGGCGATTGGAGAGTTCTTATGCACCCTCATGAGTAGTTCAAAGCTGTTTCCAGTTGGAACAGCAGCGTCAATTTCCACCGTTGGAGCTGGTGGGGTAAGTCCGGAAGGGGAACTGCCTCCAGCTTTCCTCACTCGGCGCCAGTGGCGACGTCGAGCATGTCTTGCAGACGGTACTGTCTCAGTAACGGGGGTGGCTTCATAATGCCCCCTGTTCTGGTGAAGGGTTGCTGTTGGTGCCAGCCTATCGAAGACTAACGTCCGCTGAGAAGAAATGTCCAACCTGTCAAAGACTGACCTTTGGGCAGAGGAGGCGGCCTTGGTGACTTCGACTGAAGCGGGAGTTGGAACGGACAGTCTTGTGAAGACCGATCCTTTAGCAGGAGAAGCCCCTTTTACGACTTCGTCCGTCGGAGTTGGAATGGCTATCCGCTTCGGGATAACTCCCTCGGGTATTGCATGCTTCTTTAAGGGCCCGCTTGAGCTTTGGCCTAGTCTGTTAAAGACCGAGGCATTGGACTTAGACGACCCGTTGAGAGGGGCCGTAGTGGTGGTAAGCCGATCAAAGACCGACTTCTTTGGAGCCTCCTGCGTCGGCATCGAAGCATTGAAGCTCATTGGCGGGAGCATAGTCCCGAAGAACAACCCAGTGGTGTCTTGCGTCACCTATTCTACTGGAATTGCGTAAATGGTGGCCGCTTGGGGCCCGTAAGTTACTTCTTCAGATAGGAAGGAGCGGGATTTGTTGTTGCAGTTGGAAGTTATTGACGCCATCTTCTCTTCTGCACGGAGCAAGACACTAAGTCTTAGTACTTCGAATCCAGGGGCAACCATACTAAACCGCGATTCGTTCGCGAAACACGACACATGAAGTGTGGAGTGGAAAGAAGAAAAGGTCCCACCGGGTGTGCCAGAATCTGTTTACCTCCGAAAATCGGGAAGACAAACGTCTTTCCTAAATTTGGGGGCAGATGCTATTGGCACTGCCTCATTACTGAAGGTGTCTTGGCGCTAGCATTTTGACTCTTAGCGCTGGAGCTTTTGGCGCTAGCACTCTTATGAGGCGCTGCCTCATTACTGAAGGTGTCTTTTCACCTTCTTTCTCTGCTTTTCCCGAGTCAAACTTCTCTTTCCCAGATCTTGGAAATAGTTCCATCATGCACAGCATTTTCTGTGCCTAGACTTAAATGTCTCCCTTCATAATCTGAAGCAATACTTCTCTTCTCTCTCACTTTTTAGAGAATCATTTTGACAGAGAAGAGCTATGGCTTGTAATCGCCCACATGCTCGCCGGCAGCCATGGGAGGTGCCTATTGAGGAAATTGTTCCTCGTTTTACTGCGCGCTTAGTGAACCCTACTCTTACAGATGACCAATATGACACGGTGCTGCACGAGCTCTTGACTCGTATATGATCTCCTCTCCCCATCGGGTCCATTTGGCTCTGGATGATCTTCTTGTTCGTGATCGATGATATTCCCCCTCCTCCGGCGGAGATGACTCTGGCAATGCTTGACGCTGCGGAAGACAAGATTGAGTGCTTCCACGAGGCACTTTTGATCACCACAGCTCTGAGGGACCGCTCTACTCGGCTACTAAACCAGATACGGGCTCAGTGGGTCGTCATTTCTGCCTTTGCTGATGGGTGCGGTGCTGACCGATGGGTAGCTACTCCTCGTGAAGATCGCCTCTTTGTCATGGTGGAGAAGGCAGAGAGGGAGTTAGATAATTTTATCCATAGTTTTGTGAATCTCTGTACTTTCGATCCCATGTTTGGTGATCTATTTCCTGTAGAATAAAATGTTCAATTAAATGCTTTATTTTTGTCGTCGAACACTTGTTCTTCCTTTGATGTG
This sequence comes from Agapanthus africanus, assembly GCA_030015575.1. NCBI lineage: Eukaryota > Viridiplantae > Streptophyta > Magnoliopsida > Asparagales > Amaryllidaceae > Agapanthus > Agapanthus africanus. The sequence continues at coordinate 177,105,957 of CM057338.1, read as the reverse complement.
TGCATGTGCGTATATGAATGATCCTGCTTTCACACATATCTGTAAATGAAACTTAAGCCGGCATAAACAAGAACAAATAGCTCTTGGCCGAAGATTTTGGCGGGAACACCAGTGTTCGGAGAGGGAGGAGAATCTCCACTAAAAGAGAAGCTCGATAAGGTCTATTCCTTCAGAAGGGACAAAATCCATAAAATATTCAAAGACGCCCTAAGAAACGGTCTACAATTGCCAGAATCAAAAAGACTGCAAGAAGTGAATATGACCGACGACCCCAAATATTGCCCCTATCACAGTGTGATAAGTCATGCTATTGAAGACTGCTTCGTCTTCAATGATTGGGTCGAAAAACAATACAAGGCAGGAAATATAGATCTGTCTAAAGGCGTGTTAACAAACAGTCAAGCTGCAACCGCCAATTTCATAAAAACGGAGACCGAAGCCCTTCGGGAACCTGATTCTCTTAGACATCTATCTTTCTCTAAAAAGAGCGAACCAAGGCAATAAGCTAAGAGCTAAACGAGCAACATTGCCAACGAAGAAGCGATAGACGGGTATAACCCATATGGTCTACATGATGGAGCCCGGTGGAACAAGTCCTCCTACGCCTTATAGCAATGATGATGACGTGGTTGTTTCCATCTAACACCAGCTCGGTCTATATGATGAAGAGCCCGCTTATGCAATTAAGCCAAAGGAGCTCGTGGTTCCTACAGAATCGAGCCCAGGCTCTAACAGTTGACCACCACGTCGTTAAACTGGGAACATTCGACCTCTAAGTCATTAAACTGGGGATATAAAAATGTGTAAATAAAAAAGTGTAAATAAAAAAAGAGCCGAAATGATGGGGCAATTCGCAATAAAAATCAGTGAGTAAAATAAAAATGAAAATAAACAGCCAAAATGATGGGGCAACCGCAAATAAATACGCGAAATGATAGGGCAATCGCGACCTTCGTGATAAGAAAAGTTGAAATGATAGAGCAATCGCGGTAAAAAAACGGCGAATGATGAGTCGCTCTTGGTACCATATTCCAGTACAGTGATGCAGACGCCAACCAAAATCCAAATCCCTAAATTCCCAACGGCGAATGATGAGTCGCTCTTGGTACCATATTCTAGTGCAGCGATGCAGACGTCAACCAAAATCCAAATCCCTAAATTCCCAATGGCGAATGATGAGTCGCTCCTGGTACCATATTCCAGTGCAGCGACGCAGACACCAACAAAAATTCAAATTCCCAAAATTCTTCCAGCCCTACGGGTGGTCTCCAAATTGACTACCGAATACAATCCACAAGCTCAAATAATTCTTATCATGCCCATACCCCACCACAATCACCAGTCATGCGGCCGGTCTCCGCCCTTGGAATTATGCTCCATTTGGGAAGATCCACTCATGTGTCCTCATGATACATGAAGAGAACAAAACTTACGAGATCCTCTCGACTCATAAGAAAACACTTTCGTGGGATCCTTACGACTCACAAAGGAAAAACACACTTGGGGGTCCTCACGACTCCTAAGGAGAAAATACACCTACGGGATTCTTTCGACTCGTAGGGAGAAAATGTTTTTATGGGACCCTTACGGCTCATGAAATTGAAAAGTCTTAGGTGATAGGGACCTAAACCTGTCTCCTAAGCCATCGCTCCACAACAGGCAAATGCAAATGATGAATTTCTCCTGGCACCTGTGCTTCAGTGTTAGCAACGCTGATGCCAACCCCAACCCCAAATTCCAAACTTCCGACCCAATAGACCTTATGTTGTTAAACTGGGAAAAGATGACCTTTAAGTTGTTAAACTGGGAACAGATGACCCCTAAGTCATAAAACTGGGAATGAGGGAAATCCCCTCAAGCCAAATGATGATTCGCTCCTGGTACCATATTCCAGTGTAGCGGTGCTGATAACCAAAACCAAAATCCCCAAATCCTCTCATGGCAAATGATGATTCGCTCATAGTACCATATTCTAGTGTAGCAATGCTGATTTCAACCCAAATCACATCAAATCAGCAAGTCAACTTCAACCCTGACACCGCAAGGAGCGGAGTAAGTCAAATCAAGCACCGACCGTCCAAGTTGCAAAAAGGGTAGCAATGACCTCCCTGTCGGAATTATGCTTCGACTTGGAATCAAGTCAACCAATGGCTTCTACATCAAAAACAGTGATACTCCGTCTCGGGGAAACGTCAAACTGACACTCCATCTCGGGGAAACGTCAAACAGACACTCTGTGCCGGGGAAACGTCAAACAGACACTCCACCTCGGGGACACGTCAACCAGCGACACTCCGTGCTGGAGAAACGTCAAACAGACACTCCATGCCGGGAAACGTCAAACAGACACTCCGCCTCGGGGGCACGTCAACCAGTGACACTCTGTGCCGGGAAAACGTCAAACAGACACTCCGTGCCGGGGACAAGTCAACCAGCGACACTCCTTCCCGGGAAAACGTCAAACAGACACTCCATGCAGAGGACAAGTCAACCAGCGACACTCCGTGCCGGGAAAATGTCAAACAGACACTCCGTGCCGGGGACACGTCGACCAGCGACACTCCGTGCCGGGGAAACGTCAAACAGACACTCCATGCCGGGGAAACATCAAACAGACATCCCGTGCCGGGGACAAGTCGACCAGCGACACTCCGTGCCGGGGACAAGTCAACTAGCGACACTCCATTCCAGGGAAAAGTCAACCAGTGACACTCCGTGCCAGGGAAACGTCGACCATAGACACTCCGTACAGGGGACAAGTCAACCAGTGACACTCTGTGCCGGGGACAAGTCAACCAGTGACACTCCGTGCCAGGGACAAGTCAACTAGTGACACTCAGTGTCGGGGTGTCACGACCCATAATTTAGCACGTGACCGACACTTAAATTACGCAACGTCTAAAGGCGTAACGTGAATCAAGTAAGCCGAAACCCAGAAAATCTATACCTTTTTGCAGAAAATAGTGGGGGTGCAGTTTTGAAATAAAGGTATAATGAATCATGTTTTTCTTTGAATTCATAGCAAACGAAACATGAAAATGCAAGTGGATTATACTACAGTTGAAAACATGTTTCGTCTTTAAAAATTTGGGCAGCACCTCCCTTGTATATTTTGATCCAAAATCATTTACACAACAATATATAGGCATCCCCAAGCGGGAGCTAGCTCTTCGCCAACCGGCGAAATCACAACCACGCAATAACATATATACGACGCCCAACGGCGAAGAATCAACCCAGAAAGAACAATGAAGAAGCAAGACATCAAAACTCAAGAATGCGATCATAAACCTATCGCTCTAAGTCTCGGACAACACCCAAGTCTGACTAGGTCTACCAATATACAATTCTAGTCTTTGATTCGATCTGATGGAGTTTATCTTGATACAACGGAATATAAAAGTACGAGAATAGGCACGATCCAACATGTGTCCCACCTACCAATGCAAAACACTCTGGATGAAGCTGTGTGCCAGCGATACCGCAACTAATCCCAAGCAGTCAAACCTGCAAGAACTGTGGCATAACGGGGGTGAGTTGCCAACTCGCAAGTAGAAAACATCAGGAAATTGAATAAAACAACGATTTCCTAGGTCACCATATCCTGAAGGTAATACTATAATATCTAAGGTGACCATGTATACATATATGTCAACAATCGAGTCAATACAATGTCATATATAAATAAACGTCTGACATCATATGCCTATATGAATGTGGATATCATCCATATGTCCATCAACGGCACAAACAATATCATGGAACCTGAGTATCCCACACCGACACTTGAACATCATGAAAACATATGCCTGTATATATATATGAGGATATCTACCTCATGTGTCCATTAACGACACATCAAAATCATGGAACCTGAGTGTCCAACATCGACACTCGAAACATCATGAAACCCGTGTCCAACATCGACACGTAAATCCTCATATCTCAGGCACCGAATACTCAGATCGGCCCTCATATCCATCTCATATCATAACTCCAAAACGGTATCCTCCGGATATCCGCCGAGTTCTATACAATCACCGGTAGGTAGTAATCCCTCTGCCAGGCTCATCGTCTACTGCACAACATACATTTCTTGCCCCGAGGTACCATATCGGGTCCACCATGTACCCGCAGACGGCTCATCCAGCTCTTCGAATCGGGAATCACATAGCTTAGAACCGAGAAAACTCATGGTGGACGCCTCGAAATATCATATCAAGAGAAACCACATTTTTAAAGCAATACATAATCCCCTTTGAAATATAACCGCGGTTCTCAAATCCAGAAATCTCATGAAAACGACATCTCAAGCATATAACCATAAAGTACGATGTATGCAACATAAGTAGTAATATGAGCATATCGAGTATATCATGTAAGCATGTCAAGTGATAGTACTGAATAATGAATGTACTTTTACTTTTAAGATTAATCTCATAATATGGCAGTTCTACTGTATAAGTAGCATGTCAATTCTATTGTGTAAGTGACATGGCAATTCTACTGTGTAAGTGACATGGCAATTACCGATGAAGATTGTGTGTGAGCCGGCAAATCTGTGTATGTGTAACATGTGTATCAACGGTAATTGTGCAGGTATACTAGCAAATGATATCATATAGCTTTAAATACCGACACGTGGTATGTACATCACGAGGGGTAATATTCTACACAACATGAACAATAAATGGGTATATCTATCTACACAAGAATCATACGGTCACTTTTTAAACGATACACATCGTCATTTTGAAAATAGGTATGGTTCAGGCGGCAATCTTTATATCGGCGATCCCGCCTCATAACATCCGATATGACAATAATTCTCGATCATCATCCTCAAATCACTAGCGTGGATCAATTATCCAGTACATCTTATTGCGTACGGTAATCCATCGTACGGGGTCATCAAAGAGAATAGGGAATCTATCAACCTATACAATAATGAGGGTACGGATCTAAAGTCTCGTACGACATATTACTCATTATACTCATACACACACACACATATCTCAAATCACATTTGTATAAACGTCATATCTTATTAATTTCACAACACCTCTATCTCAATCTCGTGTCATATTTATCGATCTCGATCTCATCACATACCATTAACAACTCATACTTGTCCTCTTTCAATTCATATTCATTAGCGTCAACTTTTATTATATCATATCTTTACTAAATCCTATATCCATGTCTATAAGTTCGTAGCATATCTTATTATTTGATTATAATTATAACACAATTTTCCATACCAATGGTTGCAGGGGTGCTATACGCCATCCACCCGACTTCCCCCGTAGATATAAATCTACTCACCAACAATTCTCCTCACTTAGCCGAAGTCGATGTGCTTCGTCGTCTCGGAAGTCCACGCGAAGATAACTACAATCAATACATATCGAAATGCAATTAAAACCAATACCCAAAAACCGATACGGCACATGGATTGGCTCATAGGTTAAAACCTATAGCTTCGCATGCAAATCAACCAAATAACCCTCGTCCGTTGACGTACAAACGTCCAACGACGGAATCCAAATCAAATACCAAAACCAAGTTTCACATGTCGCATAACACGAAATCAGCAACTAAGGAAATCTATCCCAGATTTTGACTCAGGTAAAAGCAGCTAATTTTGCATATGGGGCCGCTCTAGATATAGGATAAGGAAGCCACAGAACAAAAATCACACGATTCCACCACAACGTGGTTGCAATTTGCGGCCATATAGAATAAATCTGTGGCCATAAAAGACTGGGATGGGCTCGGTTTCTAGGGTGGGTTCCTGCTTGCCTGCACGACTCTCTATGTTCGCTAAATAATTTTTAGGGTCTCCGGGTTATAGAAGATCTCAGTATCCCATCACAATTCTCATAAAATACGATATCGGCCAATTTCAAAGTTTGTGTTTTGGTTTCTATTCTCTGTTCTTGGCCAATAGAACGATCTCTAAGGTTTTGCAAACACTCACTACACCTCTATTTACCAATTAACAACAACTTGAAAATTTCCAAGATCACATAACCCACCAAATCGATTTCTAAACTAAGCTAGGATATATAAACATAAATACTAATCTAAAAGTGAAGGGATTACCTCATTTGGCAACCTAGGAAAATTCTTGAGTTTCCCTAAATCTTTAAAATCCATACTTGAATGGTTCTAAGGGTTTAGGATAGACTTGTGCATGTTTTTAATGAAGGTGGCATGGGGTTTTGAAAAGGAATTTGAGATGATGCATGTAGGTAGTGAGGTGAAGAAGCATGAAGGAGTGAAGATGAAGAAGAGAAGAACCAATGGGGATGAAAGAATATGGTAGCAAAGTCACACCTTCTCTCTTTTTTAAGCTCACTCTCTCACTCTAAATATCTCCTACACCCACTCTCTCACACAAAATATCTGCTTGTTTTTTCTCAAATTCTTGTTTTACACTCATAACTCTTTCTTTCTTTTCCTTTTGTTTTCTTTTCTTTTCTACATCTCATTCTTATAAAACTCACAAGTCACAAACACAAACACTTAACAACATGCACATGATATGGTGCACTAGCCATGGAAAAATATAAAAATACGGATTTGGTTTAATCACGATTAGTAGTGCACTAATCAATTTTAATCGAAATTTGCATATTGTTAATTATAAAAATGTCAAAATCCGATAAATATCATTATAATAAATAAATCATTTTAATCTCTGATTAATTTCCAAATATTAGTATATACTTATACCATTTTACGGAAAAGCTCTATTCACAAATCAAATAGTTTTCGCGAAATATATTATTTTAATATTAAATTTCCAAAAAAAATATTTTATATTTCTGAAATGTTACAGTTTTCTCCCCTTAAATAAATTCGGTCCCCGAATTTAAATTTAAATCCCCAACTACTAAAATATTTCAATAATCAGCTCAAATCAACGGGGCTTCGAAATCACGGAAGATACAGAAATACCATAGCGCATCATGTGCGCATGAAAACGAATGCGAAACTCAAAATCGAACTCCGTCAAGTATCACGCAATCATCGGAGTTATTAAAAAATACGAATATCGAATTCCACTACTGGAATCCGAAGGCACTATAGTCAAATTATAATACGTATATAGCACGCATCCTTGTAAAACCATTTTAAAAGCTGAATAAATCATGCCAAATATTTCTCAAATCTCCGTGCTATGCGTAACTTATGGCACAAGTGGCGGACGATCATTTGTAAAGTAGTAAATATATACTTATATATGTTTTGCTCAAATTATACGACCCGCCTTTTTGAAATATTCCAGAAGGTTTTCTTTGTAAAATTTCGCGTCACTCGCGGACACATAGGAAATAGCGAGACTATAGCTCCTTTTTGAAAACCTCTTGTTAATTTTTATGCATGCAAAAGTACTCAGACACTGTCTTCAGACCAGTCCTGCTCGGCTACTATACAATATAGTATCCATCATCAAAACGTGATACTCATAAATAAAATCAGCCTCAAAAGGCATATCCAACATCACGTGCGTCTGGTGCGCACGGAAATCAAATCCAATACAAGTGCCACAATATGAACAAAAGCAAAACTAAGTGCAACAGGTGTGTACGAAAGTATCTGTCCAGTACAACGGATGTGCATGATAACAATATCAAGTGCATCTATAGTGCACGAAAATCTCAACCCAGTGCAACTAATATGCACGAATGAAAATCCCAATGAAGTGCATCCAATATGTACGAATAAAAATCCCAATGAAGTGCATCTAATCATGCATGAATAAAAATCCTAATCAAGTGCATCCAATCATGCACGAATAAAAATCTCTATCGAGTGCACCCAATCATGCACGAATAAAAATCCCAATCAAGTACATCCAATCATGCACGAATAAAATCTCTATCGAGTGCACCCGGTGTGCACAAATTCTCATACCATGCGTCCAATATGCGCGGAAATCCTAATCAAGTACGTCAGGTTCGTATAAAACATCCAGTGCAATAGTATGCACGATAACGAACATCAAGGGCAGACGCGTATGTAAATATAATCTGGTGCAACCAATGCACGAAATACAAATCAGGTGAATCAATGCACGAAATACCAATCCGGTGCAACTAATGCACGAAATACAAATCCGGTGCAACTAATGCATGAAAACTCATCAATATCTCAAATGCTCACAAAACAACACCGAGTATACTAAGGTGTATAGAATCATAAACGTGTGTAACTGTGTGTACAAAATATGAACCAATGCACTGCAAGCACATATAAGCTATACCGAGTGCATAAGTAAAGACAAGTGCATATAACATGCACGAAATTAAATCGACAGTATTGAATCCACGAAACCATAAATACGTGCTACGAAGGCACTAATAGATACCAAGTGCAATAGATAAGCACAAATCATAAACCAATGTAGCGGTGTATAAAACATAAATCAAGTGCAATAACCGTGCACAAAAATATAAATCTCTAGTAGGTGCAACCATGGTGCACGAAAACATAAATCATGAAACCCAATCATCGAAACTCAAGTCCAAGCAATAAAAGTGTGATACTCGGATCACAAAACGCATTCACAATAACTGACATTGAGGTACACCTCCTATAATGTCAAAAAATATGTCGGTGCGCCCAAACTGGCAGAGCAAGATCATCTACTTACCTCCTGCTCACGGTCTGGCATCTCCGGTCTCTGTGTTCCCTGTTCTTCTCTGGATTACCAATCTCGCAATCCTTCTGCTCGTCGGCCCGGTCAAGTGTCTAATGGAATGGTCCCGCTCTGGAACTCCTCTGATTACCGTTAGGCCAATCAACATGACCACTCTCAACGGCACAATACTGACGGCGGCATCTGGACCTCTGAATACGCACGATATAACTGATCCTGCGTGCAACTCTTTATCGCTGCGGTGTCCTGGAAAGAACCTGCTCATGGTTTCTTCCGATCTCACCTATGCCGAACTATACGAAGGTTGGCACTCTTGCTTAACTCTTTTCTCATAACCGGATAGCTGTGTCCTCAACATGACTTTCCTCTGAAATTTGGTTGTATCTAACGCCTCTGCACACATATCAATTCTCTGGCATCAACGGAGAGTAACGACTGCTCGTTAACATCTTGCACGAACCTCTTGTTCCCCTCATCTTTATTACGTCCACTTCGACGTCATCTCTTGCTGTCTTCATATTTCAATTCATTCTCGGCTACGGTCAATCTGGACTCTCCCACATGGACTCGAAATTACGAACTCGGTATCTTCATTACTCTATAGAAGATATCTAGCCGAACAGGACTTCGGGAACTCGTCCAAATTATCGGAGGAATATACTTTATTTTTCCGTTCTCGATCAACTCACTACGCATCTGGTGAGGTCCTTCTATCTGAAACTGGTCAACTTACCGATCTCACATCGGAGCATCCGACGAACAATGTACCCTCTTGCTCGATTTAATCTAGATCTAAGTAAGATCCTTCAACTGGAATTCTTTGACTCAACTGAGCCTGCGTCGGCACATCAAATCTGATGAATCATATCAGTCTCTCAACTCAAGATAGACTAGCTCTCTCTTGTCACATCTCTGTCTGAAAGCTCCAGCAGTTTCAGCTCATAGACTCTGGAAGCGACATCCCATCAATCTCAGCAACAGCTGGGTCATCTGTCTGCACGGTAGACAACATCGCGATCTCTAAGATAGGCTGTACATCAACAGTCCTCTCAATATGGCGACCTCTATCAATGGCCCAATCATCCGGCGCAAAATCAAACACTCGCCTCAACGAGAGATCACGATACAAATACTATACCTACATGTTCCCATGTCACCAGAAAACAATATGGCCAGTTCTCGTCCATGACGAGCTCGCCCTGACCGCAACGCTAGCAGCAGCTCAATCTACGCTCAAATCATGGTGACAGGAACCTCAAGCAGGTACCGATAAAGATAGATCAAATGAATGAAAGAAATTAACAGATCCCAAATGGATATATGATCAAAAGAACGAATAGTATCATAGATCTCAAGATAAGTACATCCTAAGGTTTCTTAACTGGAGTATCGTATCGTAAATATGCCGCGGAACATACGTACGGTATGCCACTCTATTCAAGCTTCCTACTCCATCAATCAAGGTCAACCTATGAAACGAAAGTTCGGGTCTAATACCCCCTGTCAAGTCTAAGTTCCATAAGGTCAAGCCTATGTTCCGAAATATAAACGCCCTAGACTCTGCATAGTCAAACCCAGACTCAAACCAAAGTTAAACCTAACGCTCTGATACCAACTTTGTCACGACCCGTAATTTAACACGTGACTTGCACTTAAATTACGCAACGTCTAAAGGCGTAACGTAAATCAAGTAAGTCGAAGCCCAGAAAATCTAAATCTTTTTGCGGAAAATAGTGGGGGTGCAGTTTTGAAATTAAGGTATAATGAATCATGTTTTTCTTTGAATTCATAGCTAATGAAACATGAAAATGCAAGTGAATTATACTACAGTTGAAAACATGTTTCGTCTTTAAAAATTTGGGCAGCACCTCTCTTATATATTTTGATCCAAAACCATTTACACAACAATATATAGGCATCCCCAAGCGGGAGTTAGCTGTTCGCCAACCGGCGGAATCACAACCACGCAATAACATATATACGACGCCCAACGGTGAAGAATCAACCCAGAAAGAACAATGAAGAAGTAAGACATCAAAACTCAAGAAAGCGATCATAAACCCATCGTTCTAAGTCTCACGCAACACCCATGTCTGACTAGGTCTACCAATATATAATTCTAATTTCTGATTTGATCTGATGGAGTTTATCTAGATACAACAAAATATAAAAGTACAAGAGTGGGTACGATCTAACATGTGTCCCACCTACCAATGCAAAACACCCTGGATGAAGCTGTGTGCCAGCGATACCGCAACTAATCCCAAGCGGTCAACCTGCAAGAACTGTAGGACAACGGGGGTGAGTTGCCAATTCGCGAGTAGAAAACATCAGCAAGTAGAAATCGAATAAAACAACGGTTTCCTAGGTCACTATATCCTGAAGGTAATACTATGATATCTAGGGTGATCATGTATGCATATATGTGAACAATCGAGTCAATGCAATGACATATATAAATAAACGTCTGACATCATATGCATGTGAATATCATCCACGTGTCCATCAACGACACAAACAATATCATGGAACCTGAGTGTCCCACACCGACACTCGAACATCATGAAAACATATGCTTGCATATATATATATGAGGATATCTAGCTTGTGTGTCCATCAACGACACATCAAAATCATGGAACTTGAGTGTCTAACATCGACACTCAAAACATCATGAAACCCGTGTCTAGCATCGACACGTAAATCCTCATATCTCAGGCGCCGCATACTCAGATCGGCCCTCATATCTATCTTATCTCAGGCGCTGCATACTCAGATCTGTTAGTTATATGTATGCCCTAGAGGCCATTACTGTACATTGGATGTATATTGTAGTGGATGCTGGGACATATATAGGGAGGACTTTCTTGCTCGACATGATAGTACGCTATCTGGTTGCTCTTTATCTTAACATGTATAATTTCTGTCTCTCTGTTACATGTTGATAAAGCCCTTAGGATGTGTACTCGACTTCCAGGACTATGATGCAGATCATACTAGTGGGGCCTGGGTAGTCCATGAGTACATCCTTCAATGTTCCTAGTCGTGGGAATATCGAGACGGGGCATCGATATTCCAGAGTAGACTAGCGTATATCTTCTCGACCCATGTGATGGGCGATGGATGATCCCATATCCATTGGTGTTTGACATCAGAGATGGTATACGGGTGCTTAGTGGAGACTGGGTACACTGAACGGACTCGCCGAGAACTCCCAGATGGTATTATACCTCACGTCAGATGGCAGTTCTCTGGTGACACTGGTACAGCTTAGTCTGTTGACCCGAGATCGTCATAGAGCCTTGTGTGTCTCCCACTGTGCTTTGATTTCCACCCTACCACGGCTCTACTGAGTCATGCAAACAGGTGGTTTTTGGGTACAGTCCCGATTCACATGGAGGCAATGAGCGATAGGAGGGGATTCGTCTCTCCCGGTATTGGGGGTTGATGTTGCGCTATGCACGACTGGCCATAACAGGAAATCCCTGGCCAGGGTTGCAGTGATATAATGGTAAGAGTTATCAGTAGTTTCACGATTGTCATGGACCTCACGTCGGCATGACTTATCGAGCTATTGGGGTCTGACGTTTACCACCCCTAGGCGAGATATGCGACATATCAGACGAACAGACCGGACTGTACGGTAAGTGTTACTGGTTGGATTCACAGGAGTGTGAGCGGGTTTGCTCGTCGATCTTCTGATCGCTCAATACCCGGGTGGCCGTTACGTTTAGCAGACCGCTTGCGGCTTGTGGATGCTTGATATGATCATCATCTGCTGCCGGCGTATTGACGAGTCTTTAGAGTCCTACACAGAGGTTTCCTGGCTCAAGCGAAACGAAATAGGAGCGCATATGAGATACGTGCGGGACCGAGAATAATGCGTGTATGTGATACCGTATTTCATTCTCGCGATGAATGTGTCGAATGGTTGTATGCGATATAACCTAGTTATCGAATCAAGGATTGATTCGATAAGCCGATACATTGGATACTAGCCGGTTATATGCGACATGACCGGATCATTGAATCAAGTGTTGATTTAATGATTTAATGTATAATTATATATTTGATATATTACTTTGCATCAACTAGTATTGGTTCACTTTAAATGGATTTACTCACTTGAAATGCACATTGTATATGTGATATATTTTTTTGTGCACATGATTGTATCATGTTTGATGATACATTCTTGCTTGGGTTTGTGTAAAGAATTAAACCATGGTTAGTTAGTGATTAGGGTTTCATTTCATTTACTTATTCTTTTATCTATTTATTTATTTATTTATTTTAGAAAAGAAGAGAAAAGAATGGTTGCTAGTTTTGTTTTTTCTTTGAAACTTCTTGAAGCTTTGAACAAGTCCACCATTCTTGTCTCTTCTCTAACCCTAACCACTCATCTAACCTTAGTTAAATCTCTACACTAAACCATGGTTGAAGACATGATAAGTATTCTTTTTATTTTCCTTTTAAATATCTTATCATATATCTTCTTCTTCATCTTCATCTTCTTCTTCCATGAAGAAAAGCTTGCTACATCAATGGCAAGTGATGAAAACAAGTGAGAAATCCAATTCTAAAGTGAACCCACTTCCTATTTCTTCATCCTCTACCTCTTGCCAAGTAGTATAGGGTGTTTTCTTCATAAGTTTCATGACTTGGTGAAGTGGGAGCTTGATCTAGTGATGCCTTGACGTAGATCATCTTCGGCATCGAAGCCGACGACCAAGCCCGCCCATTTCTTCGATGAAGCCGATGCTAGTGTCCGGAATCTGATTTGGACAGTGGAGGGACATCATCGCGGAGCTTAAGAAGTGGTGGACCAGATCTACAAAGGTTGTAGCTCCTTTCCTCTTAGATAAATTCTTTTATTTGCTTTGCATCGCCTTGTTTTCTAGTTAACGATCCGTATTAGGGTTTGTAGGCACAAGGAAAAAGTTGAATTAGCCATGTTTGATGCCTTGTGAGACTTCATTAGTGTGCCTAGGAACCCTACAGGCCCTCATATCCATCTATATTATAACTCCAAAATGGTATCCTCCGGATATCCGCCGAGTTCTATACAATCACCGGTAGGTAGTAGTCTCTCTATCAGGCTCATCGTCTACTACACAACATACCTTTCTTACCCCGGGTACCATATCTGGTCCATCATGTACCCTCAGACGGCTCATCCAGCTCCTCGAATCGGGTATCACATAGCTCAGAACCGAGAAAACTCATGGTGAACGCCTCGAAATATCATATCAAGAGAAACCACATTTTTAAAGCAATACATAATCCTCTTTGAAATATAACTGCGGTTCTCAAATCCAGAGATCTCATGAAAACAGCATCTCAAGCATATAACCATAAAGTACGATGTATGCAACATAAGTAGTAATATGAGCATATCGAGTATATCATGTAAGCATGTCAAGTGATAGTACTGAACAATGAATGTACTTTTACTTTTAAGATTAATCTCATAATATGGCAGTTCTACTGTAAGTGGCATGGCAATTCTATTGTGTAAGTGACATGGCAATTCTACTGTGTAAGTGACATGATAATTACCGATGAAGAATGTGTGTGAGCCGGCAAATCTGTGTATGTGTAATATGCGCATCTACGGTAATTGTGCAGGTGTACTAGCAAATGATATCATACAGCATTAAATACCGATACGTGGTATGTACATAACGGGGGATAATATCCTACACAATATGAACAATAAATGGGCATATCTATCTACACAAGAATCATACGGTCACTTTTTTAACGATACACTTCGTCATTTTGAAAATAGGTATAGTTCAGGCGGCAATCTTTATATCGGCAATCCCGCCTCATAACATCCGATATGACAATAATACTCGATCATCATCCTCAAATCACTAGCACGAATCAATCATCCGGTACATCTCATTGCGTATGGTAATCTATCGTACGGGGTCATCAAACAAAATAGGGAATATATCGACCTATACAATAATGAGGGTACGGATCTAAAGTCTCGTACGTCATATTACTCATTATACTCATATATATGCACACACACACATATCTCAAATCACATTTGTATAAACATCATATCTTATTAATTTCACAACACATCTATCTTAATCTTGTGTCGTGTTTATCGATCTCGATCTCATCACGTACCATTAACAACTCATACTTATCCTCTTTCAATTCATATTCATTAGCGTCAACTTTTATCATATCATCTCTTTAATCCTATAACCATGTCCATAAGTTCGTAGCATATCTTATTAGTTGATTATAATTATAACACAATTTTCCATATCAATGGTTGCAGGGGTGCTATACGCCATCCACCCGACTTCCCCCGTAGATATAAATCTACTCACCAACAATTCTCGTCGCTTAGTCGAAGTCGATGTGCTTCGTCGTCGTCTCGGAAGTCCACGCGAAGGTACCTACAATCAATACACATCGAAATGAAATTAAAACCAATATCCAAAAATCGATACGACACACGGATTGGCTCATAGGTTAAAACCTATAGCTTCTTATGCAAATCAACCAAATAAACCTTGTCCGTTGACGTACAAACGTCCAACGACGGAATCCAAATCAAATACCAAAACCAAGTTTCACATATCGCATAATACGAAATCAACAACTAAAGAAATCCATCCCAGATTTTGATTCAGGTAAAATCAGCCAATTTTGCATATGGGGTTGCTCTAGATATAGGTTAAGGAAGCCACAGAACAAAAATTACACGATTCCACTAATACGTGGCCGCAATTTGCGGCCACATGGAAAAATCTGTGGCCAGAAAAGACTGGGATGGGCTTGGGTTTCTAGGGTAGGTTCCTGGTTGCCTGCACGACTCTCTGTGTTCGCTAAATAATTTTTAGGGTCTCCGGTTTATAGCAGATCTCAGTATCCCATCACAATTCTCACAAAATACGATATCGGCAAATTTCAAAGTTCGTGTTTTGGTTTCTATTCTCTGTTCTTGGCCAATAGAACGATCTCTAAGGTCTTGCAAACACTCACTACACCTCTATTTACCACTTAACATCAACTTGGAAATTTCCAAGATCACATAACTCACCAAATCGATTTCTAAACTAAACTAGGATATATAAACACAAATACTAATCTAAAAGTGAAGGGATTACCTCATTTGGCAACCTAGAAAAATTCTTGAGTTGCCCAAAGTATTCAAAATCCATATTTGAATAGTTTTAAGGGTTTATGATAGACTTGTGCATGTTTTAATGAAGGTGGCATGGGGTTTTGAAAAGGAATTTGAGATGATGCATGGAGGTAGTGAGGTGAAGAAGAATGAAGGAATGAAGATGAAGAAGAGAAGAAGCAATGGGGATGAAGGAATATGGTAGCAAAGTCACACCTTCTCTCTTTCTTAAGCTCACTCTCTCACTCTAAATATCTCCTATACCCACTCTCTCACAAAATATCTGCTTGTTTCTTCTCAAATTCTTGTTTTACACTCAAAACTCTTTCTTTCTTTTCCTTTTGCTTTCTTTTCTTTTCTACATCTCATTCTTATAAAACTCATAAGTCACAAACACAAACACTTAACTACATGGACATGACATGGTGCACTAGCCATGGAAAAATGTAAAAATACGGATTTGGCTTAATCGCGATTAGTAGTCCACTAATCAATTTTAATCGAAATTTGCATATTATTAATTATAAAAATGCCAAAATCCGATAAATATCATTATAATAAATAAATCATTTTAATCTCCGATTAATTTCCAAATATTGGTATATAGTTATACCATTTTATGAAAAACCCCTATTCACAAATCAAATAGTTTTTACGAAATATGTTATTTTAATATTAAATTTCCAAAAACAATATTTTATATTTCTGAAATGTTATACGGGGGCAAGTCAACCAGTGCTACTCCATACCGGAGGCAAGTCAACCAGTGACACTCTGTCTCGGAGACACGTCGAGCACCGACTGTCCAAGTCGCAAAAAGGGCAGTATTAACCTCCCTGTCGGAATTATGCTCCATCTCAGAATCAAGTCAACCAACAATCTCTGCGTCGGAATCATGTTTCGTCTCAGAATGCACCATGTGTCAAAATCATGCTTTGCCTCAGAGTATCTTCCTTCCCTATCGGAATTATGCTCCGCCTCGGAATCAACCAACAACCTCTGCATCAAAACTATATTTTGTTCGGAATGTTTACCCCTGCGCTGGAATTATTCTTCGTCTCAGGATGTACTGGAATTATGCTCCGCAAATCGGAATGATGCTCCGACCTCCGGAATTATGCTCCGATCCCCGGAATCATGCTCCGCTCTTCAAAATTATGCTCCGATCCCTAGAATCACGCTCCGATCCTCGGAATGATACTCCGATCCCGGAATTATGCTTCGCTCTTTGGAATTATGCTCTGATCCCTGGTATCATACTCCGCTTTTCGGAATTATGCTCTGATCCCTGAAATCATGCTCCGATCCTCGGAATTATGCTCCGATCCCCGGAATGATGCTCCCGGAGTGATGCTCCGCCCCGAGAATGATGTTCCACCTAGAAGTCCGACTCCAAAATACATCAATTTCATGCACACAACTCCTATAAATGGTGTGCATTTATTGATGGGGGCAATTTGTTGGGGTCAAAAATTACACCCCGGTTGACCAAGTCGAAATCAAAGTCAACCCCAAATCAATTGGGCCCAAGCCCAGACCAAGTGGGACAATGCCCAAGTCGAGCCCCGCAGCCAGCCTACCCCATGCCAATATGAAAATCATGTAATAAATAATTTTTATATAATTTTTATGAATAAATGTAAGAAAATTGGGCATAAAGCCAAATTTTTGTAAAGCCCATAACTCATGTGCAAAAAAATAATCACATGAAGCATGGGATGGGTAAAATGCCATTTTGTAAAGCCCAAGGGGCCATGTGTAAATTTGTAAGCCTATATAAGGCAATATGATAATGAAATGAAAATGGCATTTTTTTCATTCCCCCCCAAAGGTTAGGTTTGTGCCTCCTTCCCCTTCCTTAAGGTTCTAAACCTTTTTCCCCTTTACTGAATTAAATCAAGAGTTCAACTCTTCCTTTCCCAAAAATAAATAATTTTTCACCATAAAACCCTTGAAGGCGAACTCAAATCTCCCATCAAATATCTAAAATGGGAGATTTTTTTAAGTCTCACCCCCCTTTTCTTCAAGATCCAGCCAATAGAGAGGACGAAGAAAGAGACCTATCTCCAAAAATCCCACTTTAGGAAGATCCTAAGCTCAAGAGAGGATCTAGGGCTCAAGGGAGAAGAAAAGAGTCCCCTTTCATCATCTCTGAAAATATCTTGGGAGTTTAACTCTACAATATATATATATATATATATATATATATATATATAATAATAATAATAATAATAATAATAATAATAAATCTTTCTTATTGGGAGTACAACTCCCAGTACAGGGGCTAAGCCCCTTTGTCCCCCTTTTCAGAAGTTTAACTCCAAAAGTCAATTGGGAGTACAACTCCCAGTATAGGGGCTAAGCCCCTTTTTCGCGCTGGCGCCTAGCGCCCGCGTACCAAGCACGTGAGGCGCGGCACCCAGCGCATGCGTTGGAAGCTATATTTCCCTCCTTTTTATACATATACACACTCCACAACACTTTCCCCGTTAGAAAAAAATTTCTAACGGGGCGCTGCCCCGCATCCCGCAAGGGGGCTGCTACCCCACTTGACCCCCAGCCCGCTATCAAGGTAGCGGGATCCTCGTAAACTCTGAGAGACCCCCGATATATCTAAGACCCTTCAAAACACAATACACACACATTGCACATTGAGTTCACATGACCGGTTTGACCCGTCAATTGGAGGTTCTCTTGCTCCAAAGGCGAGGGGTAATTAACCGCAGCTTAGTTCGCGGATGCCGGAGATTTGGATCACCGCAATCAATATACCCCCGCCTACCTTAGGAAGGGGGAATCTGTAGTACTCCTGATAAGCAACGCGTATTCCCATGTAAATAGGGTTACAAAAAACACCCTACACCTTCTTTCTCCTCCTCCTCCAAGCCCTAACCCTCACATGTGATATGAACCATAGGGATTTGGATAAATCCTAAGTGAGCTTAGAACCCCTACTTCTCCATCCTACACTTGATTAGCACTTGAGTTTTAGGTGTTTCCTTCACTAAAGAAAGATTAGTGAAGATGTAGCTTGTATTAGAGAAGCTTCGGGTGGATCATCTTCGGCACGAAGGTCATGAAGGAAGCTCGATCCAATCTCAAGTGGAGCTATGGGGAGTCGTAGGGACCATTAATCGGAGCTTTAGAAGTGAAGGACACGATCTTCAAAGGTTGTATTTTCTTTCACTTAGTATAGTTTTGTTATATAATAGCTTAAACCCTAATCATCTAGTTAGATTCTAGGTTAGTGTATCTTAGCATCCCGAAATTTTTAAAATTGCATGGTTGATGCCAGTTGAAACCTTATTGTGGTGCTAGGATACACTTTCATGGTATCAGAGAGAGGCTAGAGAATTATACGATGTTAGTATAATTGTGAAAACAAAACAACTCCAAAACAGTCGCATCGAAACCCTAAGTTTCTATCGATTTTTAAGTGGACTCTAAATTTTTTTTAATCAAGTGCAGAATATTACATATGATGTAACTAGAACACCAGAGAAAAACGAGCACCAAACTTGAATATTTGGCCGGTGAGAATGCCAAAACGGTTGGCCTGGCCAGTTTTGTATTGATGATTTGGGCTCGTTTTTGTTTGGTTTTCTGTAGTGTTGAGTTTAGGGTTTTATGTTACTGTTTGTTTAGCTCAGATTGCATGTGATGTTATCTTTCATATTGGGGCAATTTGGAGTATTTCGTAGTCGCAATTTTAACATCGTTTCGGGTTTAAGTTTGATATGTGATACAATATTTAGAATCCACTTTAATTAGTTTTGTGAAAACTAGTTTGCTAATTGTAAATCTAGCATTTTAATCTCTATTGATCGATTGCCACGGAGTTTTGATTTGGATCAAAACTCCGTCGCAATCTCGTATCGTACATGGATACTCGCCGGATAACATTACTTGAAAGCCACACCTCATAGCCCCGACTAAGTGACTGTAGGAGAACCCTGTTTCCAAAAGCATCCACTCAAGTGCCCGCGGCCATGGTGTTCCGCCTAAGTGCACTTCATCGACGGCATCGGGGGTGCGGCCATCTACTAAAGTTTCCGATGAGCAATCGATCATGTAGTCGGGAATCTTGTTGAATTACCCATCTAAGTTATTGAAAAATGTTTTCGATTTGAGACTAAAATGCAAGGTTTATAGGTTAGACATGAAATTCGGAATATGAGATATTCCGGATTTATGATGTCTAAGGTATTTACGGATTCTAATTATTATATTTTTTATTTCTTTTCTGCGACCGTAAGTGTAATATATGGGGTATCCCCGAACTCATTGCTATATATCAACGGAATTCGGGATACGTATATTTACTTACGTTGATGACATGTGATGTTATGTGTCGTTGTAATATATTATATTGGATCGTCGTGATTGAATAGCCGGGTTTTTTGTGTGTGAGATGAGAGTTTTTTCAATTTTCATTCATGTAAAAATGTATGTAATATTCTTTTATTGGGACACTTCCGGGTTGAGGATGATGTCACCATTGATGTATATTGTTTACTTTTCTGCATTAGGATAGACCCAAGGCGGGGAGCACAAGTAACCGGGTTCTAGAGTACAGTGGGAGACCGTCTCGAGGAGTTGAGACGGGGTCTCCTAAATCTAGAATTGGTAGGGTTGCTTGCCACTTTCGTAGGGGTCTAGGTATGTAGGTTTGGCTATTCGTGCTGCGTTTGTTGGCCTTCGTCAAGACGTAGTGTACGGTAACTGATTGGTGCTTATCTTTCGCATATGATGCGATTAGATTAGGGTAGTCGTTTGACTTTGTTAGCTTGCGTCAAAGG
This sequence comes from Agapanthus africanus, assembly GCA_030015575.1. Lineage (NCBI taxonomy): Eukaryota > Viridiplantae > Streptophyta > Magnoliopsida > Asparagales > Amaryllidaceae > Agapanthus > Agapanthus africanus. The sequence goes on along the minus strand of CM057338.1, from coordinate 177,085,334 downwards.
TCGTGTGGATGGATTTAATTCAATCATGAAATGAACGAGTTGAACTTGATTAGCGGCCTATGGTTTGTTGGCCTTCGTCAAGGTCATAGGTCGTTAGGGGTAAAAACAGATATTGGGAATTTCAAGTGTTGAAATTTGTAATGAGATTGCATACCTTCTATGAGATAGTTGGACGCCGATACCCACTGCGAGTAAGTGTTACTCCAGAGAGAGTTTTCCACTTTACAAATTAGATGATCCAGTAGATGTCTAAGAAAGGTGTTAACGGGATTATGTCCCCGCGGAAACGAGGTTATTTAATTAGTTCCATGCGAAAGCATGGGGAGACTCTCTCGGAGTATCAATACTTGCCTGGCTAAATGATTGGCGAACTTGTAGGGTGTAATTAATCCCGGCTAATCTTACCTTTTAGGGTTTGAAGGAAGATTTGATAAAAACAGTGGGAACCATCCTGATTAGATAAGATAATAACCAATCTAATCTTGTAAAGAGCGCACGCTAAAACATTTCCTTCTTTCTCTCTCCAGGTAGCGACCATGACATGCCTTAATCAAGATAATAATATGGATGTATTAATCGAACCCACTTATTTTACTGAGTTGGGGAACATTGGTTCCGCTTTTTCTTATGATTGTCATAAGTCTGAGCAAGGAATAGGGAAATATCAGGATTCCCACGCAACCTGAACGAAGAATGAGCATGATGATGTATCTTCTTCGAGTGTGTTTGTCACCGAGAACTGTTTCTCAGTATGCTCTACGTCCTAGGTATTGGATACCGGATCAGGATCCCATATATGTAATTTGTTACATGGGTTAAGGAGAGGTAGAGAATCGGGAAAAGGTGATATGTCTCTAAAAGTAGGGAACAGTGCAATTGTTGCAGCCAAAGCAGTTGGCGAATATCACCTAGTATTACCAAATGGTAATACATTGATTCTGAACGACTGTTATTACGTACCAAATATGATGTGCAATATTATATCAGTTTCTTTATTACATAAAGAAGGATATAATTTTGTATTTGAGGATAATGTTATGAATATTTTCCTAAATCAAGTGTTGATTGGGTTTGGTACGTTATGTAATGGTATATACGTTCTAAATCAAATGACAGTTCTAAACATACAGAACACACACAAGAGGAAAAGTTCGGAAATGAACGAAGCCTTCCTGTGGCATTGTAGACTAGATCATATTAATGCGACAAGACTAGCCAAGTTGTATAAAGATGGATATTTAAATCAGTTCGAATTTATATCTTATGTAACTTGCGAGTTATGTCTCAAAGGGAAGATGACCAAAACTCCGTTTACTGGACACGGAGAAAGAGCTACTGAACTCTTGGAATTGATACATAGTGATATATGCGGTCCTATGTCTACACATGCCAGGAATGGTTTCTCATACTTCATTACATTCACCGATGATCTCTCAAGATACAGACATGTGTTCCTGATGAAATACAAATCTGAATCTTTTGAGAAATTCATGGAATATAAGTGCGAAGTGGAGAACCAAACGGGTAAAATTATTAAAATCTTTCGATCTGATCGGGGAGGAGAATACTTGAGCATGGAATTCCAAGACTATTTAAAAGAGAATGGGATTCTCTCTCAGCTTACTCCTCCGTATATACCACAGCATAATGGAGTATCGGAGAGGAGAAATTGCACCATATTAAATATGGTGCGCTCTATGATAAGTGTTGCTGAGTTACCTGTTTTTTTTTTAGGATATGCACTTGAGACAGCTGCACACATATTAAATATGGTTCCCACCAAATCCGTACCTACCACTCCATATGAGATATGGAAAGGGAAGAGACCATGTCTTAATTTTATTAAGATATGGGGTTGTACAGCTTATGTGAAAACACAAAATCCGGACAAGCTCGAGGCAAGATCAGTTCCGTGCAAGTTTGTTGGATATCCCAAATATTCGCGAGGGTATATCTTCTACCACACCGAGGAACAAAAAGTGTTTGTTTCTCGACATGCCACCTTTTTAGAAAAGGAATTTCTTGTGAAAGAAATTAGTGATAATGAAGTAGAACTGGAAGAAGTTCTAGCCGTACGAACTACAACTGATGATTTGGTGAAACCGGAGGATTCGATAGTCCCCGATGAACTTCAGCCACTCCTCAGATCTAGTAGGGTTTCTCATCCACCTGAGAGATACTACGGTTTTGTCATAGACGGTGGGAGTGATGATTGCATCATGGAAGATGATGACCCAACTAGTTCGAGCAGACCATCACAAGTGGAGACTCTGTGAAATGGCTGGATGCTATGCAATCTGAGATGGAATCCATGTACACCAACAAAGTATTGACTTTGGAAGTTGCTCCTGAAGGGGTAAAACCCATCGAGAGAAAGTGGATCTTCAAGAAGAAAATTGGTGTAGATGGAAAGGTTGAGAGCTTCAAAGCTAGACTTGTAGCAAAAGGTTTTCGTCAACGACCAGGTGTCAACTATGATGAAACCTTTTCTCCAGTGGCTATGTTTAAGTCCATCAGGATCCTACTTACCATTTCTGCATACCATGACTACAAAATCTGGCAGATGGACGTCAATACCGCTTTTCTAAATGGTGATTTAGAAGAGAGCGTGTATATGACACAGCCAGAGGGCTTCATTGACAGTGGGAGCAGCGGAAAGGTGTGCAAGCTGCTTAAATCCATCTACGGATTAAAGCAGGCATCGTGGAGCTGAAACATCTATTTTGATGAAGCAATCAAAGAGTTTAACTTCATCAAAAATGTAGATGAACCATGTATATACAAGAAGGTTGTAGAGAGTAAGGTTGTCTTCTTCATATTGTACGTGGATGACAAACTCTTGATAGGAAACGATGTTCCTATGCTACACTCGGTCAAGCTCTTCTTATCATAAAAGTCCTCCATGAAAGATTTAGGTGATGCCTCCTAAATCCTTGGGATAAAGATCTATAGAGATCTAAGCGGATGTTGAGATTGTCCCAATCCAGATACATTGACACCATACTAAAGAGGTTTAGTATAGAACATTCTAAGCGTGGTAATTTACCCGCTTGTTCAGGAATCACTCTCTCCAAATATATATCTCCCAAGACTGATTTGGAGAGGGCTCGCATGCAAGGGATACCCTATGCTTCGACAGTCGGGTCTATCATGTATGTGATGTTATGTACCGGACTGGATGTAGCTTACTCACTAGGTGTAGTGAGTAGATATAAATTAGATCCTGGGAAAAATACTGGACAACTGTGAAGAACATTCTTAAGTACTTGAGAAGGACTAAAGAAATGTTCTTGGTGTATGGTAACGGCGAACTCCAGGTGGAGTCCTTTACCGATTCGAGCTTCCAGAGTGATAAGGACGACGGTAAGTTGGTCTCGGGTTTTGTCTTAACCCTCAATGGAGGGGCGGTATGTTGGAAGAGTTCCAAGCAAGATACCGTAGTAGACTCGACGATGGAGGCTGAATACATCGCTGCCAGCGATGCTGCCAAAGAGGCTGTCTGGATGAAGAAGTTCATAGCTGAACTTGGTATGGTTCCATCCATTGAGCATCCAATACCTGTATATTGTGATAACAATGGAGCTGTGGCTTTGGCCAAGGAACCCCGGTTCCATCAGCGATCCAGACATATTCTTAGGCCGTATCTCCTGATCTTGGAGATAGTAGATCGTCGGGAGATCGAGATCAGGAGAGTTGACACGAAGGACAACGCAGTGGATCCACTCACGAAGGCCTTCTCCCAGACACAGTTTGAGAGAATTTTTGGGATGTTGGGTATGAGATATTGCAACAACTGGCCTTAGTTCAAGTGGGAGATTATTAGGAATATGTATGCCCTAAAGGCCATTATTATATGATATAGTGGATTCTTGGACATATATATAGAGGACTTTCTTGCTCGACATGATAGTATGCTATCTGATTGCTCTTTATCTTAACATGTACACTTGTATTATTATACTGTCTCTTTGATACATGTTGATAAAGCCTTTAGAATGTTTGCTTGACTACCAGGACTATGATGCGGATCATACTAATGGGACTTGTGTAGTCCACAAGCACATCCTTTAATAGTTCCTAGTCGAGGGGATATCGAGATAGGGCATCGATATTCCAGAGTAGACTGGTGTGTACGTTTCTTGACCCTGTATGGGGCGATGGTTGATCCCATAACTATTGGTGTTTGACATCAAAGATTGTACACAGGTGCTCATTAGAGAATGGGTACACTGAACGGAACTCGCCGAGAACTCTTAGATGGTACCATACCTATCGTCAGATAGCAGTTCTCTGGTGACACTGGTGCAGGTTAGTCTGTAGACCCGAGATCGTCATAGTGTCTTGTGTGGTTCTCACTGTGCTTTGATTTCCTCTCTACCACGGCTCAAAGGAGTCGTGCAAACAGGTGGATTTTGGGTACAGTCTCGGGTCAAATGGAGGCAGTGAGCGATAGGAGGGGTTTCGTCTCTCCCGGTATAGGGAGTTGATGTTGCGCTATGCTCGATTGGCTATAACAACAAGTCCCTGACCAGGGCTGATGAGATTTACTGGTAAGTGTTATCAGTAGTTTCTCGAACCGTTATGAGCCATACATCGGCATGACTTATCAAGTTACTGGGGTCTGACGATTCCACCCCTAGACTTGATATACAACATATTAGACGAAGAGACAGGACTGTATGGTAAGTGTTACTTATAGATTTCATGGGAGTTTGGACAAGCTTGCTTGTTGATCTTCTAATCACTCAATACCTGGGTAGCCGTTACGTCCAGCTAGTACCGCTGACGGCTTGTGGGTGAATGATGTGATCATCACCTACTGCTGGCGTATTGACGAGTTTTTAGAGTCCCACATAGAGGCTTCATAGTTCAAGTGAAACGAAGTAGGGTACATATGTTGATATGTGCGGGGGGGGAGGGCATGATTAAATACGAGTATGTGATACCGTATTCTAATCTGGTGGTAATTTGATATCGGTTAGGTTATATGTGATATAACCGGATTATTGAATCAAGTGTTGATTTAATAATATGATATCTATATAAATTATATTTGATATAATTATATATTAACTAGTATTATTGCTCACTAATTATTTTGTTTTCTAAATATATATATATTAATATATGTATATATGACACACACACACACACAGATATATATATTATAAAGCATGGATGGATTTTCTATTTATACAAAATAGAAATGATGAGGTGGAAAAGAAGAGATATGAAAGGAATGAGTGAAGCATGGCTTTGCATTATTTTATTTCATTTCTTACACTATTAAAGTATGGTTGCTATTTTATTATTGAGTTTAAGAGCATGCTTCAATAAGTGAGCATATGATAGGAGCCATTTTTTCTTCACTTGGTTTTTCCTTAGCTCATTGCCTTAGCCATTTCCATTGAGCCCTCTCCTATTACCTTCTTCTTTCTCCTCCTCCTCCAAGCCCTAATCCTCACATGCGATGTGAACCATAGGGCTTTGGATAAATCCTAAGTGAGCTTAGAACCCTTACATCACCATCCCACACTTGATTCGCACTTGAGTTTACGGTGTTTCCTTCACTAAAGAAAGATTAATGAAGAGGTAGCTTGTATTAGAGAAGCATCGGATGGATCATCTTCGGGAAGGTCATGAAGGAAGCTCAATCCAATCTCAACTGGAGTTACGAGGAGTCGTAGGGACTACTATCTGGAGCTTTAGAAGTGAAGGGCACGATCTTTGAGCTTTAGAGGTAACAACTTTTATTTATTTAACAATTCTTTACAAGTACAACTTGAAATGTAAATAAAGGAATAGAAAGCAATGCCCAAACAATGGCATAACTGAAATGAAAAGTATATACAAGTGCCTATGTAGGGTTCCTAGGCACTCTCAAGAGGTCTCACAAGGCATCAACCATGCCAATTTCAAATTTTACGGGTGCCGAGAAACCCTAATACGGATTGTTAACTAGAAGTCTAGGCGATACAATGAAACTAGTTTACAACTAAACTAAAAGAACAGAAATACAACCTTTGCAGATCCGTTTCTCCACCTCCATAGCTCCATGATGAAGTCCTCTCCGCTGTCCAAATCGAACCATGACTCTAGCATCGGCTTCGTCGGAGAAAAAGCGGGCTAGGTCATCGACGACGATGCCGAAGATGATCTACGTCGAGGCATCACTAGATCAAGCTCCACCTTCACCAAGCCATGAAAACTTGTGAAGGAAACACCCTATACTACTTGGCAAGAGATAGAGGATGAAGAAATAGGAAGTGGGTTCACTTTAGAATTGGATTTCTCACTCATTTTTTCAACTTGCCATTGATGAGGCAAGCTTTTCTTCATTGAAGAAGATGAAGAAGAAGAAGAAAGAATATCATAAGTATTTTCAAAATAGAAAATAATATGAATACTTATCATATCCTAACCTTAGTTAAGTGTAGAGAATAGACCATGGTTTGTTTAAATGGTTAGGGTTAAGCATGAAGACAAAATGGTTACAAAGTCAAACCTTCATGAAGATTCAACTACAAACAAAGAAAGCCACCATTTTCTCTTTATTCTTTCCAAAATAAATAAATAAATAAATAAGAAAGAAAAGCAAAACCCTAATCATTAACTTAACCATGGTTTAATCTTTACACTTAACCAAGTTAACACGTATCATCAAACATGATACAATCAAATGCACAAAAGTATATCACATATACAACTTGTGCAAAGCAAGTGAGAAAATCCATTTAAAGTGAACCAATACTAGTTAATGCAAAGTAATATATCAAATATATAATTATGCATTAAATCATTAAATCAACACTTGATTTAACGATCCGATCATATCGCATATAACCGACTAATATGCAATGTATCGACTTATCGAATCAATCCTTGATTCGATAACTAGGTTATATCGCATACAACCATTCGATACATTCATCGCGAGAATAGAATACGGTATTACATACACGCATTATTCTCGGTCCCGCACAAATCTCATATGCGCTCCTATTTCGTTTCGCTTGAGCCAGGAAACCTCTGTGTAGGACTCTAAAGACTCGTCAATACGCCGGCAGCAGATGATGATCATATCAAGCACCCACAAGCCGCAAGCGGTCTGCTAAACGTAACGGCCACCCGGGTATTGAGCGATCAGAAGATCGACGAGCAAGCCCGCTCACACTCCTGTGAATCCAACTAGTAACACTTACCGTACAGTCCGGTCTGATCGTCTGATATGTCGCATATCTCGCCTAAGGGTGGTAAACGTCAGACCCCAATAGCTCGATAAGTCGTGTCGATATGAGGCCTATAACAATTCGAGATACTACTGGTAACACTTACCAGTAAATCTCAGCAACCCTGGCCAGGGATTTTCGGTTATAGCCAATCGAACACAGCGCAACATCAACCCCCTATACCGGGAGAGACGAATCCCCTCCTATCGCTCATTACCTCCATGTGATTCGGGACTGTACCCAAAAACCACCGTTTTGCACGCCCTCTTGGACGTGGTAAGATGGAAATCAAAGCACAGTGGGAACCACACAAGACTCTATGACGATCTCGGGTCAACAGACTACTCTGTACCAGTGTCACCAGAGAACTGCCATCTGACGTAAGGTATAATTCCATCTGGGAGTTCTCGGCGAGTCCGTCCAGTGTACCCAGTCTCTACTGAGCACCCGTATATCATCTCTGATGTCATACACCAATGGATATGGGATCATCCATCGCCCATCTGTATGGGTCGAGAAGGTATACGCTAGTCTACTCTGGTATATCGATGCCCCGTCTCGATACACCCACGACTAGGGACTTTGAAGGATGTACTTATGGACTACCATGTCCCAACTAGTATGATCCGCATCATAGTCCAGGTAGTCAAGTACATATCCTAAGGGCTTTACCAACATGTAACAGAGAGACAATCAGTGTACACGTTAAGGTAAGATCAACCGGATAGCATACTATCATGTCGAGCAAGAAAGTCCTCCCTATATACGTCTTAGCATCCACTACAATATACATCATATGTACAGTAATGGCCTCTAGGGCATACATATAACTAACAATCTCCCACTTGCACTAGGGCCATCTGTAGCAGTGGTTGTAGTATCTCATACTCAACCATCCCATAAAAGTCTCTCTCTGGGAAAAGGCCTTTGTGAGTGGATCCGCCGTGTTGTCTTCTGAGTCTACTCTCCTAACCTCGATCACCCTGGAGATCAACTATCTCCATGATCAGGTGATACTGCCTTAGAATATGTCTGGATCACTGATGGGACGGACGTTCCTTGGCATAAGCCACAACTCCATTGTCACACAATGGGTGGAACTAAGTTCATCTCATGAACAAATATACATCCAGACTGCCTCTTTGGTAGTATCTTAAGTAGCGATGTATCCAGCCTTTATCGTCTAGTATGCCATGGTATCTAGCTTGGAACTCTTCCAACATACCGTCCCTTTACTGAGGGTATAGACAATGCCTGCGACTGACATTCAGTCGTCCTTATCACCCTGAAACCCTTCCAGTGATTCTCCCCAGGATCGGTTGATACCATCTCACTATAACTAGTGAGTATCCTAACATCCAATTAGATCTATCTCATAGATCCAAAACCCAGGATTTAGGAGGTATCACTTTGATCCTATATGGAGAATCCTTGTGATAAGCGGAGATTGACCGAGCGTAGCATAGGAAACTTCTTCCCTATCAAGAGTATGTCATCCACGTACTCTACGAGGATCACCACCATACTCCCTACTATCTTTTTGTATATACAAGGTTCATCTACCATTTTGATGAAGTCAAACTCTTTGACTACCACATCAAAACAGATGTTCCAACTCCGCGATGCCTGTTTTATCACATAAAACATCTTGCTCACGTTTCCGCTGCTCCCACTGTTTACGAAGCCCTCTGGCTGTGTACTTATAGACGCTCTTTTCTAAAACATCATTTAGAAAAGCCGTCATGACACCCAACCGCCAGATATCGTAGTCATGGTATGTAGCCGTGGTAAGTAGGATCTGGATGGACTTAAGCATAGATACTTTTTCATCATTATCCACGCCTGGTCGATGACGAAAACCTTTTAACAAGTCTAGCTTTGAAAGTCTTAACTTTTCCATCTACACCAAGTAATCTTCTCAAGATATACTTGCTCCTGATGGGGATTTAACCCTTCAGATATAACAACCAAAGTCCATACTTTGTTGGTGCACATGGATTCCATCTCAGATCGCTAAGCATCCAGCCATTCTTACAGAGTCCTACTCCTGATGGCCAGTTCGAAACTAGTTGGGTCATCATCTCATGATGCAATCCTCGCTCCCACTGTCATAGAGAAACAGAAGTATCTCTCAGGTGGGTGAGAAACCCTACTAGATCGGCGGAGAGGCTGAGGTTCGTTGGTAACTATTGAATCCTTTGGTTCTTTCAAATCATCAGCTGCAGTTTGTATAGCTGGAACATTTCCAGTTCTACATTATAGACCTTGCCTCGAGCTTGTCCGGATTTTTCTTTTCAGACATAGTCTGGACAACCCCAAATCTTAACTAACTTAAGAGATGGGCTCTTCCCTTATCATATCAAATATGAAGTGGTAGGCAACTGATTTGATTTGAACCCTATTCAATAGGTATGCAGCTTCTCAAGTGCATAACTCCCAAAAGGAAATAGGTAACTCAGTAGTACTCATCATAGAGCACACCTTATCATATAGGGTGTGATTGCTTCGCCCCGATACACCAACGTGCTATGGTGTATTCGGAGGAGTAATGCTGAGAGAGAATCTCATTTTCCTTTAGAAAAGTCCAAGAATTCCGTGCTCAAGTATTCTCCTCCTTGATCTCATCAAAGGACATAATACTTATACCCGTATTGGTTCTCTACTTCTATCTTATATTCTGTGAATATCTCAAAAGGTTCGGACTTGTGTTTCAACAGGAACATAGGTCTGAATCTCGAGAGGTTATCAGAGAATGTAACGAAGTACAAAGAACCAGTCTTGGCATATGTAGACAGGGGACCTTACATACATCAACATGTATCATCCCAAGAGTTCACTAACTCTTTCTCTGTTTCCAGTAAACGGAGCTATGGTCATCTTATCTCTGTGACATGACTGGTCAAGTTTCATAAGATGTAAATTCAAACTGATTTAAATATGCATCTAAATGTAACTTGAGCTAGTCGGGTCGCATTGATATGACTTAGTCTACAATACCTTAAGAAGGATCCGTTCATTTCTGAACTCTTCCTCTTATGTGTGTTCCATATACTAAGAATGTAGTTTGCTTTAGAACATCAATGCTTTTAGATAACGTGCCTGAACCGATCAACTTTTGATATAGGAAATGTTCAAAACATTATCCAACTATACAAAATTTTATCATTTCTTTACTAATAAAGAGATAGATATGATTTTGTATATCAGGTTCGGTATCTAATAACATTCGTTCAGAATCAATGTATTTGGAATACAGGGTGACAGTGACCAACAGACGTGGCTGCAACACTTGCCCCGTTTTCTGCCTCATGAAACTTATCACCCGTTCTCAGTTCTCTACCTAGCTGTAGCCCTATGTAACAGATTACATATCTGGGATCCTGATCTGGTATCACATACCCAGGACGTAGAGGATACAGAGAAACAGTTCTTTGTAACGAACACACCCGAAGATGATGCATCATATGCACTTTCCTCGTTTGGGCGGCACGGGAAATCTGGTATTCCCCAATTTCCTGCTCTGTCTTATAACATTTATAAGTTGGAGCGGGACCAACGTTCCCCAGCTCAGTATAATAAGCGGGTTCGGTCAATATTCCGTATTATTATCTTGATTAAGGCGTGATATGGTCGCTGCCTGGAGAGAGAGAGAAGAAAACACTCAGCGTGCGCTCTTGCAAGAATAGATTGGTTATAATTTTATCTAATCAGGATGGCTCCCACTGTTTTTTATCAAATCTTCCTTCAAACCCAAAAAGGAAAGACTAGCCGGGATTAATTACACACTACAAGTTCGCCAATCTTTCAGCCAGGCCAGTGTCGGTACTTTGAGGGAGGTCCCCCGTGCTTTCGCACGAACCTAATTAATGTAAACCTCGCTTTCCCAGAGGCGTACCCCCGTTGACACCTTTCTAGACACCTACTTGATTGGCTAATTGTAATGTGTAAAGCTCTCCCAGGAGTAACTCTTACTCACAGCGGGTATCGGGATCCAACTATCTCATAGAAGGTATGCAATCTCATTGCAAATTTCAACACTTGAAATTCCCGATAATATTTTGCCCCTAACGTGCTATGACCTTGATGAAAGCCAACAAACCATAGCCTGCTAGTCAAGTTCAACCCGTACATTTCTTGATTGAATTAAACCCACCCACACGACCCTTGACGAAAGCCAACAAAGCCGCACGACTACCCTAATCCAATCGCATCGTATGCAGCAGATAAGCAGCATATAGCTACCGCACACTGCACCTTGATGAAAGCCAACAAATGCAGCACGAATACTATATACAACTTATCTGAAATGACGGAGGGCTACGACAGGTTTTTATGAAAATCTATTGCGTAATGAACTTGATATCGTTGTAGAATCAAATGAATTTTGAAATGGAGTGTTTTTTAGGCTTTTCTAGTTTTGCTAAAGGAGTCACTCCCGGTGAAGGGATCGTCGGTCCTTTCCTCGTCGAATGAGGTGCTGGATATATCATATATATCACTGTGCAAAGAAAAAACTCTTAAAAGCAATCAAAAGACAAACCGAGTGAGTAGCATCTGCCAGTTATTGCTAAAGGAGTCACTCCCTGTGAAGGGATCTCGGTCCTTTCCTCATCGAATAAGGTGCAGGATATATCACATATACCTCTGTGCAAAGCAAGAACTGTAGCTACCTTTTTTATTTTGAAATTCGATTCTACAACATCTTAGGTTTCTTTTATTTCATTAATCACATTAATGAAGTCCCATCAATTAAGTTACCTAAACATCACAGATAAATAGGACGTACACTTATGCCATCCGCATTCGCTTCGATGTCCCCTCGTGCACTGTTAGGTTAGGTAACTAACGGCAGAGCGGGGCAGGGCTAGCGCGGGTGTAAAACATAAGTAACATCTATATAATATATCATATATACTATATACAGTATCCATCACAGAACATCACATGATCACATAACAGATATTGCAGCAGAAGAATCATATGAAATATTGGATAAATTAGGACGTCCGTGTTTTCAATACGAGCCAGTATAAAACACGGATTCCACGGTCGCGATGAATAGCCAAACCCACACCCCTAGACCCCTACGAGAGCGACAAGCAACCCTACCAATTCTAGAGTTAGGAGACCCGGACTCGACTCCTCGAGTTGGTCTCCCACTGGACTCCAGAACCCGGTTACTTGTGCTCCCCTCCTTGGGTCTATCCTAGTGCGGAAAAGTAAATAATATACAAAAGGTGACATCTTCCGCAACCTGGAAGTGCCCCAATAAAAGAATATTACATACAAGTTTTTACATGAATGAAAATGAAAAACACTCATCTCACATAAAAACCCCCCGGCTATTCAAACACGACGATCCAATATAACATATCCAGCAACACATAACATCACATGTCATCAACGTAAGTAAATATGCGCATCCCAATTGTCGTTGACATATAGCAACGAAACCGGCGATATCCCATATTACACTTACGGTCACAGAAAAGAAAGTGTAAAACTACAACAGTTGGAATCCGCAATCCGCACAGACATCGCATGCCTAATCAAATGAATACCTTAGACATCACATGCCTAACAATTATAAACCCCGCATTTTAGTCTAAAAATCGAAAACACTTTTCAATATCAAGTCGGGCAATTCAACAAGATTCCCGAACTCCTGATCGAATGCTCGTCGCAAACTTCAGTAGACGGCAGCACCCCCGATACCGTCGACGAAGTGCACCAAGGCGGAACACCGCTACTGGGAGCACCCAAACGGATGCTTTCGGCGACGGGGTTCTCCTACAGTCACTTGGTCGGGGCTATGGAGTGAGGCTGTCTTTTAAGTTTACCCGACGAGTATCCGCGTACGCTAAGTGATTGCGACAGACTTTTGATCACATCAAAATTCCGTGGCAACCGATCAAGTGAGACTAAACCGCTAGATTTATAACATTCATTCAGTTATCTCATAACTACTTGTGGATTCCAAGTATTGTATCACATTACGGATAAATAGAAAATGTTAAACTTTTCGATCGAACATTCAAACACCTAAGTTTTCCCGATACAGATCAACACATGAAACAAGTCTAAAAACATTCAGTTCGTGCCTCAGTACCAACGGTCCAGCCGTAGAAGGGTCAAGCCAACGCCTCACATGTGGCACGCCGTACTGCCCCAAACCCGAAGGTTCAAAGGGCAGTTCAAGACGGTCACATAATCGAGTTAAGGTTTGTTGTCTTCTAGAGGGACCATCGCGTTACTTGCACTACTTAGAACGTCTTTAAACCACGGAAATATCCAACACTTGGAAATTTCCCGACAGGGGAAAAGTTGGGTATTTATATCCGGTCGAACTTTTTAACATATTCTAAAATTTCCGGAAAGCCACATAGACAAAGTTAGACAATCCGATCAAAACACCGAGTCCCCAATACAACCCAGAAAACTCAACTCTTGAGTTCAGAAAAAAATATATCCCAGGAAAACCAGCACTGCAAAATAGGAATTACTATGCAAAATTCAATGGGAGAAGAGACAAAATGGCTGCGGAACAGCCGCATTAGCACGCTAATGCCGCGGTTCCGCCGCACTTTAGAAAGATCATTAGGTAATTTTTGCACCGTAATTCTTAGAATTTCCTGCTGAATTTTCTGCATATTTTTAATCTGGAAAAAATCCAGTTTTTAGAAAAAGTCCAGAGAGCTAATTCGTTTTAGGGTTTCGGTTCGATCGGGTTTCAAACTTCGTCTACGCATTGCCTAAGGCTCTAGCTAGGCTCTGATACCACTGTAGGGTTCCTAGGCACTCTCAAGAGGTCTCACAAGGCATCAACCATGCCAATTTCAAATTTTACGGGTGCCGAGAAACCCTAATACGGATCGTTAACTAGAAGTCTAGGCGATACAATGAAACTAGTTTACAACTAAACTAAAAGAACGGAAATACAACCTTTGCAGATCCATTTCTCCACCTCCATAGTTCTATGATGAAGTCCTCTCCGCTGTCCAAATCGAACCATGACTCTAGCATCGGCTTCATCGGAGAAAAAGCGGGCTAGGTCATCGACGACGATGCCGAAGATGATCTACGTCGAGGCATCACTAGATCAAGCTCCACCATCACCAAGCCATGAAAACTTGTGAAGGAAACACCCTATACTACTTGGCAAGAGGTAGAGGATGAAGAAATAGGAAGTGGGTTCACTTTAGAATTGGATTTCTCACTCATTTTTTCAACTTGCCATTGATGAGGAAAGCTTTTCTTCATTGAAGAAGATGAAGAAGAAGAAGAAAGAATATCATAAGTATTTTCAAAATAGAAAATAATATGAATACTTATCATATCCTAACCTTAGTTAAGTGTAGAGAATAGACCATGGTTTGTTTAAATGGTTAGGGTTAAGCATGAAGACAAAATGGTTACAAAGTCAAACCTTCATGAAGATTCAACTACAAACAAAGAAAGCCACCATTTTCTCTTTATTCTTTCCAAAATAAATAAATAAATAAATAAGAAAGAAAAGCAAAACCCTAATCATTAACTTAACCATGATTTAATCTTTACACTTAACCAAGTTAACACGTATCATCAAACATGATACAATCAAATGCACAAAAGTATATCACATATACAACTTGTGCAAAGCAAGTGAGAAAATCCATTTAAAGTGAACCAATACTAGTTAATGCAAAGTAATATATCAAATATATAATTATGCATTAAATCATTAAATCAACACTTGATTTAACGATCCGATCATATCGCATATAACCGACTAATATGCAATGTATCGACTTATCGAATCAATCCTTGATTCGATAACTAGGTTATATCGCATACAACCATTCGATACATTCATCGCGAGAATAGAATACGGTATCACATACACGCATTATTCTCGGTCCCGCACATATCTCATATGCGCTCCTATTTCGTTTCGCTTGAGCCAGGAAACCTCTGTGTATGACTCTAAAGACTCGTCAATACGCCGGCAGCAGATGATGATCATATCAAGCACCCACAAGCCGCAAGCGGTCTGCTAAACGTAACGGCCACCCGGGTATTGAGCGATCAGAAGATCGACGAGCAAGCCCGCTCACACTCCTATGAATCCAACCAGTAACACTTACCGTACAGTCCGGTCTGATCGTCTGATATGTCGCATATCTCGTCTAGGGGTGGTAAACGTCAGACCCCAATAGCTCGATAAGTCGTGTCGATATGAGGCCTATAACAATTCGAGATACTACTGGTAACACTTACCAGTAAATCTCAGCAACCCTGGCCAGGGATTTCCGGTTATAGCCAATCGAACACAGCGCAACATCAACCCCCTATACCGGGAGAGACGAATCCCCTCCTATCGCTCATTGCCTCTATGTGATTCGGGACTGTACCCAAAAACCACCGTTTTGCACGCCCTCTTGGACGTGGTAAGATGGAAATCAAAGCACAGTGGGAACCACACAAGACTCTATGACGATCTCGGGTAAACAGACTACTCTGTACCAGTGTCACCAGAGAACTGCCATCTGACGTAAGGTATAATTCCATCTGGGAGTTCTCGGCGAGTCCGTCCAGTGTACCCAGTCTCTACTGAGCACCCGTATATCATCTCTGATGTCATACACCAATGGATATGGGATCATCCATCGCCCATCTGTATGGGTCGAGAAGGTATACGCTAGTCTACTCTGGTATATCGATGCCCCGTCTCGATACACCCACGACTAGGGACTTTGAAGGATGTACTTATGGACTACCATGTCCCAACTAGTATGATCCGCATCATAGTCCAGGTAGTCAAGTACATATCCTAAGGGCTTTACCAACATGTAACAGAGAGACAATCAGTGTACACGTTAAGGTAAAGATCAACCAGATAGCATACTATCATGTCGAGCAAGAAAGTCCTCCCTATATACGTCCTAGCATCCACTACAATATACATCATATGTACAGTAATGGCCTCTAGGGCATACATATAACTAACAGCCTACACTCTGGGTCAATGGCAAACTGCTCCAAGTCCTCAGTACTGGGCTCGATCTCTAGTGAGTCCGATCCACCTGACAACATTTTAAAGAAAGAAGAAAAGGAATGTCATCAGCGAACAATTTCTCCGTAAGTCCCAAAGATAGGTAGAGATAAAATAGACAGAAAGAGAGTGTAACTAGTAATGTTTAATTAACACAGTTGTTTGTAGTTTGGTACAGAATATGCCAGTGTATATGAGAGGAGTCCCACTATTCCGGAGACTAATGTATACGGAGCACAAGGAACCATTCAGCCACAGTACAACGGCAATGGATATTCAGGTTAGGTGTATTTAAATGACCGTCTCGTGCCACTTCTAACACATTCCGTAACAGTCTACCCCTTTAAACCCCGTAATGTATTTTTTATTAAATTGTATTGCTTTGTGTAATAGATTGTACGACTTGCCGAAACTATGATATCAGGTAAATAGAATGGATATAATGGATAGACATGTAAACAGAGTATATCCATGGTTTGGTTCAGTCAATATAGATTAAATTCTGGTATAGACGGATTCATGTTGTATTGTAGTTATACTTGAACTGGATTCAAGTCAGATTGATTTCATATTTGACCGTGACTCGAACTGAGTCAGGCTTTTAAACAGAATTGAAGTCCTGATTTAGTTTTTAGTGTTATCGGTAACTGCTGCATATGGACGACAAGATTTTTGTCTTTTTCCAAGAAAATTACTGTGTTGATAACACTGTTATTAGATTATCCATCTTAGATAGGCAAGCACCCATATTCTCCGGCTCCCCGAGGCTTAAGAGAACTGGTCCCACTTAAACCTATATTTACTCGGGTCCTTATTGTAATTTAGTATAACTTGAGGGAGTTTTATCTAAAAATAGTTTTGATATATTTTCAAAATACAGCTCAAGTATTTAATTATCGTCTTTAGGATTTTTATAGATGTATATTTTATAAAAGTAAAATTTTCTAGTGAGCAGAACCTAGTTTTCATTGTATATGGTATTTTAATGAAATATTGGAATTTGTATTGAATTGTAATGGTAGTTTCATGAAATTATGATTCTTTTGATTTAGAAAACATGGAATATATATATATAATATTTTTAAAGTAGATATTTTGATTATATTTATATATATCTAATATTTATAAAAATAGAATTTATTTATTAAATAGAAATCACTTTTTTCTTAAAAAAATGCATTAAAAATTCCATCGAGATCGAATGCTTCTTGCGGAGGTTTGCATCTCGCTCTACTAGGCCCGAGAATGTACGATAACCCGCACTATTCCAATTGGGGTTCCCCAAAATTGGTTGTAGAGGCGCAATTGGACGGAATTAAATAACACACTTTTTAAAGAAAACGGTTTTTGAATGTTTAAGGTATTTATTCATAAAATCGTATTTTCCCATAAATTAGAATCCAAAAATTCATCGTTCTATGTCAAAAATGTGTGTTGTAATGAGGTAGGTCATTACCTCGTGAGTTATCTAAAAGTAATACGGTTAAATTGAACAATCATAAGTTGTATGTAACATGATAGTATTTTACTATAAAAGTGAAATAAAAATTGCAACATGAATTATTTTGAGGTGAAACTTGTTCTAATGTGTTTATTTACGTTTTTTAAACATTATGAGAGAATATAGTATTTTATTATTTAAGAAAAATGGAGTTTTTAAAGAAAAACGAATCGGAAGTCAGAATAACTCCGCTTCCGATGAATTTTGAAAAAGAAAAGTTTTAGAATAGAGATGGAGGAGGTGAGTGGGGACTTACAGGCTATAAAGAAAGAGGAGAGAAGGAGGAAGCTCTCGGAACCGTCGGGGCGTCTTTTCGTCGCCAGGATCTCTCCGAAACGTCTTCGAAACTTTGTCTCTTGCTAACTCCACTTGTACAGCTTGGGACTTGGAATTTTTAGAGAGTTTTTGTAATGAAATTCTGAATGAGGAGAGGTGAAATGTGGTGTGGTATTTATAGAGAAAATTAGGGTTTAAGGTAATGAATTGGAGAATTAAAAATATGCATTAAAATATGGATTAATGGCTATTTTTAATTCTCTGAAAATGTGCAGAGAAATCAAATAACATGGGGGTAGTGGGGTAGGCGAAGGGGTGTAGGGTTAAAAATTTCAGAGCAGTACTTACGGTTTTAACCGTCGGTGCCGGCCTCCCTTTCTCATCTCGCCGGTCCAAACCGGTGGGATAGGGCTCAGATCTTGGCCATGTGTTCCTGTCGCTTGGCATACCCCAGTGCACATTTTTGAGTACTTTGTGAATTTTTATTTTACGTGTAGTGCACGTGTAAACTTTTGAGCTTCTAAAAGTTTAAAAGAAAATCAATTAAAAAATATATGTGGCTGGGGAGATTCGATCACAGAGGCTACGTCACAGCAGTGCAAGGTTTTACCAATGAGTTACAAGTGGTTTCTTGCTGTTCAAAACCAATTCAAATACTTATAGTGTACACAGAATTGCAAATACTCCATTTGTACATTAAAATTTAATCAAATTTCATGTATACTGAAATAGAGTTGTTACATTCTACCATCCTTACAAAAATTTTCGTTTTCGAATTTTACAATTATTTTAAGGACTAGCTTACAAACAATTAAGGATATCTTGAACGCATGTCGTCCTCTCCTTCCCACGTTGATTCTCCTCGTGAGTCTTTTCTCTACATCACTCGAACCAAGTTTACTTCCTTGTTCCGAAGTGACTTCACCTTTCTATCCAGAATTTCAACAGGTTGTTGCTCACAGGATAAATCTGGCTGTACAGTGAGCTCGGAGTGACCAAGAATATAGCTGGGGTCACTCACATACCTTCTGAGTTGGGCTATGTGGAACATATTGTGCACTCCTTCTAATGAAGGTGGAAGTGCCAAGCGATAAGCAACATCACCGACTCGTTCGAGTATGTCGAATGGTCCAATATACCTTGGACCGAGCTTACCCCACCTTCCAAAACGAATCACTCTACGGTTTGGAGATATCTTCAAAAATACATGATCTTCCGGTTGGAACTCCAAGTGACGGTGTTTTGCATCAGCCCAGTGCTTCTATCGATCTTGGGCTATGCGTATTCTTTCTCTGATAGTGCGAAATACATCCACTGCTGCTACTATCATCTCAGATCCAAGGAGTTCTTTATCTCCAATGTCGTCCCAACTTAATGGTGAACGACACTTCCTTCTATATATAGCTGCAAACGGTTCTATTCTTATACTTGCTTGGTAGCTGTTGTTGTATGAAAACTCCACAAGATGTAGGTGATCTTCCCACGATCCTCCGAAGTCTAGCATACACGCTCTTAGCATATCTTCAAAGATCTGAATTGTTCGCTCAGACTGTCCATCTGTTTGTGGATGGTAAGCTGTGCTGAAGTTCAGACTTGTTTCTAAGCTAGCTTGCAGACTCTGCCAAAATTGCGATCAAAATCTAGTGTCACGATCGGAGACAATGCAAACCGGTACTTCATGTAATCTCACGATTTCCTACATGAGTTCATGGGTATCAGAGATAGTGCATATTGAAGATTTAAATCTTACTTAGATTCTTACCTACATGTACTTCTTTGCTAGTGTCTCAGTAGATTGGACAACTCGAAATGGGATGAAGTGAGCCAACTTTATGAGTCAATCCACAATAACCCATACCGCATCGTTACCCTTCGTGCTGCGAGGAAGTGCAGTCACAAAATCCATAGTGATGTGTTGCCACTTCCATTCTGGGATAGGTAACGGTTGAAGTAAACCAGCTGCCCTGTGATGTTCAGCCTTTACTTGCTGACACACCAAGTATTTTGCGACACTTCTGGCTACTTCATGCTTCATTCTATGCCACCAGTAATTTTGACGCAGATATTTGTACATCTTTGTACCTCCAGGGTGTACTGAATAAGGAGAGCTGTGAGCTTCTTTCATCAACTCTTCTCGTACAGAACCTTTGGGTACACACAACCTGCTGTCGTATCTCAAAGATCCGTCTTCATGGATGATGAAGTCCGTTCGTAGTCCACTTTCTACTTGTTCTCTGATCTTTTGCAACTTAGCATCACTTGCTTGAGCTGCTTTGATCTGATTGACAATGGTAGATTGAACTTGTAAGTTCATCAAACTTGAAGAGTTACCTAGCATGACCGCTTCAATCTCCATCTGATTCAAATCTTGTTGGAGCTTCCACTGTGCGGTGAGATTCAATGCTAATGGTTGGCGACTAAGTGCATCAGATACTACATTCACCTTCCCTGAATGATATTATAAGTTGATATCGAAGTCTGCCATAAGTTCTAACCATTTTCTCTGCCGTATATTCAACATTTTCTGAGTAAACACATATTTTAGACTCTTGTAATCTGTGTATATGTCTACTCGTTCACCAAGAAGATAATGGCGCCAAATTTTGCGAGCAAAGATAACGTCTGGCAACTCCAAATCATGCATTGGATAGTTGCGCTCATGAATCTTCAGCTGTCTTGAAGTATAAGCTACAAATTTACCGTGCTGATGTAGAACACATCCTAATCCCTTACCGGATGCATCGCAATGCACTTCAAAACCTCTAGTTTAGTCCGGTATTACGAGAATAGGTGCTGATGTCAATCTTGATTTGAGTTCTACGAAAGCTCATTCGCATGCTTCTAACCACACGAATTCTTCATCTTTACATATGAGCTTGGTTAGGGGTATTGCAATCTTCGATGATCCTTCAATAAACCTTCTGTGATATCCTGCTAAACCCAAGAAGGTTCAAATATCCTTCATTGACTTCGGTGTCGGCCATTCGCTTACTGCTGATACTTTAGCTGGATTTACAGAGATTCCATCGCCTGATACAATATGTCCGAGGAAACCAACTTGATCTAGCCAAAACTCGCACTTGCTGTACTTGGCATAGAGTTGATGTTGTCATAAAGTCTCCAGGACAATTCGTAGGTGCTCAACATGTTCTTTCCGACTCTTAGAATACACCAGGATATCGTCGATGAAGATGACAACAAACATGTCTAGGTACTCTCGGAAAACTTGATTCATTAGGTTCATGAATATAGCTAGTGTGTTGGTCACTCAAAATGGAATCACAAGAAATTCATAATGTCCATAGCGAGTTCTGAATGTCATTTTATGTATATCAGATTCTTTGACCTTCACCTGATGATAACCCGAATGGAGATCTAACTTGGAGAAAATGCAAGACCCACTTAGCTGATCGAACAGGTCGTCGATGCGCGGAAGTGGATACTTGTTCTTTATAGTTACTTCGTTCAGAGTTCTATAATCAATGCACATTCTGTATGAACCTTCCTTCTTCTTCACAAGTAGAACTGGCGATCCCCAACTTGAAGTGCTGGGACGAATCCATCCTTTCGTCAATAATTCATCCAACTGAGTACGGACCTCCTTCAAACCTTCAGGGCTTAACCGATATGGTACTTTGATCACCGGTTGTGCTCTAGGTACCAAATAAATGCTAAATTCAAGAGCTCGATCGGGAGGCAAACCTGATATGTCTTCAGGAAATACATCGTCGAACTCTCGAACTATCTCTGGCTTCGATCCTTCCTCCGCTTGAAGTGCTGCAATCACTGCCTTCTTTGGTTTTGCTTTGTATGTGCTTGGCTCCAGGGTATGGTCTCCACTTTTAAAGTAAAAGACCGGATGGTCTGGAATCTCGAACACTACCCTCCTTTGACGACATTCGATGGTAGCGTAAAAAGTTCCATGCCAATCTATACCCAAAATGACATCGAAATTCGGTATATCCTGCACCTTGAAGTTAGTATAGAATTCTCTGCTGCAGATGAATACTGGACATAGATCGTATCCTATTATTGCCTTTACAACGCCGTTCCCTGAACTGACATTCTAGCTGGATACGAGAGGTTTGACTGGAATCGCATAAGTTCGGATGAATCGTTGCGACATTGAGCAATGAGATGCTCCAGTATCGAAGAGTGCTAGTGCAGAAAGTGAGGCTACTAAGATTGTACCTATGTTATATGGGATATGTTTTAGGTATAGAAAAATATATGGATATAACAAGTATTGAACAGCTTTGAAAATTGAAAGTTTACCAGTAATGACTTGGCCAGTGGGTTCAGCTTCTTCCACAGTCATTGTGAAAGCTTGTCGCCTCGGTACATTCCTCCTTGCCGGAGGAGCATTCCTCTATCCGTTCCTCTATACTTGAGGTAAGTTCCTTTGAGCTTGATAGAACTGAAGAGGAGGAGGTGCAGTCGGTCCATGAGGTGGTGGAGCTGGGAGAGCTAGTCGTGGAGAAGGTGCCTGGATAGCTGGACGCTGCTGATAAGTAATTACTGGTCTGGGTGCAGCATTTGGGTTGTGTCTACGAGGACAAGACCCAATGTCATGAGTGGCTGAGCCGCAGACTAAGAAAAGGCGATTTGCACGCCGTCAGTCTTTTTCTAAATGTCCATCCCTCCTGCAGTAGGTGCAAAAGGCTGGACTGGGCTGGTTGTTTAGTACTCCTGGTCTCTTGGGCATAAAAGGTGGCCTTAAGGAGGCACCTCCTGCCATCTGAGTTGCAGGGTGCTTCACTCCGGCAGATTGGGGTTTACCCTTCATCTTCACCACTGCCTCATATCGACGGGCAGCTTTCAGGGCCAGTTCGTGGGTTAGGAAATCCTTTGTAGCTAAGGCAGCTTGGATCTCCGGATCTAACCTTTGCTGAAATCTTCTGGATTGTTCTCCGCCGAAAGACGCGACCGGGACGTTGGGACGTCCGGCATGAATTTAGGGGCATATGCTATTTGGTTTTATCTGTCCACCTCTCCGAAGATGCCAAGTTGATTTATGGCACCGTGTATCGGAGGTTTAGACAGATGTGGCCATTGTAGCAGATTTTGTCAGATTCCCCTCGTGTACGAGGGGTTTTTGATTGTGGGGACGATCTTCCCTGCAGGCGCAAGTCTCTGCAGTTAATTATGCTAGCGCATAGGGGTAACCACTTTCTCTTTCTCTAGATGGTCACTTCGTGTCGTGTGTGTTTGTTTTATTTTTGGTTGCCCATGGATTGTATACGGAGACTAATTTATGTTGTCTCCCATAGGGCGTGGATTAGTCCAAATCCGTATTTTCTTAGATTTGGGTTTAAGGATCGTTAATCTCATTGAGATTAAGATCAACTTAAACGTTTGCTGAGGATACGTTATTCTAATTTTAGACTAAGATCTACTCAACAGGATTTTGGGATCACTTAGATACAACGAAAGAGTATTTGGACTCTATCGTTTTAGTTTAGGGACGTTACGGTCCATTGGGTTTAAGGATATCGTAGTCCATGGAGTTTAAAGACATCATAGTCTGTGTTTAAAGACATCATAGTCTAGTTTAAAGACATCATAGTCTATGGGGTTTAAAGACATCATAGTCGGTAAACTTTCTGGTTGTCGGGACCCGCCACCTCTCTGAAGACGTTGAAGAATTACAATGACACATATCAGAGGTGTGAAGAGATGTACCCTTGAACCAATGTTGGTTGGGACTAAGACCAATTGAAGAGATTGTGAGCACATGGGCTCAGTTAATCTGAATTAAGGACTTATGGCCAACTTGAGCTCAGTCCACTCAAATTTGAATAAAATGTTGAACATTGATTTAGGCTCAGTCCTTTTTTTATTTAACAATGCTGAGCATTGATTTGGGTTCTGACATCTTTTTTTTCTTTTGTCTTTTACTGAGTGTTGAACACTTTTTATGGCGCTGGGCTTTATTTAAAGAACACTTTGTGTTCCCTCAGCGCACACGAGAGGAGCACGTGGTGCGCTTGGCGCTGAGCGCCAGACCTGGAGCGCTGAAGCGCTTCTTGTGAAATAGCGCACACGTGAGGAGCACGTGGTGCGCTTGGCGCTGAGCGCCAGACTTGGAACGCTGAAGCGCTTCTTATGAAATATCGCACACGTGAGGAGCACGTGGTGCGCTTGGGTCTGAGCGCCAGACTCGGAGCGCTGAAGCGCTTCTTATGAAATAGCGCACATGTGAGGAGCACGTGGTGCGCTTGGCGTTGAGCACCAGACTTAGAACGCTGAAGCGCTTCTTATGAAATAGCACACACGTGAGGAGCACGTGGTGCGCTTGGCGCAGAGCGCCAGACTTGGAGCGCTGAAGCACTTCTTATGAAATAGCGCACACGTGAGGAGCACGTGGTGCGCTTGGCGCTGAACGCCAGACTTAGAGCGCTGAAGCGCTTCTTTGGCAGTTCTGGTCAGTTCTGTGCTCTGAGAATTAAATTCTCGTTTATAAGGGACTTTGTCTCATGGATCAAAGAACTAAGTTCTTCTTTTTATGAAGAGATGCTATGATCTCTCCTATTTTTGTGAAAGACTTTGTCTTGTAGATCTGTGATCTAGAAAAAGAACTAAGTTGTTTTGATGTGAGAGTTAAACTCTCAAAAATCGAGGAGATGTTATGATCTCACTTATTATCATTTACCTTGAAGAAAATTTCTTCTTCTTAGAGCTTGCTCTTCTATTTTCCTTTTTGAAGTTTATAGGGGGGTTCCTCTGTATAAGACTTGAAGTCTTGGGTCCTTTATATAGGGGTGGCTGATTTGTTAAATCAGTTAAGGAAATCTCTCATTGAGATTTCTGATTGATTTGGGGAATGTTTTCCACCATTGGATCTTTGATCCAAGAGCTTTTGTCTTACAGAAGATAGTTTTCTTGTTATTAACAAGATTGGGAAAGTATTTTCCCATACCGAACTTATTCTGTATCTTGGTGATTTTTAATCACCATTGGATTTTTGATCCAACGGTGCTATAATTTACAGAGTACAATATTTCTTGTTTGGAAAGATTTGAGGAGTATTTCCTCAACAGAATTTTATTCTGGTACTTTGATGATTTTTAATCATCTTCGTTGGATCTTTGATCCAAGGGTAGGGAACATTTAGTTCTAGCGCTGGCGCTTTCGTGCTTTGCACGTAAGGCGCTGTCTCAGAGTTTTTGACTCTTAGCGCTAGCGCTCTCGTGCCTTACATGTGAAGTGCTGCCTCAGAGTCTTTGACTCTTAGCGTCAGCACTCTTGGCGCCAGCGCTCTCGTGCTTTGCACGTGAGGCGCTGCCTCGGAGTCTTTGACTCTTGGTGCTAGCGCTCTCGTGCCTTGCACGTGAAGCACTGTCTCAGAGTCTTTGACTCTTGGCGCTGGCGCTCTTGGCGCGAGCGCTCTTATGAGGCGCTATCTCATTACTGAAGGTGTCTTTTCACCTTCTTTCTCCGCTTTTCCTGAGTCAAACTTCTTTTTCCCAGATCTTGGAAATAGTTCCATCATGCACAGCATTTTCTGTGTCTAGTCTTAAATGTCTCCCTTTATAATTTGAAGCAATACTTCTCTTCTCTCTCACTTTTTAGAGAATCATTTTGACAGAGAAGAGTTATGGCTTGTAGTCGCCCACATGCTCGCCGGCAGCCATGGGAGGTGCCCATTGAGGAAATTGTTGCTCGTTTTGCTGTGCGCTTGGTGAACCCTACTCTTACGGATGACCAATGCGAAACGGTGCTGCACGAGCTCTTGACTCATATAGGATCTCCTCTACCCATCGGCTCCATTTGGCTTCGGATGGTCTTCTTGTCCTTGATCGATGATATTCCCCCTCCTCTGGTGGAGATGACTCCGGCAATGCTCGACACAGCGTAAGACAAGATCGAGTGCTTCCACGAGGCACTTTTGATCACCACAGCTCTGAGGGATCGCTCTACTCGGCTGCTAAGCCAGATACGGGCTCAGCGGGTCGTCATTTCTGCCTTTGCTGATGGGTGCGGTACGACCGATGGGTAGCTACTCCTCGTGAAGATCGCCACTTTGTCATGGTGGAGAAGGCAGATAGAAAGTTAGATAATTTTATCCATAGTTTTGTGAATCACTGTACTTTCGACCCCATGTTTGGTGATTTATTTACTGTAGAATAAAATGTTCAATTAAATGCTTTGTTTTTGTCGTTGAACAACTGTTCTTCCTCTGATGTGTGCATGTGCGTATATGAATGTGCCTGGTTTCACACATATCTGTAAACGAAACTTAAGCCGGCATAAACAGGAACAAATAGCTCTTAGTCGAAGATTTTGGCGGGAATAAATTCCCCCCACTACTTTGCCCACGTAAGTATATACGTGGGTGAAGTAGTGCAGAGTAATTCAAAGCTTATGACCGGTTTCAAGTCAGTATATAACTTTCAGAATCTTGATCTGAGAAGATAACGAGCGGACACAAGCGTCGTCATTTATCATTGACTCAAATCTCAACTCTTAAGGGATATAGTTCCAAACCCTCAATCCCATAAGTTGCACCCTTCTATTTCTTTATGTCTTAATCTGGCGTGAAGTAATTTATATGCTCTTGAGTAACTTCTCCATTTCAGTGGCATATAGCTTTGGCAAGTGTGGCCCATAGATGGTAAATAACTGTTCATCCTGAACTCTTTATAGGGCAGCGATGGCTTAGGAAACAGGGTTAGGATCTGTTGCCTAAGAATTTTCAACTTTATGAGCCGTGAGGATCTTATAAAGACTTTTCTCCCTACGAGTCGTGAGGATTTCGTATGTGTATTTTCTCTTTAGGAATCGTGAGGATTCCTAAGTGCGTTTTCTCTTGAGAGTCGTAAGGATCTCACAAGAGAATTTTATCCCTTACAAGTCGAGAGGACTCGTAAGAGGTTGGTGAGTTGACTTGTTTCCGAATCGAAGCATTGCTCTGATAGGGGGGGGTCAAGGGTTGACTTTCTCCGTTTTCTACGGTGTCAGGATTGACTTTCTCCGTTTTCTACGGTGTCGGGATCGACTTTCTCCGTTTTCTACGGTGTCGGGATCGACTTTCTCCGTTTTCTATGGTGTCGGGGTCTACTTTCTCCATTTTCTACGGTGTCGGGATCAACTATCTCCGTTTTCTACGGTGTCGGGGTCGACTCCGTTTTCTACGGTGTCGGGATCGACTTTCTCCATTTTCTACGGCGTCGGAGTCAACTTTCTCCGTTTTCTACGGTGTCGGGGTTGGCTTTTCTCCGTTTTCTACGGTGTCGGGATCGACTTTCTCCATTTTCTATGGTGTCCGGGTTTACTTTTTCCGTTTTCTACAGTGTCGAGATCGACTTTCTCCGTTTTCTACGGTATCGGGGTCGACTTTCTCCGTTTTCTACGGTGTCGGGATCGACTTTCTCCGTTTTCTACGGTGTCGGGGTCGACTTTTTCCGTTTTCTAGGGTGTCGGGGTCGACTTTCTCCGTTTTCCACGGTGTCGGGATCGACTTTCTCCGTTTTCTACGGTATCGGGGTGGACTTTCTCCTTTTTCTACGGTGTCGGGATCGACTTTCTCCGTTTTCTACGTTGTCGGGATCGACTTTCTCCGTTTTCTACGGTGTCGATCTACGGTGTCGGGATCGACTTTCTCCGTTTTCTACGGTGTCGGGATCGACTTTCTCCGTTTTCTATGGTGTCCGGGAAGACTTTCTCCGTTTTCTACGGTGTCGGGATTGACTTTCTCTATTTTCTACGGTGTCCGGGTTGACCTTCTCCGTTTTCTACGGTGTCGGGATCGACTTTCTCCATTTTCTACGGTGTCAGGGTTGACTTTCTCCATTTTCTACGGCGTCGAGGTCGACTTTCTCCGTTTTCTACGGTGTCGGGATCGACTTTCTCCATTTTCTACAGTGTCGGGGTCGACTTTCTCCGTTTTCTGTGTTGTCGGGATCGACTTTCTCTGTTTTCTATGGTGTCGGGGTTGACTTTCTCCATTTTCTACGATGTCGGGATCGACTTTCTCCATTTTCTACGGTGTCAAGGTTTACTCTAGGTTGTCTGTGAACATCAGAGTCTTAGAACCGGGGCCTTTGCCGTGGCTCCGATTGGTAGTGTCGCGTCCGTGTCCTGCTGGCATGAGGAGGAACGCTGTTGCTGGTCTTCTGGGATGCAAATATTGCCGCTGAGACCTGACTCTCCCTTTGATAGAGTTTGTTGGGACATGTGGTTCCCTTTTCGTTTATGCCCATGGATTTTATACATGGGTCAGTATGGACTTACTTGCAAGGCAAAAGTTTCATTTTATATGTATTTTTTTTTTCTTTCCGCGATACTCTATCATTTCAGCATTTTGTATCGCGAAAGTTATGATTGCCCAATCATTTCGGCTATTTTTCGCGGTGCCCAATCATTTCGGCTGTTTTTTCCTTTTTAGTCGCTGTTTTTTATTGCGAGTTGCCCAATCATTTCGGCTATTTTTGTATGCATATATTTTACTCGCTGATTTTTATTGCGAGTTGCCCAAACATTTCGGCTATTTCATATGTATTTTTTTCGAGTATGGAACTCAAGGTTTGATACCAATCTTGCATCAATATCGCTGCGACTGGAATGTTGCCAGGAGCGAATCATCATTTGCCATGAAAGGACTTGGAACTTGATACCAATTTAGGCATCAGCATCGCTACAACAGGGAAATTTCCAGGAGCGAATCATCATCTGCCTTTGTCGGTTCGAACAAAGGTGGCTTAGCAAACATGACTTCATGAGCCGTAAGGGTCTCATAAAGGTGTTTCTCCCTACGAGTCGTGAGGATCTCGTAGGTGTCTTTTCTCCTTAGGAACCATGAGGATTCCCAAGTGTATATTCTCTTGTAAGTCGTAAGGATCTTGCAAGAGTGTTTTCTCCTTGTAAATCGAGAGGACCTATAAGTGTTTGTTCATCAAATGAGGACATTCCTCATCGTTGGTGGGACTCGCCAAGGAAATGATTATTTATGCCCGTGGATTGTATACAAGGGTCAGTATTGAACCGCTTGTAGGGCATTCTGGGAAAGGTGATTGCTTAAGAACAGGTTCAGATCTTTGTGGGCTTTTGAATCCTATGAGCCATGCGGGTTTAATAAGAGGTTTCTCCTTTCGAGTCGTGAGGATCTCGTAAGTGTAATTTCTCCGTAGGAATCGTGGGGATCCCTAAATGTGTTGCTCCCTTGTGAGTCATAAGGATCTCACATAGGTGTTTTTTCCTTACAAGGTTGAGAGGACCTCGCGAGGGTGCACGAATTTTTTTTTATGAGCTTGCGCCCTCTCGGGTTTTCACAAACTCGCTAGTTGCCCTGCTATTTTTACTCACGGAGCCTTTTCGGGTTTTCATCCCTGTCCATTTTGTTTGTGGACATACCGTTTTTTTACGAGTCTGCGCCCTTTCGGGTTTTCACGAACATCGCCGGTAGCCTTGCTGTTTTTACTCACGGAGCCCTTTCGGGTTTTCATCCGTGCCCATTTTGCTTGTGGACGTACCGTTTTTTTAAACAAGCCAGCTTAGGGATGCTGGGTTTTTGCAGTAGTTTAAAGCCGTTTCGGTCAGGCGTAGTATTTTTTCAAGAACCGACCGTTTATTGGATTGAAGGGTCTTTCGCCATGCATATTGACGAGCAAGTAAGCCCCACCTTGGTAGACCTTGTCTATGATGTACGGGCCCTTCGGCTCGAATTTACCACGTTTGGAACGATTGGGGATCATAGGTCTCTTGACCACTAGCATGAGTTCGCCTTGGCGAAATGTCCTCGGCCTAGTCAATCTCTCGTATGAGCGCATCATCTTCGCTTTGTAAGCCTCCAAGTTTTGCTGCGCCATGAGCCGAGTTTTATCGAGGGCGTCGAGCTCCTCGAGCCGAAGATAAGCATTCTCTTCGTCTGTTAGCTCGTAATGAGCCGCCACTCATAGGGAGGGTAACTCTATTTCCAAGGGGAGTACTGTTGGAGATAGTGCCCTCAGAGTCAATTATTGGATCACAGGCACGTGATTGCAATGATTGAGGGAGGACCTATCCCGGTAGAACAGTCTTACTCGAAATGATAGTTTGCTATCTGGTTTACCTTTATCATCGTGTACTGCTTTAGGTGACATGACATGTCGCTATTGCACGTTGATAGAGCCCCTGGGATTCTTGCTTGACTACCGGCAGTATGAGGGCGATCATATACGTGGGAGCTGGTAGTCTATAAGCACATCCTTAAAAGGTCCCTAGTCGTGGGAGTTTCGAGATAGGGCATCGATACTCCAGAGTAGACTAGTGTATACAGTCGAGACCCCAACGAGGGGCGGTGGCCGGTCTCACAAGCCACTGGTGTCAGTTGGTTCACCTAAGATGTATACAGGTGCTCATTGGGTTATGAGTACACCGGACATGACTCGCCGGGAACATGCTAGTTGGTCTTATACCTGACGTCAGATAGCAGTTCCCAGGTGACATGTGTACAGGTTAGTTCATCGACCTGGGGATCGTCATTTGTCTCGTGTGAGTTCCCACTGTGCTTTGATTACTACCCTACCACGGCTCAAAGGAGTCGTGCAAACAGGTTTTAGTTGGGTACAGTCCCGAGCCACATGGAGGCAGTGAGCGGATCTTCGGGGGTTCGTCTCTCCCGGTATTGGGGGTGAGGTCGCGCTGTGTCTAGGAGAGCCATTACACGAAGTCCTTGGCCAAGGCAGGAGATTTACTGGTAGGTATTCCAGTAGTATCTCAGGGTGTTCTGGGTTACACTCCGACACGACTTGTACCGCTTTTGGGGGTCTGACTTTTACCCACCCCCTAGGCCCGACATGCGATGCTCATAGACGAACGGACCGGACTGTACGGATATTGTCACTGACAGGCTCAGTAGGGTGTCAGGATGAGTTCGCTCATCGACGTCCCTTTTAGTCAATAGCTGGTGGCCCGTTACGTATTGGCTTATACCTCTGACGTGCTAGTGGTTAAATCCACAGCCATAGTATTGACGAGTCTTTAGAGTCCACCACACTTTCAGTTACTCAGGTTTTCGGGCGAAACGCTGTAGAGGCCGTATGGAGATATGGCAGGGTCCGATCAGATACGTGCGGTATTGCACGGATCAGGATCGGACGGTTTGTACTAGTAGCCGTATAGGTATATGGCAGGGTTCGATCAGATACGTGCGGTATTGCGCGGATCAGGATCGAACGGATATTACTAGCCGGCTTTGGTTTAAGCCGGTCCTAGTTTAGTACAGTGTAGATTTTGTCTCTTTGCATTTGTATCCGGACGGAATACAGATGCGGGTGTGTATGCACAGTATCGGGGTTTTCCTGTAATTTATTACGGGACCAGTTTTCTGGAGTTGCCAGTTTGCATTCCGTTCCGGCCGGTTTTCCTTTGTTCTTTCCCGGCCGGACTTTTCCGATGGAGGGGGTTATTTGCAAGTTTGCAAATAACACTTTGTGGAGGGTTTTATTGCAAAAGTATTGATTATGATAGCTTCATATCTTTTGCTCCATCACTTGCTTTAATGAGATTTGAAAAGGGTATGGTTGGATTTAAATGAAGCATGCTTGATGTTTTCTTGTCTTTGGATGTGGTCACCTCTTGTTCTCTCCTACACTCACCTCCCTTAATGCTTCATATTCTTTCCTCCTCCATTTCTAAGTTCATAAGTTTTTTCCATGGTTGAGTGAGAAGAAGATGAGAGCTTCATCTTTGAGAGAGTAGCATTCTTGATCTCATTTTCGATGCTAGAAAAATGCAAGCACCATTTTTCTTCTTGATTCCTCCATCATCTTTCAAAAGGCAACAAACCCCAAAGTGAGACATGCACTCTACACTACACTTCCTACAGCAAATCTTGGACGCGTCGATTCACCAGCTTCGCGCCCGAGTTGCCTCGGTATTGAGGTGGGAGCCCGTAAATGCTACAGGCGATGTGGTGCCCTTTCCGACGAGGAGGAGACGGACGGAGATCCCGCGAGAAGATCGGAGTGGAGATGAAGACCGGAGGACTCGGATCAGTCGGTACATCTCTTCCCTTTCTTGTTACTTTGCTAGAACTAGTTTAATGGCCCGATCCGGGGTTTAGTGCGCGGTGGTGCCAGTTTGCAAAGTCCGCAAAATTAAAGTTTATCACCGCTTCCGCATTCCGGCGTCGGATTGACGGCCGGGGCGCCGCCGTGCACTTACAGTGGTATCAGAGCCTCGCCATTAACTTCGTCTAGCTTGGTTTAAATGTGTTTTACGTTTCCGATCGAACAAAATCCCGAAACCGCATTTTTCAAGCACATCAGTTTCTGTCGAATTTTTTTTGAGTCCAAAAATTTTTCAGGTTGTCTCAGAATGATGTGCAGGGAGTTCTAAGACTACTGCAAAAATTTGGTAAAGTGATCATACCTTACGACCTCGGAAGCGCGGCCTTAGCCCCTCATTGGCCGCGCTTCCGCCGCAGGAATGAGGCTTCACTTCACCAATTTCTTTCAGTGGGCTTGTGGGCTTATTTTAGGGGTTTTGGGATATTAAAATTGGGCCCAGGTTTTCTGTGAGTGCTACAGTTTTGATTAGGGGCCCACTTGTTAAGGTTTGATCAATCGGAAAATTTTAAACACATTTTTCACAGTATTTACATTATATCTGCGACCGTGAATGTCACTCGATCGGTAAATCCAGTCTAACTGCTATAGCCCGGTTAGACGGATTTGCGAACGTGACTTTCACGTTGATGTTCTATGTTTATGCTGTGATGTTGCGGATCGGTCGTGGGGATAGCCTGGATGCAATGCTAGTACAGTGCTGTTGTATTATGTACATTTGATATTGCGGGGCGAGCGTCCGACATGTGGACTGCCGTCACTGCCTGTTTGTATTATTCTTTTGGGGCACGACCTGGTTGCGGTCGATGTACCCGGTGTATGTATATTTTACTTTCTGTACTAGGGTTACCCCACGGAGGGGTGCACGGATAGCCGGGTTCTAGAAGGCAACAAGCCCGCATCTCATGGCATTGGGACGGAGGGGGCTTCACTCCAGGATTGGCTGGCTATTCGCCGCACTCGTAGGGGGTATAGGATTTCATTGCACAGGCTATCCACACGACCAGGGGAACGTCGGGTTTCAGTAGTGGCTCTGTGAAACCCGGGGATCCCAGATATCTGTATTGTTCTGTGATGCTGTACATTTCTGTGATGTTGCATTTTATTCATGCCTTGAGCGAAATACTATATATTGGTATATATATTAGTAGATGTTGTATATGTTTTTCATCCGCACTAGTCCAGTCCCCGCTCTGCCGTTAGTTAGCTAACCTAACGGGTGATGACGGGACCCAGTGGCGAATGCGGATGGCATATACGTACGTCAGTATATTTTCGTTCTTTGTGGTGTGATCAATTGATGGGACTGCGTTGATTCGGATCAATGCAAGTTAAACAAACCTAATCTGATGTTGTTGGAACACTTTTCAAAAAGCTGTTATTGCAAGGACGTTCACTTTTGTTTTGCATCGCGGTATTCATTTAGAATATCCTGCTCCTCAGTCGACGAGGCAAGGGCCGAGATCCCTTCACCGGGAGTGACCCCTTGGACAGAAGTTTGCGTCAGGGCATTAACTTCACTATAGCCGATCACTTTTGCTTTGCACCGTGGTATTCAGTTGGAATATCCTGCACCTCATTCTACGGGGAAAGAGCCGAGATCCCTTCACTGGGAGTGACCTCTTTAGTAAAGGTTTTCGTCACTATATTTTCTAAAAAGCTATCCGTTCCTTCAACGATATCAAGTTCACTACGTTAAAGGTTTTCGCCAGAAACCATTCGTAGCCCTCCGTCGTTTCATATGGGTAGTCAATAGTATTCAAGCTGTGTTTGTTGGCCATAGTCAAGGCACAGTGTTTGGTAGCTGTTGGTTATTCATATGCAGCATAGATAGATGCGTTGGTTTGGGACAGTCGTATAGCCTTGTTGGCCTTAGTCAAGGGCTTGTACGGGTGGGTTCAAATCAACCTGGACAATGACGGGTAGAACTTGACATGTGACTTATGATTTGTTGGCCTTAGTCAAGATCATAAGAGCATGGGGTAAAAATCACATCGGGAGTTTCAAAAGTACTGAAACTTGCCAGATATGCGCATACCTTCTGGAGTGTGATGACGTGAGCGGATTCCGTCACGTTATCATGCGATGAGAGTTGGATCCCGATTCCCACTGATGAGTTAGTTTACTCCTCGGGTGACCCCGACTAATTCTTCTTTCAGGTTTGGAGGAGAATTTGAGGTACAGTGGGAGGTTTCCAGATTAGATAAATTGGTAACCATTCTGATCTTGGTTAGAGTGCACGCTGAGTGTTTCTTTTCTCTCTCTCTTGGCAGCGACCATTGACCCAACCCTAGACTATGACTCAGTGACCAAGTTGACCGAACCTACTTAACACTGGCTTTTGGATTGTCAGAGTTGCGAACCTCATTGCCACTCCTACTTTTACCCTTTTCTCCAGGACACCCCGTATTACTACGAACGTCCACTTCCATTGGACAAAACCATCGTATGGTTATATACGAACTCAAAGGAATTTATTCGAGGATGGTTTCCGGTTCTGGAGAAAACGAATAGGATTATTCAGTTGTCTTTTCTTTTCACCTTCTCTCAGGTTGCGAGTACTCCTTGGTTTAGGAGTAGTACACCTATTACGCAAATTGGATAGTCTTCTTCCAAACCATAGGCTGGTGCCGACCGGTAGGGAATGAAGAAAACCAATTAGCCTAAACGGTGTGCAGAAGGTATTAGGATTAAGACAAAGTAAGGGATTAGTAAGAGGGAAAAGTAAATTGCGACTGATATTCACGACCAAACCAAGTATTTCTTCGCCAATCCTAAATCACCTTTGTATTTCTCCAGGACACTCCGTATCATTATGAAGATCCACAGTTTATTGGATACTCCATCGTATGGTTATATACGAACTCGAAAGGAACTTGTTCCAGTTCGGGGATGGATTCTGGTTCAGGAGAAATAGGAATAAGATTTATTCGGTTGTCTTTCGGTTGTCTTTTATCTTCACCTTCTCTCGCATTGCGAGTGCTCCTAGGATTAGGACAGTACACCCATTATGCTTATTGGATAGTCTTCTTCCAAACCATAGGCTGGTGCCGAACGGTAGGGAAGGAAGAAAACCATTTGGCCTAAGGGGTGTGCAGAAGGTAATGACTAAAGACATATAAAGGGATTTGGAGAGGTGGCAAAGAATTGTGCGGTTATAGTTGTGAATCTGGATAATGGTAGAGGCATTACTAGGAATACCAGAAAACCCCATCGAAACATTTTAATGTTTCAGTTCAACTGTGTACTGTTAAAAGAAAACTGATTTCCCGATTAGACACTTGCTCCAGGGTATATATTTACCAGGTTTGATTCTCACATCTGTATGGTTTTACAGATGATGAGTGGGAGTACGTTATTGGGAATTGGGTGATCATCCTCATTATATCGGGATTCGTTGTAATTGGTGATATTTGAGGATGCCACCTGGGTTGTTTGCCGGTCGGCAAATATTTGGTTTTGAATATCCGCTGTTGTGCACCAATTTCAAATTGATATATCTGTACGTCTATTTTCATAGAATGAGATATACTTTTTGAAATTATGTCGATGACATTTACCTATATCAGTGGATGGTTAGGTAAGGAGCATTAAACAGCGGTGTAATTCTTCTTAACCATAAGTACAGTTTTCAACCTACGACACACAGTGAAAGAGTTGTCAGACTCAGCGGACTTATACAGAGTATTGTATGTTGTCCAGTGTCCATTAGGACAGAGGGGTTGGTTCTCATACTATATTCTGTTTACTTTTAACTTCTCTAGTTCTTAGACATGTGTTTCGTAGAAACACAGGGTCTAAGTTTTGAGGAGTTATAGGTATTTGAATAGAGTAGAGAACCAGGTGTAGCAAGTATCGGGATTCTTCAAAGTGATCGAAGATGTAGATACTTGCGTATGGTATTCAGTAATGATAAAGAGAAATTGCTTCTCTTTCAGGTTACTCATAATTGGAAGTGTTCCTAAGTTGAGTAACGTTGATCAGCCTCCTTCCATTTAGTTGACATGCACTGCAGATAGCTGCATGATTTGAATCTGGTTCAATTAAATCAGTGCCTCTGGTTCTATATTGGATATAGTACAGTTCATATCTTAACATTGTTAAGGTACGGGGAGTTGTCCGGCTTATGATTAAAACCAGACTCTGGATAACTCAAGGCACGTTTCTGTAATGGCTGTTTGTGGGTTGACCCAGGCTATGACGAGGGTTGACTTTCTACCATATGGGATATCAATAGTAATATTGTTCTAGACTCGCCACAGTTTTATTAAAAATGGATTTTTTCGAAAACAGTAGTGGGAGTATGGTAGAACTGGAAGTGATTCCAGAACCGCAAACGATTACTGAAGATTTGATAAGGAACCTAAAGATTCAATCTGTTTTGACATTCCATTGGCCACTCCGCAGATACGGTGGGTAACTTCAGGCACCCGAGAGGTACTCCGGTAGCCTCAAGGACGGTGACAGGGAAGTTCTTGTTTACCCACACTTGCCATTGTTGTTGTTCTAGACTGCGAGACCCGGCAGGAGGATGAGTATAGCGTCGTTCTAAACTAGCTTTAGAAGTGCACGTCTATATGACTCTGCCAGAGGGTTGTCGTGGTCAGTGGGAGCAGCGGAAGCATTGGTGGACATCAGGCTTATGTCTATTTATAGACTAAAGCAGATATAGCGGAGATAGATCATCTATTTCTGATGTGACAGTCATAGGTTTGACATCATCAGAATAGGGGATGGATCTGTTGAGAAGGTAGTAGGAAGTGATATTCCTATACAACGATCGGTTATACTTTGGTCGTCACACAGTGTTTTCTCCACATGGAACTTGGACATTATATCAGACATACTGGTTACTAGATCTATGGTTTTAGATCTAGATTTGGGTGGTTTCCCAATCAGGGTACTTAGACAGCATTCTAAGAGTATTTAGAATGGACGACTCCTGGCACGGTAGTGTACCTGCAGGTGAAGGAGTCACCCTCTTTAAAGGTGTCTTATAGACTAAAGTAGAGAGAGAGGTGCATGATTGGCAGATCACTTGCTTAGGCAATTGAGTCAATCATGAGATGTCAAGTACCACATCAGATGTTGTTCTTGCACTAGATGCAATAAGTTGATATTGATCCAATCCTGGAGAAACAATCGGAAGCAGTTTTAGAACATAAGTGGATGTTCTAGGGATATGATAACGACAGCCTCATTCAGGAAACTGTTATCATTCCAGGCTTCCAAGGTGACATGGACGACAAGGAGGTTGTCAGAGTTATAGTTTTTCCTTCTGACGGGGGGGCAGTATTTTGGACAGGTGGTCCAAGGCAATACTGAGGGTGGCATGGCGCAGGATACTGATTAAGTTCGGTTGACGATACAGTCTAAGAAGTTTGGATTTGGAGTTCATTTATGAGCTCGGTCCCATCAGACATCCAGACACTCTAAGACAGGTATTGCTCATTTCAGGAGATGGTTTTCTCCGCGAACTTGAGATATAGAGAGAGACATAGAAAGAAACATCAGAGCGGATCCACTCGCTGAGGCTATTCCTCGAACGCAATAGTCTCGCAAACGAGCTTTGTGAGACTGACTAGTAGAGGAGTTGGGTGTTCGGTATCACACGGGCTGTGAGTATGCGACATCGCAATAATTAGCCTTGAGTGCAAGTGGGAGATTGTTGGAGATAGTGCCCTCAGAGTCAATTATTGGATCACAGGCACGTGATTGCAATGATTGAGGGAGGACCTATCCCGGTAGAACAGTCTTACTCGAAATGATAGTTTGCTATCTGGTTTACCTTTATCATCGTGTACTGCTTTAGGTGACATGACATGTCGCTATTGCACGTTGATAGAGCCCCTGGGATTCTTGCTTGACTACCGGCAGTATGAGGGCGATCATATACGTGGGAGCTGGTAGTCTATAAGCACATCCTTAAAAGGTCCCTAGTCGTGGGAGTTTCGAGATAGGGCATCGATACTCCAGAGTAGACTAGTGTATACAGTCGAGACCCCGACGAGGGACGGTGGCCGGTCTCACAAGCCACTGGTGTCAGTTGGTTCACCTAAGATGTATACAGGTGCTCATTGGGTTATGAGTACACCGGACAGGACTCGCCGGGAACATGCTAGTTGGTCTTATACCTGACGTCAGATAGCAGTTCCCAGGTGACATGTGTACAGGTTAGTTCATCGACCTGGGGATCGTCATTTGTCTCGTGTGAGTTCCCACTGTGCTTTGATTACTACCCTACCACGGCTCAAAGGAGTCGTGCAAACAGGTTTTAGTTGGGTACAGTCCCGAGCCACATGGAGGCAGTGAGCGGATCTTCGGGGGTTCGTCTCTCCTGGTATTGGGGGTGAGGTCGCGCTGTGTCTAGGAGAGCCATTACACGAAGTCCTTGGCCAAGGCAGGAGATTTACTGGTAGGTATTCCAGTAGTATCTCAGGGTGTTCTGGGTTACACTCCGACACGACTTGTACCGCTTTTGGGGGTCTGACTTTTACCCACCCCCTAGGCCCGACATGCGATGCTCATAGACGAACGGACCGGACTGTACGGATATTGTCACTGACAGGCTCAGTAGGGTGTCAGGATGAGTTCGCTCATCGACGTCCCTTTTAGTCAATAGCTGGTGGCCCGTTACGTATTGGCTTATACCTCTGACGTGCTAGTGGTTAAATCCACAGCCATAGTATTGACGAGTCTTTAGAGTCCACCACACTTTCAGTTACTCAGGTTTTCGGGCGAAACGCTGTAGAGGCCGTATGGAGATATGGCAGGGTCCGATCAGATACGTGCGGTATTGCACGGATCAGGATCGGACGGTTTGTACTAGTAGCCGTATAGGTATATGGCAGGGTTCGATCAGATACGTGCGGTATTGCGCGGATCAGGATCGAACGGATATTACTAGCCGGCTTTGGTTTAAGCCGGTCCTAGTTTAGTACAGTGTAGATTTTGTCTCTTTGCATTTGTATCCGGACGGAATACAGATGCGGGTGTGTATGCACAGTATCGGGGTTTTCCTGTAATTTATTACGGGACCAGTTTTCTGGAGTTGCCAGTTTGCATTCCGTTCCGGCCGGTTTTCCTTTGTTCTTTCCCGGCCGGACTTTTCCGATGGAGGGGGTTATGTGCAAGTTTGCAAATAACACTTTGTGGAGGGTTTTATTGCAAAAGTATTGATTATGATAGCTTCATATCTTTTGCTCCATCACTTGCTTTAATGAGATTTGAAAAGGGTATGGTTGGATTTAAATGAAGCATGCTTGATGTTTTCTTGTCTTTGGATGTGGTCACCTCTTGTTCTCTCCTACACTCACCTCCCTTAATGCTTCATATTCTTTCCTCCTCCATTTCTAAGTTCATAAGTTTTTTCCATGGTTGAGTGAGAAGAAGATGAGAGCTTCATCTTTGAGAGAGTAGCATTCTTGATCTCATTTTCGATGCTAGAAAAATGCAAGCACCATTTTTCTTCTTGATTCCTCCATCATCTTTCAAAAGGCAACAAACCCCAAAGTGAGACATGCACTTTACACTACACTTCCTACAGCAAATCTTGGACGCGTCGATTCGCCAGCTTCGCGCCCGAGTTGCCTCGGTATTGAGGTGGGAGCCCGTAAATGCTACAGGCGATGTGGTGCCCTTTCCGACGAGGAGGAGACGGAGGAGATCCCGCGAGAAGATCGGAGTGGAGATGAAGACCGGAGGACTCGGATCAGTCGGTACATCTCTTCCCTTTCTTGTTACTTTGCTAGAACTAGTTTAATGGCCCGATCCGGGGTTTAGTGCGCGGTGGTGCCGGTTTGCAAAGTCCGCAAAATTAAAGTTTATCACCGCTTCCGCATTCCGGCGTCGGATTGACGGCCGGGGCGCCGCCGTGCACTTACAAGTACTGCTTCAGCACCGAATACCAATGCATATGGCGTTGTGTTTGTGGCCGTTTTGAACGTAGTCCGATATGCCCAGAGAGCTTCATGCAGTCTCTCGTGCCAGTCCTTCTTATTTTTGGAAACCGTCTTCTTCATGATCTTTGTTAAGGTCTTGTTGAAAGCCTCAGCTAGACTGTTAGCTCGGGGATTATAGACCGAAGAGTATCTCCAGTCTATATTATGCTGCTGTGCGAAGCGGCTGATTTTGTGACTTCTGTAAGCTGACCCGTTATCGGAGATAATTCGTCGCGGAGTGCCGAGCCGATAGATGACATGTGTCTTGAAAAATGGAGAATATTCTCCGTCTTCACTTCTCTTAGTGGTACTGCTTTTGCCCACTTGGAGAAGTAATCAGTTGTCTCCAGTATGAACCGATGTCCTTTGGACGTTGCTAGTTCTATAGGCCAAATTATTTCGGTTCCCCACATTTCGAATGGCCAACTAGCCACTGTTGGGTGTAGCGGGTTTGGATGCTGGTGGATAAAGTCCCCGTGAATTTGGCATGAGTGGCATTGTTTCGCGTGTTTGAGACAATCCTGAATCATTGTGGGCCAATAGTAGCCTATCTTTTTGATCTTCAGCTTCATCTTTGGCCCGGCTTGATGAGAACCGAAGAGTCCGTCGTGAGTTTCTTGGACGACTCTCCTTGCTTCATCCAGTTCCAGGCATCTCAGCCATAGAGAGTCAAACGATCTTTTATACAGCATGTCATTGACGAAGGCGAAAGACAGAGCTCGTTTAATGAGCTGATGTCTTGAGGATGCATCTTGAGGTGTTTGACGGGATTTGAAGTAGTCTATAAAGAGTTCTCTCCAATCCTTAGCCTTTTCTTGGTTTTCTATTTGTAGGGCCGTTTTCTTGGTCGCTTTCTTTTCTTTAGACGACTCCGGAGACATTTCTGCTGGTGCTAGAACTCGACGACTTTGTACAATGATCCTCACGTCATTGAAGTTCTCGTCAGCCAGTTCTTTAGCGAGTTTGGCTAATGCGTCCGCTTTGCTATTTTCCGTTCGCGGTATACTTTCCAGAACGTAGGAAGGAATTTGTGTCAGCAATTGTTGTACTCTCTCGCCGTACTTCACCAACTCTGGTTTGCACGTTTGATAGTCGCCGTTTACTTGACTAACGACCAACTGGGAGTTTCCGTATATGAGGAGGTTTTCGATTCCCATGTCGACAGCGATCTCAAGGCCCATTATCAAAGCCTCATATTCTGCTTCATTATTTGTCCTTGGTTCTGTTAAGGAAAAAGCAAAGCGCATTATCCCTCCTTGTGGAGTCATAAAGATGAGGCCTATCACGGACTTGATTATGGGGGAGCTATGCTTTCGCTTCTTCATGGAAGATGCCCCGTCGAAATAGAGTTCCCACCGGGTATCACTCCCTCCTTTCTCCCCGTTGATCGTGTCAAACGCGTGTTCGTCTGGCTATTCGCGGGTTAGGGGTGAATCGGCATGTATTGGATGCTCAGCGAGGAAGTCGGCGCTGGCCTGGCCTTTCACTGCCTTGAGTGGTTGATATGTTATCGAGAATTCTATTAAGAGGAGGGCCCATTTAGCGAGCCATCCCATTAGCATGGCTCTTGAAATCAAATATTTGAGAGGATCCACTTTTGATATGAGATGGACCTCATGCGCCAAAGCATAGTGCCGAAGCTTCGTTATCATGAAGATTAACGCCAAGCAGTGTTTTTCGATAGGGGAGTAGCTGTTTTCTGCCCCCAGGAGAACTCGACTCAAATAGTAGAGGGCTCTCTCTTTCCCTTGGTCATTTTTCTGTGCCCATAGCGCCCCTAAAGAATCTTCAAGGTCTGTTGAGTACAGGATGAGGGGCTTTCCTTTGACTCCAGCGGTCAGTACCGGCGGATTCTGCAGGTATTGCTTGATTTCTTCCAGTACGCTTTGGCATTTGCGATCCCAGACGAACGGGGTCCCCTTCTTCATTAAATGGCTGTAGGGGCGGCACTTGCCGGAGAGATTGGCTATGAATCGTTGGATATTTGCGAGCTTTCCTTGGAGAGACCGCAGTTGCTTGAGAGTTCTTGGCGGAGGCATTTCCATGATCGCCTTGATCTTCGATGGGTCTATCTCGATGTCCCGGTGTCGTACGATGAATCCTAGGAATTTGCCCGAAGAAACTCCGAACGCGCATTTCAGAGGGTTTATCTTCAGGTTGTATTTCCGAAAGCGCTGAAACACGATTTTCAGATGCTCCCAATGCTCCTCGTACGACTTGTTTCACCATGAGGTCATCGATATAGCATTCGACGATTTCATGTATGAGGTCATCGAAAATCTTTGTCATGGCCCTCTGATAGGTAGCGCCGGCATTCTTCAAGCCGAAAGGCATCACTTTGTAGCAGAATATTCCCAGGGAAGTCCGGAAAGCGGTATGCTTTTGGTCATCGAGGTGCATCTTTATTTGATTGTACCCTGATGATCCGTCCATGAAGGAGAAGACTTCGTGAGTGGACGTGTTGTCTATCATCAGCTCGGTAACCGGTACGGGAAAATCATCCTTCGGGCAAGCTTTGTTGAGGTCTCGAAAGTGTACACAGATGCGCACCGTCCTATTTTTCTTCATCACTGGGACAATGTTGGCGATCCAGTC
Organism: Agapanthus africanus; assembly: GCA_030015575.1. NCBI lineage: Eukaryota > Viridiplantae > Streptophyta > Magnoliopsida > Asparagales > Amaryllidaceae > Agapanthus > Agapanthus africanus. Next base: position 177,042,714 of record CM057338.1, on the reverse strand, counting down.
AGGATACTGGACTTCTTGGATAAAGCCGGAGTCGATTAGCTGCTTGACTTCGGCGTTGATGCTCATTTCAAGTTCGAGCCTCATTCTCCTCGGTGCTTGTTTTACTGGCTTGACGTCCGGGGATATCGCCAATTTATGCACAGCTATTTCGGGATCTAGCCCCGACATCTCGGAGTAGTTCCATGCGAAGCAGTCTTTATACTGCATGAGCATGTCTCTTAGCGTTTCCACTTGTTCTTTAGACAGCTGCTCACTGAAGAACGTAGGCCTCGGGTCGTTTGCCGTCCCCATGTCGATCTTCCTTAGGTTGTCCGCAGTAGTATGTATCCCATCTTCCAGCTCTTTTGGCGCCGGTGGAAGTTCTGAGATCAACTCATCTTCATCCTCGTTTTCGAAGCACCAGGACAGGTCATCCATGTTCTCGGGCACTCCTTCTTCTGATAGCGTTATCGCGTGACAGGTACGAGATCGTTTCCAAGACCGATGTTGATCTGGTTCTACTCTCGCTATGTACGTTGCTTTTGGAACATGCTTCTATGGTGGGGTTATCCTCCAACTGCTGGATAGAGCGAACCTGTCTTGCTGATACTGGTCTTCTACCCGGTTTTTGAATGTGAAGCAGTCTTCGAGAGGATGTCCTATCGCTCGGTGATAGGAGCAATAATTCGGATGAGTGACCTCGTCTGCTTGTTTAGGGTGTTTGGATTTCGGGAGCGTAATCATTTGATGTTTCATGACAAGATCGAATATCTTCCTTGTCTTGTCTTAGGGAAAAGAATATCTTGACCCATCTTCTTTATAAGGGACGAACCCCGGCTACTCAATTCTCGATCGCGTTGTTTCTTGGACCCGCTTTGCCGCTGTCGAACGTTTTTTCCGTTCTTTAGTTTTTTTTACCTCCGCTTCGGGCCTTCTATATGACGGGCTGGCGACGAAGGGCATCGTCATTCTCCGTAGCCTGATGAACGAGGCGCTGCGTCCTGGCTTTCTCGTAAATGGCCATTTCACGGTTGTGGTCTTCCTGGGCCTTTTGACCCGCTTCCCTTATTAGCTTGTCCATCTGTTCTTCAAACGACGGACTTGACACTTTTACGGCAGGATCTCGTTTTGGTTCAATCGCAGTGTCTTCTAACAGAGCATCTCCTTCTTCATTGAAGTCATGTATAACGCAGCAGCCATGGAATCGCTCCCGTTTCTTGGATCAAATATATCCAAGCCCGATCCTTTCCATTCTCCCGTTGGGCAATTTTCGCTGTGTTCAGGGGACGTTCCAGATCCTGTTGTAGAACTGAGCTTGTCGAGCAGTCTGTTTGAAGGGTATGCCTTGGCGCCTCAACAGCCTTTTTAATCATTCTGTGTAATATTTGGGTAGACGGATGGGCTGGAGCTTGTCAAGCGTAGAATCGGCACCATGCCAGATTTCTTTCTCCACTTTGGTTTCCACGGATCGATAAAAGAGGATTGCCTTTCATCTTTCTGCCTGGGAGGGATGTAGAACGTCTGCAGTTCTTACACACTATAGGTATCAAGTGTGTCGAGCTCTTTGTAGTGCTGCCGTGGAACCATAGCGATTTGCAAATTTTGATCATCTCCACTGAAGGCCTGTGCTGATGGACGGACAGAGAATACTGCGTCGATCTCGTCTTCAGAGTCACTGCCAAAGACCAGAATAGGGGTAGACGGTCCCGGTTTGTTGCATTGGGGCGGTCCTGAATAGACTATCTCTTCCTCCTCCTCGGTATCGCTCCCAAAGACCGGAATAGTGGTGATAGCTTTTTGCTTATTCTCCGGTTTATGGCATCTTTCCGTGTCTTCAAAGTCTGCCAGGAAATACTTTGCATCCTCGTATTTGCGGACTTCATTCATGGAAAATGGATTTAGCTCCCCCATTACGGTGTACTCAAGACCATCCTTGAAATACTTCATACACTAATATTGCGCAGAAGGGATGATGTTGTACTCGTGCAACCAAGGCCTACCGAGCAAGGCGTTGTAGCAAGTCTTGGCATCAATGACGTGGAACTTGATGTCAGTGATGAGCAACCCGAAGCGTAATGTCAGTATCACAGACCCGAGCGTCCGTAATGACTGGGAGTCGAACCCGGAGATAGTGATTTTATCCCGAGCGAGGTGATGGATGCTCATGCTGATTTATTTTAGCACCCTCACATTTAGGAGATTGACAGAGGACCCGTTGTCAACTAAGATCTTCTCTATCTTGATGTCATCGCAGTATCCAGTGACATACAAGGAACGGTTGTGCTCGCATGTTCCGAGGAGGAGATCTTCATCGCCGAAAGTGACGTCAGCCGTGTGAACTTCTTCGAGCTCGTCCTGCATCTTTTATGTAGAGTTCCTAGGCACTCTAATGAAGACTCACAAGGCATCAACCATGCCAATTTCAAATTTTACGGGTGCCGAGAAATCCTAATATGGATCGTTGACTAGAATTCTAGGCGAAACATTAAACAAGTTAACGATTTAACTAAAGGAGAGAGGCTACAACCTTTGTAGATCCGTTTCTCTACTTCCTTAGCTCCACGTAGGCGTCCTCTCGCTGTCCATCTCGAATCCCGAACTCAATCGTCGGCTTCATCGGAGAAATGGACGAGCTAGGTCGTCGGCTTCGTGCCGAAGATGATCTACGTCGAGGCATCACAAGTTCAAGCTCCAACTTCACCAAGTTGTGAAACTTGTGAAGAAAACACCCAAAACCACTTGGCAAGAGGTAGAGGATGAAGAAATAGGAGGTGGGTTCACTTTAGAATTGGATTTCTCACTCTTTAGCTCAAGGTGCCATTAATGGTGTCAAGCTTTTTCTTTGAAGAAGAAGAAGAAGATGAAGATAGAATATGATAAGTATTGTGTAAAATGAATAATAAAATGAATACTTATCATCTTCTAACCATGGTCAAGTGTAGAGAGTTAACCATAGTTTAGTTGAGTGGTTAGGGTTTGGAGAAGAAGACAAAGTGGTCACTTGGTCAAAACTTCATGAAGCTTCAACAAGCTTCATGATAAAAGAAACCATTTTGTTTTCTTAAATCTTTTTCTCAAAAAGGAAAAGATAAATAATTAAGTGAAAATAAGAAACCCTAACCATTCACTAAACATGGTTTAAGTCTTTACACAAATCCAAGTGAGAACATATCATCAAACATGATACAATCAAGTGCACACAAAATATATCACATATACAATGTGCTAAACAAGTGAGAAAATCCCTTTAAAGTGAACCAATACTAGTTAATGCAAAGTAATATATCAAATATATAATTATACATTAAATCATTAAATCAACACTTGATTCAATGATCCGGTCATGTCGCACATAACCGACTAGTATACAATGTATCGATTTATCGAATCAATGATTCGATAACTAGGTTATACCGCATACAACCAATCGAAACATTCATCGTGAGAATGGAATACGGTATCACATACACACATTATTCTCGGTCCTGCACATATCTCATATGCGCCCCTATCTCGTTTCGCTTGAGCCAGGAAACCTCTGTGTAGGACTCTAAAGACTCGTCAATACGCCGGTAGCAGATGATGATCATATCAATCACCCACAAGCCGCAAGCGGTCTGCTAAACATAACGGCCACCCGGGTATTGAGCGATCAGAAGATCGACGAGCTAGCCCGCTCACACTCCTGTGAACCCATTCAGTAACACTTGCCGTACAGTCCGGTCTGTTCGTCTGATATGTCGCATATCAAGTCTAGGGGTGGTAAACGTCAGACCCCAATAACCGATAAGTCGTGCTGATGTGAGGCTCATAACGGGTCGAGAAACTACTGGTAACACTTACCAGCAAATCTCTGATCAGCCCTGGCCAGGGACTTCCCTGTTACGGCCAATCGAGCACAGCGCAACATCAACCCCCAATACCGGGAGAGACGAAACCCCTCCTATCGCTCATTGCCTCCATGTGACTCGGGACTGTGCCCAAAGACCACCGTTTTGCACGCCCTCATGGACGTGGTAAGGTGGAGATCAAAGCACAATGGGAATCACACAAGACTCTATGACGATCTCGGATCTACAAACTAACCTGCACAAGTTTCACCTGAGAACTGCCATCTGACGTGAGGTATAATACCATCTGGGAGTTCTCGGCGAGTCCGTCCAGTGTACCCAGTCTCCACTGAGCACCCGTATACCATCTCTGATGTCAAACACCAATGGATATGGGATCATCCATCGCCCATTTCATGGGTCGAGAGGCGTATACGCTAGTCTACACTGGTATATCGATGCCCCGTCTCGATACACCCACGACTAGGGACCTTGAAGGATGTACTTATGGACTACCATGTCCCCACTAGTATGATCTGCATCATAGTCCAGGTAGTCAAGTACACATCCTAAGGGCTTTACCAACATGTAACTATAAGACAGTTTAAAGAGACTAGTGTACATGTTAAGATAAAGAGCAACCAGATAGCATACTATCATATCGAGCAAGAAATTCATCTCTATATATGTCCAAGCATCCAATATAATATACATCATCTGTACAATACTGGCCTCTAGGGCATACATACAACTAACAATCTCCCACTTGCACTAGGGCCAGCTGCTGTAGTATCGCATACCGAGCATCCCGAAGAGTCTCTCAAACTGTATCTGGGGAATGGCCTTCGTGAGTGGATCCGCCGTGTTGTTCTTCGTGTCAACCCTCCTGACCTCGATCTCCCGGCGATCAACTATCTCCCGGATCAGGTGATACCGCCTCAGAATATGCCTAGATCGCTGATGGGACCTGGGTTCCTTGGCCAAAGCCACCGCTCCATTGTTATCGCAATACAAAGGTATTGGATGCTCAATGGATGGAACCACTCCAAGTTCATTAATGAACTTCTTGATCCAGACAGCCTCTTTAGCAGCATCGTTGGCAGCGATGTATTCAGCCTCCATCGTCGAGTCTACCACGGTTTCCTGCTTGGAACTCTTCCAGCTAACCGCCCCTCCGTAAAGGGTAAAGATAAATCCTGACTGCGACTTAGAGTCGTCCTTATCACTCTGGAAGCTCGAATCGGTAAAGGACTCCACTTGGAGTTCTCCGTTACCATACACCAAGAGCATCTCTTTAGTCCTTCGCAAGTACTTGAGAATGCTCTTCACAGCTGTCCAGTGACTCTCTCCAGGATCAGCTTGATACCTGCTCACTACACTTAGTGAGTATGGTACATCGGGTCTGGTACATAGCATCGCATACATGATAGAGCCTACAGCCGAAGCATAGGGTATCCCTTGAATGCGAGCTCTCTCCAAATCAGTCTTGGGAGACATCTCTTTGGAGAGAGTGACTCCAGAGATCGTGGGCAAGTTCCCACGCTTGGATTCTTCCATACTAAACCTCTTTAGTATGGTGTCAATGTACCTGGATTGGGAAAATCCTAATATCCGTTTGGATCTATCTCTATAGATCCTAATCCCCAATATGCAGGAGGCATCACCAAGATCTTTCATTGAGAATCTTTGTGATAAGAAGAGCTTGACCGATTGCAGCATAGGAATATCATTTCCTATCAAGAGTATGTCGTCCACGTACAATACGAGGAAGACAACCTTACTCTCTGCCACCTTCTTGTAGATACAAGGTTCATCTGGATTTTTGACGAAATCAAACTCTTTGATAACGACGTCAAAGCAGATGTTCCAACTCCGCGATGCTTGCTTTAATCCATAAATGGATTTAAGCAGCTTGCACACCTTCCCGCTGCTCCCACTGTCTACGAAGCCCTCTGGCTGAGTCATGTACACGCACTCTTCTAAATCACCATTTAGAAAGGCGGTCTTAACATCTATTTTCCAGATTTCGTAATCATGATATGCAGCGATGGCAAGCATGATCCGAATGGATTTAAGCATAGCCACTGGAGAAAAGGTTTCGTCATTGTCCACACCTGGTCTTTGACGAAAACCCTTTGCAACAAGTCTAGCTTTGAAAGTCTCTACTTTCCCATCTACACCAAGTTTCTTCTTGAAGATCCACTTGCTCCCAATGGGTTTTACCCCTTCAGGAGCAACATCCAAAGTCCATACTTTGTTGGTGTACATGGATTCCATCTCGGACCGCATAGCATCCAGCCATTTCACTGAGTCCCTACTCGTGATGGCCTGCTCGAAGCTAGTTGGGTCATCATCCTCCATGATATAATCCTCGCTCCCACCATCCATGAGAAAACCGTAGTATCTCTCAGGTGGGCGAGGAATCCTACTCGATCGACGGAGAGGCTGAGGTTCATCGGGAGCTGCTGAATCCTCTGGTTCCACCATATCTTCTGTTGTAGCTTTTGTAGCTGGAACCTCTTCCAGTTCTACCTCATGACCACTAATCTCTTTTTCAAGAAATTCCTTTTCTAAAAGGTGGCATGCCGAGAAACAAACACTCTTTGTTCCTCAGGGTGGTAGAAGATATACCCTTGTGAATTCTTGGGATATCCTATAAATTTGCATAGAACAGACCGTGCCTAGAGCTTGTCCGGATTTTGTCGTTTGACATAGGCTGGACAACCCCATATCTTAACATAGTTGAGACATGGTCTCTTTCCTTTCCATGTTTCATATGGAGTTGTAGGCACAGATTTGGTGGGGACCATATTCAATAGATGTATGGCTTTCTCAAGCGCATACCCCCAGAAGGAAATAGGTAACTCAGCTGTGCTCATCATAGAGCGCACCATATCTAATAGGGTGCGGTTCCTCCGTTCTGATACACCGTTGTGCTGTGGTGTATATGGAGGAGTTAGCTGAGAGAGAATCCCATTCTCTTTTAGGAAGTCCAGGAATTCAATGCTCAAGTATTCACCTCCTCGATCAGATCGAAGGATTTTAATACTTTTTCCGGTTTGGTTTTCGACTTCTTGTTTGTATTCTCTAAATTTCTCAAAAGCTTCAGACTTGTGTCTTATCAAGTACACATGTCCGTATCTTGAGAGATCGTCAGTGAATGTAATGAAGTACGAAGAACCATCCCTGGCATGTGTAGACATGGGACCGCATACATCACTATGTATTAGTCCCAAGAGTTCGGTAACTCTTTCTCCGTGTCCCGTAAACGGAGTTTTGGTCATCTTGCCTTTGAGACATGACTGGCAAGTGTCATAAGATGAAAATTCGAATGGTTTCAAATATCCATCCTTATGCAACTTAGCCAGTCGTGTCGCATTGATGTGACCCAGTCTACAATGCCACAAGTAGGATTCGTTCAGTTCTGAACTCTTCCTCTTGTGTGTGTTTGTTATGCTCAGAACTGTTGATTGATTTAGAACATAAATGCCATTGCACAACGTGCCTGATCCAACCAACTTTTGGTTACGGAAAATGTTCATAACATTGTCCTGTAATACAAAATTATATCTCTCTTTACTCAATAAAGAAACCGATATAATGTTGCATATCAGGTTCGGCATGTAATAGCATTCATTCAGAACCAATGTATTACCAGTTGGTAATACAAGGTGATATTCTCCGACAGTCTTAGCTGCAACAATTGCACCATTTCCAACTCTAATGTCTTTATCACCTTCTTCAAGTTCTCTACCTTTCCTAAGCCCATGTAACTGATTACATATATGGGATCCTGACCCGGTATCTAATACCCAGGACGTAGAGCAAATGGAGAAACAGTTCTCTGTAACGAACACACCCGAAGAAAATGCATCATCATGTACTTTCTTCATTCGGGTGGCATGGGAATCCTGGTATTCCCCTATATCCTGCTCAGTCCTATAACTCTTATAGGAAAGAACGGAACCAACGTTCCCCAACACAGTATAACATGCGGGTTCGGTCAATACATCCATATTATTATCTTTATTAGGGCATGAAATGGTCGCTACCTGGAGAGAGAGAGAAGAAAACACTTTAGCGTATGCTCGTGCAAGATCAGATTGGTTATTATCTTATCTAATCAGGATGGCTCCCACTGGTTTTTATCAAATCTTCCTTCAAATCCTAAAAGGAAAGACTAGCTGGGATTAATTACACACTACAAGTTTGCCAATCTTTCAGCCAGGCCAGTGTCGGTACTTTGAGGGAGGTCCCCCGTGCTTTCGCACGAACCTAATTAATGTAAACCTCGTTTTCCCAGAGGCGTAACCCCGTTGACACCTTTCTAGACACCTACTTGATAAGCTAATTGCAATGTGTAAAACTCTCCCAGGAGTAACTCTTACTCGCAGTGGGTATCGGGATCCAACTATCTCATAGAAGGTATGCAATCTCATTGCAAATTTCAACACTTGAAACTCCCGATAATGTTTTTGCCCCTAGCGTGCTATGACCTTGACGAAAGCCAACAAACCACAGCCCGCTAGTCAAGTTCAACCCGTACATTTCTTGACTGAATTAAACCCACCCGCACGACCCTTGACGAAAGCCAACAAAGCCGTACGACTACCCTAATCCAGTCACATCATATGCAGCAGATAAGCAGCACATAGCTACCGCACACTACACCTTGACGAAAGCCAAAAAATGTAGCACGAATACTATATGCAACTTATCTGAAATGACGGAGGGCTACGACAGGTTTTTCTGAAAACCTATTGCGTAATGAACTTGATATCGTTGTAGAATCAAATGAAGTTTTGAAATGGAGTGATTTTGAAGCTTTTCTAGTTTTGCTAAAGGGGTCACTCCCGGTGAAGGGATCGTCGGCCCTTTCCTCGTCGAGTGAGGTGCGGGATATATCATATATATCACTGTGCAAAGCAGAAACTATAGAAGCAATCAAAAGCAGACCGAGTATGTAGCATCTGCCAGTTATTGCTAAAGGAGTCACTCCCGGTAAAGGGATCTCGGTCCTTTCCTCATCGAATAAGGTGCAGGGTATATCATATATACCGCTATGCAAAGCAAAACTGTAGCTACCCTTTTTATTTAAAATTTGATTCTACAACATCTTTTAGGTTTCTTTTCTTTCATTAATCACATTAATGAAGTCCCATCATTTAAGTCACCTAAACATCACAGATAAATACGACGTACACTTATGCCATCCGCATTCGCCTCGATGTCCCCTCATGCACCGTTAGGTTAGGTAACTAGCGGCAGAGCAGGGCAGGGCTAGTGCGGGTGCAAAACATAAGTAACGTCTATATAATATATCATATATACTATATAGAGTATCTATCACAGAACATCACATGATCACATCACAGATATCGCAGCAGAAGAAACATATGAAACATTGGATATACTAGGACGTCCGTGTTTTCAATACGAGCCAGTATAAAACACGGATTCCACGGTCGTGATGAATAGCCAATCCCACACCCCTAGACCCCTACGAGAGCGGCAAGCAACCCTACCAATCCTAAGGTTAGGAGACCCGGACTCGACTCCTCGAGATGGTCTACCACTGGACCCTAGAACCCGGTTACTTGTGCTCCCCTCCTTGGGTCTATCCTAGTGCAGAAAAGTAAATAATATACAAAGGGTGACAGCTTCCGCAACCTGGAAGTGCCCCAAATAAAAGAATATTTCATACAAGTTTTTACATGAATGAAAATGAAAAACACTCATTTCACATAAAAACCCCCAGCTATTCAAACACGACGATCCAATATAATATATCCAGCAACACATAACATCATATGTCATCAACGTAAGTAAATATGCGCATCCCAATTGTCGTTGACATATAGCAACGAAACTGGCGATATCACATATTACACTTACGGTCACAGAAAAGAAAGTGTAAAACTACAACAGTTGGAATCCGCAACCTCTTTAGACATCGCATGCCTAATCAAATGAAATACTTAGACATCACATGCCTAACAATTATAAACCCCGCATTTTAATCCCATTATCGAAAACTCTTTTCAGTATCAAATGAGACTAAACCGCTAGATTTATAACATTCATTCAGTTATCTCATAACTGTTTGTGAATTCCAATTATTGTATCCCATTCCGGATAAATAGAAAATATTAAACTTTCCGATCGAACATTCGAACACCCAAGTTTTCCCGAAACCGTTCAACACATGAAATAAGTTCAAAGACATTCACTTCATGCCTCAGTACCAACGGTCCAGCCGTAGAAGGGTCAAGCCAACGCCTCACATGTGGCACGCCGTACTGCCCCAAACCCGAAGGTTCAAAGGGCAGTTCAAGACGGTCACATAATCGAGTTAAGGTTTGTTGTCTTCTAGAGGGACCATCGCGTTACTTGCACTACTCAGGACGTCCTCAAACCACAGAAAAATCCAACACTTGGAAATTTTCCGGCAGGGGAAAAGTTGGGTATTTATATCCGGTCGAACTTTTTAACATATTCAAAAATTATCCGGAAAACCACGCAGACAAAATTTGATAATCCGATCGAATCTTTGATTCCCAATACAACCCCAGAATACTCATCTGTAGAGTCACAATAAAAATACCCAGAAAATATTGCATTAAATTATATGAGTTACTGTGCAGAAATCATCAGACAAGGGGACAGTACGGCCGCGGAACCGCCGCACATGCCTAGCTTGTGCCGCGGTTCCGCGGTGGAAAAATCGATTTAGGCCCTCGTATTTCACAGTAATTCAAATAAGACCCTGCTTATTTTTCTGCATATTTTTAATTGACAAAAATCCAAATTTTCAGAAAATTTCTAGAGAGCATTTTGGATTTTAGGGTTTCGGTTCGATCGGGTTTCAAACGTCGTCTACACTTCGCCTAAGGCTCTAGCTAGGCTCTGATACCACTGTAGGGTTCCTAGGCACTCTAATGAAGACTCACAAGGTATCAACCATGCCAATTTCAAATTTTACGGGTGCCGAGAAACCCTAATACGGATCGTTGACTAGAATTCTAGGCGAAACATTAAACATGTTAACGATTTAACTAAAGGAGAAAGGCTACAACCTTTGTAGATCCATTTCTCCACTTCCTTAGCTCCACGTAGGCGTCCTCTCGCTGTCCATCTCGAATCCCGAACTCAATCGTCGGCTTCATCGGAGAAATGGGCGAGCTAGGTCGTCGGCTTCGTGCCGAAGATGATCTACGTCGAGGCATCACAAGTTCAAGCTCCAACTTCACCAAGTTGTGAAACTTGTGAAGAAAACACCCAAAACCACTTGGCAAGAGGTAGAGGATGAAGAAATAGGAGGTGGGTTCACTTTAGAATTGGATTTCTCACTCTTTAGCTCAAGGTGCCATTAATGGTGTCAAGCTTTTTCTTTGAAGAAGAAGAAGAAGATGAAGATAGAATATGATAAGTATTGTGTAAAATGAATAATAAAATGAATACTTATCATCTTCTAACCATGGTCAAGTGTAGAGAGTTAACCATAGTTTAGTTGAGTGGTTAGGGTTTGGAGAAGAAGACAAAGTGGTCACTTGGTCAAAGCTTCATGAAGCTTCAACAAGCTTCATGATAAAAGAAACCATTTTGTTTTCTTAAATCTTTTTCTCAAAAAGGAAAAGATAAATAATTAAGTGAAAATAAGAAACCCTAACCATTCACTAAACATGGTTTAAGTCTTTACACAAATCCAAGTGAGAACGTATCATCAAACATGATACAATCAAGTGCACACAAAATATATCACATATACAATGTGCTAAACAAGTGAGAAAATCCCTTTAAAGTGAACCAATACTAGTTAATGCAAAGTAATATATCAAATATATAATTATACATTAAATCATTAAATCAACACTTGATTCAATGATCCGGTCATGTCGCACATAACCGACTAGTATACAATGTATCGATTTATCGAATCAATGATTCGATAACTAGGTTATACCGCATACAACCAATCGAAACATTCATCGCAAGAATGGAATACGGCATCACATACACGCATTATTCTCGGTCCTGCACATATCTCATATGCGCCCCTATCTCGTTTCGCTTGAGCCAGGAAACCTCTGTGTAGGACTCTAAAGACTCGTCAATACGCCGGTAGCAGATGATGATCATATCAATCACTCACAAGCCGCAAGCGGTCTGCTAAACATAACGGCCACCCGGGTATTGAGCGATCAGAAGATCGACGAGCTAGCCCGCTCACACTCCTGTGAATCCATTCAGTAACACTTGCCGTACAGTCCGGTCTGTTCGTCTGATATGTCGCATATCAAGTCTAGGGGTGGTAAACGTCAGACCCCAATAACCGATAAGTCGTGCTGATGTGAGGCTCATAACGGGTCGAGAAACTACTGGTAACACTTACCAGCAAATCTCTGATCAGCCCTGGCCAGGGACTTCCCTGTTACGGCCAATCGAGCACAGCGCAACATCAACCCCCAATACCGGGAGAGACGAAACCCCTCCTATCGCTCATTGCCTCCATGTGACTCGGGACTGTGCCCAAAGACCACCGTTTTGCATGCCCTCATGGACATGGTAAGGTGGAGATCAAAGCACAGTGGGAATCATACAAGACTCTATGACGATCTCGGGTCTACAGACTAACCTGCACAAGTGTCACCTGAGAACTGCCATCTGACGTGAGGTATAATACTATCTGGGAGTTCTCGGTGAGTCCTTCCAGTGTACTCAGTCTCCACTGAGCACCCGTATACCATCTCTGATGTCAAACACCAATGGATATGGGATCATCCATCGCCCATCTCATGGGTCGAGAGGCGTATACGCTAGTCTACACTGGTATATCGATGCCCCGTCTCGATACACCCACGACTATGGACCTGAAGGATGTACTTATGGACTACCATGTCCCCACTAGTATGATCTGCATCATAGTCCAGGTAGTCAAGTACACATCCTAAGGGCTTTACCAACATGTAACTATAAGACAGTTTAAAGAGACTAGTGTACATGTTAAGATAAAGAGCAACCAGATAGCATACTATCATATCGAGCAAGAAAGTCATCTTTATATATGTCCAAGCATCCAATATAATATACATCATCTATACAATTCTGGCCTCTAGGGCATACATACAACTAACATTTTCTTCGGCGACGAAAGCTTGAAACTGTTCGGGCTCTTGTAGTGCCTTGATCAGGGAATCTCGCGCCTCTTTAGACAATAGAAGGGCAACCAAGACGCTCAGCTGTGAGGGTATCTTTCTCAAGTGTGCTAGGACATTGTAATCTACTTTGCTTTTCTTGGGCGGGTTCTTGGCTACCAGCTCTTCGACGATTCGGTCATCGAGGGCGATATCCTCAGGGACTTTTTCCTTCCCCTTATCTTTTCTATTCGATCCCCTGTTTGCAGGTCCGAGATTCTTTTCGGGCAACGTACGGTTGCGCAACTGAATATTCTCACAGTTATTCACTTCTTCCTCTTTTTCTGAGGTGGATTCTTTGAAGAGTGGGCCGAGGGGTATTTCTTCATCAGAATCGCTCCCGAAGGTGAGAACTTGATCCCCCGGAATAAACCATGTGACAGTTGCCGGCAGTTCCTTTACGCTTATCTGTCGTGCTTCTCTGTTCCCGACGAGCTTTGCGCTTCAATCGCCTGACGTGTTGTCGGTGGGTAACATATCCCTGCCACCAGTTTTTAAAGGCATTGCACTCTTCGGTAGGGTGCGTGATCCTCCGATGATATAAGCAGTAATTTGGATGTGCATCCACTTCGTCAAGGTGTATGTTGCCAGGAGTATTTCTTTTAAAAGGCAGCAGCTTCATTCCCATTAACATGGATTTGGAGAATTGCTTCCTTGTCTTAAGCCTGCTTTTGTCTACTATAGGCGTGCTTCGATCTGGTTGGGGTACTCTATGGTTTCTCAATACTGGAGCTTCTTCAACTTGACGCCGACGCTTGGCCCTCTCGTATATGGCCGTTTCCCGCTCTCTGTCAGCTTTGCTTTTCTGAAGAGCTTTGCTTTTCTGAAGAGCTTTGCTTTTCTGAAGAGCTTCGCTCAGCAGCCTGTCAATCAATTCGTCTGATGGCTCTAGGGATTTTGGTTCCGGTTCTGGATCCGCCCTTAGTTTCTCTGTATCAGGATCTTCTTTACCGTCTATTGACGAGTGAGAGATCACGTGGCAGCTTTCCACATAATCTTCGGGCTCTTCTGAAGAATTGTCTCCTTTATCAGCGTGATCGTCTTCATTTTCATGAACATGCTTAAAGAATTCATCCAATGTGATTGGGGTCCGTGCCCTCTGGTTATATTCTTCTAGTACATTGATGTATTTCTGCAGACTTGTACGGCTATCGTCGGGTTGGACGGGCTTCTTAGCCTTCTTCTTTTTCTTTAAAGACTTTGGAGGTTTAGCTTGAATGTTTTGTCCACTTTCACCAACTTTCAGCGTTGGGCGCGGCTTCAGCATCCCCTCAATAATCTCGGGCTCCAGCGGGCTCTTCCACCTAATCGCCGGACATGCTTGGAGATCTTTCAGCATTCTTTTAGTTTTTGTCGAAAGAACAACTTCCCATGGAGCTTCCTCTATAAATGAGCATGATGCCCCCGGCGTGTCCATCTTTTTCGGAACGTGTGGTTGTGGCGGGTTTTACCCTCCAGTTTTAGACAACACGAATTTGCCTTGCTGGTACTGGTCCTCAATCCAGTTTTTGAAGGCAAAGCAATTTTCGATTGGATGGCCCATTATTCAATGGTAGGGGCAATAGTTGAGACTATTGATGTCACCGGGCTGCGGTGAGCGTTTTGGATCCGGTAGGGTGATGAGCCTGTTGCGCATCGCCAGCTCGAACAGTCATCTCATTTTATCCCGAGGAAACGAATAAGGGCGTTTTAGTTTCTCGTTGAAGAATCGCTATTTATCGTTTTGGTGGTCAGCTGGTTTTGGACCACTGGGCTGCTGCTGAGCGTTGGCGACAAAGGTTGCTTTCCCTTTCCCCTTTTCGTTTTGAGGCTCCATTTTCGAGGAAGACGGTCTATGGCCTATCTGGTCCATTTGGGCCAGCTTGTAAATCAAGGCCTGGAAGGTAGTCGGCTTGAAAAACATCATGAATTGGGATATGGTCGTCTGCGGATCAAGGGTACCTACGAACATGCCTACTGCAGGAGCTTCTTCGATGCGTTGTTCGCATTTTGACCATAGGTTCCGCCACCGGATTGCATACTGAACCCATGTTTCTCCCGGCTTCACCCTGGCATTGATCAACTCCGTGATTGGGTTAAGTTCGCTGGCGCTTGCGAAATGCTGGGTGAATAGCAATTCCATCTCCGTAAAAGTTTTGACAGAGTCATTGGGAAGCTCTGAATACCATTCGAACGCCGTCTCCGCCAAGCTGCCGACGAACTGGCAAAGTAGCAATTTATCGTCACCTCCGGTATTGCCGCAGAGAGCCCTGAACCGAGCGACATGTTGATGGGGATTGCCTATCCCCTTATATACGTGGAACTTAGGAATCGTGTATCCTGGCGGGTACTTTATTTGATCGTACCAACCCGGATAGGGTCACCCAGTCTTGACGATTTGGCCGGCTGCTTCGCTCGCCTGATGAGCTCGTATCTGTTGAGCTATATAGTCGTCAAGGGCGGCTTTGAAGATTGTTTCCTCCTTTGCAGCTGAAGAGGCCGGAAGAGGGTTTGATGTCTCTCTTCTATCATCTTCAATTATTACTGGAGGATCTTCGGCTGGGTGGTCAGGCTGAATCATGATGCCCACCATATCTTGGAACAATAGCGCCATTTGTTTTATGTTGGCCGCTTGTTCCGCGGCCTCTTTGTCTTTCCTATCGAGCATTCTTCGGAGGAATTCGGCATCAGTTTCCTGTTCCTGGCGCTGGTTTGATGATGTCTCCGGGTTTTCTTTCGGCCCAGTGAGCGTGGCCATCTTCATTAGCATTTCCTAGAGCTTTTGCTGTTTCTCCTGGGCTTTTGTCACAGATCGGGTGAGTGGTCGATGACCCATAGAGATACGGCTATCCTCCTTCCCGGAATCCATGTAGATAGTGTGCACTAATATGCCCCCGACTTGGGGCGTTTGGATTCAGCACCCTTGAGATTTGTTGCAGACACAGGGATCTTCTCTGGCCTTCTTCTTTTATGGGCGGTGGAAGTTGCGGGGACTTTTGCATCCGATGCTTTCCGTGGTACAACGGCGGTGAGATTCTTTTCTTGTCGGATCTTCACTCTCTTCTGTCGGCGGGAGTAGTCTTGGTCGATCAACGAGTCTTGGACTCTTCGCCAGACCCTGTAGATTTTAGAGGATAGCCACTGAGGGGGCTGCTCTAGCTTTGTTTTAGTAACATTCTCCACAGATGGAGGAGATCTTTTAAGCATGGCGGTCGGAGAGTTCTTGCGCACCCTCCTGAGTAGTTCAAAGTTGTTCCCAGTTGGAACAACAACGTCAATTTCTACCATCGGAGCTGGTGGAGTCAATCCAAAAGGGGAACTGCTCCCAGCTTTCCTCACTCGGCGCTAGTGGTGACGTCGAGCGCGTCTTGCAGATAGGATCACCTCCGTTGTCGGGGTAGCTACACCGTGCTTCATGCTTTGATGAGAAACTGCTGTTGGTGCCAGCATGTCAAAAACCGACGTCCGTTGAGAGGGGATGGCCAACCTATCAAAGGAAGACTTTCGAGAAGGGGTAGCAGCCTTGGTGACTTCGCCTGGAATGGGAGTTGGAATGGCTAGTCTTGTGAAGACTGACCCCTTAGTAGGAGATGTCTCTCTGATGACTTCATTTACTGGAGCAGGGATGGCTATCTGTTTCGGGATACCCCCCTCAGGTAATGCAGGCTTCTTCATGGGCCTATTGGAGCTTTGGCCCAGTCTGTTAAAGACCGCGGCATTGGATTTGGGTGACCTGTTGAGAGGGGCCGCAGTAGTTGCAAGCCGATCAAAGACCAACTTCTTTGGAGCTTCTTGCAATGGCTCTGGGGCGTTGAAGCTCATTGGGGGAGCATGGTTCCGAAGAACAGTCCAGTGGTGGTCTGAGTCACATATTCTACTGGCATGGTGAAGATGGAGGCCACTTGGGGCCCATAAGTCACTCCTTCGGCGAGAACGGAGTGGGAGTTGTTGCTGCAGCTAGTGCAGTTGGAAACCATTTTCTCTGCATGGGAGAAAGACACCAAATCTTAGTGCCTCAAATCCAAAGGCAACCATATCAAACCGTGATTCATTCGCGAACACAACACACGAAGTGTGGAGTGGAAAGAGGAAAAGGTACCACCGGGCGTGCCAGAATCTGTTCTCCGCCGAATGATACGACTGGGACGTTGGGACGTCCGGTTTGAATTTGGGGGCAAATACTATTTGGTTTTATCTGTCCACCTCTCCGAAGGTGCCAAGTTGATTTGTGGCACCGTGTATCAGAGGTTTAGACGGATGCGGCCGTTGTAGCAGACATCGTCATATTCCCCCTCGTGTACGAGGGGTTTTTGATTGTGGGGATGCTCTTCCCTGCAGGTGCAAGCCCCTGCAGTTAATTACGTTACCGCAGAGCGGTAACCACTTTCTCCTTCTCCAGATTGTCATTTCATGTCGTGTGTGTTTGTTTTATTTTTGGTTACCCATGGATTGTATACGGAGACTAATTTATGTTGTCGCCCATAGGGCGTGGATTAGTCCAAATCCGTATTTTCTTAGATTTGGGTTTGATTTGGGTTTAAGGATCGTTAATCTCATTGAGATTAAGATCAACTTAAACGTTTGCTGAGGATACGTTAGTCTAATTTTAGACTAAGATCTACTCAACAGGATTTTGGGATCATTTAGATCCAACGAAAGAGTATTTGGACTCTATCGTTTTAGTTTAGGGACGTTACGGTCCATTGGGTTTAAGGACATCGTAGTCCATGGAGTTTAAAGACATCATAGTCTGTGTTTAAAGACATCATAGTCTAGTTTAAAGATATCATAGTCTATGGGGTTTAAAGACATCGTAGTCTGTAAAGTTTCTGGTTGTCGGGACCCGCCACCTCTCTGAAGACGTTGAAGAATTACAACGACACATATCAGAGGTGTGAAGAGATGTACCCTTGAACCAATGTTGGTTGGGACTAAGATCAATTGTAGAGATTATGAGCACATGGGCTCAATTAATTTGAATTAAGGACTTATGGCCAACTTGAGCTCCGTCCACTCAGATTTGAATAAAATGTTGAACATTTATTTGGGCTCAGTCCCTTTTTTTACTTAACATTGCTGAGCATTGATTTGGGTTCTAACACCTTTTTTTTCTTTTGTCTTTTACTGAGTGTTGAACACTTTTTATGGTGCTGGGTTTTATTTAAAGAACACTTTGTGTTGTCTTAGTGCACACGTGAGGAGCACGTGGTGCGCTTGGCGCTGAGCGCCAGACCTGGAGCGCCGAAGCGTTTCTTATGAAATAGCGCACACGTGAGGAGCACGTGGTGCGCTTGGCGCTGAGCGCTAGACTTGGAACGCTGAAGCGCTTCTTATGAAATAACGTACACGTGAGGAGCACGTGGTGCACTTGGCTCTGAGCGCCAGACTCGTAGCGCTGAAGCGCTTTTTATGAAATAACGCACACGTGAGGAGCACGTGGTGCGCTTGGCGCTGAGCGCCAGACTTTGAGCGCTGAAGCGCTTCTTATGAAATAGCGCACACGTGAGGAGCACGTGGTGCG
The DNA here is from genome assembly GCA_030015575.1 of Agapanthus africanus. Classification (NCBI taxonomy): domain Eukaryota; kingdom Viridiplantae; phylum Streptophyta; class Magnoliopsida; order Asparagales; family Amaryllidaceae; genus Agapanthus; species Agapanthus africanus. The sequence continues at coordinate 177,024,211 of CM057338.1, read as the reverse complement.
CTTGGCGCTGAGCGCCAGACTTGGAGTGCTGAAGCGCTTCTTTGGCAGTTCTGGTCAGTTCTGTGCTCTGAGAATTAAATTCTCGTTTATAAGAGACTTTGTCTCATGGGTCTAAAAACTAAGTTCTTCTTTTTATGAAGAGATGCCATGATCTTCTATTTTTGTGAAAGACTTTGTCTTGTAGATCTATGATCTAGAAAAAGAACTAAGTTCTTTTGATGTGAGAGTTAAACTCTCAAAAATCGAGGAGATGTTATGATCTCACTTATTATCAGTTACCTTGAAGAAAATTTCTTATTCTTAGAACTTACTCTTCTCTTTTACTTTTTGAAGTTTATAGGGGGATTCCTCTATACAAGACTTGAAGTCTTGGGTCCTTTATATAGGGGAGGCTGATTGTTAAATCAGTTAAGGAAATCTCTCATTGAGAGATTTCTGATTGATTTGGGGAATATTTCCCACCGTTGGATCTTTGATTCAAGGGCTTCTATTTTACAGAAGATAGTTTTCTTATTATTAATAAGACTGGAAAAGTATTTTCCCATACTGAACTTATTCTATATCTTAGTGATTTTTAATCACCATTGGTTCTTTGATCCAACGGTGCTCTGATTTACAGAGTACAATCTTTCTTGTTTGGAAAGATTTGAGGAGTATTTTCTCAATAGAATTTTATTTTGGTACTGTGATGATTTTTAATTATCTTCGTTGGATCATTGATCCAAGGATAGGGAACATTTAGTTCTAGCGCTGACGCTCTCGTGCTTTGCAGGTGAGGCGCTGTCTCAGAGTCTTTGACTCTTGGCGCTAGCGCTCTCGTGCCTTGCACGTGAAGCGCTGCCTCAGAGTCTTTGACTCTTAGCGCCAGCGCTCTCGTGCTTTGCCCGTGAGGCGCTGTCTTGGAGTCTTTGACTCTTGGCGCTAGCGCTCTCGTGCCTTGCACGTGAAGCGCTGCCTCAGAGTCTTTGACTCTTAACACTGGCGCTCTTGGCGCTAGCGCTCTTATGAGGCGCTGCCTCATTACTGAAGGTGTCTTTTCACCTTATTTCTCCGCTTTTTCTGAGTCAAACTTCTCTTTCCCAGATCTTGGAAATAGTTCCATCTTGCACAGCATTTTCTGTGTCTAGACTTAAATGTCTCTCTTCATAATCTGAAGCAATGCTTCTCTTCTCTCTCACTTTTTAGAGAATCATTTTGATAGAGAAGAGCTATGGCTTGTAGTCGCCCACATGCTCGCCGACAGCCATGGGAGGTGCCCGTTGAGGAAATTTTTCCTCGTTTTGCTGTGCGCTTGGTGAACCCTATTCTTACGGATGACTAATGCGACACGGTGCTACACGAGCTCTTGACTCGTATAGGATCTCCTCTCCCCATCGGCTCCATTTGGCTCCGGATGGTCTTCTTGTCCATGATCGATGATATTCCCCCTCCTCCGGCGGAGATGACTCTGGCAATGCTCGACACCGTGGAAGACAAGATCGAGTGCTTCCACGAGGCACTTTTGATCACCACAGCTCTGAGGGATCGCTTTACTCGGCTGCTAAGACAGATACGGGCTCAGTGGGTTGTCATTTCTGCCTTTGCTGATGGGTGCGGTGCTGACCGATGGGTAGCTACTCCTCTTGAAGATCGCCATTTTGTCATAGTGGAGAAGGCAAAGAGAGAGTTAGATAATTTTATCCGTAGTTTTGTGAATCCCTGTACTTTCGATCCCATGTTTGATGATCTATTTCCTATAGAATAAAATGTTCAATTAAATGCTTTGTTTTTGTCGTTGAACACCTGCTCTTTCTCTAATGTGTGCATGTGCGTATATGAATGAGCCTGGTTTCACACATATCTGTAAACGAAACTTAAGCCGGTATAAACAGGAACAAATAGCTCTTAGCCGAAGAGTTTGGCGGGAACATGGACCTGATCTCAACAGTTGGTATCAAGTGTGCCGCGAACCTGTTAAGGTCTTGTGTTAGCTGTGTAGTATATGTATTTGGAAATCAAATATTGAGACATATCTTACCTACTGAGCATGGTAAACTCAGCATCATATTCATCCACTGATTTGGTCCACATCGAACCCTGTTGTAGGTGGATGAATTGCTTCTCCCTGTCAAATCGGTCAGTCTCAGGGAAGTACTTCGTGTCGAACATGTCGTGAAAATTCCTCCATTCGATAGGCTGGTCAAGACGGCTTTCTTCCGCCTTGCACCAAACTCGGGCGTTGTTGGTGAGTTGCAGCTTCGCAACTCGAACCCAAGCGATCTCTGGCACTTATGCCGCTGCCAGGTCATCATCAATACTCTGAGCCCATTCTTCAGCTTCCAGGAGGCTCTCTTTTCCCAAAAATTGTTTTGGGTGCAAATCCCGGAATCGCTTCACTCCGGACGCTTCCGCTTCTGGACGGTTCATCAAAATAGCAGTCTACTGCTGCTGTCCTTCCAGGAGGTTTCGGATTGCCTTAAGCAGTACCGTCTGCTCATTGATCGGAGCAGCAACTGTAGGTGTAAGCGGTAGAGGTGGTGGAGTGTTGTTGAAGTTGGTACTGGTGTTGTTTGGAGAGTCCATAACCTTGAAAGAAAAATATGGTTAGGATTGATTCAAAGTATATGAAATTGTAAGATTCAAGGAATATGAAATGTAAACAATGTTTTTAGTTGCTGATTCTTTTGTTATATTTCTTGGGACTTCATGCAGAATTGACTTGCATGTCCATGCAGAACGAACCTGCATGGTATGGTTCCATACAGTACTGACCCGCATGGGCCGCCAACAAAAACCTGTCACGCCCCACTTCCGGTGTATGAGGAGGGGACATGGCAAGGTCCGCTACGTATCTACTCAGAAGTGAACACGCTAAGCCTATTTAAGCAATATAAAGTAAAATGTACACAAGAGATATGAATATAAATGAATAACAACTTTTATTTATTTAACAATTCTTTACAAGTACAACTGGAAATGTAAATAAAGGAATAGAAAGTAATGCCTAAACAATGGTATAACTGAAATGAAAAGTATATACAAGTGCCTACAGCTCTGGGTCGATAGCAAACTGCTCTAAGTCCTCGGTACTGGGCTCGATCTCTAATGAGTCCGATCCACCTGACAACATTCCAAAGAAAGAAGAAAAGGAATGCCGTTAGCGAACAATTGCTCGGTAAGTCCCAAAGATAGGTAGAGATAGAATAGACAGAAAGAGAGTGTAACTAGTAATGTTTAATTAACGCAGTTGTTTGTAGCTTGGTACAAAATATGCCAGTGTATACGAGAGGAGTCCCACTATTCCAGAGATTAAGGTATATGGAGCAAAAGGAACCGTTCAGCCACGGTACAACGACAATGGATATTCAGGTTAGGTGTATTAAAGTGATCGTCTAGTGCCACTTCTAACACATTCCGTACCAGTCTACCCCTTTAAACCCCATAATGTATTTTGTATTGAATTGTGTTGCTTTGTATAATAGATTGTACGACTTGCCGAAACCATGATATCAGGAAAATGTAATGGATATAATGATTAGACATGTAAACAGAGTATATCCATGGTTCGGTTCAGTCAATATAGATTGAATTCTGGTATAGACGGATTCATGTTGTATTGTAGTTATACTTGAATTGGATTCAAGTCAGATTGATTTCATATTTGACCGTGACTCGAACTAAGTCAGGCTTTTAAATAGAATTGAAGTCCTGATTTAGTTTTTAGTGTTATCGGTAACTGTTGCACAATGACGGCAGGATTTGTGTCTTTTTCCAAGACAATTACTGTGTTGATAACGCCGTTATTAGATTATCTACCTTAGATAGGAAAGCACCCATATTCTCCGGCTCCCCGAGGCTCAAGAGAACTGGTCCCGCTTAAAGCTATGTTTACTGGGGTCCTTATTGTAATTTAGTATAACCTGAGGGGGGTTTTATATAAAAATAGTTTTGATATATTTTGAAAATACAGCTCAAGTATTTAATTATCGTCTTCAGGGTTTTCATAGATGTATATTTTACAAAAGTGAAATTTTCTAGTGAGTAGAACCTAGTTTTCATTGTATATGGTACTTTAATGAAATATTGGAATTTGTATTGAATTGTAATGGTAGTTTTATGAAATTGTGATTCTTTTGATTTAGAAAACATGGAATATATATATATATAATATTTAAAATAGATATTTTGATTATATTTCTATATATCTAATATTTATAAAAATAGAATTTATTTATTAAATAGAAATCACCTTTTTCATAAAAATTGCATTAAAAATTCCATTGAGATCGAATGCTCCTTGCGGAGATCTGCATCTTGCTCTACTAGGCCCGATGATGTGCGATAAACCGCACCATCCCAATCGGGGTTCCCCAAAATTGGTTGTAGAGGCGCAATTGCACGGAATTAAATAACACACTTTTGAAAGAAAACGGTTTTTGAATGTTTAAGGTGTTTATTCATAAAATCGTATTTTACCATAAACTAGAATCCCAAAATTCATCGTGCCATATCATAAATGTGTGTTGTGATGAGGTAGGTCATTACCTCGTGAGTTATCTAAAGATAATACGGTTAAATTGAACAATTATAAGTTGTATATAATATGATAGTATTCTACTGTAAAAGTGAAATAAAAATTGCAACATGAATTATTTTGAGATGAAACTTGTTCTAATATGTTTATTTATGTTTGTTATACATTATGAGAGAATATGGTATTTTATTATTTAAGAAAAATGGAGTTTTTAAAGAAAAACAAATCGGAAGTCGGAATAACTCTGCGTCCGACGAGTTTTGAAAAAGAGAAGTTTTACAATAGAGATGGAGGAGGTAAGTGGGGACTTGCTGTCTATAAAGAAAGAGGGGAGAAGGAGGAAGCTCTCGGAACAGTCGGGGCGTCGTTTCGTCGCCGGAATCTCCCCGAAACGTCGTCGGAACTTCGCCTCTTTCTAACTCCACTTGTACAACTTGGGACTTGGAATTTTTAGAGAGTTTTTGTAATGAAATTCTGAATGAGGAGAGGAGAAATGTGGTGTGGTATTTATCGGGAAAATTAGGATTTAGGGTAATGAATTGGAGAATTAAAAATATGCATTAAAATGTGGATTAATGCCCATTTTTAATTCTCTGGAAATGTGTACAGAAATCAAACAACACAGGAGTAGTGGGGTAGGCGAAGGGGTGTAGGGTTAAAAATTTCAGAGCATCACCTACAGTTTTAACCGTCGGTGCCGGCCTCCCCTTCACATCTCGCCGGTCCAAACTGGTGGGATAAGGCTCAGATCTTGGCCATGTGTCTCTGTTGCTTGGTATACCTCAGTGCACGTATTTGAGTACTTGTGACTTTTCATTTTACATGTAGTGCACGTGTAAACCTTTGAGCTTCCAAAAGTTTAAAAGAAAATCAATTAAAAAATATATGTGGCTAGGGGGATTCGATCACAGGGGCTACGTTACAGCAGTGCAAGGCTTTACCAATGAGCTACAAGTTGTTTCTTGCTGTTCAAAACCAATTCAAATACTTATAGTGTACAAATGATTGCAAATACTCCATTTGTACATTAAAATTTAATCAAATTTCCTGTACACTGCAATAGAGTTGTTACATCTCCGATTGTCATATGAGATTCCGATCACAGTTCTGGCAGAGTCTGCAAGCTATCCTGAGAACGAGTCTGAATTTCATCATGGCATATTATACACAAACGGATGGATAGTCTGAGCGAACAATTCAGTTATTAGAAGATATGCTGAGAGCCTGTATATTATAATTCGGAGGTTCGTGGGAAGATCACTTACACCTTGTGGAGTTCTTATACAACAACAGCTATTAGGCCAATTTTATGATGGTACCATTTGCAGCGCTTTACGGACGGAAGTGTCGTTCTCTGCTGAGTTGGAATGATGTTGGAGATTGTAAAAATTTTAGACCAGAGATGATCGTGGCAACTATAGATATGGTTCGCACGATCAGGGAAAAAATGCGCATAGCCCAGGACCGACAGAAGCATTGGGAAGATGCAAAACGACGACATATGGAGTTTCAACCCGGAGTGCATGTATTCTTGAAGATCTCTCCAAACAGAGGAGTGATACATTTTGGTAAGAGGGGTAAATTAAGTCCAAGATATATAGGACCGTTCGACATACTCGAACAAGTTGAAGAAGTAGCGTACCGTTTAGCACTACCACCCTCGTTGGAAAGAGTGCACAACGTGTTCCACATATCCTAACTACGACGATATGTGAGCGACTCCAACCATATATTTGATCACTCAGAGCTCACGGTATATACTAATCTAACCTGTGAGCAGTAACCAGTTGAGATCCTGGACCGAAAAGTGAAGACATTACGGAATACGAAGGTAAACTTGGTCCGAGTGATATGGAGAAAGGATTCGCCAGGAGAATCAACTTGGGAAAGAGAAGAAGATATGCATGCACAATAACCTTACCTTTTTGAAAATTAGTCTATATGTAAATGTAAATTTCGAAGACAAAATTTTTATAAGGAGGGTAGAATGTAACAACTCTGAAATCCCTGTACATAATCATTTGTTTAAATGTATAGAATATGGTATTTCAGCCTGTGTAAAAGTTATAAGTTATTTTTGTTCAATAAAAGCAAGAAGCAATTTATAGCTTACTAGTAAAACCTCTACGCTGCTGTGACGTAGTGTCACGACCCGCAGGGTACGGAACGTGACTGGCACTTAAGTTACGAAACGTCTCAAGACGTCCGTAAAATAAGTAAGCCAAAGCCCAGAAACCAAAACCAAATAAGCAAAAGAGTGAAGGAAAAACCAAATAATTGAAAGCGAGTTTATCAAATAAGTCATATCAAACCTTTTTAAAAACAATATCAATTTTTCTGAAAATTTCGGCAGAGTCTCCTTTGTACAAACTGGCCCCCAAAATGGGTACAACAAGAATATATATAAATACAACAAATAAGGCATCCCCAAGCGGGAGCTAGCTCTTCGCCACAAGGCGGTCACAAATCCCACGCAATGTAAATCAGCAATGTGCGTAATAAACATAAAAAGCACAAGTAAAACAGCATGTCGACTCAAGTGAGCTCGACCCCAAAATACAGCATAAAAAGTCCACAAATCTCACAGTCTCGTCTCTAGATCAATATACAAAAATACTGGTAGATACAGTAGATGGAGTACTCTAGATACAAAGAATATACAAGATGGTACAAAAATAATAACATAACCCACCTACGAGCAAAAACCTCGAGTCCTGGCAAAAGAGGCAAAAGAAGCGGTGCGCCCGCCGCTACTGTGCTGACGGAGCGGACCTGCAAAAGACTGTGGCACAACGGGGGTGAGTTTCCAACTCGTGAGTAATAAATAACATCTATAGAGGCTATCGCAAGTATGCACACAAGCATCCTAGCATCTATAATACAGGTATGGCAGGATATAAAAGCAGGTATGTATGCAATAGGCATGTATGCAATATGAATATGCTCGTGATCTGCATGTGTAAATATAAGAAATCATCTTTTTCCTTTAGGCATCTCTTTTGAAATATCAGCACAATACCAATAGAATCAACCAGAATCCGTGTCCAGCAACGACACCTCAAAACTGTCTCAAATCTCATATATCCATATCGTAGTATCTCTGGTCTCAGCCGTCCGGCTGACCCATCTCAAATATCAATATCTCATCATCTCGCGGCCACGGTCGGTATCCTCTGGATATCCGCCGTGCCAAAACAATCACCGGTAGGTAGTCCATCCCCTACCAGGCTCAATGTCAGCATCACGACCTTCTTGCCCCGGGGTACCTTACCGGGCCCACCATGTACCCGAGACGGTTCATTCAACTCCTCGAAACGGGTCTCGAAAACCACATCAAACTCATGGTGGACGACACTTACATCACTAGAAATCCGCAATTTACATATTTTTTAAAAAATATAATAGGTTTAGAAATTTTGCGGCTTTCCCCCGAAATCCAGAAATATCATAAAATCTCAAGAAATTCTCATAAATGCATATGTCAATGATAATGAATGCATATGGTATCAATAATCAAGTTGCGATGTATGATTGATAGACTAGGTATGAACAAATAACATGATGAGGTATATGCACATGAATAGCAATCTTACGATTTCATTTTAAGGAATTAAAGGCAATAGCACAGGTTTAAGCATCAATTATAGTAAAAGGTTTCAAATTATAGGTTATCTAGTGTGGTGGCATGGAAATTACCAGGGCGTGTGTGTAAGCATGAATAGTGCTCGTGCTGCATATAAAAACCCTGGCAATGGGGCAGGTGTCCTATAGAATGGGTTCGTATATGTATGTCAAATAAGGTATGGATGTAGTTACTAATATCACTAAAATCTTAACTACTTAAACTATCGGGAGACTTGCGCCATCCAAACGATAGTCCCCCGTAAATGTTAAATCTACTCACCGAATTCCTCAGCTAGCTACGTCCGATCACCGCTTTCCCTTTTCGTGCCGCGTCCGAAGCCTCCGCGGCCGAACCTGGAATTTACATCAATACAAGACATAAGGTTACATATCATGAAATGACGCAAATCCCGAACGAGAATATCTACGTTCACAAGCTAGGCACAACGTGCACAAGGTGCGCGGAACACACACGAAAACCGCAAAAAAACTAACTAGAATCGCCGATTTGGTCGCCCGGCAAAGCTAAAACCTGATCACTCAAAAATCCGCACTCACACATCCTAAATGTCGTAGGATATGCTAATCAAGTTATCATAAATAATTCATCACATAATTTTATATAAAAACTAGTAAGCACAAAAGACTTCCAAATTCGTGCAACTTCGCGGATTAGCGACAAAAGACTCCAATCTAGCATAAACATCTAACCGCATAACTAGTTAGCCACAATCACTTTGATTACAACCCAATACAATGCTTCAAATACTATTAATCCATAAACCAACCTTTCTTGATTTTCCAAATTTAGCAAAAACCAACCCAAACTATACATGATACACTAATTTAACACTAATTTGAAGTCCAAAAGACAAGTTAACCACTTAGATTAGGCTAACAAAATAACTAGATAACAAAATAGATTTAATTAACCTACTAATGATTTCTAAAATCCTAGCTTAAATCAAAATACTCTCTTTAAAAACCTAGATTAGAAATTTGCTAAGCTTTTAACACTAAAACCACTTAATTAAAGGAATTTAACCAAAAGAATTTAATTAGGTAGAAATTATACCTCAAGATCTATGGATCAAGCATGGTGATTTGCCTCTAAAAATGCCTCATTTCCATATGTTTTCAACTAAATTAGGCTTGAGAAGAGATAGCACAAGGATTTGTTAGAGTTTTGTGATGGAATTTGTGGATTTTGATGGTTTTTAATGGATATTGATGGAAATTTTGAAGCAAAAGAGAAGGGAAATTTGGGGGAAAAGAAAGGGGCTGTGTGCAGGTGGGGTTTCGGCCATGGGTAATTGGGGTGGAGTGAGGGAGAGTTATGTGGGATTTTCCAAGGTCAAAGCTCTCATATCTCACTAAAAACCCATACCCAAATTACTATATTTAAATCCCACTCAAAACAATTCATTCACAAGACTTAAAAGTCAAAAAGAGGGGGATGGGGCTGCTGCAGCAGCGGTGGGGCCAGCCTTGGGGAGTGGGGGTGAGTGGGAGTGAATACAAAAAGGTTCTATGCAAAAAAGACCCCCCACAAGTTCATATTTGCAAGTTTTAGTTCAAAAAAATTATATTTTTGTTTTCCATCATAAAAACCCATTAAAACTTGAAATAAAATATTAAAAATTTATATTACAACTAGATTTTAATTAACATGATTTTAAAGATTAAAATTAGCCCATTTAAATTTGTATTTATCGCTAATTTAATGTATTTTTTTACCGGCTTAAAATAATATTAAAAATTGAAAAATTAGGGAAAATTTTTAAACGATCGGAATTTCATAAGTAACTCATTAGCTACTAAAAACTAGCAATTATCTATCCAAATTAGGTATAATTAGGCCTAAACTGTAAAATAACAAAAAAGAAGATTTACGGAAAAATACCAAATTTTCACCGATTTTTGGGAAAACACCAAAATGACTTTTCAAGGCGCTACACGTAGCCTATGTGTTTGAATCCTATCAGTCCCAAATTTTTTAAGATTTTTCTTTTAAAATTTTTCGGAAGCCCAAGAGTTGCATATGTGATCACAGAGAAACGAAAACTTTTAGAAAAATCAAACAGAAGCAATGAGGTGTAAACACCGGTTAAAGCACGTGGCATGAATCTCGCAGCAATTGGTGAGAATCCGACCGCCCGTTTCATCGCTTTGGCCGCTACCGATGGTCCAAAATGCTCCAAATCGCTCCGTGCTTTGCACACAAGTCCCTTTGACTCCCTTCTACTCCCCTGTAGTGCTTGATTTCTCTTCAATTGACCAGAGACTTTTCAAATCTCCCATTAATATCATTTTAATTCTTTTTAATTCACTTTTTAATTCCTATATTCTCAAATTTCATTATAAATACCACCCCATCTCCTAGCTATCTACCATTCTGAAATTTCTATCAAAAATTCTCTCAAAATCTCTAAATATCAAGTGGAGTTAAGCACCCAACTAGAGTAGCAAACCAAGCTCGATGACCGGAGTATCTCCGACGTGACTACAACCGTCGACAATTTCCTCTTTTTCTTGTTAATAAGCTAAACCCGTAAGTTTCCCTTCTCTCTCTATTTCTTTCATCTCAAATCGCCTTCTTAAAACACTTCGAAAAAATGGAGTTGTCATGCCCCGCTTCCCAGTGTACGGACAAGGGGACGTGGCGGGTCACATGATGTATTTACTCAGAAATAAACACGCTAAGCGTAAATAAGTAATATAATAAAATACACAAGAAAAAAATGACAAGAGATGTAATTGAACAACAACTTTTATTTATTAACATTTCTTTACAATACAACTGAAAATGTAAATACAAGAATGGAAAGCAATGTCTAAACAATGGCATGAACTGAAAGAAAAGTGAGTACAAATGAAGCCTAGTGGTCGTGCTGCTCAGTGGTCTGCTCCAATTGCTCCTGGCTGGTCTCGAACTCCTCAGAGTCGGGTCCTCCTGACAACATTCTAAAGAAAGAAGAGAAATAGGAATGTCGTCAGCGAACAATCGCTTGGTATGTTCCAAAGAGATAGAAATAGAATAGACAGATAAGAGGATGTAACTGGTATAATGTTTGATTTTTATGCTAACGTAGTTGTTTGTAGCTTGGTACAGAATATGTCAATGTATACGAGAGGTGTCCAACTTAGACTGTGGACTATAGTAACCCGTAGTACAAGGCTCCGTCGATAAAACCATGGAACAATGGAAATGGATGTATAGTTACGTCTTTTAATGACCATCTCGTGCTTCTTTTAACACTTTTTGTGTCAGTCTACCCCTTTAAAACCTCGTAATGTCTTTTATATTGATTGTATTGAAGTAAATTATAGATGTAATACTTGCCAAAACCATGATATCAGTTGTTCATTTAAACGGATAGGATGTAAACGGATAGTCATGTAATCAAGTTAATGAATATTCATGGTTTGGTCAAATCAAGTTATATTGATATAGACGGAAATTCTGGTATACATGGATTCATGTTGTATTGCAGTTATATTTGAATTGTATTCAAGTATAGATTTTATTCGGATTGTTTTCAGATTAGACCGAGACTCAGATTGAGTCAGACTCTTTAAACAGAATTGGAGTCCTGAATTAGTTTTGATGTTATCGGTAACTGCTGCACATGGACGACGGGATTTGTGTTTTTTTCCAAGACAATTACCGTGTTGATAACACCGTTTTTAGTTTGTCTATCTTAAATAGGCAAGCACCCAAATTCTCCGTCTCGCTGAGACTCAAGAGAACTGGTCCCGCTTAAACCTATATTTACTAAGGTCCTTAATGTAATTTACTATAACTTGAGGGGGTTCTATGAAAAATAGTTTTGATATATTTTCAAAATACACCTCAAGTATTTAATTATCGTCTTTAGGGTTTTCATAGATATATTTTTTAAGAGTGATGAGATAGTATAGTGGATATAAACCTAACTTGAATAGTATATAGTATTTTCATATAATTTGATTTGTATTGATTCTTGATGGTATTTTCATGAACTTTTGTAATTCTTTTTTTTATTAGAAAACATGGAATATATTATATATTTAAAATAGATATTTTGATAATATTTATAAATATAATTATTAAACATGGAATTTATTTATTAAATAGAAATCACGTTTTCTTAGAAATTGTAATAAAAATTCCATCGAGATCGTATACTCCTTGAGGAGGTCTGCATCTCGTCCTACTAGTCCGATAGATGTGCGATAACCCGCACCAACCAAATCAGATTCCCCAAAATGGGTTGTAAGGACTTAATCATATGCAATTTGATTAAAACAATTTTAAAAAATACGGTTTTATTAGTTTAGGGTATTTTAATGTAAAATATTGTATTTTGTCCCACAAAAATTGTTACAAAAGCCATCGTGCTATGTCAAGATGAGTGTTGTGATGAGATAGGTCATTACCTCATGAGTTTTCTAAAGGTAATACAAATGAACATGATGAAATATGTCGAAAGTAAAGTATGTGATATTAAACAGTAAAAATGTGATAAAAGTTACATTACATGTTATTTTGGGATGAAACTTGTTCTAAAGTGTTTTTTTATGATTGCTAAACAATATATTAAGAAATGGTTAATTTGTGGTTAAGAAAAATTGAGATTTTAAAGAAATGAGAATCGGAAGTCGGAACAACTCCGCTTCCGACAAGTTTTGAAAATGGAGTGTTTTAGTTTAGAAATGTAGGAGGGGAGAGGGAAATTACAGATTGATTTTAGAGAGAAGAGATGGAGGAAGGTTTTGTAGGTGTCGTGGTGTCGCGAGGTCGCCGGATTTGTCCCGAGTCGTTACCGGAACTTGACCTTGAGCTAACTCCACTTGTACAACTTTTTGGATTTAGAAAAATTTGAGAGTTTTGGCAAAAGATTTCTGAATGAGGAGGGCTATGGTGTAGGGTGGTATTTATAGGATAGAGTTAGGGTTTAGGGAATGAATAAAGAATTAAAAATGCATTAAAATTTGAATTAATGGCTCATTTTAATTCTTTGGAAATGTGCAGAGAAAACAAACAGACTAGGATTAGTGGGATAGGCCAAAGGGTGCTAGGGAAAAAAAATTGGAGCATTTGCTATGGGGGGACCGACGGCGCCGGCCCAAGCCCGATCTTACCGGTCCAATGGTAGGGTCGGGGTGTGGGATTGCTGCCACGTGTCCTAGTCGCTTCATATACCTCAGTGCACATGTTTGATATATGAAACTTTTCATTTTTACGTGTTTTGCACATGTAAACTTTTGGGCTTTCAAAAAGTTTAAAAGAAAAATCAGCAAAAATATTATGTGGCTGAGGGGATTCGAACACCGAGTCTATGTCACACTAGTGCAAGGCTTTACTAATGGGCTATAAGTGTATTCTTGCTGTTCAAAAGTAATTTAAATTTATAACTTGTGCTCATGCTAAGCTATTCCTTTCTGTACTTTAAAAAAAAATTTGTACAGAAGTTTAGGGTTGTTGCAGGAGTTAGCTCCGATGTATTGTTATTTTTAACATTTGTACTCCACTTTAAAAGCAAAATAGGTCATACCAATATCCTCACACCACTCGTAACCTTATTTACAATCATTTAGCTTTTATTTTAATAAAAAATTCCATGTGAAATAATTTTAAAACGAAGTTTTCATAAAAATACCATGAACTTTTATATAACCATAATTTCAACAAGTAGAGTATATACTTTTAGATCATTTACGGGGTAACGATCTACCCCACACGCACATTATAATTTCATTGCAAAATATTCTAAATATAAGGTTTATTTAAAGAATAGGTTCTACATGAAAATACCGCATTTTTCAAAACGGGTTTCTATTAATCGATATTTTAAATCCTTGGCAATTTTGCCTTTAAAACCTTCATTAGAGGACCCGCTAATGGATGGTGCAGATTATCGCACATCCTTGGGATAGTAGAGCGAGATGCATAACTCCTCATGGAGTATTCGGTCTCGAAAGGAAATAAAAATACGGGTTTTAAGGAATACGAATTTTCTAAATAAAAAAAGAACTAAATTTTGGAAATTATATAAAACTATGAATTCATATTTTCAATAAAAATAAATTATGAAACTATATTTTTAAAATGAAATATTAGAATTTTTAATAAAATACCAACAAGTTTCCAAAAGCAGTAGTTTTCATAAAAATACCATAAATTTTTAAAAGCTAGGGTTTATCGCTAAAATACCACAACAATTAAAATGGATGTTCATGAAAACCCTAAATATTACAAATTACTTTCGAGGTTTATTTTTAAACTATATTAAAGTATTTTTCATAAAATCCCCTCGAGATATGCAAACAATATTTAAAGACTCTAAATTAATATAGATTTAAGTGGTATCATTTCTCTTGAGCCTCAGGGAGCCGGAAAGTGAGTGCTTGCCTATTCATGTTAGACAATTTAATAGAGTTATCAGTGACAATTGTCTTAGAAGAATACACAAATCCAGCCATCCATATGCAGCAGTTGCCGATTTCTCCCGAACATAAGATTTTTAACAGTTTAAATCAATTCATATGAAAAAAACTCGAACTCGAATCCAAACTCGAATCTAAAGTTGAATCCGAACACAAACTCGAACTCTAACCCAACTCGAATCTAAAATTGAATATGAACTCGAACCCAATCTACTTGAACTAACTTGACTCGAACCAAGATAGCAATTGACATGACTCGCATTTTACTCGACTCACTCGACTTCATTATACACCTTTTGCAATCTATGGTTTCTTTCAAGACATGTTATAACCAATCCATCATTTTAATTAAGTATACTATACAGTTATAATATATATATATATATATATATATATATTATATTCGGGGTGCTTAGGATAGTTTCTTGTATGAATCCAACGGAGTTTCAGGAGTCCCGTATTAACTTCTTTTTTATTGTACTCGAATATCAGTCGAGTCGACTCATCCATAGTCTAGAACCCCGATACCAACACATGAAATGGGCCCGTATTTCCTTACTCTTGGGGCCCTACTCTTGAGCTCGTGAATACTTCTACGGCTGCGTTGACATCCACACTTGGAACTTAACGTTAATATAGTGACCATATAGAGACTTATAGTACATATTTACCCATGATTATATATTTTTACTCGTCATATATATATATATATTTTACACTTGTCATTATTTTTACTCTTATTTTATCCTTGGGGCTTACCGAGCACTAGTTCGCTGACAGGCATTCCAATTATCCTTATTTTCTTGGAATGTTCGTCAGATACGGTCGAGACGGAGGAAGTGAGGCCATAGAGGAAGATTACAATCGGATTCCTACTCAAAATTAGTTTTGCTTCACCTTTTATTCAGCTTATGTATGCCACATGTTTAGGCTTTTTCTTTTATTGTATTTACTTTCCAGCAGAAACTCATGTACTTGTAAATATTTGAAGTTGAAAGTAAATAAAAATGTTTGTTGAAAATTTTTTACAGTCTCCATTTATTCTTGAATTGTGTATTATTGTTTTAATATGCTTAGTATATTTATTTAGGGAATGATCTTCTCTGGATAAATATGCCACGGGTTTGCCACGTCATCTTTTCCGTCAACTGGAAAGTGGGACGTGACAAAAATTATCAGAGAGGGTGGGTCGTAATCGCCGGTGAGGTTGGTCGTAATCGCCGGTGAGGTTAGTCGCCGGATATGGCGTGACTGGTGATCACCGTGATGGTGAGAGAAATGGGCTAAGTATCCCTCCCCCACCCCACCCCTTTCCCTTTCTCTTTGGTGTGAAATGTGACATATGCACATGTACCATGTGACTTTCTTGGATAGCGTTGATGATGTCAAAACTAACAAAGTTTGTTGTAGTTTGTTATTGAAGATTGTGAAGATAAGTCTGTTGGAGATATAAAGCTACAAATCCTTAACTATATAACCATGTAACTAAATTTATCTTATAGGATTTGTTAGCTACAATATTATTTATTACAATCTAACTAATGATATCTTATTAGTGGTAACAATGTAATCATCATGTATAGTATATATTTTCATATCAATGGAAAACCCAAATCGAGGGTTGATATTATTTCATTTTACCTTTGTTATGGTATCAGAGCCAAAGGTTATTCCTGCGGCAAATTTTTCATTATACATCAATGCTTCCTCTACCATACAACCTACTTTACTTCAAAATGAATATTCTTCTCCAATAAACAACATCCACCATTTTCTTTCTCTCAAGCTCAACCCTACAAATTACTTATTATGGAAGACTCAATTTCTTCCTTTTTCCCAGTTGTAATTACATGAGTCTTATTGACATCATCGACTTATGTCAACCATCTCCATTAAAGAAAATAGCTATGTCACTCCCGCACCTAATCCCGCTCCTGCGTAATGGGTCTGTCTATATCAGGACCTTATGTGTTGGCTTATCTCCTTCCTTTCTGAAGAAGTTCTTCCTTAAGTGGTTGGTCTCTCAACCTCTTATAATATTTGGAAGGGTTTAGCAATGACATTTGGATCTTCTTCACATATTCGAGTTTTCCAGCTAATTATTCATCTTCAAAAGCGAAAGAAAGATGACGCTCCGATCTCATCCTTTCTCCGGCAAGCCAAGTACCTTGTAGATGAACTTGCGTCCGCCGGCCAGGTGATATCTACTGCTAATTTCAATGCGATTGTTTTCAATAATCTTAGAGGAGATTTTAGCGAGAGGATGTCGGCTCTATCCATAAATTTCGAACCAATCCCTTATCACGAGTTACATAGTTTGTTGGTAAATCATAAAATTTGTCAAGCTTTAAAATCATCTAACAATATTTCTATTGCGACTCTAGCAAATGTTAAGCAAGCTTCAAAATCATTGAATGCAAAAACCAATTTTGTATCAAATGCTACTGTCTTCATCGATAACTCACGAAGACAGTCGAGGCGGTGGACGCGAAATTCGTCGTGATCATCATGTTTGTGGAGTTCATGGTCACAACCCTTATCGATGTCATTTTCGCCTTCGTAATAATCAACCTCCTGGTGCCAACTTTGCAACTCACTCAATAAATCCAATTCAAAGTAGTGATTAAATCGCGGACACTGGTGCAACTTATCATATTACACCAGATTTTCAAGCTCTTTCCATCTCTAAAATTTATAAAGGGAGTGGGTAATGGAGGAGGTTTATATATCTGTAATATTGGGTCCACATCTTTGCATTCTTCCAGTAAATCATTTCATTTATTTAACGTGCTTCATGTTCCATCCATTTTTAAACAAATTCTTTTTGTTCATCAATTTGCTAAATATAATCAATGTTTCTTTGAGTTTCATCCATATTCTTTTATTATAAAGGATCAAATCATAATAACGCATCTCTTGCACGAAAAGAATGAAAGTGGATTGTACCGGCTGCGATAATCATCTCTAAATCCTAAAACAGCTCTTCTTAGTGAGCGATCAACTGTTGATAGATGACATCAATGCCTTGGTCATCTTCATCATAGCATGGTCCAAAATGTCATTAGTAATAATCACATCTTCCAGGCTATTCATGGCGGTTTCTGGGTGTCCCCTGCACGAGGCCCCCATATCCCCGGGGAAACTATCTTAGGTTTCCTTCATCTTGCTTGCTCTAATATTTCATCTATTTCCTAATGCATTTCATTTTTTTATGGAAAATCTGTTCGTTTATCTCTTCCTCTTAGAGAAACAATAAGTGATAACCTATTGATTTAGTTTTTAGTGATGTATAGGGTCCTTCACCAATGTCTTCTATTCAAAGTCAGAAGTATTTTGCTTTGTTCTTGGATGATCCTGCAAAATTCACTTGGTTGTTTTTTAAAACAAAAAAAATTGATGTTATAAATGTGTTTCCTCAATTTCAAACTATGGTTGAATGACTTTTTGATTGCAAAATAAAAAAATTTCAATCAAATTAGTATAAAAGACCATCTACTTATTTTTCAAAATGTGGAATTATTCACCGTATTGCTTGTCCCCACACTCATTAGCAAAATGGATCAGCTAAATGCAAAATTCGACACATCGTTAAAACTTGACTTGCTTTACTTGCTCATAGTTCTATGCTTCTTAAATATTGAAATTTTGCTTTTTCTACTGGCACATATTTAATCAATAGAATGCCTACCCAACGCTTCAAAATATATCACCTTTCCAAAAAATTTGGTAAAACTCTAAACTATTCTTTTCTTAAAGTTTGTGAATGTGCGGCTCACCCTTTAACTCGTCCTATAACAATCATAAGTTTGATTTTAGAACAACTCAATGTGTTTTCCTTGGTTATAGTTCTAATCACCATGGATATATCTATTTTGATACATAAACCAATCACACGTATCTTACATGTCAAGTTCGTTTTGACGAAAAATCTTTTCCATTTGCTAAGAATTCCATTTTACGTCCTCTACCTTCTGCTCCACCGTCGCCATAGATTGCAGTTCCCTTATTATCGTAGTCCTATTAGCTCACTTGGTTAGAGCATTTATCGACGGAGCCCGAAGAAGACGTTATCCTTAGTTTTTCTTCGTGTCTTTTCTTCGTGTCCTTTTGCAACGTACTCTTTAAGCAAATTCGGGGACGAAATTCTTTTAAGGAGTGTAGACTGTAACATCTGCACCATAATTTCACCCCTTTATATCATTTCTTGTTTTCCCTGATAAACGTGTCTCGACATAAAGATAACAAAATTGTAAACTCTTCATCTCCGTTTGATCTTATGCTTTTGATTCATTACTATTTTCTTAAATCTTATCACATTGACTCTGATAGTAGGAGTTGATTGACTTAAATGAAATTACGTGATTGTAATTATGAACTGCATCATAATTACAATACGGTACTCTCCTTGAATAACTTTGAGTTTTGTCGTTGATTTTACTCCCGCTTGACCGTTACTGTAACGACTCACCATTCTTGAATCTATCTCGCTTTCTTCGTTAGATTTTCTTGAAGATCACTTCTTGATTTCTTGAATTCCTAAAATTAATGTTGGTTTCTCCTTGCATCTCTTTGACCATATTTTACATCCAATGTTAACTTCATATCGATTAGAGTACTAACTGGTGGAGCGACTGCGAAACATATCAGCATTATCCAACCTTGTTTCCTTTCTCTGTTATAATATCATACTTGTGTAAATTTCGAGGGCAAACTTTTTCTAAGGAGGGTAGGATGTAACGATCCTAATTTTCATATACCATCCATTTTGTTCTAGTTAAAACAAGAGGGAGTTTCTGTTCTGTTTTCGAGTTATAAGTTATTCTTGATAATTAAGAGCAAGAAATAACTTGTAACCCATTGGTTAAGTCTCTATATTGCTGTCACATAGTCTGTATATTCGAATCTTTACTGCCTCAATTATTTTATTTTTTTGTGACTTTTTGGAAGCCCAAGAGTTTGCATGAGATTTAAACGGGGTTACGAAATGTTATATAATAAAAGATATATTAAATAGAGTTTGTTGCTGTCACGACCCGAAAGTACGGAATGTGACTGGCACTTAGATTACGAGACGTCTAAAGGCGTAACGTAACCTAAGTCAGCCAAAGCTCAGAAAAATCTAAACCAAAATCAAAAGAGTGAAGGAAACCTTTCATGAAAACGACTTTGAAATCAATTAAGTTGCATTTAACCGCTTTTGAAAAAAACATCAAAAAATTTCCGAAAATTTCGGCAGAGTCTCCTTTGTAAATACTATCCCCGAAAATGGGTACAACAAGATATATAAACCTGTAATAACAAAATGGTATCCCCAAGCGGGAGCTAGCTCTTCGCCCAAGACGGATCATAACCACACGCAATATATATGTAATATCAAGAAAAAGAGTATAAAGAAATGCAAAATATAAGAAAATGTTAGTTATATGTATGCCCTAGAGGCCATTGCTATATATAGGATGTATATTGTAGTGGATGCTGGGACATATATAGGGAGGACTTTCTTGCTCGACATGATAGTATGCTATCTGGTTACTCTTTACCTTAACGTGTACACTGATTGTCTCTCTGTTACATGTTGGTAAAGCCCTTAGGATGTATACTTGACTACCTGGACTATGATGCGGATCATACTAGTGGGGACATGGTAGTCCATAAGTACATCCTTCAAAGTCCCTAGTCGTGGGTGTATCGAGACGAGGCATCGATATACCAGAGTAGTCTAGCGTATACCTTCTCGACCCATATAGATGGGCGATGGATGATCCCATATCCATTGGTGTTTGACATCAGAGATGATATACGGGTACTCAGTGGAGACTGGGTACACTGGACGGACTCGCCGAGAACTCCCAGCTGGTATTATACCTTACGTCAGATGGCAGTTCTCTGGTGACACTGGTACAGAGTAGTCTGTTGACCCGAGATCGTCATAGAGTCTTGTGTGGTTCCCACTGTGCTTTGATTTCCACCTTACCACGTCCAAGAGGGCGTGCAAAATGGTGGTTTTTGGGTACATTCCCGAATCACATGGAGGCAATGAGCGATAGGAGGGGATTCGTCTCTCCCGGTATAGGGAGTTGATGTTGCGCTGTGTTCGATTGGATATAACAGGAAATCCCTGGCCAGGGTTGCTGAGATTTACTGGTAAGTGTTACCAGTAGTATCTTGAATTGTTATAGACCTCATATCGACACGACTTATCGAGCTATTGGGGTCTGACGTTTACCACCCCTAGGCGAGATATGCGACATATCAAACGATCAGACCGGACTGTACGGTAGTGTTACTGGTTGGATTCACTGGAGTGTGAGCGGGCTTGCTCGTCGATCTTCTGATCGCTCAATACCCGGGTGGCCGTTACGTTTAGCAGACCGCTTGCGGCTTGTGGGTGTTTGATATGATCATCATCTGCTGCCGGCGTATTGACGAGTCTTTAGAGTCCTACACAGAGGTTTCCTGGCTCAAGCGAAACGAAATAGGAGCGCATATGAGATATGTGCGGGACTGAGAATAATGCGTGTATGTGATACCGTATTTCATTCTCGCGAACAATGTGTCGAATGGTTGTATGCGATATAACCTGGTTATCGAATCGAAGATTGATTCGATAAGCTGATACATTTGATACTAGTCGGTTATATGCGATATGACCGGATCGTTAAATCAAGTGTTGATTTAATTATTTAATGTATAATTATATATTTGATATATTACTTTGCATTAACTAGTATCAGTTCATTTTAAATGGATTTCCTCGCTCGGATGTGCGCATTATATATGTGATATGATTTTGTGCACATGCTTGTATCATGTTTGATGATACATGTTAACTTGGTTAAGTGTAAAGATTAAACCATGGTTAAGTTAATGATTAGGGTTTTGCTTTTCTTTATTAATTATTTATTTATTTATTTTGGAAAGAAAATGGGAAAATGGTTGCTAGTTTTGTTTTATCTTTGAAGCTTCATGAAGCTTTGACTAAAGTGACCATTTTGTCTCATGCTTAACCCTAACCTTTCACTTAAACCTTAGTTAGTTCTCAACACTTGACCATGGTTCATGATTATGATAAGAATGATTTTATTATTCTTATTATAATAACTTATGATAATATTAGCTTCTTCTTCTTCATCTTCTTTCATGAAGAAAGCTTCACTTCATCAATGGTGATTGATGAAAATGAGTGAGAAATCCAATTCTAAAGTGAACCCACTTCCTATTTCTTCATCCTCTACCTCTTGCCAAGTAGTAGAGTGTGTTTCTTTCACAAGTTTTCTTGACTTGGTGAAGTTGGAGCTTGATCTAGCGATGCCTCGACGTAGATCATCTTCGGCACGTTGTCGATGATCTAGCCCGCTTCTTCTCCGATGAAGCCGACGCTAGAGCCCGGATTTTAATTTGGACAGCGGAGAGGACTTCCTCACGGAGCCGTGGAGGTAGAGGACCGGATCTACAAAGGTTGTATTTCCGTACTTTTAGTTAAGTAGTTAACTAGTTGCTTTTTCGCCTAGACTTCTAGCCAACGATCCGTATTAGGGTTTCTCGGCACCGTTAAATTTTCAAATTGGCATGGTTGATGCCTTGTGAGACCTTTGGTGTGTGACTAGGAACCCTACAGTGGTATCAGAGCCTAGCTAGAGCCTTAGGCGATGCGTAGACGGAGTTTGAAGTCCGATCGAACCGAAAACCTACATCCAAAATGCTCTCTGGACATTTTTAAAATTCGGGGAATTTTCAGAATTAAAAATATGCAGAAAAACCAGCAGGAATTTATAAGAATTACCGTGAAGTTCGATGACCTAATTCCGTAAAAGTGCGGCGGAACCGCGGCATTAGCGTGCTAATGCGGCGGTTCCGCGGCCCTTTTGTCTCTTCTCCTATTAAATTTTGCACAGTAATTCCTATTTGGCAGTGCTGGTTTTCCTGGGAAGTTTTAATCTGAAATAAAGAGTTGAGTATTTTGGGTTGTATTGGGAGTTCGTTTATTCGATCGGATTGTCAAACTCTGTCTATGTGTCTTTCCGGATGATTTTTGAATATGTTAAAAAGTTCGACCGGATATAAATACCCAACTTTTCCCCTGCCGGAAAATTTCCAAGTGTTGGATCTTTCCGTGGTTTAAAGACGTTCTAAGTAGTGCAAGTAACGCGATGGACCCTCTAGAAGACAACAAACCTTAACTCGATTATGTGACCGTCTTGAACTGCCCTTTGAACCTTAGGGTTTGGGGCAGTACGGCGTGCCACATGTGAGGCGTTGGCTTGACCCTTCTACGACTGGACCGTTGGTACTGAGGCACGAACTGAATGTTTTTGAACTTGTTTCATGAGTTGAGCTGTTTCGGGAAAACTTGGGTGTTCGATTGTTCGATCGGAAAGTTTAACATTTTCTATCTTATTCGGAATGTGATACAATAATTGGAATTCACAAGAGTTATGAGATAACTGAATGAATGTTATAAACATAGCACTTTAGTCTCACTTGATCGGTTGCCACGGAATTTTGATGTGATCAAAAGTCCGTCGCAATCACGTAGCGTACGCGGATACTCGCCGGGTAAACTTAATAGACAGCCTCACTCCATAGCCCCGACCAAGTGACTATAGGAGAACCCCGTCGCCGAAAGCATCCGTTTGGGTGCTCGCGGCAGCGGTGTTCCGCCTTGGTGCACTTCGTCGACGGCGTCGGGGGTGCGGCCGCCTACTAAAGTTTGCGACGAGCATTCGACCAGGATGTCGGGAATCTTGTTGAATTACCCGACTTGATATTGAAAAGTGTTTTCGATTTTGAGACTAAAATGCGGGGTTTATAATTGTTAGGCATGCGATGTCTAAGGAATTCATTTGATTAGGCATGCGATGTCTATGCAGGTTGCGGATTCCAACTGTTGTAGTTTTACACTTTCTTTTCTGTGACCGTAAGTGTAATATGTGATATCGCCGATTTCGTTGCTATATGTCAACGACAATTGGGGTGCGCATATTTACTTACGTTGATGACATGTGATGTTATGTGTTGCTGGATATGTTATATTGGATCGTTGTGTTTGAATAGCCGGGGGTTTTTATGTGAGATGAGTGTTTTTCATTTTCATTCATGTAAAAACTTGTATGTAATATTCTTTTATTTGGGGCACTTTCAGGTTGCAGAAGATGTCACCCTTTGTATATTATTTACTTTTTCCGCACTAGGATAGACCCAAGGAGGGGAGCACAAGTAACCGGGTTCTGGAGTCCAGTGGGAGACCAACTCGAGGAGTCGAGTCCGGGTCTCCTAACTCTAGAATTGGTAGGGTTGCTTGCCGCTCTCGTAGGGGTCTAGGGGTGTAGGTTTGGCTATTCATCGCGACCGTGGAATCCGTGTTTTATACTGGCTCGTATTGAAAACACGGACGTCCTAGTATATCCAATATTTCATATGATTCTTCTGCTGCGATATCTGTGATGTGATCATGAGATGTTCTGTGATGGATACTGTATATAGTATATATGATATATTATATAGACGCTACTTATGTTTTACACCCGCGCTAGCCTTGCCCTGCTCTGCCGTTAGTTACCTAACCTAACGGTGCACGAGGGAACATCGAGGCGAATGCGGATGGCATAAGTGTACGCCGTATTTATCTGTGATGTTTAGGTACTTAAATGATGGGACTTCATTAATGAGATTAATGAAATAAAAGAAACCTAAGATGTTGTAGAATCGAATTTCTAAAAATCAAACAGGTAGCTACAGTTCTTGCTTTGTACAGCGGTATATATGATATATCCTGCACCTTATTCGATGAGGAAAGGACCGAGATCTCTTCACCGGGAGTGACTTCTTTAGCAATAACTGGCAGATGCTACACACTCGGTTTGTCTTTTGATTGCTTTTAAGAGTTTTTTTCTTTGCACAGTGATATATATGATATATCCCGCAACTTATTCGATGAGGAAAGGACCGACGATCCCTTCACCGGGAGTGACTCCTTTAGCAAAACTACAAAAGCCTAAAAAACACTCCATTTTAAAAACATTTGATTCTACAACGATATCAAGTTCATTACGCAATAGGTTTTCAGAAAAACCTGTCGTAGCCCTCCGTCATTTCAGATAAGTAGTAGTTAGTATTCGTGCTACGTTTGTTGGCCTGCGACAAGGCGTAGTGTGCGGTAGCTAACTAGTATTTATCTGCTTATGCATATGATGCAGATTGGATTAGGGTAGTCATGCGACTTTGTTGGCCAGCGTCAAGGGTCGTGCGGGTGGGTTTAATTCAATCAGGAAATGACGGGTTGAACTTGACTAGCGCACTATGGTTTGTTGGCCTGCGTCAAGGTCATAGGACGCTAGGGGCAAAAAAATTATCGGGAATTTCAAGTGTTGAAATTTGCAATGAGATTGCATACCTTCTATGAGATAGTTGGATCCCGATACCCGCTGTGAGTAAGAGTTACTCCTGGGAGAGTTTTACACATTACAATTAGCCGATCAAGTAGGTGTCTAGAAAGGTGTTAACGAGGTTACGCCTCTTGGAAAACGAGGTTTACATTAATTAGGTTCGTGCGAAAGCACGGGGGACCTCCCTCAAAGTACCGACACTGGCCTGGCTGAAAGATTGGCGAACTTGTAGCGTGTAATTAATCCCGGCTAGTCTTTCCTTTTAGGGTTTGAAGGAAGATTTGATAAAAAGCAGTGGGAGACATCCTGATTAGATAAAATAATAACCAATCTATTCTTGCAAGAGCGCACGCTGAGTGTTTTCTTCTCTCTCTCTCCAGGTAGCGACCATATCATGCATTAATCAAGATAATAATACGGAATATTGACCGAACCCGCTTGTTATACTGAGCTGGAAACGTTGGTCCCGCTCCAACTTATAATTGTTATAAGACAGAGCAGGAAATTGGGGATTACCAGAATTCCCGTGCCGCCCAAACGAAGAGAGCGCATGCTGATGCATCATCTTCGGGTGTGTTCATTACAGAGAACTGTTTCTCAGTATCCTTTACGTCCTGGGTATGTGATACCAGATCAGGATCCCACATATATAATATGTTACATAGGGCTACAAAAGGGTAGAAAAACTGAGAAAGGGTGATAAGTTTCATGAGGCAGAAAACGGGGCAAGTGTTGCAGCCAAGTTTGTTGGTCACTGTCACCCTGTATTCCAAATACATTGATTCTGAACGAATGTTATTAGATACCGAACCTGATATACAAAATCATATCTATCTCTTTATTAGTAAAGAAATGATAAAATTTTGTATAGATGGATAATGTTTTGAACATTTCCTATATCAAAAGTTGATCGGTTCAGGCACGTTATCTAAAAGCATTGATGTTCTAAATCAAAATACAGTTCTTTAGTATACGGAACACACACAAGAGGAAGAGTTCAGAAATGAATGAATCCTTCTTGAGGCATTGTAGACTAGGTCATATCAATGCGACCCGACTAGCTGAAGTTACATGAAGATGCATATTTAAATCAGTTTGAATCTACATATTGTGAAACTTGTCAGTCATGTCACAGAGATAAGATGACCACAGCTCTGTTTATTGGTAACAGAGAAAGAGTTAATGAACTCTTGGGATGATATATGTTGATGTATGTAAGGTCCCCTGTCTATACATGCCAAGACCGGTTCCTTGTATTTCATTACATTCTCTGATAATCTCTCAAGATTCAGACATATGTTCCTGTTGAAACACAAGTCTGAACCTTTTGAGATATTCACAGAATATAAGTTAGAAGTAGAGAACCAATACGGGTATAAGTATTATGTCCTTTCATGTGATCAAGGAGGAGAATACTTGAGCATGGAATTCTTGGACCATTCTAAAGGAGAATGAGATTCTCTCTCAGCATTACTCCTCCGTATACACCATAGCATGATGGTATAACGGAGCGGAGCCATCACACCCTATATGATGAGGTGTGCTCTATGATGAGTACTACTGAGATACCTGTTTCCTTTTTGGGAGTTATGCGCTTGAGAAGATGCATACCTATTGAATAGGGTTCGAATCAAATCAGTTGCCTACTACTTCATATGTGATATGGAAAGGGAAGAGTCCATATCTTAAGTTGGTTAAGATTCGGGGTTGTCCGGCCTATGTCTAAAAGCAAAATCCGGACAAACTCGAGGAAAGGTTAGTTATGTAGAACTGGAAATGTTCCAACTATACAAACTGCAGCTGATGATTTGGTAGAACCGAAGGATTCAGTAGAATCCAACGAACCTCAGCCTCTCCGCCGATCTAGTAGGGTTCCTCACCCACCTGAGAGATACTTCGGTTTCTCTATGATAGTGGGAGCGAGGATTGCATCATGAGATGATGACCCAACTAGTTTCGAGCTGGCCATCAGGAGTGGGACTCTGTAAGAATGGCTGGATGCTTAGCGATCTGAGATGGAATCCTTATACACCAACAAATTATGGACTTTGGTTGCTATATCTGAAGGGTTAAATCCCCATCAGGAGCAAGTATATCTTGAGAAGATTACTTGGTGTACATGGAAAAGTTGAGACTTTCAAAACTAGACATGTTAAAGGTTTTCGTCATCAACCAGGCGTGGATAATGATGAAACCTTTTCAAGTAGCCATGCTTAAGTCCATCCAGATCTTACTTGCCACAGCTACATACCATGACTATGATATCTGGCGGTTGGGTGCCATGACTGCTTTTCTAAATGAAGTTTTAGAAGAGAACGTCTGTAAGTACACAGCCAGAGGGCTTCGTAGACAGTGGGAGCAGCGGAAACGTGTACAAAATGCTTTATAAGATAAAGCAGGTATCGCGGAGTTGGAACATCTGTTTTGATGTGTTAGTCAAAGAGTTTGACATCATCAAAATGGTAGATGAACCTTGTATAAACAAAAAGGTAGTAGGGAGTATAGTGACGATCCTCGTAGAGTACGTGGATGACATGCTCTTGATAGGGAAGGAGTTTCCTATGCTACGCTCGGTCAATCTCCGCTTATCACAATGATTCTCCTTATAGGATCATAATGATACCTACTAAATCCTGGATTTTGGATCTATGAGATAGATCTAAATGGATGTTAGGATACTCACTAGCTGTAGTGAGATGGTATCAATCGATCCTGGGGAGAATCACTGGAAGTGTTCCAGGGTGATAAAGACGACTGAATGTCAGTCACAGGCATTGTCTTTACCCTCAGTAAAGGGACGGTATGTTGGAAGAGTTCCAAGCAAGATACCGTGACATACTAGACGATAAAGGCATGATACATTGCTACTTAAGATGCTACCAAAGAGGCTGTTTGGGTATATATATTGGTTCATGAGATGAACTACGTTCCAACCATTGTGAGACAATGGAGTTGTGGCTTATGCCAAGGAACGCCGGTCCCATCAGTGATCCAGACATATTCTAAGGCAGTGTCACCTGATCATGGAGATGGTTGATCTCCAGGGTGATCGAGATTTGGAGAGTAGACTCAGAGGACAACACAACGGATCCACTCACAAAGGCCTGTTCCCAGAGAGAGACTTTTATGGGATGGTTGAGTATGAGATACTACAACCACTGCTATCAGATGGCCCTAGTGCAAGTGGGAGATTGTTAGTTATATGTATGCCCTAGGGGCCATTGCTATACATAGGATGTATATTGTAGTAGATGCTGGGACATATATAGGGATGACTTTCTTGCTCGACATGATAGTATGCTATCTGGTTACTCATTACCTTAACGTGTACACTGATTGTCTCTCTGTTACATGTTGGTAAAGCCCTTAGGATGTGTACTTGACTACCTGGACTATGATACGGATCATACTAGTGGGGACATGGTAGTCCATAAGTACATCCTTCAAAGTCCCTAGTCGTGGGTGTATCGAGACGGGCATCGATATACCAGAGTAGACTAGCGTATACCTCTCGACCCATACAGATGGGCGATGGATGATCCCATATCCATTGGTGTTTGACATCAGAGATGATATACGGGTGCTCAGTGGAGACTGGGTACACTGGACGGACTCGCCGAGAACTCCCAGCTGGTATTATACCTTACGTCAGATGGCAGTTCTCTGGTGACACTGGTACAGAGTAGTCTGTTGACCCGAGATCGTCATAGAGTCTTGTGTGGTTCCCACTGTGCTTTGATTTCCACCTTACCACGTCCAAGAGGGCGTGCAAAACGGTGGTTTTTGGGTACAGTCCCGAATCACATGGAGGCAATGAGCGATAGGAGGGGATGTGCGGGACCGAGAATAATGCGTGTATGTGATACCGTATTTCATTCTCGCGAACAATGTGTCGAATGGTTGTATGCGATATAACCTGGTTATCGAATCGAAGATTGATTCGATAAGCCGATACATTTGATACTAGTCGGTTATATGCGATATGACCGGATCGTTAAATCAAGTGTTGATTTAATGATTTAATGTATAATTATATATTTGATATATTACTTTGCATTAACTAGTATCGGTTCATTTTAAATGGATTTTCTCGCTCGGATGTTCGCATTATATATGTGATATGATTTTGTGCACATGCTTGTATCATGTTTGATGATACATGTTAACTTGGTTAAGTGTAAAGATTAAACCATGGTTAAGTTAATGATTAGGGTTTTGCTTTTCTTTATTATTTATTTATTTGTTTATTTTGGAAAGAAAATGGGAAAATGGTTGCTAGTTTTGTTTTATCTTTGAAGCTTCATGAAGCTTTGACTAAAGTGACCATTTTGTCTCATGCTTAACCCTAACCTTTCACTTAAACCTTAGTTAGTTCTCTACACTTGACCATGGTTCATGATTATGATAAGAATGATTTTATTATTCTTATTATAATAACTTATGATAATATTAGCTTCTTCTTCTTCATCTTCTTTCATGAAGAAAGCTTCACTTCATCAATGGTGATTGATGAAAATGAGTGAGAAATCCAATTCTAAAGTGAACCCACTTCCTATTTCTTCATCCTCTACCTCTTGCCAAGTAGTAGAGTGTGTTTCCTTCACAAGTTTTCTTGACTTGGTGAAGTTGGAGCTTGATCTAGCGATGCCTCGACGTAGATCATCTTCGGCACGTCGTCGATGACCTAGCCCGCTTCTTCTCCGATGAAGCCGACGCTAGAGCCCGGATTTTAATTTGGACAGCGGAGAGGACTTCCTCACGGAGCCGTGGAGGTGGAGGACCGGATCTACAAAGGTTGTATTTCCGTACTTTTAGTTAAGTAGTTAACTAGTTGCTTTTTCGCCTAGACTTCTAGCCAACGATCCGTATTAGGGTTTCTCGGCACCGTTAAATTTTCAAATTGGCATGGTTGATGCCTTGTGAGACCTCTAGTGTGTGACTAGGAACCCTACAGAAAACACCACGTCGGTTCAAGTGAGCTCGACCCAAAAGAAACCACATATACACAATTCTTTCAGTCTCATCACTAGGTCGCATATACAAATAAGACGTGGTAGATGGAGAATACTAGATACAAAAATAGTACAAAAAGAGATAAAAGTGCCCTCGCAACCCACCTACGAGCAATGTCGCGAGTTTGAGCAAAAGAAGTCAATAATAAGATAAACCACCGCTACAAGGCTGATGAGTCCGACTGCAAGACACTGTGGCACAACGGGGATGAGTTGCCAGCTCGTGAGTAGAATATAATATCTAGTAAGGCTATTGTAAGAATGCACGCAAATGCGTCACAATATGTATGTCCAGATGTGGTGTAATACCTCTCGTATGCATGCACATGTATGCAATATCAATACTAAATCTTTAAGTGTTTTAAATGCTATGAATTCTGCATTCTTTACTTTAGAAAAAAAATATGTGCAATAGCTAAGTACCATCATGAAATCATCTAAAAACCGTGTCAAGCAGCGACACCAAATATGGAAGTATATCTGTCTCAATGTCTCACTGTATCAATGCCTCAATACATCGTGCTCCGTCAGTCCGGATCGGCCCATATCATCAAATCTCACGACAACAGTCGGTATCCTCCGGATATCCGCCGCGCCAGACATCACCGGTAGGTAGTCTTTCCCTGCCAGGCTAATCGTCTACAACTCGATCTTCTTGCCCCGGGGTACCATACCGGGCCCACCATGTATCCGAGACGGTTCATCCACTCCTCGAATCGGGTCTCGAAATCCGACAGGAAACATGAAAACTCATGGTGGACAACACATACATCACGAGAAAACCGCAACTTTTTTTTAAAAAATGATAATAATAAGCTTTTGTTAAATTCTTGCGGTTTTCCCCAAATCCAGAAATCGCAGTAATATTGAAATTCTCAAGAAAATCATAATACCCAAAATGTTGTACATGATAAATGTCTATGATATCAAGGTATGCGATATGATTTGTGGCTAGAAATCTATGTAAGTATGATGATGATGCGAGGTATATACATGCTATGCGATTTCATATATCGTGTATAATGCAAGTGGTGATAATAAACTAAACAGGTTCTACAGTGCTCGTGGCATGGCAATTACCAAAGGCGTGTGTGTCACATGAATAGTGCGCGTGCAACAGGAGCCAATGGTAATGGTGTACGTGTCCTACGAGGTGATATCACACATATGTATATGGATATCCATGCAAATCTAGCAGATGAATAGCTATAAAGGTATGCAATGTGAATGGGGGGGTTTAGCTAACTAACAATACATATTGTTGCAAGTAATAAAGTAATCCTAACTATGGGGTGCCTCGCGCCATCCATATGATTCCCCCATAGATGAATACATCTACTCACCTGAATGCCTCGCTAATCTGATCCAACCCCCGCTTTGCCTTTACGCGCCGCGTCCGATATTTCCGCAACCGTTCCTAGAATTGCATAACACACAACATAAGATTACCGATTCTTGAAATGACACAACTCACCATATGAAAATATCGACGCTCTTGAATTAATCACAACGTGCACTCGGTGCACGGAAAACACACGAAAATCGCTAAAACCTTAACTAAAATCGTCATTTCGGGGCAACCGCCAAAACTAAAACCCGACTAGACAAAACTCCGCATTCGCACACACTAATAGTCGTATGAGATGCTAGTTGTATCGCCAATATATCGCAATTAGATCACCTCCTATTTTTTTTTAGAGAATCTAGTAAGTATTGACATAGCAATTTCGATGCAAATATCGCGATTTAACGCTATAGCGATCGCTACATCGCACAAACAACCAATCTAACCAACTAGATGGCCATAATACTAACTTAAACCCACTTATCCTACATAAAACCCTAATTAGAACATCAACCCTTCTCTTGAAATTCATGAGCAAGCAAATTAAACCAAATTTCACATTTAAACTACTAAATCTAGCAAATTTAAACCACAATTTGAATATTAGATGAGAATTATACCTTACAAGTTGAACCCTAACTTGCATTTGACCTTGAAAGATGCCTCCTTTCACATTGTTTTGAACAAATTAGGGTTTGGAAAGAGGTGGAATAAGGATTAGGTTTGAATTTGTGAAGAAATTTGTTGATTTCGGTGGATTTTTGATGATTTTTGAAGGAATTATGAAGCAAGAAGTGAAGGGAAAAATGAGAACTGAAGCAAGGGAGCTCGGCCTGAGGTGTAGGAGGTGAGTGGTGAGGGAATGGTGTAGAAATTTCTACACAAAAGCTATCTTCCAAAGTCAATTAATGAATGTTACATCATTTTTTACAAAAAAAAGCCCTTTTTAATGCATTTTTAAACCATAGAACCAAAATTCTAGGAATGTTTTGGTAAAATTTTTGTTACTAATATATTTTAGTTTATAATGGTTCCTAATTATGTAATTTACCCAATTAAATTTGTATTTAACACTAATTAAATGTATTTTTAAAAGCTTAAAATAATATTAAAAATAATTAATTAAGGAATTTTTTTTAATTAACTAGAAAATTTTAAGTGACAAATTAGTGACCAAATTTTAGCAATATCTTATCTAAATTTTGTATAATTAGGTCTATAATGAAAAATACTTATTTTGAATTTTTACGGAAAAGACTGCTAATTTTGCCGATTACCGAAAAACTGCTTAAACGATTTTCGAAGCGTTACAATCTTCCCCCCTTAAAGAAATTCGGTCCCCGAATTTAAAAATTTAACTACGCATACCTTCAAAAAGATGAGGATATCTCTTCCTCATCTCGACCTCGGTCTCCCAGGTGACCTCCACGCTGTTCGGGCCACGCCAAAGAACCTTGACGGATGGTATAACCTTCGACCTCAATTTCTTCACCTGCCGATCCAAAATGACCACCGGCTGCTCGGTGAATGAAAGATCGTGCTCTAACTAGATTGTCTGGTGCTGAATCGCATGGGAAGGGTCATGAAGGTACTTGCGGAGCATCGAAACATGGAACACGGGGTGAACATCGGGGAAGCTGGGCGGAAGAGCTAATCGATACGCGACTGAACCAACACGCTCTAGGATCTCGAAGGGACCAACATATCTAGGACTAAGCTTCCGTTTCCGCCTAAATCTCATCACACTCTTCATCGGAGAGACCTTCAGGAAAACATGATTGCCAACAGCGAACTTGAGTCGACGACGGCGCTTGTCAGCATATAATTTCTGCCTACTCTGTGTTGCTCTCATCCTGTCCCGAATCAGCTGTATCTTTTCGGTCATCTCCTATACGATCTGCGGTCCCAAAATACTGCTCTCCCTGAGCTCTGTCCAACATACAGGCGATCGACATCTCCTCCCATATAAAACCTCGAAAGGGCCATCTGAATCGTCTCCTGGAAGCTATTATTGTAGGAGAACTTGATCAAAGGCAAATGACGATCCCAGCCACCACCGAAATCTAAAACACAAGCTCTGAGCATGTCCTCAAGAGTCTGAATAGTACGCTCTGACTGACCGTTAGTCTGCGGATGAAAGGCTGTGCTAAAACTCAATCGGATGCCCAAAGCTTCCTGAATTTTCTGCCATAATCGGCTGGTAAACTGGGTGCCCCGGTCGGACACGATGCAAGTCGGAACGCCATGCAGTCGCACGATCTCATCAATATAAACCTGGCCGTACTGAGCAAATCCAAAAGTGGTCTTCACTGGCAGGAAGTGAGCCACTTTCGTCAGTCGATCCACAATCACCCAAATAGAGTTATACCCTCGACTGGTTCTGGGTAGACCCACAATGAAGTCCATGGAGACCTGTTCCCACTTCCACTCAGGGATGGGCAAAGGCTGTAACTCGCCGGCTGGCCTCTGGTGCTCGGCTTTGACTTGCTGACAAGTCAGACATCTTGACACAAAGTCTGTAACATCCTTCTTCATCCCGTCCCACCAGTAAACCTCTCTCAAATCACGGTACATCTTGGTGGAACCTGGATGCACACTGTATACTGATCTATGTGCCTCCTCAAGGATATCACGCCTCAGTCCCTCAGAATCTAGTACACACAGTCGAGTCCCAAATCGAAGTATTCCCTAATCATCAATCATGAACTCAGAAACTCTACCCTGCCGAATCTGCTCGATAATCTCTAAAATACGGGCATCGCCGGACTGTGCCTCACGGATACGGTTAAGTAACTGTGGGCGTGCTCTAAAATGGGCTAGTTGTCCCCCTGTAGGAGTAAACTCGAAATGCACTCTGCTGTCATATAACACCTGCCAATCCGCCGTCGATTGCATTTGTACTGCGCTCAAACAAGATAAGCTACCTCCGGGCCTCCTACTCAAAGCATCTGCCACCACAATCGCCTTGCCCGGATGGTATACAATCTCGCAGTCATAATCTTTCACCAACTCCATCCAACGACACTGTCTCAGATTCAGATCTCGCTGCTGAAAGATATACTTCAAACTCTTATGGTCAGTGAATATCTGGCATGACTCGCCGTATAGGTAATGTCTCCATATTTTAAGTGCAAATACCACTGCAGCCATCTCTAAATCATGAGTGGGGTAGTTCTGTTCGTGTTTCCTCAGCTGCCGAGAAGCATACGCGATAACTCTGTCGTGCTGCATCAATACACAGCCCAGCCCCACTCGAGAAGCATCACAATATACCACAAAACCGCCTGACCCTGAAGGCAATGCTAACACTGGTGCAGTAGTCAGACGAGTCTTCAACTGCTGGAAACTATCCTCACATGTCTGGGTCCAATCGAAAGGAACCCCTTTCCGGGTCAACCCGGTCAATGGTGCAGCAATATGGGAGAAATCCTGGACAAAACGTCGATAATAGCCGGCCAGACCTAGAAAGCTACGAACCTCTGTAACTGATACCGGTCTGGGCCAACGCTGCACTGCCTCGATCTTCTTCGGGTCCACATAAATATCATCTCTCGTCACCACATGACCTAAGAAGTTGACACTGTCTAGCCAGAATGCGCACTTGGAAAATTTGGCGAACAACTGATGCTCCCTCAAAGTCTGCAATGTGTACGCAAGTGCTGCTCATGCTCCTCCTGGCTCCGAGAATAAACCAAGATTTCGTCAATGAATACAATGATGAACTGATCGAGATACGGCCTGAATACATGGTTCATCAAGTCCATAAATGCTGCCGGGGCATTGGTGAGCCCGAACGACATCGAACTCATAATGACCATATCGAGTACGGAAAGCGGTCTTCGGAATATCCTCCTTCCGAACCCGCAACTGGTGATAACCTGACCGTAAATCAACCTTCGAGAAAAACCCTGCACCCTGGAGCTGATCGAATAAGTCGTCGATGCGGGGTAGGGGATATCTATTCCGCACAGTAACCCGGTTCAGCTGATGATAATCAATGCATAAGCGCATACTGCCGTCCTTCTTCTTAACAAACAGGACGGGAGCACCCCAAGGTGACACACTTGGTCGGATAAGCCCTTTGTCCAGCAAGTCCTGTAACTGATCCTTCAGCTCTCTCAGCTCCGCCGGGGCCATCCGATAAGGCGGTATAGAGATAGGCCCCGTGCCGGCAGACCAGGCAGCTCGTCAGGGAATACGTCAGGGAACTCTCTCACAACAGGGACCTGGTCCAACGGAACCTCTGCGGCTCTACCATCACAAACATAGGCTAAGAATCCCTGACACACTTTCCTTAAGAGCTGACCAGCGCGAAGAGAAGAAATCAAGCTGGGAAGAGTAGCGCTACGATCTCCCTGAATAACAAGAACCGACTCACCAGGAAAACTGAATCTGACTGCTTTCTCACGGCAGTCCACGGATGCATAATAGGTGGCTAGCCAGTCCATATCAAGAAGAACGTTGAAGTCTAGCATATCGAGGAGAATCAAATCGACTAAAGAATCCCTCTCCCCGATACGAAC
The DNA here is from genome assembly GCA_030015575.1 of Agapanthus africanus. Taxonomy (NCBI): domain Eukaryota; kingdom Viridiplantae; phylum Streptophyta; class Magnoliopsida; order Asparagales; family Amaryllidaceae; genus Agapanthus; species Agapanthus africanus. Next base: position 176,988,380 of record CM057338.1, on the reverse strand, counting down.
AGGACACGATCGGTACACAAAACGGGCAACAAACGACTCGCCTACTGGAGTAATAACGACAAGAGGCTGATCTAACGAAGAAGACTCTCGACCCAACCTCGGTGCAAAGTACGTGGATACATAGGAATGTGTGGAGCCAGGATCAAATAATACCCGTGCATCAAAAGAATATACTGGCAGAGTACCTGTCACGATGGCATTGGATGCCTGTGCATCCTGAGGAGTCAACGTGAACACTCGGGCCTGTTCACCACTAATAGCTAGCTGTCCTCTGCTTCTACCTTGGCCTCTGCCTCTTCCTCTGTCGCCTCGTCTTCGCTGAACCAGACCGCCACACCCACGACCTCTAGGAGCATCTGGCTGGCATGGAGCATCATCAAGGGTAGGAAGTATAGCTCTCTGAGGAGGTGGTGAAGGTGGTAAGGTCACATGTGGGACTGTCGCCGTGCCGTGGCGCCCCATGGTACAGTCTCTGATACGGTGGTACTGACTCCCACACCCAAAACATCCTGGAGACGACTGCTGGGTCTGTGGATATGAACCAAATAACTGACCTCGTCTTAATCCTCTGCCGCCACCATCTCCCGGAAATAATCTATCGTGGTGTCTACCCATCTGCCGCTGAGCTGGCGTATCAGTGCGGATCCTCTTCGACCCAGAAACGACCGGAGTCTCAGAAATACGCTCCTCCAAAAGTAAGGCTGCGTCCATCGCGGCTGCGTATGTATCGAAGTGCTGGGTGCCGATAGCAAGGAATAGCTGTGTGTCAAGCCCTCGCACAAACCTCTTTATTCTCTTCTCTTCCGTGTCTACTAGATACGGAGCATATTGAGACAACTGGGTAAACTGTATATCATACTCCGACACTGTCATCCCAGGAGTCTTGCGCAAAGACTCAAAACTACGGGCTCGAGCATCTCGGACACTCTCCGGAAGAAAACGGGCAAGAAATGCAGCTGTAAACTCATCCCAGGTTATATAAGGTAGACCTGCAGCTCGGCCTCTCTCTACTGAATCGTACCATGTCTGGGCAAGGCCCTCCAGACGAAAACTTGCGAACTCAACCTATCTATCATCAGAACACCTCAACGAACGGCAAATCCTAGCCATCCTATCAAGAAATGCCTGTGGGTCCTCTGTCGCATCCGTACCGGTAAAAGCTGGAGGTCTCAATTTCATAAACTCCTGTAGTGAAACAGGGATAGTCACAGTAGCAGCAGGAATGACCATTTGTGCAGCAGGTATTATCGTGGTCTGTGCGGTGGAAGGAACGTCCTCGAATCTCTGTGCCTGACTGGACTCAACTAAAGATCCCATCATCTGTCGCAACTCCTACATGCCGGCCTCTAATCTGGCAATACGGTCTGTAGAGGGCGGATCAATCTAACCCTGAGGGATAGGCGTATCATCCCGCTCGATCCTCGCCTCAGACGAGCCCGCTCGAATCTTATCCCTAGCGGCAGCCCGCTGAGCTCTCGTAGTCTTTGGCGGCATCGAAGCTGGATTAAGAAACAGGAGCGATAAGAACATTGCAATTGAATCAAGGAAGGCAAGGAATCAAGAAAAGAAATACAAGCAATTATGTCCTAAGGTCACTTAGGCGGAGTACCGTATCGTATGTATGCCGCGAAACATACCCACGCTACGCTACTCTGCTTAAGTCATCTACTCAATCTACCAAGTGTCGTACTACACTCAGAAAGGTAAAACCTAAGCTCTGATACCAACTTTTTCACGACCCGAAAGTACGGAACGTGACTGGCACTTAGATTACGAGACGTCTAAAAGTGTAACGTAACCTAAGTCAGCCAAAGCTCAGAAAAATCTAAACCAAAATCAAAAGAGTGAAGGAAACCTTTCATGAAAACGACTTTGAAATCAATTAAGTTGCATTTAACCCCTTTTTAAAAAAACATCAAAAAATTTCCGAAAATTTCGGCAGAGTCTCCTTTGTAAATACTATCCCCCAAAATGAGTACAACAAGATATATAAACCTGTAATAACAAAATGGCATCCCCAAGCGGGAGCTAGCTCTTCGCCCAAGGCGAATCACAACCACACGCAATATATATGTAATATCAAGAAAAAGAGCATAAAGAAATGCAAAATATAAGAAAACACCACGTCGGCTCAAGTGAGCTTGACCCAAAAGAAATCACATATACACAATTCTCTCAGTCTCATCACTAGGTCGCATATACAAATAAGAAGTGGTAGATGGAGAATACTAGATACAAAAATAGTACAAAAAGAGATAAAAGTGCCCTCGCAACCCACCTACGAGCAATGTCACGAGTCTGAGCAAAATAAGTCAATAATATGATAAACCGCCGCTACAAGGCTGATGAGTCCGACCTGCAAGACACTGTGGCACAATGGGGGTGAGTTGCCAGCTCGTGAGTAGAATATAACATCTAGTAAGGCTATCGTAAGAATGCACGTAAATGCGTCACAACATGTATGTCCAGATGTAGTGTAATACCTCTAGTATGCATGCACATGTATGCAATATCAATACTAAATTTTTAAGTGTTTTAAATGCTATGAATTCTGCATTCTTTACTTTAGAAAAAAAAAATATCTGTGCAATAGCTAAGTACCATCATGAAATCATCTAAAAACCGTGTCAAGCAGCGACACCAAATATGGAAGTATATCTGTCTCAATGTCTCACTGTATCAATGTCTCAATACATCGGGCTCCGTCAGTCCGTATCGGCCCATATCATCAAATCTCACGACAACGGTCGGTATCCTCCGGATATCCGCCGCGTCAGACATCACCGGTAGGTAGTCTTCCTCTGCCAGGCTCATCGTCTACAACTCGATCTTCTTGCCTCGGGGTACCATACCGGGCCCACTATGTACCCGAGACGGTTCATCCACTCCTCGAATCGGGTCTCGAAATCCGACAGGAAACATGAAAACTCATGGTGGACAACACATACATCATGAGAAAACCGCAACTTTGTTTTAAAAAATGATAATAATAAGCTTTTGTTAAATTCTTGCGGTTTTCCCCAAAATCCAGAAATTGCAGTAATATTGAAATCCTCAAGAAAATCATAATACCCAACATGTTGTATATGATAAATGTCTATGATATCAAGGTATGCGATGTGATTTGTGGCTAGAAATCTATATAAGTATGATGATGATGCGAGGTATATACATGCTATGCGATTTCATATATCGTGTATAATGCAAGTGGTGATACTAAACTAAACAGGTTCTACAGTGCTCGTAGCATGGCAATTACCAAAGGCGTTTGTGTTACATGAATAGTGCGCGTGCAACAGGAGCCAATGGTAATGGTGTACGTGTCCTACGAGATGATATCACACATGTGTATATGGATATCCATGCAAATCTAGCAGATGAATAGCTATAAAGGTATGCAATGTGAATGGGGGGGTTTAGCTAACTAACAATGCATATTGTTGCAAGTAATAAAGTAATCCTAACTATGGGGCGCCTCGCGCCATCCAGACGATTCCCCCATAGATGAATACATCTACTCACCTGAATGCCTCGCTAATCTGATCCAACCACCGCTTTGCCTTTACGCGCCGCGTCCGATATTTCCGCAACCGTTCCTAGAATTGCATAACACACAACATAAGATTACAGATTCTTGAAATGACACAACTCACCATATGAAAATATCGACGCTCTTGAATTAATCACAACGTGCACTCGGTACACGGAAAACACACGAAAATCGCTAAAACCTTAACTAAAATCATCATTTCGGGGCAACCGCCAAAATTAAAACCCGACTAGACAAAACTCCGCATTCGCACACACTAATAGTCGTATGAGATGCTAGTTGTATCGCCAATATATCGCAATTAGATCACCTCCTATTTTTTTTTAGAGAATCTAGTAAGTATTGACATAGCAATTTCGATGCAAATATCGCGATATAACGATATAGCGATCGCTACATCGCACAAACAACCAATCTAACCAACTAGATGGCCATAATACTAACTTAAACCCACTTATCCTACATCAAACCCTAATTAGAACATCAACCCTTCTCTTGAAATTCATGAGCAAGCAAATTAAACCAAATTTCACACTTAAACTACTAAATCTAGCAAATTTAAACCACAATTTGAACATTAGATGAGAATTATACCTTACAAGTTGAACCCTAACTTGCACTTGACCTTGAAAGATGCCTCTTTTCACCTTGTTTTGAACAAATTAGGGTTTGGAAAGAGGTGGAATACGGATTAGGTTTGAATTTGTGAAGAAATTTGTTGATTTCGGTGGATTTTTGATGATTTTTGAAGGAATTATGAAGCAAGAAGTGAGGGGGAAAATGAGAACTGAAGCAAGGGAGCTCGGCCTGAGGTGTAGGAGGTGAGTGGTGAGGGAATGGTGTAGAAATTTCTACACAAAAGCTATCTTCCAAAGTCAATTAATGAATGTTACATCATTTTTTACAAAAAAAAGCCCTTTTTAATGCATTTTAAAACCATAGAACCAAAATTCTTGGAATGTTTTGGTAAAATTTTTTTTACTAATATATTTTAGTTTATAATGGTTCCTAATTATGTAATTTACCCAATTAAATTTGTATTTAACACTAATTAAATGTATTTTTAAAAGCTTAAAATAATATTAAAAATAATTAATTAAGGAATTTTTTTTAATTAACTAGAAAATTTTAAGTGACAAATTAGTGACCAAATTTTAGCAATATCTTATTTAAATTTTGTATAGTTAGGTCTATAATGAAAAATACTTAGTTTGAAGTGACAAATTTGCAAATAAGAATTTAAATAAAATACCTTAAAATAAAAGGATTTATGTTTCTAATAAAATATCTCAAGTTTTCCAAAAGATAGATTTTTCATTAAAATACCATAAACTTTTAAAAAATAGATTTTATCACTAAAATACCATGAAATTTAAAATATATTTTTATTAAAAACCCTCGACCTTTTAGTTAACATATTTTGACCAAAAACGCCCTCAAGATTTACTTTTAACATAAAGTATTTTACATAAAACCCTCTCAAGCTTTCAAATGGTTTAATTTAAATAAATACCTTAGAATTTTCAAATAATATATTTTCACATAAATACCTAGAATTCATAATACAACTATTCTTTAAGGTATTCAATTAACGGATGGGTTTAAGTGACCTATTCTCTCTTGAGTCTTACGGATGCGGCCGATATAGCAGATTTCATCAGATTCCCCCTCGTTTGAGGGGTTTTTGATTGTGGGGACGCTCTTCCCTGCAGGCGCAAGCCCCTGCAGTTAATTAAGCTACCGCATCGCGGCAACAATTTTCTCTTTCTCCAGATAGTCACTCCGTATCGTGTGCGTTTGTTTTATTTTTGGTTGCCCATGGATCGTATACGGAGACTAATTTATGTTGTCGCCCGTAGGGCGTGGATTAGTCCAAATCCGTATTTTCTTAGATTTGGTTTTTAGGTTGGGTTTAAGGATCATTAATCTCATTTGAGACTAAGATCAACTTAAACGTTTGTTAAGGATACGTTAGTGTACTTTTAGACTAAGATCTACTCAACAGGATCATTTAAATCCAACAAAAGAGCATTTGGACTCTATTGTTTTAGTTTAGGGATATTACGGTCCAGAAGTTTAAGGACATCATAGTCCGTGACAGTTTAAAGACATCATAGTTTGTAAAGTTTAAAGACATCATAGTCTATAAGTTTAAGGACCTCACAGTCCATGGTAGTTTAGAGACATCATAGTCTATAAAGTTTAAGGACATTATAGTCCATGAGTTTAATGACCCCACAGTCCGTAAAGTTTAAGGACATCATAGTCCATAAGTTTAAGGACCCCACAGTCCGTGGAATGTCTGGTTGTCGGGACCCGTCACCTCTCTGAAGACGTTGAAGGATTACAACGACATATATGAGAGGAGTGAAGAGATGTACCTTTAAACCAATATTGTTTGGGAGATCTGTAGTCAAGTTTGGGACTAAGATCAAAGATTTATGAGCATATGGGCTCAATTAATCTGAATTAGAGATCTGTGGCCAACTTGGGCTCGGCCCATTTGGTTAAAATGTTGGACATTTAATTAGGCTAAGTCCTTTTTCATTTAATAATGTTGAGCATTGGTTTGGGTTTTGACAATCGTTTTTGTCTTTTATTTAGTGCTGAGCACTCATTATAGCTCTGAGGTTTTATTTAAAGAATAGTTTATATTCCCTCAGCGCACACGTGAGGAGCACGTGGTGCGCTTGGCGCCAGTCAATGAGCGCAGAGCGCTTCTATTAAGTAGCGTACACGTGAGAAGCATGTGGCGCGCTTGGCGCTGAGTGCCAGTCAATGAGCGCAGAGCGCTTCTGTTAAGTAGCGCACACGTGAGGAGCACGTGGCGCGCTTGGCGCTAAGCACCAGTCAATGAGCGCAGAGCGCTTCTATTAAGTAGAGCGCACGTGAAGAGCACGTAACGCGCTTGGCGTTGGTCACCAGATTTAGAGCGCTAAGGTACTTCTTTTAAAGTAGCGCACACGTGAGGAGCACGTGGCGCGCTTGGCGCTGAGCGCCAGACAATGAGCACAGAGCGCTTCTGATCAATTTCGTGATCTGAGAAATAAGTTCTCGCTTACAAGAGACTTTGTCTTATGGTTCTAAGAACAAAGTTCTTATTTTTATACGAGATGTTACAATCTCTTCTATTTTCTTTTGTGAAAAACTTTGTCTTTGTAGATCTAAGATCTGAAGAGAATGAAATTCTTCACCCCCCCTTTTATGATGAGATGCTATGATCTCTTTTTGTGAAAGATCTCTGTCTTATAGATCTATGATCTGAAAAAAGAACTATATTCTTCTTCCTTGATGAGATATTTTTTTATCTCTCTGTTTTTAACTTGAAGAAAAGTTCTTCTTCTCAGAGCTTGCTCTTTTCTTTGAAATTTCTTAAAACTTGTAGGGGGGTTCCTCCTCTGTAAGACTTGAAGTCTTGGGGCCTTTATATAGGGTATGCTGATTTGTTGAATCAGTTAAAGAGATCATTCTCTGATTGATTTGAGGATGTTTCCCGACCATTGGATCTTTGATCCTAGGGCTTCTGTTCTTCAGAAGGCAATCTTCTTGTTTTTAACAAGATTGGGAAAATCTTTTCCCATACAGAACTTATTCTGTATCTTTGTGATTTTTAATCACCATTGGATTTTTGATCCAACGGTGCTCTAATTTTCAGAGATAATTTGATGACTTTTAGTCATCTTTTTTGGATCTCTGATCCAAGGGTGGGGAATATTTAGTTCCATTGCTAGCGCTCTCGTACTTTGCACATAAGCATTGCATCAAAGTCTTTGACTCTGGGTGCCAGCGCACTTAGCGCTAGCGCTCTCGTGCTTTGCACGTGAGTGCCGCATCAGAGTCTTTGACTCTTAGTGCCGGCGTTGTTAGCGCTTGCACTGCTACCGCTAGCGCTCTCGTGCTTTGCACGTGAGCGCTGCATCAGATTCTTTGACTCTTAGCACTGGCGCTCTCGTGCTTTGCACGTGAGCGCTGAATCAGAGTCTTTGACTCTTATCGCTGGCGTATTTAGCGCGAGTGCTGCTTCATTTCAAATTTCAAAATTTGAACAGAGTTTTGCTCTGATTGGGGGAAACAAATGCCCCCACACAGTTGCGCTCACGTGGCTTACACGTGAGTGCGGTGGCGGCAACATCTGCGCCATTAGATCAACTTAGAAGTTGAAATGGCTCTCAGTGCCTATAAATAGGGCCTTTGACCCTTGAGATGACCACTGTTCATCTTCTTTCTTGTTTTTCTGAGATTTAATTCTCTTCAGAGCATAGCTCTTTGTTTTAAGAACTCTCTTAGTGACAGAACTCTGTCAAATTTTTGGTAAGATTTGAACCCATTAACAGTGCTTTGCTCTACTTAGATCATAGATCTTTAAATACTTTTAGGGTTTCTTAACCCGTTAATTAAAAAAACAGAGCTTTAATCTCTCTAGATCATGGATCAGAAAAATAAATCCTTTTTAGGATTCTTTCTGTAGGGTTCCTAGGCACAATAATGAGGTCTCACAAGGCATCAACCATGCCAATTTCAAATTTTTCCGGTGCCTACAAACCCTAATACGGATCGTTAACGAGAGATTAGGTGAAAACTAGAACTAGTAAACTGCTTTACTAATAAGTGAACGGAAATACAACCTTTGTAGATCCTGTCCTCCACCTCCATAGCTCCGTGATGAAGTCCCCTCGCTGCGATCATCGGATCTCGGGCTCTAGCGTCGGCTTCATCGGAGAAATGGGCGGGCTAGGTCGTCGACTTCGATGCCGAAGATGATCTACGTCGAGGCAACACAAGATCAAGCTCCAACTTCACCAAGCCATGAAACTTGTGAAGAAAACACCCTATACTACTTGGCAAGCGGTAGAGGATGAAGAAATAGAAAGTGGGTTCACTTTAGAATTGGATTTCTCACTCTTTTTCTCATGTTGCCATTGATGGAGGCAAGGTTTCTTCTTTTTTGAAGAAGAAGAAGAAGAAGAAAGAATATGATGAGTATTTCTAAAATAAGAAATAATATGATACTTATCATAATGGCAACCATAGTTAGATGTAGAGAATAAACTATGGTTAGTTTGAATGGTTAGGGTTAAGCTTGAGACAAAATGGTCACTTAGTCAAAGCTTCATGAAGCTTCAACAACAAACAAAGAAAGCCATCATTTCCTCTTTATCTTTTCCATAATAAATAAACAAAATAAATGAATAAGTAAGTAAATCAAAACCCTAACCATTAACATAACCATGGTTTAATTCTTTACACAAACCCAAGTTTGCATGTATCATCAAACATGATACAAACAAGTGCACAAAAATATATCACATATACTACTTATGCACATCAAGTGAGAAAATCCATTTAAAGTGAACAAATATTAGTTAATGCAAAGTAATATATCAAATATATAATTATACATTAAATCATTAATTCAACACTTGATTTAACGATCCGGTCATATCGCATATAACCGACTAATATCCAATGTATCGGCTTATCGAATCAATTCTTGATTCGATAACTAGGTTATATCACATATAACCATTCGATACATTCATCGCGAGAATAGAATACGGTATCACATACACGCATTATTCTCGATCCCGCACATATCTCATATGCGCTCCTATTTCGTTTCGCTTGAGCCAGGAAACCTCTGGGACTCTAAAGACTCGTTAATACGCCGGCAGCAGATGATGATCATATCAAACACCCACAAGCCGCAAGCGGTCTGCTAAACGTAACGGCCACCCGGGTATTGAGCGATCAGAAGATCGACGAGCAAGCCCGCTCATACTCCTGTGAATCCAACCAGTAACACTTACCGTACAGTCCGGTCTCGTCGTCTGATATGTCGCATATCTTGCCTAGGGGTGGTAAACGTCAGACCCCAATATCTCGATAAGTCGTGTCGATATGAGGTCTATAACAGTTCGAGAAACTACTGGTAACACTTACCAGTAAATCTCAGCAACCCTGGCCAGGGATTTCCAGTTATAGCCAATCGAACACTGTGCAACATCCACTCCCTATACCGGGAGAGACGAATCCCCTCCTATCGCTCATTGCCTCTATGTGATTCGGGACTGTACCCAAAAACCACCGTTTTGCACGCCCTCTTGGACGTGGTAAGGTGGAAATCAAAGCACAGTGGGAATCACACAAGACTCTATGACGATCTCGGGTCAACAGACTACTCTGCACCAGTGTCACCAGAGAACTGCCATCTGACGTAAGGTATAATACCATCTGGGAGTTCTCGGCGAGTCCGTCCAGTGTACCCAGTCTCCACTGAGCACCCGTATATCATCTCTGATGTCAAACACCAATGGATATGGGATCATCCATCACCCATCTGTATGGGTCGAGAAGGTATACGCTAGTCTACACTGGTATATCGATGCCCCGTCTCGATACACCCACGACTAGGGACCTTGAAGGATGTACTTATGGACTACCATGTCCCCACTAGTATGATCCGCATCATAGTCCAGGTAGTCAAGTACACATCCTAAGGGCTTTACCAACATGTAACAGAGAGACAATCAGTATACACGTTAAGGTAAAGAGCAACCAGATAGCATACTATCATGTCGAGCAAGAAAGTCCTCCCTATATATGTCCAAGCATCCACTACAATATACATCCTATGTATAGTAATGGACTCTAGGGCATACATATAACTAACACTTTTAACCCATTAACGAAAAACTCTTAGAGTTCGCTTTAGGTCTTAAAGATCCTGAAGTTTTTATTTCTGTAGAAAACTTTGCTTTTAAGGTTTTTGATGGATTATTCCATCTTCTTCACAGAGCATTGCTCTTTTTAGAAATTTTGGGGGGAATTTTATTCCCTTCATGATTAATTATGACAAATGTCATATCTGTTGCAGAGCACTGCTCTCAAGGGAGATTTACTCCTTGGCCGAAGGGGCGCTCATTAAATGAGAATCTTTTTAGGATTTCCTCATTTAATGACCGTCTCATCAAATGATGAGACCGTTTTATTAATGATGAGCCATCATCCAGATTGTGTGGGTCCCCCCTTGGTCCCTTTCCACTACATTGCAGTGCGGTACGAATTTTAAAGTACCAAGTGACAAAACTTAAACTGTAGCATTAATGGCTAATTTTTTTTGTTTTTTTTTTCTTTTTCGCGCAGGTACTATGTCTGTCGACATTTCTTTCCCGTCTGTCCGTTCGAAAAGCGGATTCCCTGAAGCGCCTGTGGACAGGGAAGTCTTCGCGTTGATCAAAGATCACGACCCGGAGCAAAAGAATCTTCATTTATGGGGCAGATGGTAGAATCAAATTATCATGGTCCGACAGAGCTTTTCTTGCGCGGCACCTTCGGAGCCTATTTCGGCGATTTCTTATGCTGACACACCTCCGGTGAACTATGCCATGGAGGAGGTCAACTGGATCTCAGAGGGTTGCCTTCAACCCTCTATAGCTGCGATACCCGTACAGCCGCCGCCGGCTTTGGATACTCTGGGGCGGCATATATGTCAGGACGAATCACGCCCTTGGGGACAGCCGTACATGATAAGCCTAACTCCTCACCATCCAACTGGGTATTTGCAGTGGGCCTGCTATATTTTGTCCGCGAAGAAGTCGCTACTGCTGAAGCTCGGGTTGTATCCCGCGATTTACGCTTCCCTCTTCCAATATTCCACACCCCCTGCATGGTAGGTCAAGGCTTTTGTGGAGCAATGGAATATTCTGACCCAGACCTTCCATTTGTCGGATCGAGAAGTCTCAGAATCTTTGGAAGAGTTTGCAGAGATCTATGGCTTAACCGTTAGGGGAGAACACTATGAGAAGTTGCTTCCTCCGGACGAGTACATCTTTGCCACCAAATCGGTGGTAATGGTCATCTTATCTTTGTGACATGACTGGCAAGTTTCATATGATGTAAATTCAAATAGATTTAAATATGCATCTTTATGTAACTTAGCTAGTCGGGTCGCATTGATATGACCTAGTCTACAATCCCTCAAGAAGGATTCGTTCATTTTTGAACTCTTCCTATTGTGTGCGTTCTGTACGTTAAGAACTGTGGTTTGATTTAGAACGTATATGCTTTTAGATAATATGCATGAACCGATCAACTCTTGATATAGGAAATGTTCAAAATATTATCCAACATTACAAAATTATATCCTTCTTTACTATATAAAGAGACTGATATGATCTTGTATATCAGATTCGGTATCTAATAACATTCGTTCAGAATCAATGTATTTTGTAATACAGGGTGATAACTGCCAACAAACTTGGCTGCAACACTTGCACCGTTTCCAACTCTTGAAACTTATCACCCTTTCTCAGTTCTCTACCTATCTGTAGCCATGTAACATATTACATATGCGGGATCCTGATCCGGTATTTCATACCCAGGACGTAAAGGATACTGAGAAACAGTTCTCGGTATCCTGGTAATCCCCTATTTCCTGCTCGGTCTTATAACAATTATAAGTTGGAGCGGGACCAACGTTCCCCAGCTCAGTATAACAAGCGGGTTTGGTCAATACATCCGTATTATTATCTTGATTAAGGCGTAACATGGTCGCTACCTGGAGAGAGAGAGAAGAAAACACTCAACGTATGCTCTTGCAAGATTAGATTGGTTATTAATTTATCTAATCAGAATGGCTCCTACTGTTTTAGTCAAATCTTCCTTCAAACCCTAAAAAGAAAGACTAGCCGGGATTAATTACACCCTGCAAATTCGCCAATTTTTCAGCCAGGCCAGTGTCGGTATTTTGAGGGAGGTTCCTCGTGCTTTCGCAAGGACCTAATTAAAATAAACCTCGTTTTCCCAAAGGCATAACCCCGTTAACACCTTTCTAGACACCTACTTGATCGGCTAATTGTGATGTGTAAAACTCTCCCAGGAGTAACTCTTACTCGCAGTGGGTATCGGAATCTCATTGCAATTTCAACACTTGAAATTCCCGATAATATTTTACCCCTAGCGTGCTATGACCTTGACGCATGCCAAACAACTCATAGTCCACTAGTCAAGTTCAACCCGTGCATTTCCTGATTGAATTAAGCCCACCCGTATGGCCCTTGACGCATGCCAAACAACGCCGTACGAATACCTTAATCCAGTCGCATCATATACTAGCAGATAAGCACTAGTTAGCTACCGTACACTACGCCTTGACGCATGCCAAACTACCACAACACGAATACTAAGTAGTACTTATCTGAAATGACGGAGGGCTACGATAAGTTTTTAAGAAAACCTTTCCATAATGAACTTGATATCGTTGTAGAATCAAGTGATTTTGAAAAGGAGTGTTTTTGAGGTTTTTACTAGTTTTGCTAAAGAGGTCACTCCCGGTGAAGGGATCTCGGCTCTTTCCTTATCGAATAAGGTGCTGGATATTCTACAAGGAATACCGCTATGCAAAGCAAGAACTAGAGCTACCGGTTTTCGAGACAAGTTTCTACAACATCTTTAGGTTTCTTTTATTTCATTAATCTCATTAATGAAGTCCATTTATTATGCTTCCCAAGCATCACATATGAAACGAAAGCAACAATATTAATTATATCTCATATATATAATATATAGGCATTCGTCTCAGAATATAATCAATGATCACATCACAGAATATCGCAGCAGAATAAAATATGTGAAATATTGGATATACTAGGATTTCCGAGTTTTAGATTAAGCCTGTATAAAACACGGATTCTACGGCCGTGATGAATAGCCAATCGCACACCCCTAGACCCCTACGAGAGCGGCAAGCAACCCTACCAATTCTAGAGTTAGGAGACCCGGTCTCGACTCCTCGAGATGGTCTCCCACTGGACCCTCGAACCCGGTTACTTGTGCTCCTCGCCTTGGGTCTATTCTAATGCGGAAAAGTAAATAATATACAATGATGACATCATCCTCAACCCGAAAGTGCCCCAATAAAAGAATATTACATATAATGAATTTTACATGAATGAAAATAAAAACTCTTATCTCACATAAAACCCCCGTCTATTCAAAACACGACGATCCAATATAACATATCCCAGCAACACATAACATCACATGTCATCAACGTAAGTAAATATGTGTATCCCAATTATCATTGACATATAGCAGCGAAACCGGCGATACACCACATATTACATTTACGGTCGCAGAAAAGAAAGTGAAAAACTACAACCGTTGGAATCCACAACTACCTTAGACATCATAAACCCGAAATATCTCATATTCGGATTTCATGCCTAACCAAATGAATTCCTTAGACATCGTATGCCTAACTATTATAAACCCCGCATTTTAGTCTCGATCTCGAAAACACTTTTCAATATCTAGTCGGGCAATTCAATAAGATTCCCGACATCCTGATCGAATGCTCGTCGGAAACTTTAGTAGACGGCCGCACCCCCGATGCCGTCGACGAAGCGCACTACGGCGGAACACCGCTGCCGCGAGCACCCGAACGGATGCTTTTGGCGATGGGGTTCTCCTACAGTCACTTGGTCGGGGCTATGGGGCGTGGCTATCTATTAAGTTTACCCGGCGAGTATCCGCGTACGCTACGTGAATGCGATGGACTTTTGATCTCATCAGAATCCCGTGGCAACCGATCAAATGAGACTAAATTGCTAGATTTATAACATTCAAATTAGTTATCTCATAACTACATTTGTGGATTCCAAATATTGTATCCCATCACATGATACCCGGACGACGTTAAACTTTTCGATCGATTCTTCAAAGTCCCACAATTTCCCGACAGCTCAACACTTGAGCACAGTTTTAGTAATACCCAGAATATACCACAGTACCTATGCACCAGCCGTAGAAGGGCAAACCCAAGCCTCACTCATGTTGCCACATAACTATGACAAACCCTAGGGTTTGACCGCGGTTCCGCGATCCAAAAAGTCGAGTTAGGGTTTCATTCTTCTAGAGGGTTCATAGGATCACTTTTCCGAATACGTTAAACTTGGAAAATTGGGTTTTTGACAATCGTTTGAACTTTCTAACTTCGTCTAGACAACATGCGAATAACCCGAAAAAATGTTAAAACTACGAATACAAAACACTCCGAATTGCTTATAGTGTAAGTTCACATCACATGCAAAATTAGCAAAAACAAATAACACCTGAAACACCAGACCCAAGTACCTGGAACACACCCAAAAATTTAACCAAAAATCCCACCAAGTGGCCGAGGTCGCTGGACTTGGTGTGCATGTCGCCGGCCAATGTCCGAGCCCTTGGGCTAAATTTTCCTGTGTGTTCATGTTTCATCACATACAACATTCTGTACTTGTTTAAAAAAATTTCTGAAAGCTTTTTAAAATCGACAGAAACTAGGGTTTCGCGTTGCAAGTTTCGGAGTTGTTTCGGTTTCGTAATTCTAACAAAATCCGTATAAATTTCTAGCATGGCTCTGAAACCACTGCAGGGACGGCAGCAAGGTTTCGGGAGGCATCGTCCATGCTATATTCAAATTTTTGCCGTGCTAGCTAACCCTAACATTTCATCGTTAACTAGAAATCGACGGAATAACATATGTAAACACTTTACATCCTAAGTGAGCAAGGAATACAATCTTTGTAGACCGGTCCTTCACTTCAATAACTCCGTGAAGTAGTCCCTTCGCTGCGATCAAGAAGTCCCCGACTGTAGAGAGGCTTCCTTGAAGAAACGAACATGCTTGTTTCGATGTCTTCGAGGTCGAAGATGATCTACGTCGAGGAGACACTAACCCAAGCTATCTCTTCACTAATTACGGAATTAATGAAGCAAACACCCTATACTAAAGGCAAGTAGTAGAGGATGATGAAGTAGGAAGCGGGCTCACTTTAGATTTGATTTTCTCACACTTTTTCTCACACATCCATTGAAGCTAGAAAGCCTTTAGGAAGAAAAAGAAGAAGAATTAACTCATCAAATGAATTATTGTTGAGGTTATAAATGCAACCAAGGGTTAAGCATGTCATGCTTAACCCTTGTAGAGAGTTAACCATGAGCTATGGTTAAAGTTTAGATCAAGAAATATCTTAAGCTAGACAAAGAGAGTGAACAAAGTCAAAGATGCCTTGAAGCTTCAACAAGCTTTCAAAAAATATCATCCATGACAAATATCCACAATTTTAATTACTTAATGATAAATTATAAACCCTAATCTTAACCCTAGCATGGTTTAACCCTCATTAACTCTAGTTGCATTTGTAACCTAGCATGATACATTTAACATATATCACATATATATCAATGCATCCAAAGTGAGAAAAGAAATCTTAAGTTAGCTAATATTAGTTAATGTAATTTAATATATCAAATATATAATTATACATTAAATTATTAAATTAACACTTGATTTAATAATCCGGCTATATCACATATAACCGACTAATATCATAATGTAATATCTTATCGAATCAACACTTGATCCGATAACCCGGCTATATCTCATATAACCAATTATGTCACACATCGCAAGAATAGAATACGGTATCACATACTTGTATCAATCTCTGTCCTGCACATATCACATATGTGCTCCTACTCCGTTTCGCTTGAGCCAGGAAACCCCTGTGTAGGACTCTAAAGACTCGTCTATACGCCGGCAGTAGGTGATGATCATATCAAACACCCACAAGCCATAAGCGGTCTGCTAAACGTAACGGCCACCCGGGTATTGAGCAATTAGAAAGTCAACAAGCAAGCCTGCTCACACTCCTGCGAATCCAATCAGTAACACTACCGTACAGTCCGGTCTTTTCGTCTGATATGCCGCATATCTTTTCTAGGGGTGGTAATCGTCAGACCCCAGTAACTCGATAACTCGTGTCGATATGAGGCTCATAACGGGTCGAGAAACTACTGATAACACTTACCAGTATATCACTGAAGCAGCCTTAGCCAAGGACTTCCTGTTATAGCCAATCGAGCACAGCGCAACATCAACTCCCAATACCGGGAGAGACGAAACCCCTCCTATCGCTCATTGCCTCCATGTGTCTCGGGACTGTACCCAAAAGACACCGTTTTGCACGTTCTCTTGAACGTGGTAAGGTAGAAATCAAAGCACAGTGGGAATCACACAAGACTCTATGACGATCTCGGGTCTACAGACTAACCTGTACCAGTGTCACCAGAGAACTGCCATCTGACGTTAGGTATAATACCATCTGGGAGTTCTCGGCGAGTCCATTCAGTGTACCCAGTCTCCACTGAGCACCCGTATACTGTCTCTGATGTCAAACACCAATGGAAATGGGATCATCCATCGTGCATCTGTATGGGTCGAAAAGCTATACGGCAGTCCACACTGGTATATCGATGCCCTGTCTCGATACACCCACGACTAGGAACATTTGAAGGATGTACTTAGCGACTACACTGTCCCCACTAGTATGATCTGCTTCATAATCCTGGTAGTCAAGTACTCATCCAAAGGGCTTTATCAACATGTAACATAGAGACAATCAGAGTACATGTTAAGATAAAGAGCAACTAGATAGCATACTATCATATCAAGCAAGAATGTCCTCCATATATATGTCTAAGCATCCACTACAATATACATCGTATGTACAGTAATGGCCTATAGGGCATACATATCACTAACAAGCCCATCACTTTCTCGCTGCATTATTTTATGTCATGGATGGAGCTGCACGTACTTGGCGGTTTTGGTGTCCATAAACAACATCGTTTCTACGACAGTTATAACTTCCCTCGGATTATGCGCCTAGTTGACGCGTCCATTTTAAATCCATCACAGCGGGAGGCTAGGGGTTTTCTCCTTTGTCTGCGCATGATTGGAGATGGCATGTCCTTTACCGATATGGTTTTAACCATTGGCAAAGAATCCGCAAAAACAATGCAGCCACTGCGGGACACTTTTAAAGACGGGGCCTCTACCTTGAAAGCTCGGGAGATTCTTCACCTATATTCAATCAGGCCGGGCTTTCTCGTGTTTAGGCAAAATGATTCGGCCTTATTCATGAGGTACAACCCGCACCATTTCGCCCAGCAATCAAGTTATAATTAGGGCGTCCAGCTCGAAGCCTTCCTAGCTGAGCCAGTTGCCACAGAAGAAGGTATTCGCAACGCATTACATCATTTTATGCGGTTGAACACCGGCTCCAACTTCTTTATCAGTGAGCCGAGTTGCGTTCCGTGAATCTTGAACGTATATGTGCCGTGGTATCAATATTCGATGGGCGCCGTCATTAGGGAAGAAAAGCGATTATTGCTTGATCTCAAGGGCACCGCTCTCGCTAGTAATTCAGCCGTTCCTTTAAAGCGACGGACCATCATTCGTCTTCCCTTGAGAGAAGCTGTTGCAGCTGTGGTACCACGTGTTATGCCTGAGCTGCCCCTACCCAGCATGCCTGTAGAAGAGGTAGCTGTGGCGTCTCTTGAGTCTGGCGTGGGTGCGGAGATAGGGACTCGTCGCCCCAAATTGCCCGCCAAGCGCAAGCTTGTGTTATCGGCTCCCGGCACTCGCTTACAGAAGAAAAAGAAGTCGATACTTTCTGCAGACGTTGTATTCGGCCAGGAGCCTCATGCTCCTTACAGCGAGGGCTTAAGTGAGTATGGGACCAACGAAGGTTTGTTTATGGCGCCGGATGATACCGATCTAGAGGCTGCCATCGTGGTTTCAAAGCAACTAGCTCGCGATGAAGCGGCACTAATCACCATCGCACAATCAGGTATACTTCGGTCATATCTTTCCGCGGCTATTTTAATTATTATGCTTTGACTGACTCTTTCTTCTTCAACAGGTATCTCCGCCGAAGAGGCTCTCGCAGCTTCCCTCAAGACTTTTGAGGAGGAAGAGAGGCTTCGCGCTTCCTTGGGCTTCGGTATATTTTGGCCCATTGTGCCTTCATTCCCTTTTTCTTCATGAGTAGTCTGACCCTTCTTTTTCATCTTATTGCAGGGACTACCTCGACCCAAGTTATCCTGAGTGCAGTGCCGATCTCGGAGGGTGGCACGGCGACGCTTCCAGGGCCGGCTGCTGAAGTCCCAGCTCCCCCAGTAATGCTAAAAGAGGCTTCGCTTAAGCAGCCGATGCATACGCCATAACGGCTCCAGAGGTGGCTCCTGGCTCGAACGATGACGTCACTTTGACGGAAGTCTTGAGGAGGTCTTTTCTTACCGCCAAGGCTGACAAGAAGCGCAGGAAGCGTACGACGAGGGAACGCGATGTCAGCTTAGCCGTGGGTGCAGGTTCAAGCGCCATTCCATCCGTCACTATTTCTTCCAAAGACACCCCAGCTGCCCTGTCTACCGTCCATAGACAAATGGTGCGCGTGGCTCGAGAAGAAGCCGACAAGCCGCCCCAAGGTAATGTAATACTGGGTCTTTTTATTAGAATTTGATCTTCAAATTCTTATATACCATATCTTGCAGGGTCAAGTCGTGACGATGAAGCGGCAGGTGAGATGGCGGCGACCACCGAGCCTGAAGCGGCTACTCTTTCTTGGGAGTCCGGGACCATCCAAAACGCCGCTCTTTCCCTCTACGGTTCCCTACCATCGCCTCGCATTGCGAGTGTCATGACGACTCTTATGGAAACAAGGGATGAAGCCACTGGCGCTGAAACCATTCCATTGAAAGAGAGCGAAGAAACCGCAACACCGAGTGATGTTTCCGTTGCAATTTTGGCTGATGACCCATCAAGTGGGTTTCGGGTCGCTGTTTATTTTATATTTCACAATCCTTTTCAACTTTTTCTGACGGTATTTTATTTGTAGGTATAGAGAACGTTGAGATTGTGTCATCCGAAACACTTGTGGTCGCTGCCATGACGATTGCTCCCTCGCCTTCTTCTTTGTCCTCCAAGATGCTGGAAGGTATAGATTGACGATCCATTTAGTTGAATTATGACCACCGTCTTTCTTGTACTGACCATATATGATCACAACCTTGCAGGAGTTCTCTTTAATCATCTGTATCAAGTACTGAACCGGCATTTCTCCTTCCAGTCGGAAGTCATTTTCCTGCTGGTGCCGGTGAGTATAGTTTTTAACCGATGTCCTTTCCTTTCTTTGACGGGTGACCCTGCCGTTGTTAATTTTTAAATTGATTGCAGCACTACAAATTGAAGGAAGGGACGAGGGAATTGTCGCACCACCAGTACTCCCAACTCTGCCCCCTGTTGCAGTCGGTATAGTAAACCCTATTGTTCATGCATTTTCTTTACCTCTTGAGCCGACATTTGATCATAATTCGTTTTGCAGCAATCGCACTGGCTCCTGCTCCGTTCGAGTCTTGCATCCTAATGCCGGTAGGGCCTTTTTCTAGACGTCCATCTTCCAAAGGTGCTGTGACCAGCCTACGTATATTGAGCGAATACGTCGAGGAGCTTGATGCGGAGGCCCCTGCATTCGCTGCAGATTTTGCTGCCGAGCTTAATCCAATACTGGAGACGCTTGTGAACTTTCATAACGAAGGCATCGTTGAGTCTTGAGTTAATCACTGCAGGAAGATTGAGGCCTGCCTGCATGAACTTGAGCTTAAGCATCCTGCTCCGTAGATTCTGGCTCTGAACTCCTAGCGGGCTGCCTGGATTGAGCAAAGTGCCCTTTTCCTTCGCCATTTAGAACAAGAGGCGATCCTTAAGCGAAAGGAACGTGAGGTGACTTCTGCTGAGTCTGTCCAACTGCGTGCCCAGGTCGAAGCGAATGCTGCGCAGCTGAACTCTATCTTTGAAAACCTTCAACGATGTATTTCTGACGGGCTGGTGCTGAGGAAAAAGCTTGACTTTACTAAGCAGGTCGCGCAGAATCAGGAGGCTGTTCAATAGGAAATTGATGAGAAACTTTCATCCTGTCTGCAGCAACGGGCCCAAGTCGAAGCGAAGCTGGCCGTAGTGGCTGATCGCGAAAAGGAGCTGAGAGGAGTGCGCGAGCAACTGGCCGATTTATTGAAAACGCCTCCTTCTCAGTAGCTGCCTTTGTATTGATTGTACATTTGTAACTTATGAATAACATGTATTCATTTCATTTTTTTATTCCATTCATTTTCATATGATGTAACTTGTATCCAATTGAATTTATGAATAAAGGACACATTTCTTTTCTATCTTGCGTTATCGCCTTCTTTTCTTTGCTTTGTTGTCATGTGATTTTAGCAAATTTGGCCTGTAGATGATAGATAATAGTTCATCTTGAACTCTTCGTAGGGTAGTGATGGCTTAGGAAACAAGTCCAGATCTGCCGCCTAAGACTTTTCAATTTTATGAGCCATGAGGGTCTCATAAAGATTGTTTTCTCACTACGAGTGGTGAGGATCTCGTAGGTGTATTTTCTCATTAGGAGTCATGAGGACTCCTAAGTGTGCTTTCCCTTGAGAGTCGTAAGGATATCACAAGAGAATTTTCTCCCTTACAAGTCAAGAGGACTTGTAAGTGATCGATGAGTTGGCCTTTTTCCGAGTCGAAGCACTGCTCCGACAAGGAGGTCATTTGGTTGACGTATTTCCGCGATGGGGTCATTGGATGACGTATTTCCGTGACGGGGTCATGTGCTGACGTATTTCCGTGACTGGGTCATGTGCTGACATATTTCCGCGACGGGGTCATTGGATGACGTATTTCCGCGACGGGGTCATGTGCTGACGTATTTCCGCAACGGGGTCATTGGATAGCGTATTTCCGCGACGGGGTCATGTGCTGACGTATTTCCGCGACGGGGTCATTGGATGACGTATTTCCGTGACGGGGTCATGTGCTGACGTATTTCCGCTACGGGGTCATTGGATGACGTATTTCCGCGACGGGGTCATTGGATGACGTATTTCCGCGACGGGGTCATGTGCTGACGTATTTCCGCGACGGGGTCATTGGATAACGTATTTCCGCGACGGGGTCATGTGCTAACGTATTTCCGCGACGGGGTCATTGGATGACGTATTTCCGAGGCGGGGTTATTTGCTAACGTGTTTCTGCGACGGGGTTATTGGATGACGTATTTTTGCGACGGGGTCATTGGATGAAGTATTTCCGTGACGGGGTCATGTGCTGACGTATTTCCACGACGGGGTCATGTGCTGACGTATTTCCGCGACTGGGTCATGTGCTGACGTATTTCCGCAACGGGGTCATTGGATGACGTATTTCCGCGACGGGGTCATGTGCTGACGTATTTCCGCGATGGGGTCATTCGATGACGTATTTCCGCGACGGGGTCATGTGCTGACGTATTTCCGCTACGGGGTCATTTGATGACGTGTTTCTGAGACGGGGTCAGGTTGACTTGCTCCACTTTCTACGGTGTCGAGACTGACTCTAGGTTGTCTGTGAACCCTAGAGTCTTGGAACTGAGAACTTTGCCGTGGCTCTGATTAGTGGTGTCGCGTCCGTGCTCTGCTGGCAGGAGGAGGAACGCCGTTGTTGATCTTCTGGGATGCAGATCTTGCTGTTGAGATTTGACTTTCTCTTTTGACAAGTCTGGTGGGGACATGTGGTTCCCTTTTTGTTTATGCCCATGGATTGTATACAGGGGTCGGTATGGACTCGTCTGTAGGGCAAAAGTTTCATTCTTTCATCATTTTTTCATCATTTTTTTTATTTCTTTCCGCGATGCTCTATCATTTCAGCATTTTACATCACGAAAGTCGCGATTGCCCATTCATTTCGGCAATTTTTCGCGGTGCCCAATCATTTTGGCGTTTTGTTTTTACTCGCTACTTTTTATTACGAGTTGCTCAATCATTTCGGCTATTTTTGTATGCATATCTTTTACTTGCTGATTTTGTTGCAAGTTGCCCTATTATTTCGGCTATTTCATATGCATTTCTTTTATTTACTGATTTTGTTGCAAGTATGGAACTTGGAACCTGATGCCAATCTTAGCATCAGCATCGCTGCGACTGGAATATTGCCAGGAGCGAATCATCATTTGCCGTGAAAGGACTTGGAATTTGATACCATTTTAAGCATTAACATCGCTACCACTGGGACATTTCCAGGAGCAAATCATCATTTGCCTCTGTCGGGGTCGAACAAAGGTGGCTTAGCAAACAGGGTTAGGATCCTGTCGACTAAGGCTTCTGACTCCATGAGCCGTAAGGGTCTCATAAAGATATTTCTCCCTACGAGTCGTAAGGATCTCATAGGTACGATTTCTCCTTAGGAATCGTGAGGATTCTTAAGTGTGTGTTCTCTTATAAATCGTAAGGATCTCATAAGAGCATTTTCTCCTTATAAGTCCAGAGGACTTATAAGTGTTGTTCACCAAGCGGGGAAATTTCGTGCCATTAGTAGGAACTTGGTGGGGGAGACGTTTATTTATGCCCGTGGATTGTATACAAGGGTCAATATTGAACAACTTGTAGGGCAGTCTGTGGAGTGTGATGGCTTAAGAACAGGTTCAGATCCCTGTAGTTTAAGGCTTTTGAATCTTATGAGCCGTGAGGGTCTCATATGAGGGTTCTCCTTACGAGTCATGAGGATCTCGTAAGTGTAATTTCTCCTTAGGAATCATGGGGATCCCTAAGTGTGTTGCTCCTTTGTGAGTCGTAAGGATCTCACGCAGATAGTTTTCTCCTTACAAGGTCGAGAGGACCTTGCAAGTGTCTTTTAACGAGATTGCGCCCTTTCGGGTTTTCATAAACTCGCCAGTAGCCCTGCTGTTTTTACTCACGGAGCCCTTTCGGGTTTTCATTCGTGCCCATTTTGCTTATGGACGTACCGTTTTTTTTTGCGTCAGCTTTAGGATGATGCGGTTCGTAGTAGTTTACAGACATTTCGGTCAGTTGTTAGTTTTAGGACATTTCGGTCCATTGCTAGTTTAAGGACTGTTCTCCGCCGAACACAGAGACGCAACCGCGTAGGTCCGTCTTGCCTGAATTTGGGGGCAGATACTAATTGGTGCTATCCGTCCACCTCTCCGAAGATACCAAGTTGATTTATGACACCGTGTATCGACGGTTTAGACGGATGCGGCCGATATAGCAGACTTCGTCAGATTCCCCCTCGTTGAGGGGTTTTTGATTGTGGGGATGCTCTTCCCTGCAGGCGCAAGCCCCTATAGTTAATTACGCTACCGCATCGCGGTAACTACTTTCTCCTTCTCCAGATGGTCACTTCGTGTCATGTGTGTTTGTTTTGTTTTTGGTTACCCATGGATTGTATACGGAGACTAATTTATGTTGTTGTCCATAAGGCGTGGATTGCTCCAAATCCGTATCTTCTTAGATTTGGGTTTGGGGTTGGGTTTGAGGATACGTTAGTCTCATTTGAGATTAAGATCAACTTAAACGTTTGTTAAGGATATGTTAGTCTAATTTTAGACTAAGATCAACTTAACGATTTGTTAAGGATACGTTAGTCTAATTTTAGACTAAAATATACTCTACAGGATCATTAGATCCAACAAAAGAGCGTTTTGGCTCTATTGTTTTAGTTTAGGGATATTGCGGTCCATTAGTTTAAGGACATTGCGGTCCATGGGTTTAAGGACCCCACAGTCCAAGGTTAAGGACATCATAGTCCATTGGTTTAAGGACCTCACAGTCTAAGATTAAGGACATTATAGTCCATGGGTTTAAGGACCCTACAGTACATAGAATGTTTGGTTGTCGGGACCCATCATCTCTCTGAAGACGTTGAAGGATTACAACGACACATATCAGAGGAGTGAAGAGATGTACCCTTGAACCAATATTGGTTGGGAGATCTGTAGTCCAATTGGGACTAAGATCTGAGATTTATGAGCATATGGGCTCAATTAATCTGAATGAGGGTTCTGCAGCCATTTTGGGCTCGGCCCATTCAGTTAAAATGTTAGACATTTGACAATGATGAGCATTGCTTTGGGTTCTAACAGCCTTTCTGTATTTTATTGAATGCTGAGCATTCATCATAGCTCTAGGGCTTTATTTAAAGAACAGTTTATGTTCTATCAGCGCACGCGTGAAGAACACGGGGCGTGCTTGGCGCTAGCGCCAGTTAATGAGCGCAATGCGCTATATTTAGAGCGATGTGCGCTATATTTGGAGCGCTGAGGTGCTTCTGTTAAGTAGCGCACACATGAGGATCACATGGCACGCTTGGCGCTGTGCGCCAGTCTTGAGCGCAGAGCGCTTCTTTAAATTTGGAGCGCTAAGGCTCTTTTAGATTATGAGCGCTAAGACTCTTTTAAATTAGGAGCGCTAAGACTCTTCTGTTAAATAGCGCACACGTGAGGAGCACGTGGTGCGCTTGGCAGTGTGCGCCAATCTTGAGCACAGAGCGCTTCTTTAAATTTGGAGCGCTAAGGCTCTTTTAGATTTGGAGCGCTAAGGCTCTGCCGCGCTTTGCGCTAGATGTGGAGCGCTGAAGGGCTCCTTTTAAATTGGAGCGCTAAGTCTCTTCTTTTATACAACTTTGATCAGTTCTGCGCTCTGAGAATTAAATTCTCTCTTATAAGAGACTTTGTCTCTAGGTTCTAAGGACAAAGTTCTTATTTTATAGGAGATATTTCAATCTCTTATTTTAGTGAAAGATTTTGCCTTTATGGATCTGTGATCCTAAGAGAACTGAATTATTCTCCCACCTTTTTATAATGAGTTGTTCATGATCTCTTTTGTAAAAAGACCTTAGTCTTATAGATCTATGATCTGTGAGAAGAATTATGTTCTTCTTCTTATTCTTTGTGATGAGATACTTTGATCTCTTTTTGTGAAAGAACTTGGTCTTATAGATCTATGATCATAGAAAAGAAGTAAATTCTTCTTTTAATATGAGATGATTTCATCTCTCTGTTTATTTACCTTGAGGAAATTCTTCTTCTTTCGAGAGATTGCTCTGTCTTTGAATTTTTTTAATGTTTATGGGGGATTTCTCTATATGAGACTTGAAGTCTTAGGGCCTTTATATAGGGCAAGGCTGATTTATTCAATCAGTTGAAAAGATCTTTTCTCTAATTGATTTGGGGATGTCTCCCCCGTTGGATCTTTGATCCAAGGGCTTCTGATTTACAGAAGGCAATCTTCTTCTTTTTAACAAGATTGGGAAATCTTTCCCCACACAGAATTTATTCTGTATTTTGGTAATTTTTAATCACCACTGGATCATTGATCCGACGGTGCTCTGATTTACAGAGAAGAATCTTTTTGTTCGGGAAGATTTTGAGGAATCTTTCCTTAACAGAATTTTGTTCTGGTCAATTGATGATTTTTAATCATGTTCGTTGGATCTTTGATCCAACAGTTGGGAACATTTAGTTCCAGCGCTAGCGCTCCCATACTTTGCACGTGCTGTGCTGCTTAGAGTGCAGCGCACTTAGCGCTAGCGCTTACGTGCTTTGTACGTAGTGCGCTGCTTAGAGTGCAGCGCTCTTAGCGCTAGCGCTCATGTGCTTTGCACGTGAGTGCTGCCTCAGAGTCTTTGACTCTCTGGTGCTGCTATGAAGCGCTGCTTCATTTCAAAATTTGAAATTTAAACAGAGTTTTGCTCTGATTGGGGGAAACAATGCCCCCCACCGTTGCGCTTACGTGGCCCACACATGAGTGCAGCGGTGGCAGCATCTCTTCCATTGGATCAACTCAGAAGTTGAAACGGTATCTCGGTGTCTATAAATAGGACCCTTGGCCCTTGAGATGATTTCTGTTCATCTTCTTCCTTATTTTTTCCTGAAAATTAATTCTCTTTTAGAGCATAGCTCTTTGTCTTAAGAACTTCCTTAAGGACAGAACTCTGTCAAAATTTAGGTAAAGATTAAATCTTTTAAAGGATTATTTAATAATATAGGGTTTCACCTATTAACAGAGCTTTGCTCTTCATAGATCTTTGATTTAAAGAAAACCCTTTTTTAGGGTTTTATTAACAGAGCTTTGCTTTTTTGAAATCATAGATCTAAAGAGATCTTTCTTGGGGTTTTTTAACCCATTAACAGAGCTTTACTCTTTTCAAATCATATAGATTTGTTAATCTTTCATGAAAACTCTTAAGAGTTTGTTTATGGATCATCAAAAGCTCTGTTTTTAGGGTTCTTGATAGATTATTCCACCTTCCTCGCAGAGCATGACTCTTAGAATTTTCGGGAATTTTTTTTATTCCCCTCATAATTGATTTTAACAAGTGTCACTCTTGTCTGCAGAGCATTACTCTCGAGAAGTTTAACTCCTTGGCCCGAGGAGCCTTTCATTAAATGAGAAATTCTTTTCGGATTCCTTCCTTAATTGTACAAAATTAAATTTGTTGGGTGTTTTAATCAGTACTTGTTTTCTTCATGAGGATATCAAGAGTTGTTTAAATTCCCATGTTTGTTTCAATAAGCCTTTTCAGTCTGTCCACTAACTCTTACTGATTTTTTTTTCCAGACGTTATGGCCGCTCATCTGTATGATCTCGATGAGATTATTTCTTACGGAGACATCCGCTCACTAGGCCGTTGCCAGAACCAGGAGTTCACAAACGCTCAATGCGCCGAA
The DNA here is from genome assembly GCA_030015575.1 of Agapanthus africanus. Lineage (NCBI taxonomy): Eukaryota > Viridiplantae > Streptophyta > Magnoliopsida > Asparagales > Amaryllidaceae > Agapanthus > Agapanthus africanus. The sequence continues at coordinate 176,961,443 of CM057338.1, read as the reverse complement.
ATCATACGTCGCTTTGATGAATACAATGGTCGATTGCTTTCTCGTCGTTATGCTATTTTAAAGCTCATTGTGAGTGCGATCTGGGAAGCACTTCCTTTATTTTATCAAGGCATGCCGCTTAAGGCATTGGATCATGCTGATCAGTCGAAAATATTGTATTTTTAACACATCAATTTCCCTACTATTTCTAATCATTTAAAGGTGTTTGGTATAAATATAGCACATATTAGCAATTTGTCTGCAAAATATCAAATAACATGTGTTATACATTATAATCAGCATTATGAGGGAAATTGTGTGTTTATTACTACACGCATGATTTTTTGTATATCAACACTTGTCTCGAGACTGTGTGCAGGAAATTCTCCAGGTAAAAGAGCCGGAACTGCTAAAAGAGCTGATAAAATACATCAAGTCTTTGACCTGAGATCTGGCAGTAAACAAGAAACAATAAAAATATTCCAGTCATTAGAAGAAGACCCTGAAGCCAACAAAAAACAGCACAGAAGAATTCATGCACTGAGTCCATCAAACGGCCGCGGATCTGCGGCCGAGTCAGGCCGATCCGCCGCGGATCCGCGGCCGTTCTGACTCGTTGGCGGCAAAAACTTTTACATAGGTCTCTTTTAACTGCCAAACTTCTTAAAGACGCTTCAAATCTCCAGAAGTTTCCCTCCAACAGAAAGGCTTCTCATACAAGCTAGCTAACTACCTTAATCTAGAAACTTCTACCTAGCTTCCTATACAAGCCTCATAACAACCAAGCTTCCAAGGGAAGCTAGACCTAGCTTCTACGGGAAGCTAAAGGGAAAACTATAAAAAAGGACCTAAAGCTTCATTACAAAGGTTGTTGATCATTCTACATCAATTCACCCGCAAGTTGAGTGACACAACTTGCAACTCAATGTAGGGTTCCTAGGCACACTAGTGAGGTCTCCCAAGCCATCAACCATGGCAATTTCAAAAATTATGGTGCCTACAAACCCTAAACTACGGATCGATAACTAGATGTCTAGGCGAAAAAGAACTAGTTAACACTTAACAATTGGGAATACGGAAATACAACCTTTGTAGATCCGGTGCTCCACCTCCATAGCTCCGCAACGAGGTCCTCTCCGCTGTCCAAGTCAAATCCGGGCTCTAGGATCGGCTTCGTCGGAGAATGGGCAAGCTAGGTCGTCGATGTCCATGCCGAAGATAATCTACGTCGAGGCATCGCTAAATCAAGCTCCGACTTCACCAAGTCAAGAAACTTGTGAAGTAAACACACTCTACTACTTGGCAAGAGGTAGAGGATGAAGAAATAGGAAGTGGGTTAACTTTAGAATTGGATTTCTCACTCAAAACATCAATCCACCATTGATGACCTCAAGCTTCTTCACTTGAAGCAAGGAAGAAGAAGAAGGAAAATGATATGATAAGTTAAAAGAATAAGAAAAGAAAATGAATTCTTATCATAATTTTAACCATGGTCAAGTGTAGAGAATGAATCATGGTTAGTGTGAATGGTTAGGGTTAAGGATGAGATAAGTATGGTTGACTTTATCAAAGCTTCATGAAGCTTCAACTAAACTCCAAATCTAGCAACCATTCTTTTCTCTTCTTTTCCAAAATGAATAAATAAATAAATAAAGGAATAAATAAAGGAAATGAAACCCTAGCCATTCTTTTAACCATGGTTTAATTCTTTGCACTTAACCAAGTAAACATGTATCATCAAACATGATACAATCAAGTGCACAAAATCATATCGCATATGTAATGCGCACATCCGAGGGAGAAAATCCATCTTAAGTAAACCGATACTAGTTGATGCAAAGTAATATATCAAATATATAAATATGCATTAAATCATTAAATCAACACTTGATTCAATGATCCGGTTATGTCGCACACAACCGACTAGTATACAATATATCGGCTTATCGAATCAACGCTTGAATCGATAACTAGGTTATATCGCATACAACCATTCGATACATTTATCACGAGAATAGAATACGGTATCACATACACGCATTATTCTCGGTCCCGCACATATCTCATATGCGCTCCTATTTCGTTTCGCTTGAGCCAGGAAACCTCTGTGTAGGCCTCTAAAGACTCGTCAATACGCCGGCAGCGGATGATGATCATATCAAACATCCACAAGCCGCAAGCGGTCTGCTAAACGTAACGGCCACCCGGGTATTGAGCGATCTGAAGATCGACGAGCAAGCCCGCTCACACTCCAGTGAATCCGACCAGTAACACTACCGTACAGTCCGGTCTGATCGTCTGATATGTCGCATATCTTGCCTAGGGGTGGTAAACGTCAGACCCCAATAGCTCAATAAGTCGTGTCGATATGAGGTCTATAACTGTTCAAGAAACTACTGGTAACACTTACCAGTAAATCTCAGCAACCCTGGCCAGGGATTTCCTGTTATAGCCAATCGAACACAGCGCAACATCAACTCCCTATACCGGGAGAGACGAATCCCCTCCTATCGCTCATTTCCTCCATGTGACTCGGGACTGTACCCAAAAACCACCATTTTGCACGCCCTCTTGGACGTGGTAAGATGGAAATCAAAGCACAGTGGGAACCACACAAGACTCTATGACGATCTCGGGTCAACAGACTACTCTGTACCAGTGTCACCAGAGAACTGCCATCTGACGTGAGGTATAATACCATCTGGGAGTTCTCGGCGAGTCCGTCCAGTGTACCCAGTCTCTACTGAGCACCCGTATATCATCTCTGATGTCAAACACCGATGGATATGGGATCATCCATCGCCCATCTGTATGGGTCGAGAAGGTACACGCTAGTCTACTCTGGTGTATCGATGCCCCGTCTCGATACACCCACGACTAGGGACTTTGAAGGATGTACTTATGGACTACCATGTCCCCACTAGTATGATCCGCATCATAGTCCAGGTAGTCAAGTACAGATCCTAAGGGCTTTACCAACATGTAACAGAGAGACAATCAGCATACACGTTAAGGTAAAGTGTAACCAGATAGCATACTATCATGTCGAGCAAGAAAGTCCTCCCTATATATGTCCCAGCATCCACTACAATATACATCCTATGTATAGTAATGGCCTCTAGGGCATACATATAACTAACACTCAAAACCCTAGCCCAAATCCAATTCCAAAGCCAAATCAAGATCCATCGAGAAGCGAATCAAGCAAGCCTTCAACGAGCCTTTAAAGCAACGCCGACCTTCATCCGAGCAAGAGATCCACGACGATCTGCGACTCAAGAAGATCGATGCGAAGCTAATTTCGGCGGATCTAGTTACCTCCTCAAATCTTGTAACCTCGAGTTGTGTGAATTGTACCTAATCGTCGATTAATAAAGGTGAATATTGTAAATCTTGCTTTTCTTTACATTCTTGCATTATAAAAAGTTATCGATTCTTGATTCTTTTCTTTTTCATGATGTTTGAGTGAAATCTCCGCTTGTAGCTGAATCGAGAGAATAGGTAGATGATGATGACGAAATTCTTGAACAATTCTTAAGTCTTATGACTTTTGTAAACTTTAGGTCGCTTGAATATTTTCGCTCCAAATTAGAGATCAACGATCGGTGATTTAATTTGCTAGAGGCTAGAATTTGAATGATAATCAATGAAAGGACAAGGAATGATGATGGAGAAACCCTAGTTTCTTCAATAGATCCCTAAACCTCATTGATCGTCATCGATCTAGCAAAAAATCTTCAATAGATAAGAATTAGTAATCATTAGTATTCATCATTACTATCAATTGGATCGATTCCTACAAGCTGCTTTACAAATCTTGATAACTAAATTGATTGAGGCATTTCTTGATTCTTGATTCTAGATCTTTATTTTCTTTATGTTTCTTGAAATGAAAACTTACAAATCTTGAATCAATTTTCATGCAATTTCTTTTATTATTTCATTTCGACTCATCTAAAATGATTTCGAACAAATCACACTTTCTTAGTGGACGATCCGTGCTCATTGACGAAACTACAATAGATACCGTCAATTGATTACGGTATAAATTTCTTTGGTTGTGAAACATTTCCAAAAACACATGAAGAACGACTCAATCAGATGGCGCCGTTGCCGGGGATCGTGTGCTAATTTTTTCATTTTTATAATTTGAGCTGGAAAATTTATTATTCCATCAGAATTTTTAGATCAAAATTCGCAACAAGCGCTTAACGATTTATTGTGATTTGTTGCAAGGAGATGTGGAATTTATGGAGCGAAAGGAAAAATTTTCAGAGCATCTCAGAGAGCTCAGTGAGGCAACAGAAGCATCTGTACCAATTTTTGTGCAGGGATCTCGTCATAAGACCGCGCATCCACAGCAGTTAGAGGCATATCGCTGCAGTTCCACGGTATTCTAGAGGATTCACTGTACCAAATTATCTATGTGAATCTCTGTCATTCTCATCTCCTCCCTGCTCTGTCCATTAACCAATTTCTGCAGGATTCTTTGCAAAAATTCGCAGCGCTGCAAAGAGAAAAATTGTTGTGTGTTTGATCTTGGTTGTTTGCATATTTTAACACGAAAATTAAGGGGCAAAGACCAAATTCAGATTAGGTGGGGATTTCATTACCCTTCCTAAGCCCCAAATATCACAAACTTGCATCCGTATCACCCTCATTAACTTAAAAATATCTAGACATGACTCTAAGGACCGTCGCGCTCACTTAGGACAGAAGGAGGTCGTGGGTAATCTATTGCTTATCCGCGTTTCTTTTGTGGTTTCTAAGGCAAGTGTGTCTAAGGCAAGTGGTTACTTAATTAGGCCCACTACTTACGTAGTGGAGAACCTCCCACTTATCTGGCACTTACCTAGCCACTGAAGGGGCAAAGGGGCAGTAGAGGATCTACCTTGGGACTTGTCTTCTGGAAGTCTAGGAGCGATCTAGAGCCTTGACCTAGGTGACCACTAGATTTAGGGTTGCTTGTGCATTGGTTGTGTGAATTTTTCATAAATCCGTCTTTTTCAAACCAAACACCAACTCATCTTTTCCCCTAAATATCACTTAACGCTGCTACTTGTGCTAAACTAATTAGTGCATGCTCGGCTGGACATGGGATTCTAGTGCCCGTCTTGTCCGCGTTCCTTCTATCGACTCCGAAGTCGGTATTTCTACGTCTATTTTTTCTTCACCCACTACCACACCCACTTCGACGGACGGTTCTCCATCGAACTTCTTTAACACTACTCTGCCACTGTGCGCAGAATCCGCCCCGCATCTCTCTCTAAGAGAGATGTTACCCTATGCGAGGTCCTTTTTTGACCTGTCTCACCATTCCACCAGCCAATGGGGACAATTTTGAAATCAAACCACAATACATCAATCTTTTACCCAAATATCACGGTCTCGAGACTGAAGATGCATACGTCTTTATTACCAAATTTGAAAATGTATGCGCTATGATGGGTACTTCACAGCTTTCTGTGGATGCTATGAGATTACGTCTTCCCCTATTCACTTTGTGCGATATAGCCGAGAAGTGGCTTTATAACACAGCCGCACATTCTATTTCGAACTGGGGAGAATTCGTAACAGCTTTCCTAAAGAAATTCTACCCCAATCATAAAACAGCTCGAGTCCGTAGCGAAATAAATCAATTTACCCAGCTTCCAAATGAACCATTTTCGAAGTGTTTTGAACGCTTCAAGGATCTGTTAGTTCAATGTCCTCATTAACGAATTCCTAGATGGGAGCTGTGCAGAATCATATATGAGGGCATTAATTCTACAACAAAACAGACTCTTGAATCCATGTGTCAAGGCACCTTCATGAATAAAGATGATGGTGAAACTTGGAGATTTTTAGAAGATTTCGCTGAAAGAACTTTACAGTGGGAGAGTGTAAACCAGTCATCGTCTAGGGATGGCATTCATCAACTTGATGTTTCCATAGGAGTTAGAGCTGAAATGGCAGCAATGCAAAAGAAACTCGAAGCTATGGAACATAAATTTTTAGCAGCCTTCCTAAATCAGATGTCACTCCCCAAAACTGTCTGTGGATACTGTTCTGATCCATCTCATCTTACGGAAGAATGTCCATTGAATTCTCCATTTCAAGGTCAAGAGCATACCAATGTTGCTTTCCAACAAAGACCTAAAAACGATCCGTATTCTTCCACGTATAATTAGGGTTGGAGGAATCACCCTAACTTTGCTTGGAACCAATCACAAACTCAAAACACGGTTCCAAATTAAAATAATTTCCAAAGGGGTCCTCCACCACAACAGCAACCACTTCAAATAAGTCAGCACCCCTACCAATCACAAAACTTTCAAAATCCAGTCAACACACCTGCACCGTATAATCCTTTGCAGTTGACCGATACTGATAATTCCTCTTCACTTGAACAGACTTTTGAAATGTTTATGAAACAGTCCATTCAAATGTCGGATGAATTTAAGTCTTCTCTCGATAAAATTCAGAAAAACTCTGACTCCCAAAGTGAGAGTATTAAATCGATGGAAGCACAAATTGCACAATTAAAAGCCGAGATGAGTGCTAGAGAGAAAGGGAAACTTCCATCTCAACCCCTACCGAATCCTGGGCATTCACAACACTACAATGTGAATGCCATTACAATGTTGAGATCTGGAAGAGTGCTGAATAATCAAGTCGGTGAAGAGATTGATAATCATGATGAATTAATCAATAACACCCCGGGTTCCTCTTCCACTTTCCTTCCACATCCACTTCTACTTCTAATCCTATTCTGTCTACCCCACCACCTTCTTGCGAGCCTATTCTTCGTTTTCCACAAGGCTCATCACCTCAGCATACCTCTTCTATTCCACCAAAGATGATCCCCACTCCTATTCTGGGATCAGTTCCATACACACCACCTTCTCCAATATTGGACCCAGCTCTTATTGCTAAAGCTCCTTATCCGAATTGGTTAAGGGGAAACAAATCCAGTCCACATATGGAGAAAATTATGGAAATGTTTAAACAGGTTAACATCAACATCCCTCTCCTAGATGCTATTCAACAAGTCCCCGCTTATGCGAAAATTCTTAAAGACTTGTGCACTAGAAAGAGGAAGACTCAAGTGCCAAAAAAGGTCTTCATGACTAATAATGTTAGCACTGCTTTTACCCCACTGTTACCAAAGAAACGTAAGGACCCAGGATGTCCTACGATCTTGATTTCTATTGGGGGTAAAAACATTAACCGTGCTTTACTTGACCTTAGCGCAAGTGTTAACCTGCTTGCATATTCTGTTTACGAGCAGTCAGGGATTGGAGAGTTGAAACTAGCTCATTGCACTCTCTAAATAGCAGACCGTTCAATCACCAAACCTAGGGGTGAACTGGAGAATGTGTTGATAAAAGTCTGGGAATTTATATTCCCTGTGGACTTTATTGTTCTCGATACACAACCTGTAGCAAACCCATAGAATCAAATTCCGGTGATTCTGGGTCGACCATTCCTTGCCACTTCCAATGCTGTCATTAACTGTCGAAACGGTTCTATGAACCTATCTTTTGGAAAAATGACAATTTAACTGAACATCTATAAAATTGGAAGTCGGCCATCTGAACCTTCTGCTCACATACTTGATGTTTGTTCTGTCCACGAGATTGCTTCCGAAAGCTGCGAAGTTGATGAACTTTGTTTTGAAAATCTCGACGACACTAGCACATCAATGTTTGATCTTGCATATCTTAGTGAGGACACTCTTTCCACTCTTTAGTCTGAAACTCTTGATTCTTCACCTTCCGGGTCTCTATCCTATGCAAGCTACGAGCTTCTTTGTGATTCCGAATATCATTCGCTAACCCCACCTTCTATAGTTTCTCCGCCAGCATTAGATCTCAAACTTTTACCTTCTCATCTTAAATATGCATATTTAGGTGAGAATGAATCTTTACCTGTGATCATATCAGCTTCTCTAGCCTCAGAGCAAGAGAATGCGCTTTTGACGGTATTGAGATCTAATAGGCAGGCGTTTGGTTGGACTATGGCTGACATCAAAGGGATTAGTCCCTTGATTATTTAACATCATATACATCTGATGGATGAAGCCAAGCCAACCCGAGAACCACAGAGATGGTTGAACCCCGTCATGAAGGATACGGTGAAGAAAGAAATCGTCAAATGCCTTGACAGTGGTATCATTTACCTAATTTCTGATAGCCAATGGGTAAGTCCAATTCATGTCGTCCCTAAGAAATCTGGCATCACGGTCATAACAAATGAGGAAAATGAGTTAATCCAGACACGCGCTCAAACTTGGTGGCGTGTATGTATTGATTATAGAAAACTCAATGCCGCAACGAGAAAAGACCACTTTCCTCTACCTTTTATTGACCAGATGTTAGAACGCTTAGCGGGACGTGAATATTACTGCTTCATGGGCGGATACTCTGGCTATAACCAGGTCCATATTTGTAAATCACCGTTTCCAATTCAATAAAAAGTTCCCGATTCTCTGAATTCCAGTAGTTTCTCTTCTTTTCCCTCGTATTTTGAATTGGTTGTTTAAGCCAAACATTTATATTTTTCCAAAGCCTAAAAGTTAAAACCCAGAATCTAAAACCTAAAACCCAAAGCCAAATTAGAAACAAGATTAAAATAAATTAAAACCCAAAACTACCTTCAGCCCACCTTCTTTTTAATTCCTTACTTTTTCCCGGCCCAATCTAATCTTCCCTCAGCCCAATCTAATTTTTCCTCAGCCATTTTCCTTTAAATTCCTCACCATTTTTTTGGCCCATCCCCCTTATAACCCCTGCAGCCCACGAGATTTATTCCAAAAGGAATTCTTTTCTCATGAGCCGGCCCACTCCCTCACCCGCTCAACCCGACCCGACCCCACTACACTGTTCTTCTCCTTCAAATTATCCCCAACGGCTACCTCCCTTAAACGCGCGCGTGACACGCCTCCTCCGCCGTCGCCCACGCCTTCGCCCTACCGTTGCCCCCACGTTTTCAACCTCATCTCCCTTATCACTTTCACACCTCGCTCACCTTCTCATTTTTCCAGTTCCCTCATCTCTCCCCCTCTCGAAGCTTACAAACCCATTTCTCCCCGATCACGCGTCGCCCCATCGACGGCGACAACACCATCGACAGCCCCTCAGCAACCCTCAAATCACTCCTCTACCAACCCTCTCCCCTCACGACTCCACCTCCACCAACTCGAGTCACACCTGCACACCCACCCTCTACACACAAACCCCACTACCGAACTCGGCCACCCTACACCTCGCGACGCCGGCGAACTCCCCAACACATCGTCGATCTCACTACAACCCCCTCGGCATCATCACCATCACTATAATCCACTACCCCCACCGCTCCCCATCCATCTCTCTCCAAAACCCTTTTTCCCAAACATTTTCCCCCACTGTGATACTGCTCTGTACTCACTGCCGGAGCGACGCCGTCGACCGTCGGCAACCCCAATACACTCGCAGAGGATCATAAAGCATCTCTCAACGTCCAGTGGCTGTGCAAACGACTCCGGACAACCCCGACGCGAGATCCACATCTAGATCGAGGCTCGCGGGAATCCGATACGTGGCGTATATTGCGCGTTCGCGACGACACTGTTGCCGTACGACCCCGAGGCGTTCTCCAGGCAAGTATTTACTTGCTTCATGCTATAATAATAGTGTAACCCACCTAGATCATGTAGTTTACAAGCTTTCCGATTTCCTATACGTGTTAAAACCTAAGTGCTCGATGTTAATTACTAATAGAAAAAAATTTCTAATTTGACGGCAACCGATACGTTCTGTTGGCCCTTTGAATGATATATAACGTGTGTGAACATTTCTGGAAAACACGATTGTTTGTAACAAAAATCGATACCCCCAAGCATGTCGTTAAAACTAGAATTCTCTCGTAACTGAAAACGAATAAAAACACCATAAATCATACACATATTCGAAAGATGCGTTCGATGGCTTAAATCGAAGCCGATGTGACGAACTTTAATCCCACACAAATTTCTGATCATTTCTGTTTTGTAACCATGGAGATATTCGGATCGGAACACGACTCTGGACTGCAGTCCAGAGCGTTTCTGATTGGTGTGTTCTGTCTAAAGTCCTGCGTCCTCGTGTTTCCTGAAATCGCGTGATACGGAACATTCAGTAGGTATAAGATGTACCTGTTAGTGAAAGAAAACAAGTGGTTTCATTCCAATTCATCGCAGTTTGTTATTTTAAACTTATTTTAAAAAGGCAGAACGTAAAGCTGTTCAGAACACTTTCTGAAACGACATTTGAGATTGAACTGTGTATAACTTTCTACGTACAGATGCGAATGAGGATCCGTCTGTTGCGTTGAATACTTTATCAAAAACCATAAATTTCATCTAACTGTGACATCGCTAAATTCTGAGCCCAACTGGGTGAAATTCGTGTCGCGAAACAGATGATCAGTTCTGAAATTGAGATTCCAGCCACGGGCACTTAAACTGAAACAGTTATATCTTGAAAACCGAAACTCCGATTGAACTGAAACAAATTTTGATGAATTACTGACTGCTTGTTCTATATATCTTACCTACATCATTTTTTCTAATTCATAACATACAGAGCTTATTGGTATTATACAATACATATATCATACCCCTGTCATATACACAGTGTTAGTGCGTGTGGACATTGCATTATCGTGCGTGATAGATGTTGGTTTAGGAGTGACGAGTACACCAATGGAAAGTGAATATTCGTGACAGTGATTGATACAGTGGATAGTGATGGAACCGTGTCATTGGTATACTTGTACACAACTAGATCAATATCATAAATAGTGTAACCTGGGGAAAAAGGGGAAATCAAAGTGGAAAGAGTATCGTATTTAGCGGGACCGTGTTTAGAGGATGATCATTCGAACCGTGATACTTATACGTGTAGGACAGGATCTAGCGATCCGGCTGACAGGGTTATGTCCCGGGCATGTGGGCCGTTGTCTCGGGTATGTACGAGACTCCTGTTAAACATGATCCTCCTTCCACTATGTGATTTCAAACATAACCTAGAGACCGATAGGGACACATAACATATTCTGCATCATATTGTGACATAGTGATTACTTGCATTATTCTCATACCAGTATTACCTCATTTACCTGTTGCACCTGATTATAATAATATTATTATTTGTGTCGCTCTGACGACCTGAGTATGCATGCTCAGATTCCGCGCGAGGACCAGCACCGGAGACGGATCTATCCTTTGAGTTCACGGAGATATAGTTGGTGTACCTACTTCATTTACTTCTTTCCATAAAAGAGATTGTGAGATTGAACTTGGTTAGCTATCGTTTTTATTATCTGTAATCTGTGAACAATGAAATTTTAATGTAATAAATTAGTGATGTGATTTCTTTAATACTGTGCTTTATTACTGATTACCATGTAGTGCTAGAAGCCGAAGTGTGACTACGGCGGGACGATCCCTTGACCGTAGGAGCATGGCTGGCCTAGTCATACCTCGTATTCCGTATTTTGGGAAGCGGGGCGTGACATGGTTTAGTTGGTATCAAAGCAAGGTTTAGCATCAAGGGATAACATTCACTAGGCGATATTACGTTATTCTTGTTTCACTACTCTTGATTTCTATCCTTGAATCTGATCCTATTCTTTTGAATCTTCCAGTGATATGACGTCCCCGAACGACCCCTCCTCGGACTCCAGCTCTCAGGATCGCACGGAAAGAATACTCAGTGCACTGACCACTCTCGCGGAAGCTCAGGAGAGGAAGACAGATTTGCTTGCTGAGGGACTCAGGGCGATTACCGCCGCAGGAGGACCCTCCGCACTGATTACCACCTCCGAGGGCGCTACTCCACCAGCTTATCAGGCTAGGGCGGGTACCGTATCAGACTTCCGACGGTTACACCCAGCTGCTTTCACAGGGCTAGCTGAACCCCTTGAGGCTGAGCAATGGCTGGTAAACATGGAGAATTTATTGGCAGCCGCCAGGGTTCCAGAGGAAGACAGAGTGAATGTGATAAAGATACAATTAGAAGACGAGGCCCGTACATGGTGGTCGGTAGAAGAAAGCAGACTTGAAGAGCCGATTGAATGGAACAAGTTTAAGGAGTGCTTCTTAGATCACTATTTTCCTCCCACAGCCAAGGCAGAAATGGAGAAAAAGTTTATTCTTTTAAAGCAGAATGGACGCCCAGTGGACGTGTATGCGGCAGAGTTCAACCGTCTGAGCCGCTTTGCTCCATACATGGTCAAATCAGAAGTCACCAGGGCCAGGCGTTTCCTTCAGGGATTAGATTTTGAGTTGCAGCAGCTGATTGCATCGTTGGATCTACAGACTTTCGCACAGGTACTCAACGCGGCGAGAGTTCAGGAGCAATTGATTAACAAGTTCAGGAGACCCCCAGTCATTCCAGCACGTACCCACGTGCCTTCTCGAGGAGCCATACCGGTTCACAGAGCGGGGACAACGCAAATGAAGCGCCCGTTTGTACCACAGCATCGCCCCCAGAGACAGGGCGTAACTTGCGGCTATTGCGGTAGAGGAGGTCATACTCAGAAGGACTGTCGCCGTGCCAAGGGACAGTGCTTGATTTGCGGTTCCAGTCAACACAGGATTAACAGTTGTCCTGAACGAGCAGAAATACAGGGAGGTTCTGGACCGTCACAGCAGAGGCCGCAGGAGCAGAGGCAACCATTTACAGGTCGCGGTCAGGGACGGGCTTTCACCTTGACCGCCGAGCAGGCAGAGGCGTCAGGAGACGTGGTTACAGGTACTCTACTCGTACATGCCTTACCAGCTAGAGTACTATTTGATTCGGGAGCATCACATTGTTTCTTATCTGAGCATTTCACTAACACACACTCAATACCACATGAACCACTAACCAAAGGATGGGAAATTCATACGGGTAATGGCATTATTATATCTAGTCGAGAATGTAGATTATGCCCAGTTGTAGTGTGTGGCAGGGAATTCTATGCGAATTTCCTTCTGATCGGGACAGGCAGTTACGACGCAATTCTCGGGATGGATTGGATTAGCACTTTCCATGCAGTTATCGACTGTCGTGCAAGAAAGGTGATCTTCCGCATTCCCAATCACCCGGAGTTTATTTTTGAGGGCGGAAGCGAATCTTTGGAACCAGCTAAGTACAGAGCAAAGCCTAAGGAACTGACAGCTATGGAGATTGATAAGAGCCCAGCCCCAGAAATTGTTCGGGACTTTCTAAACGTATTTCCTGAAGATCTACCAGGTCTACCACCTCCTCGAATCTTGGAGTTCTCGATCGATTTGATTCCAGGTACAGCCCTAGTATCCAGAGCCCCATACAGAATGGCACCGGTGGAATTGGCGGAATTGAAGAAGCAGGTTGAAGAACTGTTGGAGAAGGGGTTTATTCGGCCAAGCGCTTCACCGTGGGGTGCACCAGTTCTATTGGTAAAGAAGAAGGATGGATCGCTGCGAATGTGCATAGATTACCGGGAGCTGAACAAGGTCACAATAAAGAACAAATACCCAATCCCGCGTATCGATGACCTATTCGATCAGCTAAGTGGAGCCAAGGTTTTCTCGAAGTTGGATCTCCGTTCTGGATATCACCAAATCAGAGTAGCAGCCGAGGATGTATGCAAGACGGCTTTCAGGACCCGATACGGACATTACGAGTTCCTTATGATGCCGTTCGGTGTTACCAATGCCCCAGCAATATTCATGGATTTAATGAACAGGGTGTTCGCAAAATACTTGGACACGTTTGTCGTTGTGTTTATCGACGACATACTTGTCTATTCGAAGACCCGGGAAGAGCATGCTGAGCATTTGCGCACGGTACTGCAGGTTCTTCGGGAAGAGAAGTTGTATGCAAAGCTAAGCAAGTGTGAATTCTGGCTCGACAAGGTACAGTTTTTAGGACATATTGTTTCAGGCGAAGGCATCTCAGTGGACCCGGCAAAGATAGAATCTGTCAGAGATTGGCCGACGCCAAAATCAGTAGCAGAGATCAGGAGCTTTCTGGGATTGGCAGGTTATTATCGGAGATTCGTCCAAGATTTCTCAAGGATCGCGGAACCATTGACGAAGCTGACAAGGAAGGACGTGCCGTTTACATGGACAGAAGAGTGCACTCAGGCATTCGACACTCTGAAGCAGAAGTTAACCACAGCACCTATACTTACAGTACCAGATAATTCCGGTGGTATGGTGATACACAGTGATGCCTCGGGGAAGGGTTTAGGCTGTGTTTTGATGCAGCACGGCCGAGTGGTTGCTTACGCCTCTCGACAACTGAGAAACCACGAGAAGAACTACCCTACGCACGACTTGGAGTTAGCTGCGGTAGTTTTTGCATTGAAGATTTGGAGGCACTATCTTTTGGGTGAGAAAGTGGAGGTATACACGGATCATAAGAGCTTGAAATATGTATTCACTCAGAAGGAACTGAACATGAGGCAGCGCCGATGGCTAGAGCTAATGGCAGATTATGATCTGGACCTTCAGTATCATCCGGGGAAGGTCAATGTTGTACCAGATGCGCTCAATCGCAAACCAGCGGTCATGATGTTGACCGATCAGAGGAGCATTATTGAGGATTTCCAGAGACTTGAACTTGAGGTCGTTACGCCGAACGCACTAAGTCAATTTTGGCAACTATAGGTGCAATCTTCCCTAGTGGATCGTATCAAGATTGCACAAGCGGGTGATCCTCGATTGCAAAATTTCAGAGAACAAGTGGAAGCTGGACTGAGAACGGATTTGATTATACATGAAGATGGCTCTTTGAGATTCGGTAGCAGACTCTGCGTACCTAAAGGAGACGTACGAGAAGAAGTTTTGGCTGAAGCACACAGTTCAGCTTATTCTGTGCATCCAGGAGGTACAAAAATGTATCAGGACCTAAGGCATCACTTTTGGTGGAACGGAATGAAGCGGGAAATTGCGAGGTTCGTATCCAGGTGTTTGGTATGTCAACAGGTGAAGGCGGAACATCAGAGGACAGCAGGATTGTTACAACCATTGCCGGTACCTGAATGGAAGTAGGAGCACATTACTATGGATTTTGTGACGGCCTTACCACGGAGCCCTAGAGGCAATAACGCTATTTGGGTTATCGTCGATCGCCTCACAAAAGCTGCACACTTTCTACCTTTCCGAGTAGGACAGTCGACAGAATCACTGGCAGAAAGATATATGCAGGAGATTGTGCGACTTCACGGTGTTCCAGTCAGCATTGTGTCAGACCGGGACACGAGATTCTTGTCACACTTTTGGAAGAGCTTACAGGAGAGTTTGGGAACCCGCCTCAAATTCAGCACAGCTTATCACCCACAGACGGATGGACAATCCGAGCGTACAATTCAGACGCTCGAGGATATGTTGAGAGCCTGTATGTTGGACTTTCAGGGTTCCTGGGAGGACCATCTGCACCTAGTCGAGTTTTCTTACAACAATAGTTATCAGGCTAGTATTCAGATGGCTCCTTTTGAAGCGCTATATGGGTGGAAGTGTCGATCCCCAGTATGTTGGGATGATGTGGGAGAACGAAGATTACTGGGCCCCTAACTCATTGTTCAGACAGTGGACAAGGTCCAAATGATCAGGCAGCGTATTAAGACGGCTCAGGATCGACAAAAGAGTTGGGCAGATACCAGCAGAAGGGTACTAGAATTCGAAGTCGGAGATCATGTGTTCTTGAAGATTTCCCCTACTCGTGGAGTTATCAGATTCGGAAGTCGGGGAAAACTTAGTCCCCGTTTTATCGGACCTTTTGAGGTGCTAGAGCGAGTAGGAGAGGTGGCCTATCGACTGGCCTTGCCTCCATCGCTAGCTGGTGTGCACAATACCTTCCACGTGTCACAGTTGCGGCGTTATGTCCGGGATGAGAGTCATGTCCTGGACCATTCAAAACTAGTTTTGGGTACTGACTTATCGTACGAGGAGCAACCTACCACCATTCTCGACCGCAGAGAGAAAGTGCTGAAGAATAAAGTCATTCCGTTAGTCCGAGTGTCTTGGGACGGTCGTTCCCCAGGAGAATCCACCTGGGAGCGGGAGGAAGATATCCGTGATCGTTATCCACATCTCTTTGTTTAGTACTTTTGTTTCTCTGTATCCTTGTTAAATTTCGAGGACGAAATTTTGTTAAGGGGGGTATGATGTAAATCCCCGTTTCCAATTCAATAAAAAGTTCCCGATTCTCTGAATTCCAGTAGTTTCTCTTCTTTTCCCTCGTATTTTGAATTGGTTGTTTAAGCCTAACATTTATATTTTTCCAAAGCCTAAAAGTTAAAACCCAGAATCTAAAACCTAAAACCCAAAGCCAAATAAAAAAAAAGATTAAAATAAATTAAAACCCTAAACTACCTTCAGCCCACCTTCTTTTTAATTCCTTACTTTTTCCCGGCCCAATCTAATCTTCCCTCAGCCCAACTAATTTTTCCTCAGCCATTTTCCTTTAAATTCCTCACCATTTTTTTGGCCCATCCCCCTTATAACCCCTGCAGCCCACGAGATTTATTCCAAAAGGAATTCTTTTCTCATGAGCCGGCCCACACCCTCACCCGCTCAACCCGACCCGACCCCACTACACTGTTCTTCTCCTTCAAATTATCCCCAACGGCTACCTCCCTTAAACGCGCGCGCGACACGCCTCCTCCGCCGTCGCCCACGCTTTCGCCCTACCGTTGCCCCCACGTTTTCAACCTCATCTCCCTTATCACTTTCCCACCTCGCTCACCTTCTCATTTTTCCAGTCCCCTCATCTCTCCCCCTCTCGAAGCTTACAAACCCATTTCTCCCCGATCACGCGTCGCCCCATCGACGGCGACAACACCATCGACAGCCCCTCAGCAACCCTCAAATCACTCCTCTACCAACCCTCTCCCCTCATGACTCTACCTCCACCAACTCGAGTCACACCTGCACACCCACCCTCTACACACAAACCCCACTACCGAACTCGGCCACCCTACACCTCGCGACGCCGGCGAACTCCCCAACACATCGTCGATCTCACTACAACCCCCTCGGCATCATCACCATCACTGTAATCCACTACCCCCACTGCTCCCCATCCATCTCTCTCCAAAACCCTTTTTCCCAAACATTTTCCCCCACTGTGATACTGCTCTGTACTCGCTGCCGGAGCGACGCCGTCGACCGTCGGCAACCCCAATACACTCGCAGAGGATCATAAAGCATCCCTCAACGTCCAGTGGCTGTGCAAACGACTCCGGACAACCCCGACGCGAGATCCACATCTAGATCGAGGCTCGCGGGAATCCGATACGTGGCGTATATTGCGCGTTCGCGACGACACTGTTGCCGTACGACCCCGAGGCGTTCTCCAGGTAAGTATTTACTTGCTTCATGCTATAATAATAGTGTAACCCACCTAGATCATGTAGTTTACAAGCTTTCCGATTTCCTATACGTGTTAAAACCTAAGTGCTCGATGTTAATTACTAATAGAAAAAAATGTCTAATTTGACGGCAACCGATACGTTCTGTTGGCCCTTTGAATGATATATAACGTGTGTGAAATTTTCTGGAAAACACGATTGTTTGTAACAAAAATCGATACCCCCAAACATGTCGTTAAAACTAGAATTCTCTCGTAACTGAAAACGAATAAAAACACCATAAATCATACACATATTGGAAAGATGTGTTCGATGGCTTAAATCGAAGCCGATGTGACGAACTTTAATCCCACACAAATTTCTGATCATTTCTGTTTTGTAACCATGGAGATATTTGGATCGGAACACGACTCTGGACTGCAGTCCAGAGCGTTTCTGATTGGTGTGTTCTGTCTAAAGTCCTGCGTCCCCGTGTTTCCTGAAATCGCGTGATACGGAACTTTCAGTAGGTATAAGATGTACCTGTTAGTGAAAGAAAACAAGTGGTTTCATTCCGATTCATCGCAGTTTGTTATTTTAAACTTATTTTAAAAAGGCAGAACGTAAAGCTGTTCAGAACACTTTCTGAAACAACATTTGAGATTGAACTGTGTATAACTTTCTACGTACAGATGCGACTGAGGATCCGTCTATTGCGTTGAATACTTTACCGAAAACCCTAAATTTCATATAACTGTGACATCGCTAAATTCTGAGCCCAACTGGGTGAAATTCGTGTCGCGAAACAGATGATCAGTTCTGAAATTGAGATTCCAGCCACGGGCACTTAAACTGAAACAGTTATATCTTGAAAACCGAAACTCCGATTGAACTGAAACAAATTTTGATGAATTACTGACTGCTTGTTCTATATATCTTACCTACATCATTTTTGCTAATTCATAACATACAGAGCTTATTGGTAGCATACAATACATATATCATACCCCTGTCATATACACAGTGTTAGTGCGTGTGGACATTGCATTATCGTGCGTGATAGATGTTGGTTTAGGAGTGACGAGTACACCAATGGAAAGTGAATATTCGTGACAGTGATTGATACAGTGGATAGTGATGGAACCGTGTCATTGGTATACTTGTACACAACTAGATCAATATCATAAATAGTGTAACCTGGGGAAAAAGGGGAAATCAAAGTGGAAAGAGTATCGTATTTAGCGGGACCGTGTTTAGAGGATGATCATTCGAACCGTGATACTTATACGTGTAGGACAGGATCTAGCGATCCGGCTGACAGGGTTATGTCCCGGGCATGTGGGCCGTTGTCTCGGGTATGTACGAGACTCCTGTTAAACATGATCCTCCTTCCACTATGTGATTTCAAACATGACCTAGAGACCGATAGGGACACATAACATATTCTGCATCATATTGTGACATAGTGATTACTTGCATTATTCTCATACCAGTATTACCTCATTTACCTGTTGCACCTGATTATAATAATATTATTATTTATGTCGCTTTGACGACCTGAGTATGCATGCTCAGATTCCGCGCGAGGACCAGCACCGGAGACGGATCTATCCTTTGAGTTCACGGAGATATAGTTGGTGTACCTACTTCATTTACTTCTTTCCATAAAAGAGATTGTGAGATTGAACTTGGTTAGCTATCGTTTTTATTATCTGTAATCTGTGAACAATGAAATTTTAATGTAATAAATTAGTGATGTGATTCCTTTAATACTGTGCTTTATTACTGATTACCATGTAGTGCTAGAAGCCGAAGTGTGACTACGGCGGGACGATCCCTTGACCGTAGGAGCATGGCTGGCCTAGTCATACCTCGTATTCCGTATTTTGGGAAGCGGGGCGTGACAATATTGCCAAAAAGGATCAAGACAAAACCACATTTACTTATCCTTTTGGTACTTTTGCTTATAGACGCATGCCCTTTGGGTTATGCAATACTCCCGCTACATTTCAGCGGTGTATGATAGGGATATTCTCAGACATGGTCGAGAATTTTCTGGAGATTTTCATGGACGATTTCTCGATATTCGGAGATTCTTTTGCTGACTGCTTATCTCATCTTGACGCAGTTCTTACTCGTTGTAAGGAGAAGAACTTAATCTTGAATTGGGAAAAATGCCATTTCATGGTCCAAGAGGGAATTGTGCTTGGACATGTTATTTCACGGAAAGGCATTGAGGTTGACAAAATAAAATAGATGTCATTCAAAACCTTCCTTATCCCAAATGCGGCAAGGATATACGATTCTTTCTTGGCCATGCAGGCTTTTACCGGAGATTCATTAAGGATTTTAGTAAAATTGCTAGACCCTTAACTCTTCTCTTGGCCAAGAACACAACCTTTCACTTTGACTCAGATTGTGAGGCTGCATTTGACTCACTTAAAAACTCTCTCACTACAGCCCCCGTTCTATCATCTCCAGATTGGAACCACCCTTTTGAGCTTATGTGTGATGCATCAGATTTTGCAGTTGGTGCAGTCTTAGGACAACACATTGAAAAGATGCCACATGTGATCTATTATCCAAGTAAGACTCTGAATGATGCTCAAATTAACTATACAACTTCCGAAAAAGAACTTTTGGCAGTTGTATTCGCATTAGAAAAATTCAGGCCTTACTTGATTGGCTCACCAATTGTTGTATACAATGACCATTCCGCCTTGAAACATCTTTTGGTGAAGAAGGATGCTAAAGGTAGGCTAATATGTTGGATCTTTCTATTATAAGAATTTGATCTTGTTATTAAAGATAAGAAGGGATGTGAAAACGTGGTAGCCGACCATCTTTCGCGCATCTCTTCTTCACCTGTGACCCTGCCGATCAATGATTCTTTTCCGGACGAACAACTCTTGAATGTATCCGACGAACCTTGGTTCAGGGATATTGTGAATTATTTTGCCACGGGACTTATTCCCCGCGAATGGTCAAAACAGGACAAACATCGATTTCTATCCCAAGTAAAATATTTTTACTGGGATGAACCCTATCTGTTTAAGTATTGTCCTGACCAGATCATTCGCATATGTGTCCCTAATGATGAATTCAAGAGTGTTCTATCTTTTTGTCATGATCAGGCATGTGGGGGTCATTTCGGTCCTCGAAAGATGGCGGAAAAGGTTTTACAATGCGGTTTTTATTGGCCGACTTTATTTAAAGATGCATTTGATCATTGCAAAACATATGCACAGTGTCAACACACGGGTAGGATTTCCCGGAGAAATGAGATGCCACTTCAACCCATCTTGGTGGTTGAAATTTTCGACGTTTGGGGTATTGACTTTATGGGTCTTTTTCCCAACTCCTTTAGGAATTTGTACATATTGCTTGTAGTTGATTACGTCTCAAAATGGATTGAAGCTATTCCTTGTCGCACTAATGATAAAAAGGTTGTCATTAAGTTCTTAAAAGAAAATATCTTTTCGCGATTTGGACACCCCCGCGCTACCATTAGCGATAACGGGACACATTTCTGTAATCGGTCTTTCGAGACTTTGATGCGGAAATATGCAATCAACCACAAACTTTCCACACCCTATCATCCCCAAACGTGCGGGCAAGCTGAGGTTTCAAACAGACAAATCAAACAAATTTTGGAGAAAACAGTTTCTAAAAATCGAAAAAATTGGTCAACTAAATTGACGGATGCTCTTTGGATATTCCGAACTGCATATAAAACCGATCTAGGTATGTCCCCTTACAGACTAGTGTTTGGAAAGGCTTGTCACCTTCCGGTCGAGATTGAACACAAATCAATGTGGGCTATTAGAGAACTTAACTTTGACTTAAATCAAGCCTGCAAGTTTCGGAAGCTGCAATTAAACAAGCTATGCGAACTCTGCGATGAAGCTTACGATAATGCTGTGATTGTAAAGAATCAGACTAAGGTATTTCACGATAAAAATATTTTGAGAAAAACTTTTACAACTGGTCAACAAGTCCTTCTTTATGATTCATGACCTCATCTTCATGTAGGTAAGCTACGATCTCGGTGGAAAGGACCTTTTGTTGTGCGGTATGTATACCCGCACGGGGCAGTTGAGGTTAAAAATTTGAAAACGGTACAATTTTCAAAGCAAATGGACATAGACTAAAACCGTATTTTTCCACTGAACCCTCGTAGGAGCTCCTGTTTTTACAGGAGCCGCTTTATAATGACTGATTTTCCTCCACCCCACCTCCATGATTTGGTAATTTTGTCACAACTTTAGAATGGAGGTAAGTCAACTTGTATACATTTTATAAAAAATAGAATAAATACAAAACAAAACAATAAAAATTCTTGTACATAAATAAAAGAATAAGTTTGGGGGAGATTTTCACGATCTTATTTCATATTCCCTGTAACAAAATTTCCTCCCAGGCTTACAGGTTTTTGTGATCTAGCGGAAGACAACAGTGAGGACACTGTAGAAAACAAGTTTGGGGGAGGTTTGTGCTTATTACGCATCACTTTGCATAAGTACAAAACAAATAAAATAATATATATATATATATATATATTTGTGTACATAAATAAGATAATAAAAGATTAGATGGTGAAAAATCACATCCAAATGATTAGAAAAATTTAAGAAAACAAAGAAAATTTGAAGTTTTCTTAAACGAACTAGTAATAAGTAGTTATGAGCCGTTGTCTCAAGGGTTAGTAAGATGAAAGAAGTCACTAATCTGAGGATAAAAATAAGTCTGAAAAATAGTTCCTATTCTGGAAGCTAAACATTTGAATGTTGATACCCTACTATACGCACTTACATACGTCTTGAAACTCGGGATAGTAGAGGATACCTTGAAATGCTCTTGTCTAAAAGCCAAAGTATGAAGGAAATTATAAATGAATAAAAGATAAAATGGTGAAGAAAATTGAACACTGGTTTTGTTATCACCAAGGCAGCATAAAAAAATATAGTGACGGTGCTTCATCACCTAGTGCCTTAGACCAACTGGTTTGGGAGTCACTGCTAAGCCTTAGGTGTTGCAAGACGAGGAAAATACTAAATATGCCTAATCAGCAAGCACATGAGTAATCGGTCGGTTAGTACCTCAAGAAGTATTAACGGTCGCATAAAAAATGTGTGAGCAAATCCATCTAAATATTCACCAATTAAAAAGTACAGAGGTGGATGGACAAGAGTATGATAGCTTGAATTGAATTCTCCGAGTGTAGGGATGTCTTTTACACACACGTAGGGGTATATGATCGGTGTTTGGAAGAAAGGTAGGGATGAATAATAAAGACGATGTTTTATTGAGAGATGATGTGATTTCTAACATCTTTTCATGACTATTAAGATAGGGCTCATGACAACTGAAAAGCTAGTATAGTTGGAAACTCTAATTTTCAAAGTTTTTCTTTTACAATTTTTATATTTATTTGTAACTTTCACAGTCTTCCTTTTATTATGGGATTTTGTGGGTGCAATCCGCTGAAAACCCTCAGGAGACAAGACTCCTCCTATTAGGGACACCTAGAGATTTAAAGGCTTGTTGCACGCGCACAGTGCAATCGTGTTGCCTACGAAAGTGTGCTAGTTAGTTTTTCTTTTTCTTTATATTTTCTCCTTCTCTTGAATAAAACAAGTTTGCTCGAGACGACTAAAATTAAGTTTAACGGAATTTGATCAGTCGAAAATATTGCATTTTTAACATATCAATTTCCCAACTATTTCTAATCATCTAAAGGTGTTTGGTATAAATATAGCACATATTAGCAATTCGTCTGCAAAATATCAAATAACATGTGTTATACATTATAACCAGCATTGTGAGGGAAATTGTATATTTATTACTACACGCATAATCTTTTGTATATCAACACATGTCTCAAGATTGTGTGCAGGAAATTCTCCAGGTAAAATAGCCGGAACTGCTAAAAGAGCTGATAAAATACATCAAGTCTTTGACCTGAGATCTGGCAGTAGGCAAGAAACAATAAAAATATTCCAGACATTAGAAGAAGACCCTAAATCCAACATAAAATAGCACAGAAGAATTCATGCACTGAGTCCATCAAACGACCGCGGATCCGCGGTCGAGTCAGGCCGATCCGCCGTGGATCCGCGGCCGTTCTGACTCGTTGGCGGCAGAAACTTTTATAGAGGTTTCTTTTAACTGCCAAACTTCTTCATGACGCTTCAAATCTCCAGAAGTTTCCCTCCAACAGAAAGGCTTCTCATACAAGCTGGCTAACTACCTTAATCTAGAAATTTCTACCTAATTTCCTATACAAGTCTCATAACAACCAAGCTTCCAAGGGAAGTTAGACCTAACTTCTAGGGGAAGCTAAAGGGAAAACTATAAAAAGGGACCTAGGGCTTCATTACAAAGGTTATTGATCATTCTACATCAATTCACCCGCAAGTTGAGTGACACAACTTGCAACTTAAAACCCTAACCCAAATCCAATTCCAAAGCCAAATCAAGATCCATCGAGAAGCGAATCAAGAAAGCCTTCAACGAGCCTTTGCAGCAATGCCGACCTTCATCCGAGCAAAAGATCCACGACGATCCGCGACTCAAGAAGATCGATGCGAAGCTAATTTCGACGGATCTAGTTACCTTCTCAAATCATGTAATCTTGAGTTAAGTGAATTGTACCTAATCGTCGATTAATAAAGGTGAATATTGTAAATCTTGCTTTTCTTTACATTCTTGCATTATGAAAAGTTATCGATTCTTGATTCTTTCCTTTTTCATGATGTTTGAGTGAAATATCCGCTTTTAGCGGAATCGAGTGATAGGTAGATGAAGATGATGAAATTCTTGAACAATTCTTAAGTCTTATGAGTTTTGTAAACTTTAGGAGATTGAATCATCGAAAACCTAATTTGTGCGAGATCGCTTGAATGTTTTCGCTCCAAATTAGAGATCAACGATCAGTGATTTAATTTGCTAAAGGCTAGAATTTGAATGATAATCAATGAAAGGACAAGGGATGATGATGGAGAAACCCTAGTTTCTTCAATAGATCCCTAAATCTCATTGATCATCATCGATCTAGCAACAAATCTTCAATAGATAAGAATTAGTAATCATTAGTATTCATCATCACTATCAATTGGATCGATTCCTACAAGCTACTTTACAAATCTTGATAACTAAATTGATTGGGGCATTTCTTGATTCTTGATTCTAGATCTTTATTTTCTTGAAATGAAAACTCACAAATCTTGAATCAATTTTCGTGCATTTTCTTTTATCTTTTCATTTCGACTCATCTAAAATGATTTCGAATAAATCACACTTTCTCAGTGGACGATCCGTGCTTATTGACGAAACTACAATAGACACCGTCAATTGATTGCGGTATAAATTTCTTTGGTTGTGAAACATTTCCAAAAACACACGAAGAACGATCAATTAGATGCCGAAGACAAGGTGCACTCGGTGTATCTGATGGGCCTAATCTCAAAGAAAAGGCGAGACAATCTTATTGATATTCTGCATCAAACTTTCCAACAGGCGACGATAATCGCTGCCATTGTAAACATTTTACTGATGCTTTTGTTTACTGTCTTCATCATTGTAATAGTTTTCTGAAGTATGAATGGCAAATTTTGCGTTTCTGTTCTTTTATTTTCTGCGTTAAACCTTTTCATATATACATGAATGGGCGTGCTCTGAATGCTTAACTGAATGCGAATCGAATGTTCTCTTTATTATCTTGCATGGTATGTGGTTGATGCCTGTAGGTTATGCCTTTTGTTTTGACTTAGCACGAAGCAGTTTGCGCCTTCTTGAGCAGCGCCTCCATTTTTCTAGCATGTAATTTTGGCAAATATGGTCTGTAGACAGTAGGTAGTTGTCCATCTTGGATTCTTCGCAGGGTAGCGATGGCTTAGGAGACAGGTTCGGCTCTGTCGCCTAAGGCTTTTTAATTTTATGAGCCATGAGGGTCTCATAAAGATTTTTCTCCCTACGAGTCGAGAGGATCTCGTAGGTGTATTTTCTCCTTAGGAATCTTAAGGATTCCTAAGTATGTTTTCTCTTGAGAGTCGTTAGGATCTCCCGAGAGAATTTTTTTCCTTACAAGTCGAGGGGACTTGTAAGTGGTTGTTTCCTTTCTTATCGATGTTTGACTTAAGAGAGTGTAGCCTGTAGAAAATCTATCCTGACCTCTCTGCGAGGCAATGATGGCTTGGAAGACAGGGTTAGGATCTGCCACCTGAGACTTTTCAACTTTATGAGCCGTGAGGGTCTCATAAAGACTTTTCTCCCTACGAGTCGAGAGGATCTTGCAGGTGTGGTTTCTCCTTTGGAATCGTGAGGATTCTTAAGTGCGTCTTCTCTTAAGAGTCGTAAGGATCTCACAAGAGAATTTTCTCCTTACCAGTCGAGAGGACTCGTAAGTGATTGTTGAGTTGACCTACTCCCGAGTCAAAGCATTGCTTTGACGGGATGTTCGAGAGTTTACTCTGGCTTTTTCCCACGGAGTCAGGATTGACTTTAGCCGTGTTCTACGGAGCCATGAGGGGTTGACTTTATCCGCATTTCACGATGTCAGGGGTTGACTTTATCCGCATTTCAGGGTGTCAGGGATTGACTTTATCCACATATTTCACGGTGTCAGGGGTTGACTTTATCCACATTTCACGGTGTCAGGGGTTGACATTATCCGCATTTCACGGTGTCAGGGATTGACTTTATCCGCATTTCACGGTGTCAGGGGTTGCTCTGGCCGTTTCCCACGGGATCATGATTGACCTTAGCCATGTTCTACCGGACCAGGATTTGCTCTGGGCGTTTCCCATGCGGTCAAGATTAACATTAGCCGTGTTCTACGAGACCAGGAGGTGCTCTCTCGGTTGTCTGTGAACCGTCGAGGTTTGGAATATGGACTTTACCATGGCTCCAAAGTTGATTGTCGCGTCTGAATCCTGCTGAAATGAGGAAGAACGTTGTTGGTGATCTCTAGGCTGTCCGTGAACGTCGAGATTTGGAACAGGGACTTTGCCATGGCTCCAAGGATGATTATTGTGTCGGAATCCTGCTGGAATGAAGAAGAACGCTGTTGGTGATCTCTAGGCTGTCTGTGAACCGTCGAGATTTGGCTCTCTTTCTGATGGAGTCTGGTGGGAAAGTATGGTTCCCTTTTTATTTGTGTCCCTGGATTGTATACAGGGATCAATGTGATCTCACCTGTAGGGAAAAAAATTTCACTTTATATATTTTTCTTTCCGCGATGCTCTATCATTTCAGCTTTTATATCGCGAAAGTCGCGATTGCCCAATCATTTCGGCTATTTTTCGCGCTGCCCAATCATTTCGGCTATTTGTTTTATTTACTCGCTGCATTTTATTGCGAGTTGCCCAACCATTTCGTGTATGCATATATTTTACTTGCTGATTTTGTTGCAAGTTGCCCCATCATTTCGGATATTTCATATGCATTTGTGGCTCGCAGACTTTTCGCTATGAGTTTAGGATTTGATACCGATTTAGGCATCAGTATTGCTATAACTGGGATATTGCCAGAATCGAATCATCATTTGCCTCTGTCGATGTCGAACAAAGGTGGCTTAGCGAACAGGGTTAGGATCCTGTCGACCAAGGCTTTTAATTTCATGAGTTGTAAGAGTCTCATGAAGGTATTCCTCCCTACGAGTCGTGAGGATCTCGTAAGTGCGTTTTCTCTTTAAGAATCGTGAGGATTCCCAAGTGTGTGATCTGTTATAAGTTGTGAGGATCTTACAAGAGTGTTTTCTCCTTATAAGTCGAGAGGACTTACAAGGGTTGTGCACTGTGTAAACATATCCCTAGTCGCGGGTGGGACTTTGTTAGGGAAATGTTTATTCGCGCCCGTGGATTGTATACAAGAGTCAGCATTGAACCACTTATAGAGCAATCTGGGGATTGTGATGGCTTAAGAACAGGTTCAGATCCCTGTAGTTTAAGGCTTTTGAATCTTACGAGTCGTGAGGGTCTCATAAGAGGGTTCTCCTTACGAGTCATGAGGATCTCACAAGTGTAATTTATCCTTAGGAATCATGGGGATCCCTAAGTGTGTTTCTCCTTTGTGAGTCGTAAGGATCTCACGCAGGTGGTTTCTCCTTACAGGGTCGAGAGGATCTTGCAAGTGTCTTTTAACGAGATTGCGCCCTTTCTTTTCACAAAACTCGCTGGTAGTCCTGCTGTTTTTACTCACGGAGCCCTTTCGGGTTTTCATCCGTGCCCATTTCGCTTATGGACGTACCGTTTTTTTTGTCAGCCTTGGGATGTTGCGGTCCATAGTAGTTTATAGACGTCTCAGTCAACAGCCAGTTTTAGGACATAGTGGTCCATCGTTAGTTTAAGGACGTTTCGATCCGTTTGCCGGCTACTACTTATAGAGTTTGGGCTTAGGAAGATAGCGAGCGGACATAGGCGTCGTCATCTATCGTTGACCTAGGCTGTGACTCGTCAGGCGTAGTAATTTTTTAGGAAGCGACCGTTTATTGGCCTGAAAGGTCTTTCACCATGCATGTCCATGAGTAGATAGGCTCCACCCTGGTAAACTTTGTCTATGATGTACGGGCCTTCGTAGTTCGGCTCGAATTTCCCCCGTTTGGCACGATTGGGGATCATAGGTCTTTTGACCACTAGCACGAGTTCGCCTTGGCTGAATGTTCTTGGCCTAGTCAATCTTTCGTATGAGCGCGTCATCTTTGCTTTATAAGCCTCCAAGTTTTGTTGTGCCATGAGCCAGGTTTCATCAAGGGCGTCGAGCTCCTCAAACCGAAGTGTTAGTTATATGTATGCCCTAGAGGCCATTACTATACATAGGATGTATATTGTAGTGGGTGCTTGGACATATATAGGGAGGACTTTCTTGCTCGACATGATAGTATGCTATCTGGTTGCTCTTTACCTTAACATGTACACTGATTGTCTCTCTGTTACATGTTGGTAAAGCCCTTAGGATGTGTACTTGACTACCTGGACTATGATGCGGATCATACTAGTGGGGACATGGTAGTCCATAAGTAAATCCTTCAAAGTCCCTAGTCATGGGTGTATTGAGATGGGGCATCGATATACCAGAGTAGACTAGCGTATACCTTCTACACCCATACAGATGGGCGATGGATGATCCCATATCCATTGGTGTTTGACATCAGAGATGATATACGGGTGCTCAGTGGAGACTGGGTACACTGGACGGACTCGCCGAGAACTCCCAGATGGTATTATACCTTACGTCAGATGGCAGTTCTCTGGTGACACTGGTACAGAGTAGTCTGTTGACCCGAGATCGTCATAGAGTCTTGTGTGGTTCCCACTGTGCTTTGATTTCCACCTTACCACGTCCAAGAGGGCGTGCAAAACGGTGGTTTTTGGGTACAGTCCCGAGTCACATGGAGGCAATGAGCGATAGGAGGGGATTCGTCTCTCCCGGTATAGGGGGTTGATGTTGCGCTGTGTTCGATTGGCTATAACCGGAAATCCCTGGCCAGGGTTGCTGAGATTTACTGGTAAGTGTTACCAGTAGTTTCTCGAACTGTTATAGACCTCATATCGACACGACTTATCGAGCTATTTTGGTCTGACGTTTACCACCCCTAGGCGAGATATGCGACATATCAGACGACGAGACCGGACTGTACGGTAAGTGTTACTGGTTGGATTCACAGGAGTGTGAGCGGGCTTGCTCGTCGATCTTCTGATCGCTCAATACCCGGGTGGCCGTTACGTTTAGCAGACCGCTTGCGGCTTGTGGGTGTTTGATATGATCATCACTTGCTGCCGGCGTATTGACGAGTCTTTAGAGTCCTACACAGAGGTTTCCTGGCTCAAGCGAAACGAAATAGGAGTGCACATGAGATATGTGCGGGACCGAGAATAATGCATGTATGTGATACCGTATTTCATTCTCGCGATGAATGTATCGATATGGTTGTATGCGATATAACCTAGTTGTCGAATCAAGGATTGATTCGATAAATCGATACATTGTATATTAGTCGGTTATATGCGATATGACCGGATCGTTAAATCAAGTGTTGATTTAATGATTTAATGCATAATTATATATTTGAAATATTACTTTGCGTTAACTAGTATTGGTTCACTTTAAATGGATTTTCCCACTTGAAGTTCACAAGTTGTATATGTGATATACTTTTGTGCACTTGATTGTATCATGTTTGATGATACATGCTCACTAGGGTTTTTGTAAAGATTAAACCATGGTTGTATATTGGTTAGGGTTTTCATTTTCTTATTCATTTATTTTATTTATTTTATTTTGGAAATGATAAAGAGAAAATGGTGGCTTTCTTTGTTCTTTGCTTGAAGCTTCTTGAAGCTTCAAGGCATCTTTGACTAAGTGACCATTTTGTCTTCATGCTTAACCCTAACCATTGACCTAACCCTAGTTTATTCTCTACACTTGACCATGGTTGGATTATGATAGGTATACATTTTATTTTCTTTTGAAAATATGCTTATCATAATATTATCTTCTTCTTCTTCTTCTTCTTCAAGAAGAAACCTTGCTCCATCAATGGCAACTTGAGCAAATGAGTGAGAAATCCAATTCTAAAGTGAACCCACTTCCTATTTCTTCATCCTCTACCTCTTGCCAAGTAGTATAGAGTGTTTTCTTCACAAGTTTCATGACTTGGTGAAGTGGGAGCTTGATCTTGTGATGCCTCGACGTAGATCATCTTCGGCATCGTAGTCGATGACCTAGCCCGCCCATTTCTCCGATGAAGCCGACGCTAGAGCCCGGGATTCGATTTGGACAGCGAGGAGACTTCATTGCGGAGCTATGGAGATGGAGGACCGGATCTACAAAGGTTGTATTTCCGTTCTTGTAGTTAAGTTGTTAACTAGTTGCATGTTTCGCCTATATATCTAGTCAACGATCCGTATTAGGGTTTCTCGGCACCCGTAAAATTTGAAATTGGCATGGTTGATGCCTTGTGAGACCTTATTAGAGTGCCTAGAAACCCTACAGTGGTATCAGAGCCTAGCTAGAGCTTTAGACGAAGTTTAGACGAAGTTGGAAGTCCGTTCGAACCCGAATCCCTAATACAATAGCCTTCTCTGTACTTTTTTCCAAAACTGGGAATTTTCCATATTAAAAATATGCAGAAAATTAAGCAGGGTTTTATAGGAATTGCTGTAAATTTCGTGGACCTAACTCAATTAAACCACCGCGGAACCGCGGCAGGAGCCTGGCTCTCGCGGCGGTTCCGCGGCCGTACGGTCGGTTCTCCCAATAAAATTTGAACAGTAATTCCTATATTTAAGTGCTGTATTTTCTGGGATATTTTAACTTTTACTCAAGAGTTGAGTTTTCAGGGTTGTATTGGGGGTTCGTATATTCGATCGGATTATCAAACTTTGTCTATGTGTTTTCCGGGTAAATTTTAGAATATGTTAAAAAGTTCGACCGGATATAAATACCCAATTTTTCCCCTGTCGGGAAATTTCCAAGTGTTGGATTTTTTCGTGGTTTAAAGACGTTCTAAGTAGTGCAAGTAACGCGATGGTCTCTCTAGAAGACAACAAACCTTAACTCGATTATGTGACCATCTTGAACTGCCCTTTGAACCTTCGGGTTTGGGGCAGTACGGCGTGCCACATGTGAGGCGTTGGCTTGACCCTTCTACGGCTGGACCGTTGGTACTGAGGCACGAAGTGAATGTCTTTGAACTTATTTCATGTGTTGATCTGTATCGGGAAAACTTGGGTGTTCGATTGTTCGATCGGAAAGTTTAACATTTTCTATTTATCCGGAATGTGATACAACAATTGGAATTCACAACAAGTTATGAGATAACTGTATGAATGTTATAAACATAGCACTTTAGTCTCACTTGATCAGTTGCCACGGAATTTTGATGTGATCAAAAGTCCATCGCAATCACGTAGCGCACGCGGATACCCGCCGGGTAAACTTAATAGACAACCTCACTCCATAGCCCCGACCAAGTGACTGTAGGAGAACCCCATCGCCGAAAGCATCCGTCAGGGTGCTCGCGGCAGCGGTGTTCCGCCTTGGTGCACTTCGTCGACGGCGTCGAGGGTGCGGCCGCCTACTAAAGTTTGCGACGAGCATTCGATCAGCATGTCGGGAATCTTGTTGAATTACCCGACTTAATATTGAAAAGTGTTTTCGATAATGAGACTAAAATGCGGGGTTTATAATTGTTAGGCATGCGATGTCTAAGGAATGCATTTGATTAGGCATGCGATGTCTAAAGAGGTTGCGGATTCCAACTGTTGTAGTTTAACACTTTCTTTTCTGTGACCGTAAGTGTAATATGTGATATCGCCGGTTTCGTTGCTATATGTCAACGACAATTGGGATGCGCATATTTACTTACGTTGATGACATGTGATGTTATGTATTGCTGGATATGTTATATTGGATCGTCGTGTTTGAATAGCCGGGGGATTTTATGTGAGATGAGTGTTTTCATTTTCATTCATGTAAAAACTTGTATGTAATATTCTTTTATTGGGGCACTTCCAGGTTGCGGATGATGTCACCATTTGTATATTATTTACTTTTCTGCACTAGGATAGACCCAAGGAGGGGAGCACAAGTAACCGGGTTCTGGAGTCCAGTGGGAGACCAACTCGAGGAGTCGAGTCCGGGTCTCCTAACTCTAGAATTGGTAGGGTTGCTTGCCGCTCTCGTAGGGGTCTAGGGGTGTGGGTTTGGCTATTCATCACGACCGTGGAATCCGTGTTTTATACTGGCTCGTATTGAAAACACGGACGTCCTAGTATATCCAATATTTCATATGTTTCTTCTGCTGCGATATCTGTGATGTGATCATGTGATATGTTCTGTGATGGATACAGTATATAGTATATATGATATATTATATAGACGTTACTTATGTTTTACACCCGCGCTAGCCCTGCCCCGCTCTGCCGTTAGTTACCTAACCTAACGGTGCACGAGGGGACATCGAGGCGAATGCGGATGGCATAAGTGTACGTCGTATTTATCTGTAATGTTTAGGTACTTAAATGATGGGACTTCATTAATGTGATTAATGAAATAAAAGAAACCTAAGATGTTGTAGAATCGAATTTCAAAATAAAACAGGTAGCTACAGTTCTTGCTTTTCACAGCGGTATATGTGATATATCCTGCACCTTATTCGATGAGGAAAGGACCGAGATCCCTTCACCGGGAGTGACTCCTTTAGCAATAACTGGCAGATGCTACACCCCTCGGTTTGTCATTTGATTGCTCCTACAGTTTATGCTTTGCACATTGATATATATGATATATCCCGCACCTCATTCGACGAGGAAAGGACCGACGATCCCTTCACCGGGAGTGACTCCTTTAGCAAAACTAGAAAAGCCTCAAAGACACTCCATTTTAAAATCATTTGATTCTACAACGATATAAAGTTCATTACGCAAAAGGTTTTCTTAAAAACCTGTCGTAGCCCTCCGTCATTTCAGATAAGTCCTAGTTAGTATTCGTGCTGCGTTTGTTGACTCAGTCAAGGCGTAGTGTGCGGTAGCTGATTAGTGCTTATCTGCATAGCATATGATGCGATTGGATTAGGGTAGTCGTGCGGCCTTGTTGACTCAGTCAAGGGTCGTGCGGGTGGGTTTAATTCAATCGAGAAATGACGGGTTGAACTTTACTTGTGGTCTATGATTTGTTGACTCAGTCAAGGTCATAGATCGCTTGGGGCAAAATATTATCGGGAATTTCAAGTGTTGAAATTTGTAATGAGATTGCATACCTTCTATGAGATAGTTGGATCCCGATACCCGCTGCGAGTAAGAGTTACTCCTGGGAGAGTTTTACACATTACAATTAGCCGATCAAGTAGGTGTCTAGAAAGGTGTCAACGGGGTTACGCCTCTGGGAAAACGAGGTTTACATTAATTAGGCTCGTGCGAAAGCACGGGGGACCTCCCTCAAAGTACCGACACTGGCCTGGCTGAAAGATTAGCGAACTTGTAGTGTGCAATTAATCCCGGCTAGTCTTTCCTTTTAGGGTTTGAAGGAAGATTTGATAAAAACAGTGGGAGCCATCCTGATTAGATAAAATAATAACCAATCTATTCTTGCTAGAGCGCACGCTGAGTGTTTTCTTCTCTCTCTCTCCAGGTAGCGACCATATCACGTCTTAATCAAGATAATAATACGGAATATTGACCGAACCCGCTTGTTATACTGAGCTGGGGAACGTTGGTCCCGCTCCAACTTATAATTGTTATAAGACCGAGCAGGAATTAGGGGATTACTAGAATTCCCGTGCCGCCCAAACGAAGAGAGTGCATGCTGATGCATCATCTTCGGGAGTGTTCGTTACAAAGAACTGTTTCTCTGTATCCTCTACGTCCTGGATATGTGATACCAGATCAGGATCCCAGATATGTAATCTGCTACATAGGGCTACAGAAAGGTAGAGAACTGAGAACGGGTAATAAGTTTCATGAGGCAGAAAACGGGGCAAGTGTTACAGCCAAGTCTGTTGGTCACTGTCACCCTGTATTACCAATACATTGATTCTGAACGAATGTTATTAGATACCGAACCTGATATACAAAATCATATCAGTCTCTTTATTAGTAAAGAAAGGATATAATTTTGTATTGATGGATAATGTTTTGAACATTTCCTATATCAAAAGTTGATCGGTTCAGGCACGTTATCTAAAAGCATTAATGTTCTGAATCAAACTACAGTTCTTAGTATACAAAACATACACAAGAGGAAGAGTTCAGAACTGAACGAATCCTTCTTGAGGTATTGTAGACTAGGTCATATCAATGCGACCCGACTAGCTAAGTTGCACATATATGCATATTTAAAACTGTTTGAATTTACATCTTGTGAAACTTGCCAGTCATGTCACAAAGATAAGATGACCATAGCTCCGTTTACTGGAAACAGAGAAAGAGTTAGTGAACTCTTGGGATGATACATGTTGATGTATGTTAGGTCCCCTGTCTACATATGCCAGGAATGGTTCTTTGTACTTCGTTACATTCTCTGATAATCTCTCAAGATTCAGACATATGTTCCTGTTGAAACACAAGTCCGAACCTTTTGAGATATTCACAGAATATGATTTAGAAGTAGAAAACCAAAACACGGGTATAAGTATTATGTCCTTTGATGTGATCAGGGAGGAGAATACTTGAGCACGGAATTCCTGGACTTTTCTAAAGGAGGATGAGATTCTCTCTCAGCATTACTCCTCCGTATACACCATAGCACGATGGTATATCGGGGCGGAGCAATTGCACCCTATTCGATATAGTGTGCTTTATGATGAGTACTACTGAGTTACCTATTTCCTTTTTAGGAGTTATGCACTTGAGAAGCTGCATACCTATTGAATAGGGTTCAATTCAAATCAGTTGCCTACCACTTCATATTTGATATGGAAAGGGAAGAGCCCATATCTTAAGATGGTTAAGATTTGGGGTTGTCCGGGCTATATCTAAAAGCATAATCCGGACAAGCTCGAGGCAAGGTCTGTTATGTACAACTGGAAAGGTTTCAGCTATACAAACAACAGCAGATGATTTGGTAGAACCAAAGGATTCAGTAGATTCCAACGAACCTCAGCCTCTCCGCCGATCTAGTAGGGTTTCTCACCCACCTGAGAGATACTTCTGTTTCTCTATGACAGTGGGAGCGAAGATTGCATCATGAGATGATGACGCAACTAGTTTCGAGCTGGGCATCAGGAGTGGGACTCTGTAAGATTGGATGGATGCTTAGCGATCTGAGATGGAATCCATTTACACCTACAAAGTATGGACTTTGGATGCAATATCTGAAGGGTTAAATCCCCATCAGGAGCAAGTATATCTTGAGAAGATTACTTGGTGTACTTGGAAAGGTTGAGACTTTCAAAGCTGGACTTGTTAAAGGTTTTCGTCATCGACCAGGCATGGATAATGATGAAACCTTTTCCAGTACCTATGCTTAAGTCCATCCAGATACTACTTGCCACGGCTACATACCATGACTACGATATCTGGCGGTTGGGTGTCATGACTGCTTTTCTAAATGATATTTTAGAAGAGTGCGTCTATAAGTACACAGCCAGAGGGCCTCGTAGACAGTGGGAGCAGCGGAAACGTGTGCAAGATGCTTTATAGGATAAAGCAGGCATCGCGGAGTTGGAACATCTGTTTTGATGGATTAGTCAAAGAAGTTGACATCATCAAAATGGTAGATGAACCTTGTATAAACAAAAAGGTAGTAGGGAGTATAGTGACGATCCTCGTAGAATACGTGGATGACATACTCTTGATAGGGAAGGAGTTTCCTATGCTACGCTCGGTCAATCTCCGCTTATCACAATGATTCTCCAATATAGGATCAAAATGATACCTCCTAAATCCTGGATTTTGGATCTATGAGATAGATCTAATTGGATATTAGGATACTCACTAGTTGTAGTGAGATGGTATCAGTTGATCCTGGGGAGAATCACTGGAAGGGTTCCAGGGTGATAAAGACGACTGAATGTCAGTCATAGGCATTGTCTTTACCCTCAGTAAAGGGACGGTATGTTGGAAGAGTTCCAAGCTAGATACCGTGGCTAACTAGATGATAAAGGCAGGATACATCGCTACTTAAGATGCTACCAAAGAAGTTGTTTGGGTGTATAATAGTTCATGAGATGAACTTCGTTCCTAACATTGTGAGACAATGGAGTTGTGGCTTATGCCCGGGAACCCCGGTCCCATCAGTGACCCAGACAAATTCTAAGGCAGTATCACCTGATCATGGAGATGGTTGATCTCCAGGCTGATCGAGGTTAGGAGAACAGACTCAGAGGACAGCACGGCGGATCCACTCACAAAGGCCTTTTCCCAGAGAGAGACTTTTATGGGATGGTTGAGTATGAGATACTACAACCACTGCTATCAGATGGCCCTAGTGCAAGTGGGAGATTGTTAGTTATATGTATGCCCTAGAGGCCATTACTATACATAGGATGTATATTGTAGTGGGTGCTTGGACATATATAGGGAGGACTTTCTTGCTCGACATGATAGTATGCTATCTGGTTGCTCTTTACCTTAACATGTACACTGATTGTCTCTCTGTTACATGTTGGTAAAGCCCTTAGGATGTGTACTTGACTACCTGGACTATGATGCGGATCATACTAGTGGGGACATGGTAGTCCATAAGTAAATCCTTCAAAGTCCCTAGTCGTGGGTGTATCGAGACGGGGCATCGATATACCAGAGTAGACTAGCGTATACCTTCTCGACCCATACAGATGGGCGATGGATGATCCCATATCCATTGGTGTTTGACATCAGAGATGATATACGGGTGCTCAGTGGAGACTGGGTACACTGGACGGACTCGCCGAGAACTCCCAGATGGTATTATACCTTACGTCAGATGGCAGTTCTCTGGTGACACTGGTACAGAGTAGTCTGTTGACCCGAGATTGTCATAGAGTCTTGTGTGGTTCCCACTGTGCTTTGATTTCCACCTTACCACGTCCAAGAGGGCGTGCAAAACTGTGGTTTTTAGGTACAGTCCCGAGTCACATGGAGGCAATGAGCGATAGGAGGGGATTCGTTTCTCCCGGTATAGAGGGTTGATGTTGCGCTGTGTTCGATTGGCTATAACCGGAAATCCCTGGTCAGGGTTGCTAAGATTTACTGGTAAGTGTTACCAGTAGTTTCTCGAACTGTTATAGACCTCATATCGACACGACTTATCGAGCTATTGGGGTCTGACGTTTACCACCCCTAGGCGAGATATGCGACATATCAGACGACGAGACCGGACTGTACGGTAAGTGTTACTGGTTGGATTCACAGGAGTGTGAGCGGGCTTGCTCGTCGATCTTCTGATCGCTCAATACCCGGGTGGCCGTTACGTTTAGCAGACCGCTTGCGGCTTGTGGGTGTTTGATATGATTATCACCTGCTGCCGGCGTATTGACGAGTCTTTAGAGTCCTACACAGAGGTTTCCTGGCTCAAGCGAAACGAAATAGGAGTGCACATGAGATATGTGCGGGACCGAGAATAATGCGTGTATGTGATACCATATTTCATTCTCGCGATGAATGTATCGATATGGTTGTATGCGATATAACCTAGTTATCGAATCAAGGATTGATTCGATAAATCGATACATTGTATATTAGTCGGTTATATGCGATATGACCGGATCGTTAAATCAAGTGTTGATTTAATGATTTAATGCATAATTATATATTTGATATATTACTTTGCGTTAACTAGTATTGGTTCACTTTAAATGGATTTTCTCACTTGAAGTTCACAAGTTGTATATGTGATATACTTTTGTGCACTTGATTGTATCATGTTTGATGATACATGCTCACTGGGGTTTTTGTAAAGATTAAACCATGGTTGTATATTGGTTAGGGTTTTCATTTTCTTATTCATTTATTTTATTTATTTTATTTTGGAAATGATAAAGAGAAAATGGTGGCTTTCTTTGTTCTTTGCTTGAAGCTTCTTGAAGCTTCAAGGCATCTTTGACTAAGTGACCATTTTGTCTTCATGCTTAACCCTAACCATTGACCTAACCCTAGTTTATTCTCTACAATTGACCATGGTTGGATTATGATAAGTATACATTTTATTTTCTTTTGAAAATATGCTTATCATAATATTATCTTTTTCTTCTTCTTCTTCTTCAAGAAGAAACCTTGCTCCATCAATGGCAACTTGAGCAAATGAGTGAGAAATACAATTCTAAAGTGAACCCACTTCCTATTTCTTCATCCTCTACCTCTTGCCAAGTAGTATAGGGTGTTTTCTTTACAAGTTTCATGACTTGGTGAAGTGGGAGCTTGATCTTGTGATGCCTCGACGTAGATCATCTTCGGCATCGTAGTCGATGACCTAGCCCGCCCATTTCTCCGATGAAGCCGACGCTAGAGCCCGGGATTCGATTTGGACAGCGAGGAGACTTCATTGTGGAGCTATGGAGGTGGAGGACCGGATCTACAAAGGTTGTATTTCCGTTCTTGTAGTTAAGTTGTTAACTAGTTGCATGTTTCGCCTATATATCTAGTTAACGATCCGTATTAGGGTTTCTCGGCACCCGTAAAATTTGAAATTGGCATGGTTGATGCCTTGTGAGACCTTATTAGAGTGCCTAGGAACCCTACACGAAGGTGAGCATTTTCTTCGTCTGTTAGATCGTAGTGAACCGCAACTCGTAGAGAGGGTAACTCTATCTCGAGGGGGAGTACCGCTTCTGTGCCGAATACCAATGCATACGGCGTTGTGTTTGTGGTCGTTTTGAACGTAGTTCGATACGCCCAGAGAGTTTCATACAGTATCTTGTGCCAGTCCTTCTTATTTTTGGACACCGTCTTTTTCACAATCTTCGTCAAGATCTTGTTGAAAGCCTCAGCTAGACCGTTAGCTCGGGGATTATAGACCGAAGAGTATCTCCAATCTATATTATGCTGTTGTACGAAGCGGCTGATTTTGTGGCTTCTGTAGGCTGGCCCGTTATCGGAGATAATCAGTCGCGGAGTGCCGAATCGATAAATGACGTGTGTCTTGAAGAAATGGAGGATATTCTCCGTCTTCACTTCTCTTAGTGGAACTGCTTCTGCCCACTTAGAGAAATAATCAGTTGTTGCCAATATGAACCGATGTCCTCTGGACGATACTGGTTCGATGGGTCCGATTATTTCAGTTCCCCACATTTCGAACGGCCAGCTAGCCACCGTTGGATGTAGCGGATTTGGATGATGGTGGATAAAGTCCCTGTGAATCTGGCATGAGTGGCACTGCTTCGCGTATTCGAGGCAGTCTTAGATCATTGTGTGCCAATAATAGCCCATCCTTTTGATCTTCAGCTTCATCTTCGGCCCGGTATGGTGAGAACCGCAGAGTCCGTCGTGAGTATCTTGACGACTCTTTTTGCCTCTTCAGGTCCCAGGCATCTTAGCCATAGGGAGTCAAACGATCTTTTATACAGAGTATCATTGACAAAGGCGAAGGATAGAGCTCGTTTCATAAGCTGATATCTTGAGGACACATCTTCTGGTGTTCGACGGAATTTGAAGTAGTCTATAAAGAATTCTCTCCAATCCTCAGCCTTTTCCTGGTCTTTTATTTGTAGGGCTGTCTCTTTGGTCGCTTCTTTCTCTTCAGATGACTCCGGAGATATTTCTGCCGGTGCAAGAACCTAACGGCTTTGCACAACGATCCTCACATCATCGAGGTTTTCGTCAGCCAGTTCTTTAGTGAGTTTGGCTAACGCATCCGCCTTGCTATTTTCCGTGCACGGTATACTTTCCAGGGTGTAAGAAGGAATTTAAGTCAGCAGTTGCTGCACTCTCTCACCGTACTTTACCAACTCTGGTTTGCACGTTTGATAGTCGCCATTTAATTGACTAACGATCAATTGGGAGTCTCCGTATATGAGGAGGCTTTCGATTCCTATGTCGACAACGATCTCAAGACCTGCTATCAAAGCTTCATACTCGGCTTCATTGTTTGTCCTTGGCTCTGTCAAGGAAAAGGTAAAGCGCATTATCCCTCCTTGTGGAGTCACGAAGATGAGGCCCACCCCAGATTTGATTATAGGGGAGTTGTGCTTTCGCTTCTTCATAGAAGATGCTCCGTCGAAGTAGAGTTCCCATCAGGTATCACTCCCTCCTTTTTCCCCGTCGATCGTGTCAAACGCGTGCTCATCTGGCAATTCGCAGTTCAAGGGAGAATCGGCGGGTATCGGATGCTCAGCGAGGAAGTTGGTGATGGCCTGGCCTTTCACTGCCTTGAGAGAACGATAAGTTATCGAGAACTCCATCAAGAGCAGGGCCCATTTAGCGAGTCGTCCCGTTAATATGGCTCTTGATATCAAATATTTGAGAGGATCCACTTTCGATATGAGGTGGACCTCATGCGCCAAAGCGTAGTGTCTGAGCTTCGTTATAGCGAAGATCAACGCCAGGCAGTGTTTTTCGATGGGGGAGTAATTGTTTTCTGCCCCTAGGAGAACTCGGCTCAAGTAGTAGAAGGTTATCTCCTTCCCTTGGTCGTTTTCTTGTGCCCATAATGCGCCTAGAGAACCCTCGAGGGCGGTTGTATACAGAATGAGAGGCATTCCCTTGACCGGAGCGGTTAGCACCGGAGGATTCTGCAGGTATTGCTTGATTTCATCCAGTGCGCTTTGACATTTGCGATCCCAGACAAAAGGGGTTCCCTTCTTCATTAGGTGACTGTAGGGGCGGCATTCGCCAGAAAGATTGGCTATAAATCGCCGGATATACATGAGCTTTCCTTTGAGAGACCGCAGTTGCTTGAGAGTTCTTGGCGGAGGAATTTCCATGATTGCTTTAATCTTTGATGGGTCTATTTCGATGCCCCAGTGTCGCACGATGAATCCTAGGAATTTGCCCAAAGAGACTCCGAATGCGCATTTCAGTGGGTTCATCTTCAAGTTGTATTTCTGAAGACGTTGGAATACTATTTTTAGATGCTCCTAATGCTCTTCGTGCGATTTGCTTTTCACCACAAGGTCATCGATATAGCATTCGGCGACTTCATGTATGAGGTCATCGAAAATCTTTGTCATGACCCTCTGATAGGTGGCGCCAGCGTTCTTCAAGCCGAAAGGCATTACTTTGAAGCAAAATATCCCCAGCGGAGTCCGGAAAGCGGTATGCTTCTGATTTTCGGGATGCATCTTTATTTGATTGTACCCTGATGAGCTCTCCAAGAAGGAGAAGACTTCGTGAGTGGATGTGTTGTCTATCATCAACTCGATAACCGGTAGAGGAAAATCACCCTTCGGGCAAGCTTTGTTGAGGTCCCAAAAGTCCACGCAGATGCGCACTGTCCCATTTTTCTTCATCACTGGGATGATGTTGGCAATCCAGTCAGGGTACTGAATCTCTTGGATGAAGCCGGAGTCGATTAGCTTTTTGACCTCAGCATTGATGCTCATTTCAAGTTCGAGCCGCAATCTTCTCGGTGCTTGTTTGATTGGTTTGATGTTCGGAGAAATCGCCAATTTGTGGACGGCTATTTCTGGATCTAATTCTGGCATCTCGGAATAGTTCCATGCGAAGCAGTCTTTATACTGCATGAGCACGTCTTTTAGCATAGCCACCCTTTCTTCAAACAATAGCTCACTGATGAACGTCATCCGTGGGTTACTTGCTGTTCCCAAGTCGATTTTCTTGATGTTATCTGCAGTGGTATGTATCCCATATTCCAATTCTTTTAGCGCCGGTGGAAACTCTGAGATCACCTTGTTATCATCGTTCTCGAAACACCAGGAGAGGTCAACCATATTTTCGGACACTCCTCTCGTCAGCGTTATTACGTGACAGTACGAGATCGTTTCCAAGACCGATGTTGATCCGGCCCTACCCTCGCTGCATGTGCGGCTTTCGGTTCATGCTTCTGTGGTGGGGTTACCCTCCAACTGCTGGATAGAGCGAACCTGCCTTGCTGATACGGGTCTTCTACCCAGTCTTTGAATGTCAAGCAGTCATCGAGAGGATGTCCTATCGCTCGGTGATATGAGTAATCGTCTGGGTGAGAGACCTCGCCTGCTTGCTCGGGGTGCTTGGACTCCGGGAGTATCATCATCTGATGTTTTACGACAAGATCGAATATCTTCCTTGTCTTGTCTCGGGGAAAAGAATATGCTCGACCCTTTTTCTTTATAAGAGACGGATTCAGGCTGCCCAATTCTCGATCGCGTGGCTTCTTGCACCCGCTTTGCCGCTATCGAACGTTTTTTCCGTTCTTTAACTTGTTTCTACCTCTGCGTCGGATCTTTTGTATGACGGGTTGACGACGAGGATCATTGTCATTCTCCACAGCCTGCTGAAGTTGGCGCTGCATCCTGGCTTTCTCGTAGATGGCCATTTCGCCGCTATGATCATCCTGGACCTTTTGACCCGCTTCCCTTATTAGTTTGTCCATCTGTTCTTCGAACGACGGACTTGGCATTTTCATGGCGGGACCTCGTCTTGGTTCAGGGTTAGCGTCTTCTACTAGAGCATCTCCTTCTTCATCAAAGTCATGTATAACATAGAAGCCATGAAATCACTCACATTTCTTGGATTGGACATATCTAAGCCCGATCGTTTCCATTCTCCTGTTGGGCAGTTTTCGCTGAGTTCCGGGGACGTTCCAGATCCTATCATAGAACTTAGCTTTTCGAGCAGTCTGTTTGAAGGGTACGCTTTGGCGCCTCAACAGCCTTTTTAACCCTTCTGTGTAGTATCTGGACAGACGGATGGGCTGGAGCCTATCAACCGGAGAATCAGCACCATGCCAGATTTTTTTCTCCACTTTGGTTTCCACGGATCGATAAAAGAGGATCGCCTTTTCATCTTTTTGCCTGGGAGGGACGTAGAACGTTTGCTGTTCTTACACGCTGTAGGTATCACGTGCATCGAGCTCTTTGTAGTGCTCTTGCGGAACCATGGCGATCTGCAAATTCCGATCATCGCCAGTGAAGGCTTGTATTGATAGCCGAACAGAAAATACTGCATTGACCTCATCTTCTGAGTCGCTGTCGAAGACTACCGCAGGAGTGGACAGTCCCAGCTTGTTGCATTGGGGTGGCCCTGAATAAATTATTTCTTCTTCCTCCTCAGTATCACTTCTGAAGACCGGAATAGTGATGATAGCCTTGTTCTTCGGTTTATGGCATCTTTCTGTGTCTTCGAAATCTGGTAAAAAATATTTCGCATCTTCGTACTTTCGGACTTCATTCACAGAGAATGGGTTCAACTCCCATGTCACAGTATACTCGAGACCATCCTTGAAATACTTCATACACTAATACTGTGTAGAAGGGATGATATTGTACTCATGTAACCAAGGCCTGCCGAGCAAAGCATTGTAACATGTCTTGACGTAAATGACGTGAAATTTGATGTTCGTGATGAGTAGCCCAAAGCGTAATGTCAGTATCACATACCCAAGCGTCCGTGATGACTGGGAGTCAAACCCGGAGATGTTGATTTTATCACGAGCGAGATGCTAAACGCTCATGCAGATTTCCTTCAATACTCTTACATTGAGGAGGTTAACGGAGGATCCATTGTCAACTAGGATCTTTCCTATCTTAATGTCATGGCAATATCCAGAGACATAAAGGGGACGGTTATGCTCGCACGTCCCGAGGTGAAGATCTTCATCGCCGAAGGTGATATTGGCTGTGTGCACTTCTTCCAACTCGTCCTTCATCTTTTCTTTGGCGAGGAAAGCTTGAAACTGTCCAGGGTCTTGTAACGCTTTGATTAGGGAATCTCGCGCCACTTTAGATAGCAGAAGGGCGTCGAGAATGCTTAGCTGTGAGGGGATCTTTCTCATGTGTGCCAGAACGTTGTAATCCATCATGTTTTTCTTGGGCGAATCTTTGGCTGCCAGCTCTTCGACGAGTCGATCATCGAGGGTGATATCCTCAGGGACCTTTTTTTTCCCCTTATCCTTTTTGTTCGATCCCTTGTTTGTGGGACCGAGATCCTTTTTGGGTAGCATGCGATTGCGCCGCTGAACGTTCTCGCAACTCTTCGGTTCTTCCTCTTTTCCTGAGGTGGATTCTTTGAAGTGAGGGCCGAGAGTCATTTCTTCTTCAGAATCGCTCCCGAAGGTGAGAACTTGCGATCCCCTGCTATCAACCATGTGACAGTTGCCGGCAGCTCTTCCTCGTTCGTCTGTCGCATTTTTTCTGCCGTCGACGATCTTCACGCTTCATCCTCTTGAAGTGCTTCCTATGAGCGACTTACCCTTGCCACTAATTTTTGAAGGCGTTGCATTCCTCAGTAGGGTGTGCAATCTTCTGATGATATAAGCAGAAGTTAAGATGTACGTCCGCTTCATCAAGATGTATACCACTCGGAGAATTTTCTCTGAAAGAGGGCAGCTTCATTCCCATCGATATGGATTTGGCAAACCTTTTCCTTGTCTTAAACCTGCTTTTATTTGCGGCGGATGTATTTTGATCTGGTGGGAGTGTTTCAACCCTTTCGTCCAGTTGCCGGCGTTTGGCCTTTTCAAATATGGACATCTCGCGCTCTCGATCATCTTTGCTTTTCAGAAGAGCTTCGTTCAGAAATGCGTCAATCATTTCGTCTGATGGTCCTAGAAGTTCCGGCTCAGGATCTGCCCCCAGTTTCTCTGCGTCCATAGCTTCTTCACCGTTTATTAACGAGTGAGAGATCACATGGCAGCTTACCACATAATCCTCAAGTTCATCCGATGAGTCTTCTCCTTTGTCATCATCTCCGTCCTCAAGGACGTGGCTGAGAAATTCTTGGAGTGTGACTGGGGTCCGCACTTTCTGGTTATATTCTTC
This sequence comes from Agapanthus africanus, assembly GCA_030015575.1. Lineage (NCBI taxonomy): Eukaryota > Viridiplantae > Streptophyta > Magnoliopsida > Asparagales > Amaryllidaceae > Agapanthus > Agapanthus africanus. Next base: position 176,916,808 of record CM057338.1, on the reverse strand, counting down.
CAGCGCGTCAATATGTTTTTACAGGTCCGTATGCTTTTCATCAGGCTTCATGGGCTTGTTGGTCTTTTTCTTCTTCTTTGAAGACTTTGACGGCTGGGTGTGGGCGCTTTGACTATCACCACCAATTTTTGGAGTTGGACGCGGCTTCAGCATTCTCTTGATGACTTCAGGTTCCAGCGGACTTTTCCATTTCATCGCCGGGCATGTTTGGAGATCTTTCACCGTTCTTTTCGTTTTGGCTGAAAGAACGACCTCCCATGGAGCTTCTTCTATAAAGAGCATGATGCCCCCGATGTGTCTGCCTTTTTGAGAGCATGCGGCTGGGGCGGGTTTACTTTCCAATTCTCGGACAGTGCAAATTTGCCCTGTTGGTATTGGTTCTCAATCTACCCTTTGAAGAAGAAGCAATCTTCGATTAGATGGCCTATCGCTTGGTGATAGGGGCAATAATTGGGATTATTAGCCTCACCGGGTTGCAATGGGCATTTTGGATCCGGCAAGTTGATGAGCCTGTTGTGCACCGCCAGCTCGAAAAATTTCCTCGTTTTGTCCTGGGGAAACGAATAAGGGCGCTTCATTTTCCCATTAAAGAATCGCCATTTCTCGTCTTGGCGATCAGTTAGTTTTGGATCACTGGGCTGCTGTTGAGCATTGGCGACGAAGGTTGCTTTCCCTTTCCCCTTTTCATTTCGAGATTCCAGCTTCGAAGGAGATGGTATGTGACCCATCTGATCCATTTGGGCCTGCTTGTCAATCAAGGCCTGGAAAGTAGTTGGCTTGAAGAACATCATGAATTGTGAAATGGTCGCCTGAGGGTCGAGGGTCCCTATGAACATGCCTACCGCAGGCACTTCTTTGATGCGCTGCTCGCACTTCGACCACAGATTCTGCCACCGTATCGCATATTGCACCCATGTTTCGCCTGGCTTCACTCTTGCGTTAATTAACGCGGTGATCGGGGTGCGTTCGCTAGCGCTGGCAAAACGTTGGGTAAACAGCAATTCCATCTCTGTAAAAGTTTTGATGGAGTCATTGGGAAGCTCTGAGTACCATTCGAAAGTTGTCTCCGCTAAGCTGCCGACGAATTGGCGAAGCAGTAGCTTATCATCCCCTCCAGTGTTTCCACAGAGAGCCCTGAACCGAGCGACATGTTGATGGGGATTGCCTGTCCCCTTATACACATGGAATATAGGAATTGTGTATCCTGGCGGGTATTTTATCTGATCGTACCATCCTGGATATGGTCGCCCAGTTCCGACGACTTGGCTAGTTGCTTCATTCGCTTGATGAGCCCGTATTTGCTGAGCTATATAATCATCGAGCATGGCTTTGGAGATGGTCTCCTCCGTAGCTGCTGAACAAGCTGGAAGAGGATTTGATGTCTCTCCTCTATCATCTTTAATTATTACCGGAGGATCTTCGCCTGGAGAGTCCGGATGGATCATCAGGCCCACCATATCTTGGAATAAAATGGCCATTTGTTTTATGTTGGCCGCTTGTTCCGCAGCCTCTTTGTCCTTTTTCTCAAGCATTCTCCGAAGGAATTCGGTATCAGTTTCCTGCTCATGACATTTTTCTGAGGACGTCTCTGGGCCTGCTTTTGGTCCAGTGAGTGCGGCGATAGCTGTTAGCATATCTTAGAGCTTTTGTTGCTGCTGCTCCTAAGCCTTAGTCACTGATCGCGTAAGCGGTCGATGACCTGTGGAGATATGTCTATCCTCTTTTCCGGATGCCATATAGACGGTATGCACCACCATGCCCCCAGACTTGGGGTGTTTGGGTTCAGTGGTCTTGCGATTCGTCGTAGACTTAGGGATTTTCTCCGGCCATCTCCTTTTGTGGGCGGTAGAAGTTGAGGGGGCCGTTGCAGTGGGAACCCAAGTAGTTGTTGCCTTCTGTGGATTGACAGGGTGGTTCTCTTCTTGCCGAACCTTCATCTTTTTCTGTTGGCGGGGATAGTCTTGATATATCACCGAGTCTTGGACCTGTCGCCAAACTTTATGAATTTTAGAGGACAGCCGCTGAGGGGGCTGCTCTGGCTTCACCTTTGTATCGTTCTCCATAGGTGGAGAAGATCTTTTTAGCACGGCCTTCGAAGAGTTCGTGCGTACCCTCCTAAGTGGTTCAAAGTTGTTCCCAGTTGGAACAGCAGCATCAATTTCCACCATCGGAGCTGGCGGAGTCAGTCCAGAAGGAGAATTGCCCCCAGGTTTCCTCACTCGGCGCCAGTGGTGACGTCGAGCATGTCGTGCGGCCGGGATCACCTCCACTGTTGGATCAGCTTTTCCATGCCCCCTTTTCTGATGAGAGTCTGTTGTCGGCGCCAGCCTGTCAAAGACAGATGCTCGCTGAGAGGGAATGGTCAACCTGTCAAAAGCCGATCTTCGAGTAGGGGGAGCAACTTGGATGACCTCCACTGTAGTAGGAGTTGGAGTGTCCTTCTCTGGTATTGCAAGCCTCTTTGCCAGCCCACTTGAGCTTTGACTCAGCTTGTCGAAGACTGAAGCATTGGCATTGGACGACCCGTTGAGAGGGGCCGTGGTGGTTGCAAGCCGATCAAAAACTGACTTCTTCGCAGCTTCTTGTGACGGTATAGGAGCGCTGAAGCTCGTTGGTCGGATCATGGTCCCGAAGAATAGCCCAGTGGTGGCTTGGGTCACTTGTTCCACCGGCATTGTAAAAAGGGAGGCCGCTTGGGGCCCGTAGGTCACTCCTCCGGTGGGGATGGAGTGAGAGTTGTTGCAGTTGTTGCAATTTGTGCAGTTGCAAGCCATTGATCTTCTGTTTTCTGGACGGAGAAATACACCCAATCTTAGTACCTCAAATCCAGGGGCAACCATAGCAAACCGCGATTCGTTCGTGAAAACACGACACACGAAGTGTGGAGTGGAAAGAGGAAAATGTCCTACCGGGCGTGCCAGAATTTGTTCTCCGCCGAATACAGAGACGCAACCGCGTAGGGTCGTCTTTCCTGAATTTGGGGGAAGATGCTAATTGGTGCTATCCGTCCACCTCTCCGAAGATGCCAAGTTGATTTATGACACAGTGTATCGAAGGTTTAGACGGATGTAGCCGATGTAGCAGACTTCGTCAGATTCCCCCTCATTGAGGGGTTTTTGATTATGGGGATGCTCTTCCCTGCAGGAGCAAGCCCCTGCAGTTAATTACGCTACCGGATCGTGGTAACTACTTTCTCCTTCTTCAGATGGTCACTTCGTGCCGTGTGTGTTTGTTTTGTTTTTGGTTGTCCGTGGATTGTATACGGAGACTAATTTATGTTGTCTCCCGCAGGGCGTGGATTAGTCTAAATCCGTATCTTCTTAGATTTGGGTTTGGGTTGGGTTTAAGGATACGTTAGTCTCATTTGAGACTAAGATCAACTTAAACGTTTGTTAAGGATACGTTAGTCTAATTTTAGACTAAGATCAAGTTAACGGTTTGTTAAGGATACGTTAGTCTAATTTTAGACTAAGATCTACTCAACAGGATCATTTAGATCCAACAAAAGAGCATTTTGGCTCTATTGTTTTCGTTTAGGGACATTGTGGTCCATTAGTTTAAGAACATTATGGTCCATGGGTTTAAGGACCCCACTGTCCGAGGTTAAGGACATCACAGTCCATGGGTTTAAAGACTCCACAGTCCAAGATTAAGGACATCATAGTCCATGGGTTTAAGGACCGCATAGTCCAAGGTTAAGGACATCATAGTCCATGGGTTTAAGGACCCCACAATCCATAGAATGTCTAGTTGTCAGGATCTGTCACCTCTCTGAAGACGTTAAAGGATTACAATGACACATATCAGAGGAGTGAAGAGATGTACCCTTGAACCAATATTGGTTGGGAGATCTGTAGTCCAATTGGGACTAAGATCTGAGATTTATGAGCATATGGGCTCAATTAATCTGAATGAGGGTTCTGCAGCCATTTTGGGCTCGGCCTATTCAGTTAAAATGTTAGACATTTGACAATGCTGAGCATTGATTTGGGTTCTGACAGCCTTTCTGTCTTTTATTGAATGCTGAGCATTCATCATAGCTCTAGGGCTTTATTTAAAGAACAATTTATGTTCTATCAGCGCACGCGTGAAGAACACGTAGCGCGCTTGGCGCTAGCGCCCGTTAATGAGCGCAGTGCGCTATATTTGGAGCGCAGAGGCACTGTAGCGCTATATTTGGAGCGCTGAGGCGCTTCTGTTAAGTAGCGCACACGTGAGGAGAACGTGGCGTGCTTGGCGCTGTGCGTCAGTCTTAAGCGCAGAGCGCTTCTTTAAATTTGGAGCGCTAAGGCTCTTTTAGATTAGGAGCGCTAAGACTCTTTTAAATTAGGAGCGCTAAGACTCTTCTGTTAAGTAGCGTACACGTGAGGAGCATGTGGTGCACTTGGTAGTGTGCGCCAATCTTGAACGCTGAGCGCTTCTTTAAATTTGGAGCGCTAAGACACTTTTAGATTAGGAGCGCTAAGGCTCTGCTGTGCTTTCCCCACACAGAATTTATTCTGTATTTTGGTGATTTTTAATCACCACTGGATCATTGATCCGACGGTGCTCTGATTTACAGAGCACAATCTTTTTGTTCGGGAAGATTTTGAGGAATCTTTCCTTAACAGAATTTTATTCTGGTCAATTGATGATTTTTAATCATGTTCGTTGGATCTTTGATCCAACGGTTGGGAACATTTAGTTTCAGCACTAGCGCTCCCGTGCTTTGCACGTGGCGCGCTGCTTAGAGTGCAGCGCACTTAGCGCTAGCGCTTCGTGCTTTTCACGTAATGCGCTGCTTAGAATGCAGCGCTCTTACCTCTAGCGCTCATGTGCTTTGCACGTGAGCGCTGCCTCAGAGTCTTTGACTCTCTGGCGCTGCTATGAAGTGCTGCTTCATTTCAAAATTTGAAATTTGAATAGAGCATTGCTCTGATTTGGGGAAACAAGGACATTACGGTCCATTGTTAGTATAAGGACATTACAGTCCGTCGCACATTTTCGAGGCAAGATTTCGTCGTATACTACTTATAGAGTTTGGGCTTGGGAAGATAGTGAGCGGACATAGGCGTCGTCATCTATCGTTGACCTAATCCGTGACTCATCAGGCGTAGTATTTTTTCAAGAACCGGCCGTTTATTGTCCTGAAGGGTCTTTCACCATGCATATTTATGAGCAAGTAAGCCCCACCTTGGTAGACCTTATCTATGATGTACGGGCCCTCATAATTCGGCTCGAATTTCCCCCATTTAGCACGATTGGGGATCATAGGTCTCTTGACTCCTAGCACGAGTTTGCCTTGGCGGAATGTTCTCGACCTAGTCAATCTTTCGTATGAGCGCGTCATCTTTTCTTTGTAAGCCTCCAAGTTTTATTGTGCCATAAGACGGGTTTCATCGAGGGCATCGAGCTCCTCAAGCCGAAGATGAGCATTCTCTTCGTCTGTTAGCTCGTAATGGGCCGCCACTCGTAGAGAGGGTAGCTCTATCTCTAAAGGAAGTACTGCTTCAGCGCCGAATACTAATGCATACGGCATTGTATTCATGGCCGTTTTGAACGTGGTCCGATACACCCAGAGGGCTTCATGCAGTCTTTCGTGCTGGTCCTTCTTATTTCGAGACACCATCTTCTTTATGATCTTCGTCAAGGTCTTGTTGAAAGCCCCAGTTAAACCATTAGCTCGGGGATTATAGACTGAAGAGTATCTCCGGTCTATATTATGCTGCTGTGCGAAGCGGCTGATTTTGTGACTTCTGTAGGCCGGCCCGTTATCGGAGATAATCCGTCGCGGAGTGCCGAACCGATAAATGGCGTGTGTCTTGAAGAAATGGAGGATATTCTCTGTCTTCACTTCTCCTAGCGGTACTACTTCTGCCCACTTAGAGAAATAATCGGTTGTCGCCAATATGAACCGATGTCTTCTGGATGACGCTGGTTCGATAGGCCCGATTATGTCGGTTCCCCACATTTCGAACGGCCAGCTAGCCACTATTGGGCGTAGCAGGTTTGGATGCTGGTGGATGAAGTCTCCATGAATTTAGCACGAGTGGCACTGCTTCGCGTATTCGAGACAGTCCTGAATCATCATAGGCCAATAGTAACCCATCCTTTTGATCTTCAGCTTCATCTTTTGCCCGGCTTGATGAGAACCATAGAGTCCGTCGTGAGTTTCTTGGATGACTTTTTTTGCTTCTTCTAGTCCTAGGCATCTTAGCCACAAAGATTCAAATGACCTCTTATAAGCGTATCATTGACGAAGGCGGAAGACAGAGCTTTTTTCATGAGCTGAAGCCTTGAGGATGCATCTTCGGGTGTCCGACGGGATTTGAAGTAGTCTATAAAGACTTCTCTCCAATCCCTAGCCTTTTCCTGGTCTTTTATTTGTAGGGTCGTTTGCTTGGTCACTTCTTTTTCTTCAGACGACTCCGGAGATATTTCCGCTGGTGCAAGAACTCGACGGCTTTGCACAACGATCCTCACGTCATCGAGGTTTTCGTCAGCTAGTTCTTTAGCGAGTTTGGCTAATGCATCCACCTTGCTATTTTCCACTCGCGGTATGCTTTCCAAGGCGTAGGCGGGAATTTGAGTCAGCAATTGTTGCACTCTCTTACCGTACTTTACCAACTCCGGTTTGCACGTTTGATAGTCGCTGTTTACTTGACTAACGACCAACTGGGAGTCTCCGTATATGAGGAGGTTTTCGATTCCCATGTCGACGACGATCTCTAGACCTGCTATCAAAGCTTCATATTCAGCTTCATTGTTTGTCCTCGGCTCTGTTAAGGAAAAGGCAAAGTGCATTATCCCTCCTTGTAGAGTCACGAAGATAAGGCCTACCCCAGATTTGATTATAGGGGTGTTGTGTTGTCGCTTCTTCATGGAAGATGCCCCATCGAAGTAAAGTTCCCATCGGGTGTCACTCTCTCCTTTCTCCCTGTTGATCGTGTCAAACGCGTGCTCGTCTGGAAATTCTCAATTTAGGGGTGAATCCCAGGTATCGGATGCTCAGCGAGGAAGCCGGCAATGGCCTGGCCCTTCACTGCCTTGAGTGGTCGATATGTTATCGAGAACTCCATCAAGAGGAGGGCCTATTTAGCGAGCCGTTCTGTTAGTATGGCTCTTGACATCAAATATTTATGAGGATCCACTTTTGATATTTGGTGGACCTCATGCGCCAAAGCATAATGCCGGAGCTTCGTTATCGCGAAGATTAACGCCATGCAGTGTTTTTCAATGGGGGAGTAGTTGTGTACAGGATGAGAGGATTTATCTTGACCGGAGCGGTCAATACTGGCGGATTCTGCAGGTATTTCTTGATTTCGTCCAATGCGCTTTGATATTTGTGATCCCAGACGAAAGGGGTCCCCTTCTTCATTAAATAGCTATAGGGTGGCATTTGCCGGAGAGATTGGCTATGAATCGTCGGAAATATGCGAGATTTCCTTGGAGAGATCGCAGTTGCTTGAGAGTTCTTGGCGAAGGTATTTCCATAATCACCTTGATCTTCGATGGATCTTATTCGATGCCTCGATGTCGTATGATGAACCCTAGAAATTTGCTTGAGGAAACTCCGAACGCGCATTTGAGAGGGTTCATCTTTAAGTTGTATTTTCGAAGACGTTGGAATACTACCTTCAGATGCTCCCAATGCTCCTCGTGTGATTTTCTTTTTACCACGAGGTTGTCAATATAGCATTCGACGATTTCATGTATGAGGTCATCGAAAATCTTCGTCATGGCCCTCTGATAGGAAGCGCCGGTATTCTTCAGGCCGAAAGGCATTACTTTGTAGTAGAATATGCCCAGAGGAATCCGAAAAGCGGTATGCTTCTGGTCTTCGGGATGCATCTTTATTTGATTGTACCCCGATGAGCCGTCCATGAAGGAGAAGAGTTCGTGAGTGGATGTGTTATCTATCATCATCTCGGTAACCAGTATGGGAAATTCATCTTTCGGGCAAGCTTTGTTGAGGTCTCAAAAGTCTATACAGATGCGCACTGTCCCATTTTTCTTCATCACTGGGACGATATTGGCAATCCTGTCAGGGTACTGAACCTTTTGGATGAAGCCGGAGTCGATTAGCTTCTTGACCTCGGCGTTAATGCTCATTTCAAGTTTGAGCCGCATTCTTCTCGGTGCTTGTTTGATCGGCTTGACGTCCGGAGATATCGCCAATTTGTGCACGGCGATTTTTGGATTTAGTCTCGGCATCTCAGAGTAGTTCCATGCGAAGCAGTCTTTATACTGCATGAGCACGTCTTTGAGCAAAGCCACCTTTTCTTCAGGCAATTGCTCACTGACAAACGTCGGCCGTGGGTCGTTTGCCGTCCCCAAGTCGATTTTTCTGAGGTTATCTGCAGTAGTATGTATCCCATCTTCCAGCTCTTTTGGCACCGGTGGAAACTCTAAGATCACTTCGTCGTCATCGTTTTCGAAGCACCAGGGGAGGTCAGCCATATTCTCGCGTACTCCTTCTCCTGACAGCGTTATCGCGTGACAGGTACGAGATCGTTTCCAAGACCGATGTTGATCTAGTTCTACTCTCGCCATATACGTTGCTTTCGGTTCATGCTTCTGAGGTGGGGTTACCCTCCAACTGCTGGATAGAGCGAACCTGCCTTGCTGATACTGGCCTTCTACCCAGTTTTTGAATGTGAAGCAATCTTTGAAAGGGTGCCCTATCGCTCGGTGATAAGAGCAATAATCCAGATGATGAACCTCGTTTGCTTGGTCGGGGTGTTTAGATTCCGGGAGCGTAATCATTTGATGTTACATGACAAGATCAAATATTTTCCTTGTCTTGTCTTGGGGAAAAGAATATGCTCGACCCATCTTCTTTATAAGAGACGGATCCCGGCTGCTCAATTATCGATCGTGTGGCTTCTTGGACCCGCTTTGCCGCTGTCGAACGTTTTTTCCGTTCTTTAGCTTGTTTCTATCTCTGCGTCAGGTCTTTTGTATGACGGGCTGGCGACAAAGAGCATCGTCATTCTCTGCAGCCTGCTGAAGGAGGCGCTACGTCCTGGCTTTCTCGTAAATGGCCATTTCACGGCTATGGTCATCCCGTACCTTTTGACCCGCTTCCCTTATTAGCTTGTCCATCTGTTCTTCGAACAACGGACTTAGCACTTTCATAGTAGGACCTCGTTTTGGTTTAGGGTTAGCATCTTCGAACAGAGCATCTCCTTCTTCATCAAAATCATGTATAACGTAGCAGCCATGGAATCATTCCCGTTTCTTGGATTGAACATATCCAAGCCCGATCATTTCCATTCTCCCGTTGGGCAATTTTCGCTGAGTTCCAGGGACGTTCCAGATCCTGTTGTAGAACTAAGCTTGTCGAGCAGTCTGTTTGAAGGGTACGCCTTGGCGTCTTAACAACCTTTTTAATCCTTCCATGTAGTATCTGGGCAGGCGGATGGGCTGGAGCCTGTCAAGTGCAGAATCGGCACCATGCCAGATTTCTTTCTCTACTTTGGTTTCCGTGGATCGATAAAAGAGGATTGCCTTTTCATTACTTCGCCTAGGAGGGACGTAGAACGTCTGCAGTTCTTGCACACTATAGGTATCGAGTACGTCGAGGTCTTTGTAATGTTCTTGCGGAACCATGGTGTCACGACCCGAAAGTACGGAACGTGACCGGCACTTAGATTACGAAGCGTCTAGAGGCGCCACGTGACCTAAGTAAGCCGAAGCCCATAAATCTAAACCATAAAAGAAGAAAAAGAAGAAAAGAAAAGAAAACAAGTATAAAAACATCAGCAAATTTTACCAAAAATTTCGGCAGAGTCTCCTCTGTAAAAACTGGCCCCCAAACGGGTACAACAAATAAAATATACATAAACAATAAAAAGCATCCCCAAACGGGAGCTAGCATCAACGCCAACAGGCGGAAACAACCACAACAAGCAAAATAATATACAACGCCAATAGGCGAGGTTCAAAACTCAAAAGAAAACAAAACCACCAGATCAGAATAATACATGCGCGACTCTAAGGTCGAAATAAAAGACTGGTCCAATAAACTTATCAAGTAATACAAATATGGTTGATGGAGCTTACTAGATACAAATGAAAGAATAAAAGTACAATGGTGGTTCGGATACAAGTGAACCAACCTACCGTGCAAATCACCCTGAAGAAAAGATGTGCCAACCAGCTGCCACGGAAACCTGTACATCGAACCTGTAAAGAATTTGACACAACGGGGGTGAGTTGCCAACTCGTGAGTAGAAGACATCTACGAAAAGAAATTGAACGCACGACGCTATCCTAGGTCATGATAATACACTACTAAGTCCCAATCATTTAGTAATAGCAGGGTAATACTACGTGTAAGTGCAGATACTCCGTGCTCGTGTCAGTGCCTCACATAGTACTATGTTATATGAATGGATATGCATGCACCATGAATGTAAAATAAGAAATCCTGAAATCCAGGTATATCTGTATAAGAAATCTTTGGCTGTTGTCATAGTAAAATGTGTATAAGAATCTGAAATCTCAACAATGAAATCCATGGAAATCCGTGTCAAGCATCGACACAACACATGTAATCTCAAGTCTCAATCTGTCGGGCTCCGTCAGTCCGGATCGGCCCATATCATCAAATCTCACGACAACGGTCGGTATCCTCCGGATATCCGCCGCGCCAGACATCACCGGTAGGTAGCCTTCTCCTGCCAGGCTCATCGTCTACAACTCGATCTTCTTGCCCCGGGGTACCATACCGGGCCCACCATGTACCCGAGACGGTTCATCCACTCCTCGAATCGGGTCTCGAAATCTAACAGAAAACATAAATACTCATGGTGGACGACACATACATCACGAGAAAACCGCATCTTATTTTGAAAAGAGAAGAGGAGATAGAGAGAAGTTTTTATATATTTTTGCGGTTTTCCTCAAAAATCCAGAAATCTCATAGAAATCCAAATCTCAAAATCATGAGTAAGTATATGATAAGTGTCGGCATATGCCCATACTACTGTGCGATAACATGAAAATATGAATACATGAATGTCTAAGTAATAAATATCATGTCTTATACTAACATCAGAGAGTAATCACAATATTATATCGGTTTAGTGGTTAACTGATTCTATCAATAAAAGATAATATGATCTAAAGTGTACGTGACATAGCAATTACCGATGACGATGTGTGTGAACCGGCAAATAAGTGTGCGTGGAATATGCGCATCATCGGTAATGGTGCTGGTGTCCTAACAGGTAAGGTTTATACTGATTATAGCAACATATTAAAGAACATGCACCATGATGATTACAGTATGAATGTAAATACAGATGTGCATTATCCATTCCTCTGCGAAATACGAGTACAACTACCACTATGTGAGTCGAACCTAAACTAGTGTCCATCGAACATCCTAAGGAACTAAACCTAATAGACTAGTCAGTAAGAAACTAGAGTCTACCTAAGGTCTGAATCAATATCTCTAATAGTCGGCGATCCCGCCTCAATAGCGTCACGTACGTAGTACAGCTTTCTCGAATCAAGAGTGCGGATCAATCATCAAATCTAAGCCTCGTACGGTAAAATCCATCGTACGGCATCCCAATATCGGGGTACGGTCAAGTATCTCCTAGGTGTCTCCTCATTCGTATAATGTCATCATCAACACATCTCATGATCAAGGTGCTAAACTGTGATCGCATACATCAATCATATATCATTGCCATCATGATAAGCATCATTAGTTTATCCTCAGAAATATCATGTCATATGTGTAATATTGTGATTAAATCATACCGATATCTTATCGTCATCAAGTCACAAGCTACAGCCCAGGTACTATTTTAGCGTCTCATGTACCTCAATATCACCACCACCCTTTATAATTTATATGTTCATGTTCATTATCTCATTCTCTAATGATCCGCTAACACTTTAATACGACTGTATAGTCAAGAATCACGGCATCAAGCCCAGTTATACTGTTTCATCATACCTCAGATATCATATCACATCAACGAATCCCATATACGTGTTGTGTATATATATACACCTATACCTAGTTTTATATATATACACACATATACGTATACGCCGTGTCAAGTTTTGGTGTGTGCGTGTGTGTTTCTATCAGAAACCTACGAACCTCTCCCAAAGTATTCATCCTCAGGTGTGGTTTTCCTAAATCAGTCTAGTCCCGCCTAGGGTCATTACCAGGGTCCTACTCAGTAAGAATCTAGGGTCACATCTAGTTTCCTAATGTCAAAAAGTGCTATTCCTATTCTACGTTGCGGGGGTGCTAAACGCCATCCACCCGACTTCCCCCCGTAGATATGCATCTACTCACCTGGTCCATGTCTGCCGACGACGGTGTCGCCATCCTCCTCTTCATCGTCCGCAGTCCACTTGAAGGGTACCTCGCAAAATATGAAATCCAAATAAGAAATGAGCCTCCAAAATACATGCTTTCCCACTCCAAAATCCATATAAAGAAGGGTAGAGAATAAAGGGTATGAAGAAATTAGGATTTTGTGGAATTTTAATTGAATTTTTGAAGTATTTTTGATGAATTTTGAACAAAAAAAGAGTGGGAAATGGGGAGGGGCAGCCATGGGGGGTTGTGGCCGGCCTTGAGGGAGTGAGGGAGAGAAAGAAATGATTAAGGAAAAGTGTAGAAGTTTCAAGAGGAGAAATATCACTTAAAGGTCTTTTCATGGTTTATTTAATTATTTATTTATTTGTTTACTATAGCAACTCAAGAAAGCTCTAGAAAATAGGAAAATTTTGCAAATAATTTTTGCATGATACATACTAAATTCTAACATGCCATGGTTCATTTTTACAAATTAAAACCATTTAAATTTGTAATTTACACTAATTTAGTGTAAAAATAAAGCTTATGTTAATATTTAAAATAATTAATTTAGGAAAAATATTTTATTAAACTAAAAATTTATAAGTGGCTAAATAAACACCATATACTAGTGATTTCATAATTAAAATGGATATTTTTAAAATTATAATAAAAAAACAATCACGGTTTAGTTTTACGAAAAATACATTTTACTTTACCGAAAATCCTAAAATTCACTTAAACACTTTTATTCATTTAATTATTTATTTAATTATTTTTAAACCGTTACAATCTTCCCCCCCTTTAAGAAATTCGGTCCCCGAATTTAAATTAAAACTCCCCTTCCAAATACTAAAACATTTAGCAAAACACTCAAATCGTCGGGGTTCCGAAATCATCAATACATAATAAAAATCAACTCCGTCAAGCATAGCGCAATCATCGGAGTTATGGCGAGAATAAAATATCAGAACCCAATATGAAAACCATCATAATATACATCAATCTGTAACTTATATATAGTGCGCATTATAGTGAAGTCACCTAAATATCATAATAAAGAAGCATACGAAAACCCCTCTTGAAAATCGCCGTGCAATGCACGTGTCACGGCATAAGTAGCGGACGTTTATTTTAAAAAAAATAACTGTATATATATATATATATATATATATATATATATATATCTTTTATTTAACATACACGTCCCGCCTGGTTACTAAATCAAATAATAATGATTATGAAACATACTGCTCAAACTGAAATCAATCCCAATCACATCAATAAAATATCATGTGTGTCCGGTGCGTACTGAAATCGAAACCAAATACAGATACCATGAATACACACAAAAACAAAATAAGTGCAACAGGTGTGCACCAAAACATCTGTCAAGTGCAACGGGCGTGCACGACTCACTATCAGGTGCATCTAATCTGCACAAAACCCCAATTTAGTGCATCTGGTGTGCACAAAATCGCATCAAGTGCGCCAAGTATGCACAAGAATCCTAATCAGGTGCGCATGGTGCACGAAAACATACATCGAATATCAGAATCGAAATCACAATACGAAAATGGATAAAAACTAGGTCGAAGCATATATCAAAATCATGTGTAACCCATATGAAAAAAAAATCTCAAAATATATAAAACCAAATCAAGTGTACTGAGTGTATACTAAGCAACATCAGTACAGCTGATGTGTGAAACACGGATAGAATGAAATGAAGGTACACATAAGAAATACCAATCGTAGAACAAAATCCTCAAAATACCAAAATCCAATAACAGAAATATGAAATTCAAATCACCAAGTCACATCGTAATCACTATCGTCAATGTGCGCCTCTTTCCTCTGATGTCGATTTCTTCAAACTTGTCTCTTCACAGCTGTGCTGACTGTGCTACCCACGGCAATACTCATATCTAGAGTCTTCTACGTAGTCGATCCCTTCACTTGATATCCGGACTACATTAAACTTTTCGATCGATCCATCAAAATCCCATAATTTCCCCGAGAGCTCAACACTCAAGTACAGTTTAAAAATATCCGGTACATACCCCAGCATCAATGATCCAGCCGTAGAAGGGCAAACCCAAGCCTCACTAATGGCACAGCGGAACTGCCGTAAACCCTAAGGTTCAAGGGCGTTCTCGTGGTCATTATGTCGAGTGAGGGTTTCATTCTTCTAGAGGGTCCATCGAAATACCTGCATGTTCTTCCGAATACTTTAAACTTAGGAAAAATGGTTTTCTGATAATCGTTCGAACCCTTTAACTTCATCCGGACGGCATGTGAATACCCTTCGTCCGCACGCTAAGCAATGCTTCAATCCTCAAGAATAACCAATTCTCTAATGGTTATCGCATTCGAGCCACAGCTCCCTCTGCCAGTGCGCCCGTGGTAACAGAATCACCCTCCGACATCGACGAAGATAGATCAAAGGAACGAATGAAATACGGTGCAAACAATGTAAATCCTAGGGCTCCTTAAGCAGAGTAGCGTATCGTAAGTATGCCGCGGACCATACCCACGGTACGTTACTCTACCTAAATCGCCTAATCCATCAACCAAGGGTCACCTAGACTTATACAGGGTTAAACCTAGCGCTCTGATACCAACTTTGTCACGACCCGAAAGTACGGAACGTGACCGGTACTTAGATTACGAAGCGTCTAGAGGCGCCACGTGACCTAAGTAAGCCGAAGCCCAGAAATCTAAACTATAAAAGAAGAAAAAGAAGAAAAGAAAAGAAAACAAGTATAAAAACATCAGCAAATTTTACCAAAAATTTCGGCAGAGTCTCCTCTGTAAAAACTGGCCCCCAAACGGGTACAATAAGTAAAATATACATAAACAATAAAAAGCATCCCCAAACGGGAGCTAGCATCAACGCCAACAGGCGGAAACAACCACAACAAGCACAATAATATATAACGCCAATAGGCGAGGTTCAAAACTCAAAAGAAAACAAAACCTCCAGATCAGAATAATACATGCGCGACTCTAAGGTCGAAATAAAAGACTGGTCCAATAAACTTATCAAGTAATACAAATATGGTTGATGGAGCTTACTAGATACAAATGAAAGAATAAAAGTACAATGGTGGTTCGGATACAAGTGAACCAACCTACCGTGCAAATCACCCTGAAGAAAAGATGTGCCAACCAGCTGCCACGGAAACCTGTACATCGAACCTGTAAAGAATTTGGCACAACGGGGGTAAGTTGCCAACTCATGAGTAGAAGACATCTACGAAAAGAAATTGAATGCACGA
Organism: Agapanthus africanus; assembly: GCA_030015575.1. Lineage (NCBI taxonomy): Eukaryota > Viridiplantae > Streptophyta > Magnoliopsida > Asparagales > Amaryllidaceae > Agapanthus > Agapanthus africanus. The sequence goes on along the minus strand of CM057338.1, from coordinate 176,901,217 downwards.
CGCTATCCTAGGTCATGATAATACACTACTAAGTCCCAATCATTTAGTAATAACAGGGTAATACTACGTGTAAGTGCAGATACTCCGTGCTCGTGTCAGTGCCTCACATAGTACTATGTTATATGAATGGAAATGCATGCACCATGAATGTAAAATAAGAAATCCTGAAATCCAGGTATATCTGTATAAGAAATCTTTGGCTGTTGTCATAGTAAAATGTGTATAAGAATCTGAAATCTCAACAATGAAATCCATGGAAATCCGTGTCAAGCATCGACACAACACATGTAATCTCAAGTCTCAATCTGTCGGGCTCCGTCAGTCCGGATCGGCCCATATCATCAAATCTCACGACAACGGTCGGTATCCTCCGGATATCCGCCGCGCCAGACATCACCGGTAGGTAGCCTTCCCCTGCCAGGCTCATCGTCTACAACTCGATCTTCTTGCCCCGGGGTACCATACCGGGCCCACCATGTACCCGAGACGGTTCATCCACTCCTCGAATCGGGTCTCGAAATCCAACAGAAAACATGAAATACTCATGGTGGACGACACATACATCACGAGAAAACCGCATCTTATTTTAAAAAGAGAAGAGGAGAGAGAGAGAAGTTTTTATATATTTTTGCGGTTTTCCTCAAAAATCCAGAAATCTCATAGAAATCCAAATCTCAAAATCATGAGTAAGTATATGATAAGTGTCGGCATATACCCATACTACTGTTCGATAACATGAAAATATGAATACATGAATGTCTAAGTAATAAATATCATGTCTTATACTAACATCAGAGAGTAATCACAATATTATATCGGTTTAGTGGTTAACTGATTCTATCAATAAAAGATAATATGATCTAAAGTGTACGTGACATAGCAATTACCGATGACGATGTGTGTGAGCCGGCAAATAAGTGTGCGTGGAATATGCGCATCATCGGTAATGGTGCTGGTGTCCTAACAGGTAAGGTTTATACTGATTATAGCAACATATGTAAGAACATGCACCATGATGATTACAGTATGAATGTAAATACAGATGTGCATTATCCATTCCTCTGCGAAATACGAGTACAACTACCACTATGTGAGTCGAACCTAAACTACTGTCCATCGAACATCCTAAGGAACTAAACCTAATAGACTAGTCAGTAAGAAACTAGAGTCTACCTAAGGTCTGAATCAATATCTCTAATAGTCGGCGATCCCGCCTCAATAGCGTCACGTACGTAGTACGGCTTTCTCGAATCAAGAGTGCGGATCAATCATCAAATCTAAGCCTCATACGGTAAAATCCATCGTACGGCATCCCAATATCGGGGTACGGTCAAGTATCTCCTAGGTGTCTCCTCATTCATATAATGTCATCATCAACACATCTCATGATCAAGGTGCTAAACTGTGATCGCATACATCAATCATATATCATTGCCATCATGATAAGCATCATTAGTTTATCCTCAGAAATATCATGTCATATGTGTAATATTGTGATTAAATCATACCGATATCTTATCGTCATCAAGTCACAAGCTACAGCCCAGGTACTATTTTAGCGTCTCATGTACCTCAATATCACCACCACCCTTTATAATTTATATGTTCATGTTCATTATCTCATTCTCTAATGATCCGCTAACACTTTAATACGACTGTATAGTCAAGAATCACGGCATCAAGCCCAGTTATACTGTTTCATCATACCTCAGATATCATATCACATCAACGAATCCCATATACGTGTTGTGTATATATATACACATATACCTAGTTTTATATATATACACACATATACGTATACGCCGTGTCAAGTTTTGGTGTGTGCGTGTGTGTTTCTATCAGAAACCTACGAATCTCTCCCAAAGTATTCATCCTCAGGTGTGGTTTTCCTAAATCAGTCTAGTCCCGCCTAGGGTCATTACCAGGGTCCTACTCAGTAAGAATCTAGGGTCACATTTGGTTTCCTAATGTCAAAAAGTGCTATTCCTATTCTACGTTGCGGGGGTGCTAAACGCCATCCACCCGACTTCCCCCCGTAGATATGCATCTACTCACCTGGTCCATGTCTGCCGACGACGGTGTCGCCATCCTCCTCTTCATCGCCCGCAGTCCACTTGAAGGGTACCTCCCAAAATATGAAATCCAAACAAGAAATGAGCCTGCAAAATACATGCTTTCCCACTCCAAAATCCATATAAAGAAGGGTAGAGAATAAAGGGTATGAAGAAATTAGGATTTTGTGGAATTTTAATTGAATTTTTGAAGTATTTTTGATGAATTTTGAACAAAAAAAGAGTGGGAAATGGGGAGGGGCAGCCATGGGGGGTTGTGGCCGGCCTTGAGGGAGTGAGGGAGAGAAAGAAATGATTAAGGAAAAGTGTAGAAGTTTCAAGAGGAGAAATATCACTTAAAGGTCTTTTCATGGTTTATTTAATTATTTATTTATTTGTTTACTATAGCAACTCAAGAAAGCTCTAGAAAATAGGAAAAATTTGCAAATAATTTTTGCATGATACATACTAAATTCTAACATGCCATGGTTCATTTTTACAAATTAAAACCATTTAAATTTGTAATTTACACTAATTTAGTGTAAAAATAAAGCTTATGTTAATATTTAAAATAATTAATTTAGGAAAAATATTTTATTAAACTAAAAATTTATAAGTGGCTAAATAAACACCATTTACTAGTGATTTCATAATTAAAATGGATATTTTTAAAATTATAATGAAAAACAATCACGGTTTGGTTTTACGAAAAATACATTTTACTTTACCGAAAATCCTATAATTCACTTAAACACTTTTATTCATTTAATTATTTATTTAATTATTTTTAAAACGTTACACATGGCGATTTGCAAACTCCGTTCATCACCAGTGAAGGCTCGTATTGATGGCCGAACAGAAAAAACTGCATTAACCTCATCTTCAGAGTCGCTGCCGAAGACCAGAATAGGGGTGGATAGTCCCGGGTTGTTGCATTGGGACGGTCTTGAATAAACTATCTCTTCCTCCTCTTCGGTATCGCTCCCAAAGACCGGAATAGTAGTGATAGATTTCTGCTTATTCTTTGGCTTATGGCATCTTTCCGTTTCTTCAAAGTCTGGCAAGAAATATTTTGCATCTTCGTACTTTCGGACTTCATTCATGGAGAATGGGTTCAGTTCTCCTATCACGGTGTACTCAAGACCATCTTTAAAATACTTCATACACTGATGTTGTGTAGAAGGGATGATGTTGTACTCGTGTAACTAAGGCTTGCCGAGCAAAGAGTTGTAGCAAGTCTTGGCGTCAATGACGTGGAACTTGATATCAGTGATGAGCAACCCAAAGCGTAACGTCAGTATCACAGACTCGAGCGTCCGTAATGACTGGGAGTCGAACCCGGAGATAGTGATTTTATCCCAAGCGAGGTGTTGAACGCTCATGCAGATTTCTTTTAGCACCCTTACATTTAGGAGGTTGACAGAGGACCCGTTTTCAATTAGGATCTTCCCAATCTTGATGTCATGGCAATACCCTGAGACATAGAGGGGGCGGTTATGCTCGCACGTCCCGGGGAGGAGGTCCCCGTCGCTGAAGGTGATGTCGGCTGTGTGCACTTCTTCCAGCTCGTCCTTCATCTTTTCATCGGCAAGGAAAGCTTGAAACTGCCCGGGCTCTTATAATACCTTGATCAAAGAATCTCTTGCTTCTTTAGATAGCAGAAGGGCATCGAGAATGCTTAGTTGTAAGGGTATCTTCCTTAGGTGTGCCAGAACGTTGTAATCCACCTTACTTTTCTTAGGCGGGTCCTTGGTTGCCAGCTCTTCGACGACTCGGTAATTAAGGGCGATATCTTCAAGGACTTTTTCTATCCCCATATCCTTTTTGTTCGATCCCTTATTTGTGGGTCCAAGATTCTTTTCGGGTAACGTGCGATTGCGCAGCTGAATATTCTCGCAGGTCTTCGTCTCTTCTACTTCAGAGATAGATTCCTTGAAGAGAGGGCCGAGGGCTATTTCCTCGTCAGAATTGCTTCCGAATGTGAGAACTTGCGATATCCCGAAATTGACCATGTGACAGTTACCGGCAGTTCTTTTGTGCTCATCTGTCGCATATTTTCGCTGTCGACGAGTGATTGTAGAGACTTTGTGCGTATGCGTTTTGAAATCAAAGAATAGAATATACCGCAATCAAGACGGTGTCGCTTGGTAGCTAGCCGGTTGAGTACGGGTCGATCCACAGGGAAAACGTGTTCTTTTCTAGTTGTTCTAACGAGCCAATTCCTATTTGTGGTAGGTTTTGATTTTTATAAAAACTGAAATTGAATTTGATTTGGATTAAAATCTTGCTAGGGTTAGGATTAGGTTAATTTGGAAAGTTAATTCTACTCACCGCTTTCTTTGCCCTAATTAAGAACTTAGTTGTTAAGGTAATAGTTAACAAAGGGGATTAGCACGACTAGCAAGAAACGTAGTTTCTTCCCTTTGGTCCTTATCCGTCCTTTCTTAACTCTTATCTCTAACCTCTATGTAAATCAACCACTACCGGTCTAACTAGGGAATCACCGCTATCTCGTAGGATAGGGTTCCGTAGTGAGCGGTAGGTGATTGATTTATATAGAGTCCTAATTTATAAAGTTAAACAGGCAAGAAAAGAGAGAGATTTCCATCTCTCAAACCTACCCAATCCTAACCCTAACAAGTGAGGAACTACTCACTCATTAGGGAAATAGCGACAAAATTCATTTTTATGATTTTCTTTTTAGTTAACTACTGAACTTGCAGATAAATAAAGACAGGTAAAAATGCAGAGAAATAAAATTTGCAACTAAGAAAAACACACGATAAAAAGAAAACAACTTACTTTATTGATGCACTCTTGAACAATTACAAGGGAATTGAGAATTTAAATCTAGAAATTAAAAGAGGTATGCTCCAAAAAGATCTGTAGGCTTCCTATTTATAGATAGGAGAAACCTAGGGTTTACATCTGATCCACATCTGAATTTACAAGACTACCCTAAGAAAATCGGGTCAATGCACCGACTCCCATCGACACGCACCGACACGTGCTCTGCACGGCCGCGGATCCGCGGCGGAATTCCTTGTTTGGCCGTGGATCCGCGGTCGTTTGATGGGCTCTTGGGCTCAGTTTCTAAGGGCTGCTTCATGTTGCTTTTTCCTTCTATTTTCTTCACTTGGTTCTTCAGAATCTTTTCTAGTTTCTTCCAGATTTCCACAGTGCAGAATGTTGTGTACTTTTACCGTTCACTTCGTCTTGAAGTCTTGAATCTTGTGCTGCCTTCGTACTTTGTGCAATCGAACTGTTCATTGATCTTCATTTGTTCCTTAAACTGTAGGCGGCATCGTAAAAATTCTTCTATTTATTGGTTGTACTCTCACTTTTGTAGAGTTTTTTCACCATTTTCACTGTATGGTTCCCAAAACCTGTAACCTGCAATTATTTAGCAGACATGGATCAAAATCTCCTATTTATTTGCAATATGATTAAAAATGAGGAATATAATAATGCAAAATTCTGATATGAACAAATACCCCCAAACTTATCTTTTGCTCGTCCCGAGCAAAACTATTTATTCTCGAAAAAACCTAACCACACTTTCGCAGGGAATCGCGATTGCACTGAGCTCGTGCAACAAGCCGTTAAACCTCTAAGTGTCCCTAGTAGGAGGAGTATTGTCTCCTGAGGGTTTTCAGCGGATACTACCTACAAAATCCGATCAATTTGGCCTATTGACTTTCTTTTTCAATTCGGTGTTCTAGCAAAAAATTCTATTATCTTCAACTTAGAAATCATCAACCCGTATTTTTCACACCCACTTATCATTTAACTTAAGATCGTATATGTTCTGTAAATTTATTTAGCTTTCAGCATTTTTTGAATTTTCCTTCTAAGGTTTCATCTCAACTTAGGAATTTTTATCATTTCTACTGAAGGTATAAGTCCTATCTTTCATTTCTATCTCTCATCCAAACCTCAATCATATACCCCTACGTGTATGTATGTATCACCCCTACACTTGGAAATTCAATTCAGGCTATTATACTCTTGTCCATCGTCCAAAGTACTTTTAGTTGGTGAATTTTAGATAGAATTGCTCACACATCCTTCATGCGACCGTTAATACTTCTTGAGGTACTAACGACCGATTACAAAATATGTTTGCGCATTAAGGCGTAATTTCTCTTCTTGTAATACCTAAGTCTTTAGCAGTGACTCCCAAACCAGTTGGTCTAAGGCACTAGGTGATAAAGCACCATCGCTATATATATATTTTTTATTTTACGCAGCCTTAAGTAATTACAAAACCAGTGTTCATTTTTTTATATCTCTTTATTCACACTTATAATTTTATTTTCCTTCATACTAAGGATTTTAGACAAGAGCATTTCAAGGTATTCTCTACTATTCCAAGTTTCAAGGTGCGTGTTTGCACAAGTTGTAGGGTATATATTTTCAGAATTTAGATTTAAGGTTCGGAATTATTTTTCAAACTTACACTTCAATAAAAATTTCAATACTCTTCTCTTATTTTGACTTAGCCCAAGAAGTGAACTCAAAATTTGCCTATTTCTAAGTAATCTACAAGGACATATATTTTCTACCGTTAAACTTTAGGAAGGGTTATTTTTAGGGTTTTTAATTTACTAAGTTTTGGATATAGTTTTTCCTAGCTAGTTAATCGTCTTGTCAAACTTAAGTCAAATATGGCCAAAATTGAATTTTTCAATTTTTATAATTTAAAAAAAAAATTCAATTTTTTATTTGATTTTATTTTTATAATTTTTTTTATTTTCATTTTTTTAATTTTTATAATTTTTTATAAAGATGCAATGCAGAAATAAACATGCAAAAGAAAAAAGAAAAAATATATACAAAAATTAAAATATGCAATGCAATGATAACATTACAAACCACTTCCTCCCCCAAACATACCAAAAGCAGTGCCCTCACTGCTCAGGCCCTCGCCGTCCCCTTGAGCGTGAGCGGGAACGCTCCTCTCTAGCTAGTACGGTTCTGATCCCCTGCTCTACTTGTGTTAGACGCTGTTCATGCTGCGTCATCATCTCAAGCAATCTTTCTATCCCCCAATTGTTTCTTCGAAGTAAGCGCGCTTGCACAACAGGGGTGAGCTCTTCATCACTCGCGGTCGAGCTGGAGCTGGGTGTCCTGGCTGGTACATGTTCAGCCGGTTCCGTTTATGACCATATATCAGTCAAGCGGGAATAGGGCGTGGATACGCCCTCAATGAGAAGCCTAATGGGTATACCTCCATGCATGTAGAATTCAAATTCCTCCACAGGAAGGAAATAGAGACACAGTTGTGTCACTAACATGGGGCATGGGTAATTTGCGGCCCTTTTACAAGCACCAATTGAATAAAGCAAAACCGTGCATATATCAAATCTAGGGTTCTTAGTCATTGGGGTGTGCACGATATGAAGAGACGGGGTGAAAAATGTGGTATTATGTAAACTACCAAAAATGTTGTTTTGCGCCCACCGGCACTCAGTTAAAACATTGGCGAAAAGGGTCATAGCCTGTATTCCCTTCCTAGGTTCCCTCGAGCAGTCATTACCCATTAAGGGCATGTAATCTTCAAATTGAAGTGATTGTTCATGAACAGGTAATCCAGGGATTAAAGTGTCTTCATGGATGAAGTCTCTGTCAATAATTATCTCCCTATCGCCCCAAAGTAGTTTGATAAAACCGTATTGTGTAAGACAGCCTTCCTCCATGCACTCATAAAAACGAGTGACTAGATCTGGAAGAGCGTAAGCATTGCGGTGATTATAAATTAAAAAGTTTTACCCCCTCCGTATGATTTCATCACGAAAATAACTCCCGTATATCGTGTGTGAAAAGATTTGTGAAAAATCACGTTCTAACTGCATTGTTGGTGCCATTACAGAGAGTGCAGATCTTATAAAAATTTTAACAGTAGGAAAAAGAGATGCAAACCTCCTCTGAAAAAATCAGAGGGTGACGACACGGAGGCGCGGCAGAACCGAAACTTGACGTCAAATGCATCGTATTAGAAGCGCGGCGGAAACAGGCTTCTTGCGGCGGAAGGGCGGCGCGGTGGGGAGATCTCCTTGCCCTGGCTGCGACGGCGGCTAGGGTTTTCTGAGGGGATTATTATTTTAGGGTTATGAAAACAGAGAGGGTTCGGGTGTTAATTATAGGGGGAAGTGTGTTGGTTATTTGTAAAAAGCCCCTCTTAAAGAAAGGAAATTATTTGTAAATAAAATTTTTATTTTTATTTTATTAAAACCGGAAATTTACAAAAATACCCCTAAAAATTTTTATTTTCAAATTTTCATTTTTTTTATTTTGTTTTTTATTTTTTTTTATAATTACAAATGATACATACCTCCAAACTTGTTTGAAACATTGTTTTGGCTAGATAATCGAAATTTAGAGGTAAATGGAGGAGGATCAGTCAATGTAGATTGGCTCCTGTAAAAACAGGAGCTCCTCCGAAGGATCCACAGTGAGGAACGGTTTAAGTCGATGTCCATTCACTTTAAACAGTGAACCGTCCACCGGGTTTTCTAGATTGACCGTACCATGCGGATATACGGTGCGTATCAAAAATGGTCCTTTCCATCGAGATCTGAGCTTCCCGGGATGGAAGTGTAACCGAGTATCGTAAAGTAAAATCTGTTGACCAGGTTTGAAAGTCTTGCGCATAAGGTGTTTATCGTGGAACACCTTCGTTCGGTTTTTAACAACTACTGCATTCTCATAAGCTTCATCACGCAGCTCATCTAATTCGTTCAACTGCAACTTTCTATTACTGCCCGCATCTCCCAAAGATAGATTCAACTCTTTAATTGCCCAAAATGCCTTATGCTCTATTTCAACTGGAAGGTTGCAAGCCTTTCCATAAACAAGCCTATATGGAGACATGCCAAGATCGGTCTTATAGGCAGTTCGGAATGCCCAAAGGGCATCAATAAGTTTTGATGACCAATCTTTACTGTTTTTGGAAACCGTTTTCTCCAATGTATGTTTAATCTACCGATTCGAAATCTCGGCTTGCCCACAAGTTTGGGGATGATAGGGCGTTGACAGCTTGTGAGTAATGGAGTATTTCCGCATTAAGGACTCGAAAGTCCTATTACAAAAGTGAGATCCATTATCATTGATAATCATGCGAGGATGCCCAAACCGAGAAAAATGTTTTCTTTGAGAAATCTAACGATAACCTTGTTGTCATTAGCTCGGCTAGGCACAGCCTCAAACCATTTTGAAATATAGTCAACAGCGAGTAGAATATACATGTTCCCAAAAGAATTTGGAAATGATCCCATAAAGTCTATCCCCCAAACATCAAAAATTTCAACAACAAAAATTGGATGGAGCGGCATTTCATTTTTCCTAGATATCCGGCCCAAGTGTTGGCACCGGGAGCATGTCTTGCAGTATTCGTGTGCGTCTTTAAAAAGTCGTGGCCGGTGGAAGCCACACTGCAAGATTTTTTCTGCTGTCTTTTTGGGGTCAAAATGCCCGCCACACGCTTGATCGTGGCAGAATGACAGTACGCTCTTAATTTCGTTGTCGGGGACACACCGATGAATGATTTGGTCGGAACAGTATTTGAAGAGATACGATTCATCCCAGTAAAAATGTTTTACTTGGGACAGGAATCGGAGTCTGTCCTGATTCGACCAATCGTTTGGTATCAGTCCGGTGGCCAAATAATTTACGATATCTGCAAATCAAGGTTCGCATGACACAGTTAAGAGCTGTTCATCTGGAAAAACGTTTTTTTTATAGGAATTTGAAGTGTAGGCGCAGAAAGAAGGCGTGAAAAGTGGTCGGCGACTACGTTTTCGCATCCGCTCTTATCTTTGATGACAAGGTCAAACTCTTGTAGTAAGAGGATCCAACGTATTAGCCGAGATTTAGCGTCCTTCTTCGCGAAAAGATGGCGAAGAACTGAGCGGTCTGTGTAAACGAAGACTGGAGAGCCGATTAAGTAAGGCCTGAACTTTTCTAGTGCAAATACAACAGCTAAGAACTCCTTTTCAATTGTTGTGTAATTCAATTGGGCCTCGTTTAAGTTTCGGCTGGCGTAATAAATTACATGCGGCGTCTTATTTATGTGTTGTCCAAGGACAGCACCAATGGCAAAATCAGATGCATCGCATATAATTTCAAATGGATGTGTCCAGTCGGGAGATGAAAGAATGAGAGCAGAAATAAGTGAGTTTTTAAACGACTCGAACGCCTTCATACAGCTTGAGTCGAAATCAAAAGTGGTGTCCTTGGCCAACAAAAGAGTCAAGGGTCTAGCTATCTTGCTAAAATCCTTGATGAACCGTTTATAGAAACTGGCATGGCCAAGGAAGGCTCGGATGTATTTGACGCACTTAGGAGGAGGAAGATTGGAAATGACTTCAATTTTAGCTTTATCTACCTCAATGCCATTTTGCGAGATGATATGTCCTAAGACAATACCTTCTCATACCATAAAGTGGTATTTCTCCCAGTTTAAAATGAGGTTCTTATCTCTACACCGGGTAAGAACTGCGTATAAATATAGCAAACACTCATCAAAGGAGTCGTCCAAAATGGAGAAATCATCCATAAAAATCTTCAAGAATTTTTCCACCATGTCTGAAAATATGCCCATCATACACCGCTGGAAAGTAGCGGGTGCATTGCATAACCCAAAGGGCATGCGATGGTAAGCGAATGTACTGAAAGGACAAGTAAATGTGGTCTTGTCTTGGTCCTTTTCGACAATGGGAACTTGATTATAGCCGGAGTAGCCATCCAAAAAGCAGTAAAATTCATGCCCAGCCAATCGTTCTAGCATTTGGTCAATGAAAGCTAATGGAAAGTGGTCTTTGCGTGTCGCGGTATTGAGTTTTCTATAATCGATGCAAACTTGCCACCCAGTTTGGGTGCGAGTAGGTATTAACTCATTCGCCTCATTAGTTATGACCGTTATGCCTGATTTCTTTGAGACAGCGTGAATGGGGCTAACCCACTGGCTATCAGAGATAGGGTAAATGATACCACTATGAAGACATTTTACAATCTCCTTTTTAACAGCCTCCTTCATGATAGGGTTGAGGCGTCTCTGTGGATCCCTTACTGGCTTGGCATCATCCATCATATGTATATGATGTTCAACTATGAGGGGACTAATCCCCTTGATGTCTGCCATAGTCCAGCCAAAAGCTTGCCGATTATTTTGTAAAACCGTAAAAAGGGCTCTCTCTTGCTCGGGGGCTAGGGAGGCCGATATAATAACAGGAAGGGTCTCATTCTCACCTAAGTAGGCGTATTTAAGGTGAGACGGCAATAGTTTGAGCTCGAGTTTTGGAGGCGAAACAATTGAAGGTAAAATTGGTGAAACTGTCTCAAACTCGAAAGATTCCAATAGAGGTTCGAAGCGAGTGTAAGCAACCGAGTCGGATGGTTCAGCTAACTCATCCGAAAATTCAAAGGACTCACACTCGGGTGGTGATTCTTTAAAATCGTTCGAAAAAGTGAAACACCCGTAATCGTTATCGGGTGTGAAAACTGTGTCAGATTCGAGGAGAAACGCACTAGTGGCGTCAAAACTGCTGTGATCGAATAGAAATTTTTTGAGCACACAGTCCTCCTGAGTGATCTCTTGGATCGAGCAAACATCAAGTATATTAGCATTAGGCTCAGAGGGCTGATTCCCCAACTTAAAAATGTTGAGTTCAATTGTTATGTTTCCAAAAAATAGGTTCATCGAACCATTACGACAATTGATCACCGCATTAGAAGACGCAAGGAAGGATCAACCGAGTATCACCGGAATTTGACTCTTGGGGTTAGCTACAGGCTGTGTGTCCATAACAATGAAATCAACGGGGAAAATGAAGTCCCTACTTTAATCAACACATCCTCTAACTCACCCCTAGGATAGGTGATGGATCGTTCGGCCATTTGGAGAGTAAGATGTGTGGGTTTAAGCTCTCCAACACCTAATTGTTCATATACTGAATAGGGAAGCAAATTAACACTGGCACTAAGATCTAAAAGTGCGCGGTTGATGTTCTTATCCCCAATTGTTATTGAAATAGTAGGACAGCTAGGGTCCTAACGTTTTTGGGGTAAATGTTGAGTCAGAGCATTACTTACTGCACTAGCCAAGAAAATTTTCTTAGGTACCTGCGATTTCCTCTTCTTGGTGCATAAGTCCTTCAAGATTTTAGCGTAAGAAGGAACTTGTTGGATTGCATCCAAGAGAGGTATGTTAATACTAACATATTTGAATAACTCCACAATCTTCTCCATTTGTGGAGTTTGTTTATTGGATCTCAACTTGTTTGGAAATGGAATATTTTGAAAAAAATTTGAGTCCAATATTTGTGGAGTAGATTGCGGAGTTGGTATGGATCCCAGTGTTGGTGTTTTCATGGAGTGAGATGTAGGTCCGTTCAAATTAGAAGAAGTAGAGCCTTGTGAAGAATGAAGAACATGCTCTGAAGAAGACGAAGAAGATGAAGAAGAAGAAGAAACGGCGGCCGGGGTGTCATCATTATTACCAACGTTGTTGTGCAATACCTTTCCAGATCTCAATGTAGTTACGGCACTAACATTATGATTTTTTTGTTCATGAGCAACATATGTATTTTGTGTGTGATCGGGATTTGGCAGTGGTTGAGATGGAAGTTTCCCCTTCTCTCGCTCGCTTAACGCAGCATTCAGTTGTGCAATTTGGGCTTCAATTGTTTTGATGCTCTGATCATGTGAAGCAATATGTTGCACCAAAGACTGAATGGACGATTAGATGCTGGCTGAGGATTGCGTAGATTGTTTTAAAAACGCAGCCAGATTTCGTTCTAGCGAGAAAACCTTATCGTTATTCGGCTGAACAAAATTGTTTTGAAGATAAGAGTTGTTTGGTATAAAATTGTTCATTTGGTTTTAGTAAGGTTGGGGTTGGAAAGGTTGCTGATATTGAGTTTGTTGAGGGGCTTGTTGTTGTAGAGGAGGCCTCTGAAAATTGTTATTGCCTTGGAATTGTTGTTGATTTTGATTCCAAGCAAAATTTGGGTGGCTCCTCCAACCAGGATTATAAGTTGAAGAGTATGGATCATTTTTTTGTCTTTGCTGAAAGGCGGCATTGATTTGATCTTGTCCTTGATCAGGTGGGTTGTAAGGACACTCTTCGGTTAGATGGGACGGATCCGAACAACAGGCGCAAATAGTGCGTTGGGATAAACCTGGGGCAGGAGAAGGCGATGAGAATTTGCTCTTAATTACTTCTAATTTTTTCGTGAGTGCAGCCATTTCGGCCTTCATTGCAATCGACATATCAAGTTGATGTATGCCTGGCCTAGACTGACCTGATGAAGTTGATGAAGTGGTCTTAGTGCTTTCCCACTGAAGTGTTTGTTCAGCAAGATCGTCGAGAAATTGCCAAGCTTCCTTGCTCGATTTTGTAAGAAAGTGACATTGACAAATGGTTTCCAACAACTGCTTAGTTGCTGGGTTCAATCCTTTGTATAAAGTTTGCCAAAGTTGCTATTTCTCGATACCGTGGTGAGGGCACTAGACAAGAAGGTTCTTAAATCGTTCGAAACACTTCCAAAACGGTTCGGAAGGAAGCTGGGAAAATTGATTAATTTCATTTCGAATTCTCGCAGTCTTGTGGTGTGGGTAAAACTTTTTAAGAAAAGCCTTAACAAACTCTTCTTAATTTTTTATGGAATGCGATGCTGTGCTATATAACCACTTTTCAGCTAGGTCACATAAAGTGAATGGAATAACACGTAGCCTTATAGCATCATCGGAAAGTTGGGTGGTCTTCATCATTGCGCAAACATTCTGGAATTTATTAATGAAGATGTAGGCATCTTCGGATTCCAGCCCGTGAAATTTGGGCAACATATTGATGAAGTGGGGTTTAATTTCGAAGTTATCCCCATTCGCCGGTGGAAGTGAAAGACAAGTAGGAAGTGCTGTGCGGGTGGGATAGAAAAGATCCTGAAGCGCGATTCGTTGGAGCGCTTCGACAGGAAGGTGTGGTGGGTTATTCGCACCCAGTTGAGGTGGAATCAGTCCCGTAGTAGGTAAGGGGTTGTTAGTATTGAATCCCGACACCTCCTTAGAAGATGGTGAATTTGAAGATGAAGGTAAGGAAGTAGAAAGAGTTTCGACTTCGGATTCGAACGCGTCGTCAGTAGGCACTAATGAGACATGGACTAAACGGGCGCTAGTGTCCCTAGTCTAATTGGACATACACTAACGAGGTGTAGTGTAGTCAAAAAGTAAAAATAGAAGGTGGGGGTAAGAAAACGTCAACGAGAGAATGTGGGTGCAATGGATTTCTAGCGGCAAAATGGCATGTTTTCGTAAAAATTTTATTTGGTTGTTTTTTTTTATAAGTGGTTTTTGCAAAAGATTTTTATAAGGAACTAAGCTACACTTTCAAGCAATCACAACATGCACAATCATTCCTAGAGCTAGGGTCTCCTAAGTCAACTAGACTGCTCCTAACTGTTCTAAAGGATAAGTTGTGAGATATCCTCGAATCGCCTCTTCACCGCCAATTGTGGCCAGGTAAGTACAAGTAAAGAAAGGAGGGATCCGCTCACGAATCACCGTGAGACGGGCCTTTTAAAATTACCTTTCCCACTTGTCTAGCCTAGGCACCACAAAGTCAGCTTTAGATAAACGACCGATGCCTACAACCATCGTTTGTTCTAATGGGCACGACAGTCCTTATTGGCTGAGTCTAATATTTTTTAATTAACTCGAGGGTTAATGCATATGCTTTTTGTGATTTTTGGGGTCCTAGGAAGGGTAATGAAATCCCTACCCAATCTAGATTGGTGTTATAGCCCCTTAAAAGTCTGTTTTAAAAATGCAAAGCTGTAAACACACAAAAATCCAAAACACTTGACAAAAAAAATTTATTTTATTTGCGGCGCAAAGAATCCTGCACAAGATTGATTTCTTGGAAAAGGGGGAAGAAGTTTTTGCGCAAAGAACCCTGCAGGAAAATTTTCAGTGGACTACAGAGGGCAGAAGAGAAGAAAAGAAATACTCACAGAGGGATTTGAAAGGCTGACGTCACCAAAACGCGGCGGATCCGCGGTCAAATGTAGCAAACTGCGGCGGTTCCGCGGTCGACAAGCTGGTTCAATCCTCCAAAATTCTTCTGTTATCTGTTGTGGTTCTCCTCTGTATGTTCAGATCTGCTGTTTGTTGTTTTGTTCACTGGATTTTTCCAGATTTGAATCTGTTCGTCTTTCCGTTCCTGCACAAACGAAAACCCTTCAAAAAATAACAGGATGATAATTTTTTTTTGTTCTTATATTTTTCAGTTTTTATGATTTTTCCAATTTTAACTAATCCGAAATTACAAAAAGAAAATAACTACCGTTATCCCCGGCAACGACGCCATTTGTTTGTAGAGACTTTGTGAGTATGCGTTTTGAAATCAAAGAATAGAATACACCACAATCAAAGGGGATTAGCACGACTAGCAAGAAACGTAGTTTCTTCCCTTTGGTCCTTATCCGTCCTTTCTTAACTCTTATCTCTAACCTCTATGTAAATCAACAACTACCGGTCTAACTAGGGAATCACCGCTATCTCGTAAGATAGGGTGCCGTAGTGAGCGGTGGGTGATTGATTTACATAAAGTCCTAATTTATAAAGTTAAACGGGTAAGAAAGGAGTGAGAGATTTCCATCTCTCAAACCTATCCAATCCTAACCCTAACAAGTGAGGAACTACTCACTCATTAGGGAAATAGCGACAAAATTCATTTTTATGATTTTCTTTTTAGTTAACTACTGAACTTGCAGATAAATAAAGACAGGTAAAAATGCAGAGAAATAAAATTTGCAACTAAAAAAAACACACGATAAAAAGAAAACAACTTACTTTATTGATGCACTCTTGAACAATTACAAGGGAATTGAGAATTTAAATCTAGAAATTAAAAGAGGCATGCTCCAAAAAGAACTGTAGGCTTCCTATTTATAGATAGGAGAACCCTAGGGTTTACATCTGATCCACATCTGAATTTACAAGACTACCCTAAGAAAACCGGGTCAATGCACCGACTCCCACCGACACGCACCGACACGTGCTCTGCACGGCCGTGGATCCGCGGCGGAATGCCTTATTTGGCCACGGATCCGCGGCCGTTTGATGGGCTCTTGGGCTCAGTTTCTAAGGGCTGCTTCATGTTACTTTTTCCTTCTATTTTCTTCACTTGGTTCTTCAGAATTTTTTCTAGTTTCTTCCAGATTTACACGGTGCAGAATGTTGTGGACTTTTACCGTTCGCTTCGTGTTGAAGTTTTGAATCTTGTGCTGCCTTCGTACTTTGTGCAATCAAACTATTGATTGATCTTCATTTGTTCCTTAAACTGTAGGCGGCATCATAAAGATTCTTCTATTTGTTAGTTGTAGTCTCACTTTTGTAGCGTTTTTTTCACCATTTTCACTGTATTGTTCCGAGAACCTGTAACCTACAACTATTTAGCAGACATGGATCAAAAGCACCTATATATTTTCAATATGATTAAGAATGGGGAATATAATAATGCAAAATTCTGATATGAACAACGAGCTTCACGCTTCATCCTCTTGAAATGTTGTCAGTGGGCGACATAATCCTGCCACCAGTTTTTAAAGGCGTTGCACTTTTCAGTAGAGTGCGCAATCCTCTGATGGTATAAGCAGTAATTTGGATGTACATCATCTTCGTCAAGGTGTATCCCACCAGGAGTGTATCCTTCGGAGGGTGGCAGCTTCATTCCCATTGACATGGCTTTGGCGAACCGTTTCCTCGTCTTAAGTTTTCTTTTGTTTGCGGCGGATTTGCTTTGATCTGGTGGGAGTGTTTTAACCCTTTCGTCCAGCCGTTGGCGTTTGTCTTTTTCGAATATGGCCATTTCACGTTCCCGATCGGCTTTGCTTTGCTGGCGGGCTGCGTTCAGCAGCAGATCGATCATCTTGTCAGACGGTTCCAAGGGTTTCGGTTCGGGATCTGCCCCTAATTTCTCTGCATCAGGAGTTTCTTCACCATCTATTGACGAGTGAGAGATCACGTGGCAGCTTGCCACATAATCCTCAGGTTCATCTGACGAGTCTTCTCCCTCATCTTTGTTGCCATCTCTGTTTTCAAGGATGTGGTTGAGAAACTCTTGGAGTGTGACCGGGGTTCGCGCCTTCTGATTGTATTCCTCCAGCGCGTCAATGTGTTTTTGCAAGTTCGTGCCCTTGTCATCAAGCTTCACGGGCTTTTTGGTCTTCTTCTTCTTATTTGAAGATTTTGACGGCTGGGCATGGGCATTTTGACTATCGTTACCAATTCTTGGCGTCGAGCGCAGCTTCAGCATTTCTTTAATGACTTCAGGCTCCAGCGGACTTTTCCTCCTGATCGCCGGGCATGTTTGAAGATCCTTCAGCATTCTTTTTGTTTTGGCTGAAAGAGCGACCTCCCCTGGAGCTTCTTCTATAAATGAGCATGATGCCCCCGATGTGTCTACCCTTTTAGGAGTGTGCGGCTAAGGCGGGCTTACTTTCCAATTCTCGGACAGTGCAAATTTGCCCTGTTGGTATTGGTCTTCAATCCAGCCTTTAAAGATGAAGCAATCTTCGATTGGATAGCCTACTACTCGGTGGTAAGAGCAGTAATTGGGATTGTTGACGTCACCTGGCTGCAATGGGCGTCTCGGATCCGGTAGAGTGATGAGCCTGTTGTGCACAGCCAGTTCGAACAGTCTCTTTGTTTTATCCCGAGGGAATGAGTAAAGACGCTTTAACTTTTCGTTGATAAATCGTTGTCTGTCGTTTTGGCGATCATCTGCTTTTAGACCACTTGGCTGTTGCTGAACATTGGCGACAAAGGTCACTTTCCCTTTCCCCTTTTCATTTTGGAGCTCTGTTTTTGAAGAGGACGGCCTGTAGCCCATCTGGTCCATCTGGGCCAGCTTGTCTATCAGGGCCTGGAAGGTGGTCGTCTTAAAGAACATCATGAACTGTGATATGGTCTCCTGCGGATCGAGGATACCCACGAACATGCCTACTGCAGGAGCTTCTTCGATGCGTTGTTCGCATTTTGACCATAGGTTCCGCCACCGGATTGGATACTGCACCCATGTCTCTCCTGGCTTCATCCTGGCATTGATCAACGCCATGATTGGGGTGCGCTCGCTAGTGCTCGCGAAACACTGTGTAAACAGTAACTCCATTTCTGCAAATGTGTTAATGGAGTCGTTCGGGAGCTTGGAATACCCTTCAAACGCTGTCTCCGACAAGCTGCCAACAAACTGGCAAAGCAGCAGTTTGTCGTCATCCCCAGTATTACCGTATAAGGCTCTGAATTGAGCAACGTGCTAGTGTGGATTGCCCGTCCCTTTATACATGTGGAATTTAGGGATCGTATATCCTGGCGGGTACTTTATTTGATCGTACCAACCCGGATAGGGTCGTCCAGTCTTAACGATTTGGCCAGCCGCTTCACTTGCCTGATGAGCTCGTATCTGTTGAGCTATATAGTCATCCAGAGCGGCTTTGGAGATCGTCTCCTTTTTAGCCGTTGATAGAGCCGGAAGAGGGATCGATGACTCCCCTCTATCGTCTCCAAGGACAATCAGAGGGTCTTCAGCTGGAGGATCCGGCTGTATCATCATCCCAACCATATCTTGGAATAAAAGCGCCATTCGTTTTATGTTGGCCGCTAGTTCCGCGGCTTCTCTATCTTTCTTTTCGAGGATTCTGCGGAGGAACTCAGCATCGGTTTCATATTCTTGACGCTGTTCCGACGACGTCTCCGGACTTTCTTTTGGCCCAATGAGTGCGGCCATCTGTGTTAGCATCTCCTGGAGCTTCTGTTGTTGCTCCTAAGTTTTTGTTACCGATCGGGTGAGTGGTCGATGACCCATGGAGATACGGCTATCCTCTTTCCCGGATGCCATATAAACAGTGTGCAACACCATGCCCCCAGATTTGGGGCGTTTGGATTCAGTGCCTTTGAGCTTTGTCACAGACAAGGGGATTTTCTCTGACCTTCTTCTTTTGTGAGCGGTCGAAGTTGAGAGGGCCGTTGCAGCGAGCATCCAAGTAGACGACACCTTCTGTGGTGCGACAGGGTTGTCCTTCTCTTGCTGAACTTTCATCTTCTTCGGTCGGCGGGAGTAGTCTTGGTTGATCACCGAGTCTTGGACCTGTCGCCAGACCTTATGAATTTTAGAGGACAGCCGCTGAGAGGGCTACTCCAGCCTTGTCTTTGCAGCATTCTCCACAGGTAGAGGAGATCTTTTTAGCACGGCAGTCGGAGAGTTCTTGCGGACCCTCCTGAGTGGTTCAAAGCTGTTCCCAGTTGGAACAGCAGCATCAACTTCCACCGTTGGAACTGACGGGGTAAATCCAGATGGAGAATTGCCCCCAGCTTTTCTCACTCGGCGCCAGTGGCGACGTCGAGCATGCCTTGCGGACGGGACCACCTCTGCTGTTGGATGAGCTTCTTTGTGTCCCCCGCTCTCATGAGGGGTTGCTGTTGGTGCTAGCCTATCGAAGACTGACGTCCGCTGAGAGGGAATGATTAATCTTGAAAAGACCGACTTTTTGGCAGCGGAAGCAGCCTTGGTTACTTCGCCTAGAGCGGGAGCTGGAACAGCCAGTCTGGCGAAGACCGACCCCTTAGCAGGAGAAATCTCTCTGATGACTTCGTTCACTGGAGCAGGGATGGCTATCCATTTCGGGATAACCCTCTTAGGTAATGCGGGCTTCTTCATGGGCCCATGGGAGCTTTGGCCCAGTCTGTTAAAGACTGAGGCGTTAGATTTGGGCAACCCGTTGAGAGGGGCCACGATACTTGCAAGTCGATCGAGGACCGACTTCTTTGGAGCTTCTTGCGATGGCACTGGGGCGTTAAAGCTCATTGGTGGAAGCATGGTCCCAAAGGACAGTCCAGTGGTGGCCTGAGTCACCTGTTCTACTGGCATCGCGAAAATGGAGGCTGTTGGAGGCCCGTAGGTCACTCCTCCTGCGAGGACGGAGCGGGAGTTGTTGCAATTGTTGCAGCTGGAGCAGTTAGAATCCATTGATCTTCTTTTTCTTCATGGAGCAAGACACCAAATCTTAGTACCTCAAATCCAAGGGCGACCATATCAAACCGCGATTCGTTCGCGAAAATGACACACGAAGTGTGGAGTGGAAAGAGGAAAAGGTTCCACCGGGCGTGCCAGAATCTGTTTTCCGCCGAAAACGGGAGACGGAACCGCGTAGGTCGTCTTGCCTGAATTTGGGGGCAGATGCTATTTGGATTTATCCGTCCACCTCTCCGAAGATGCCAAGGTGATTTATGGCACCATGTATCGAAAGTTTAGAGGGATGCGGCCGATGTAGCAGACTTCGTCAGATTCCCCCTCGTTTGAGGAGTTTTTGATTGTGGGGACGCTCTTCCCTACAGGCGCAAGCCCCTGCAGTTAATTACGCTACCGCATCGTGGCAACAACTTTCTCCTTCTCCAGATGGTCACTCTGTGTCGTGTGTGTTTGTTTTATTTTCGGTTGCCCGTGGATTGTATACGGAGACTAATTTATGTTGTTGCCCGTAGGGCGTGGATTAGTCCAAATCCGTATTTTCTTATATTTGGTTTTTGGGTTCGGTTTAAGGATCATTAATCTCATTTAAGACTAAGATCAACTTAAACGTTTGTTAAGGATACGTTAGTCTACTTTTAGACTAAATCTACCCAACAGGATCATTTAGATCCAACAAAAGAGCATTTAGACTCTATTGTTTTAGTTTAGGGACATTGCAGTCCAGAAGTTTAAAGACATCATAGTCTGTGATAGTTTAAAAACATCATAGTCTGTAAAGTTTAAAGACATTATAGTCTATGAGTTTAAGGACCTCACAGTCCATGGTAGTTTAGAGACATCACAGTCTGTAAAGTTTAAGGACATCATAGTCCATGATTTTAAGGACCCCACAGTCCGTAAAGTTTAAGGACATCATAGTCCATGAGTTTAAGGAGGACCCCACAGTCCGTGGAATGTCTGGTTGTCGGGACCCGTCACCTCTCTGAAGACGTTGAAGGATTACAACAACACATATCAGAGGAGTGAAGAGA
The DNA here is from genome assembly GCA_030015575.1 of Agapanthus africanus. NCBI lineage: Eukaryota > Viridiplantae > Streptophyta > Magnoliopsida > Asparagales > Amaryllidaceae > Agapanthus > Agapanthus africanus. Next base: position 176,880,104 of record CM057338.1, on the reverse strand, counting down.
TGTACCCTTGAACCAATATTGTTTGGGAGATCTGTAGTTAAGTTTAGGACTAAGTTTAAAGATTTATGAGCATATGGGCTCAATTAATCTGAATTAGGGATCTATGGCCAACTTGGGCTCGGCCCATTCGGTTAAAATGTTAGACATTTAATTAGGCTCGGTCCCTTTTCATTTAACAATGCTGAGCATTGGTTTGGGTTCTGACAACCGTTTTTGTCTTTATTGAGTGTTGAGAACTCATTATAGCTCTGGGTTTTATTTAAAGAACAGTTTATGTTCCCTCAGCGCACACGTGAGGAGCACGTGGTGCACTTCGCTCTAAGCGCCAGTCAATGAGCGCAGAGCGCTTCTGTTAAGTAGCGCACACGTGAGGAGCACGTAGCGCGCTTGGCGCTGAGCGCCAGTCAATGAGCGCAGAGCACTTCTGTTAAGTAGCGCACACGTGAGGAGCACGTGGCGCGCTTGGTGCTGAGCGCCAGTCAATGAGCACTGAGCGCTTCTATTAAGTAGCGCGCACGTGAGGAGCACATGGCGCGCTTAGCGTTGGTCACCAGATTTGGAGCGCTAAGATGCTTCTTATAAAGTAGCGCACACGTAAGGAGCACATGGCGCGCTTGGCGCTGAGCACCAGATAATGAGCGCAGAGCACTTCTGATCAATTTCGTGATCTGAGAAATAAGTTCCCACTTACAAGAGACTTTGCCTCATGGTTCTAAGAACAAAGTTCTTATTTTTATAGGAGATGTTACAATCTCTTCTATTTTCTTTTGTGAAAAACTTTGTCTTTGTAAATCTATGATCTGAAGAGAATGAAATTCTTCTCCCCCCTTTTTATGATGAGATGCTATGATCTCTTTTTGTGACAGAACTCTGTCTTATAGATCTATGATTTGAAAAAGAACTATGTTCTTCTTCCTTGATGAGATATTTTTTATCTCTCTATTTTTACCTTGAAGAAAAGTTCTTCTTCTCAGGGCTTGCTCTTTTCTTTGAAATTTCTCAAAACTTGTGGGGGGGTCCTCTTCTGCAAGACTTGAAGTCTTGGGGCCTTTATATAAAGTAGGCTGATTTGTTGAATCAGTTAAAGAGATCTTTCTCTGATTGATTTGGGGATATTTCTCCACCATTGGATCTTTGATCCTAGGGCTTCTGTTCATCAGAAGGCAATTTTCTTGTTTTTAACAAGATTGGGAAAACCTTTTCCCATACAGAACTTATTTTGTATCTTGGTGATTTTTAATCACCATTGGATCTTTGATCCAACAGTGCACTAATATTCAGAGATAATTTGATGACTTTTAGTCATCTTTATTGGATCTTTGATCCAAGGGTAGGAACATTTAGTTCCAGCTCTAGCGCTCTCGTGCTTTGCACGTGAGCGCTACATCAGAGTCTTTGACTTTAGGTGCTAGGGCATTTAGCGCCAGCGCTCTCGTGCTTTGCATGTGAGCGCTGCATCAGAGTCTTTGACTCTTAGTGCCGGCGCTGTTAGCGCTTGCGCTGCTAGCGCTAGCGCTCTCGTGCTTTGCATATGAGCGCTGCATCAGAGTTTTTTACTCTTAGCGCTGGCGCTGCTAGCGATGCTAGCGTAAGCGCTCTCAGGCTTTGCACGTGAGCGCTGAATCAGAGTCTTTGACTCTTAGCGCTGGCGCATTTAGCGCGAGCGCTTTTATGAAGCGCTGCTTCATTTCAAATTTCAAAATTTGAACAAAGCTTTGCTCTGATTGGGGGAAGCAATACTCTTCTTATGCATTCATTGATTTGGGCATGACTTATGACTATAATTGTAAATTAGATTACGTGGGGTGTTGAGGTGGTTTAAGTGTGAATCCAACGAAATCTCAGGAGTCCCCGTAGTACATGAATCCATGAATACTAATACATACAATCTATCATGAGGGTCCGTATTTCCAAACCTCTGGGTGATAGCATGTTGGGTTAGGAATACTTCAACACTATACTGAAGACCTATTACTAACACTCTTGATTCAGGCACGTGGTTCCTTATCCCTGGACGATAGCATGTTGGGTTCAAGAACACTCCTGAGATTGGTTGAAATTTACTCTTGGACCGACGTTAAATTATTTGACCATAGTAGAGACCTTTTAAGACACATTATTACTTGCTTCATGTTCACCAACACACTCTTATCACCTGCTTAGATTAACCAATTGTATATTTAAATCGAACTGCCATGTTACTTAGTTTCTATGTTTAAATAATTGATCATACTTGTATTATAACTGTCTACACATCATCACAATTCATCATTAATCCATTCTTGGGGACTTATCGAGCGCAAGTTCGCTGATGGGAATTTCATACATTTTTGTTTCTTTTGAATGTTTGTCAGATAATCTAGAGACTGAAGAGGTAGAACCGACTCCAGAGGATTACAACCAGTTTGCACCTGATGCAGATCATTAATTTTCTTTTCAAATTTTCTTTTCAGTAAGCCACAAGTTTAGGATTTTATGTTTATATTTCTAGTTCAGATCTTTTGTAATCAGTATAAAGCTTATTTAAGTTGAATGTAAATAAAGTTATTTGTTGAAATTTCACTCTTTTATTATTCTTGTCTCATTTTATATTGCTTATATACGCTTAGCGTATTTGTTTCAAGAAATAACCTTCTCGGAATAAATATGTCTCGGATCTCGTCACGTGCTTGCTCCCGTCTTTTGGAAAGCAGGGCATGACAGGTGTAAATAGGTCTTTCGAATCAAACATAATGTTGATGGCTCAATTGAACGTTAAAAGGCATGTCTGGTTGCAAAAGGATACAATTAACAATAAGGAGTGGACTACACCGAGACATTTAGTCCATTCATCAAACCAACTACAATTCGGGTCGTGCTTTCTAGAGCCCCCTCCAACAAATGGCCAATTCGTCAACCCGATGTCAGCAATGCATTTTTGCATGGCAACTTACGTGAGGATGCTTACATGACCCAACCGTTCGGTTTTTCTAATGAAGTTCATCCAGACTTTGTATCTAAGCTTCATAAATCTCTATATGGCTTAAAACGGTCCACATGTGCATGGTTTCAACGGCTAGGTTTCTTTCTCATCAAACTTAATTGGCTTTCAAGGTTCAAAAACCGATAGCTCTTTATTAATTTATTCATCTAATGCCATTTGTGTTTATTTTTTGATAAATGTCAACAACATTTTAGTCACCGGTAATTCATCAAATGCTATTAATCGTCTCATTCAAAAGATTCGTCAAGAATTTTCTTTTAAGGATCTTAGTCTTTTATATTTGTTCCTTGGCATTGAACTGGTTAATCATTCGAAAGGAATCATGCTATCACAGCGAAAATATCTTCTTGATCTTCTTCGTCGCACAAATATGGAGGGAGTAAAGCCTGTTCAAACTCTATTATCTCACTCGATAAAACTCTCCAAAGCAAACGGCAAGTCACTTTCTGATTCTCAACTATTCAAAAGCATGGTTGGTGCCCTTCAATATGTTACTCTTACTCATCTGGATCTATCTTTCACTGTGAACAAAGTATGTCAATTTATTCAGTCACCAACTGATCAACATTGGGAGTGTGTGAAAAGAATTCTACGGTATATTAAACAAACTCTGTCACATGGTCTTCTTATCTCCAACTCTTCTACATCACTTTTAAATGCTTTTTCTGATTCTGATTGGGCCGGATGCTAAGACGATCGCAAGTTTATAGATGGATTTGCTATTTATCTCGATTCTAATCTCATTTCATGGCCCGTTAGAAAGCAAAATAATGTTGCTCGATCATCCACCAAAGCTGAATATCGGGCGTTAGCGAATATAACGGCTGAACTCGTTTGGCTCTGCTCTCTTCTTCGTGAGCTTAATATTTCATTTTCTTAACCGTCTATTTTATGGTGTGATAATTTGGGTTTTACATATTTAACGGTAAATCCATTATTTCATGCTCGTACCGAGTACATCGAAATAGATTTTCATTTTGTGTACGATTATGTGGCAAAAAAAATTTGCAAGTTCAATTTATTTGTTCCAAATATCAAATAGCCGATGTCATGACAAAGCCACTCATAGGACCCTGTTTTGCATTTCTAAGAGACAAGCTGCTAGTCTACTCTAGAGATCCTCTAGCTTAAGAGGCCATGTTGAAGATATCAAAGCTAACAAATTTTGTTGGAGTTTGTTATTGAAGATTGTGAAGATAAGTGTGTAGGAGATATTCAAGCTACAAATCCTTAACTGTATAACCATGTAACTAGATCTATCTTATAGCATTTGTTAGCTACATTATTACTTCTTACAATCTAACTAATGATATTTTATTAGTTGTAACAATGTAATCATCATGTATAGTGTGTGTGTGTGTGTGTGTGTCAATGGAGAACCCAAAACAAAGGCAAAATGAAATAATATCAACCCTTGATTTGGGTTTTCCATTGATAAGAATATATATACTATACATGATGATTACATTGTTACAATTAATAAGATATCATTATTTAGATTGTAACCAACAATTTTGTAGCTAACAAATCCTAAGAGATAGATTTTGTTATATAATTATATAGTTAAGGATTTGTAGCTTGTATATCTCCAACACACTTATCTTCGCGATCTTCAATAACAAACTCCAACAAAGTTTGTTAGCTTTGATATCTTCAACACACCCTCTCAAGCTAAAGAGTTTCTAGAGTAGACTCGCAGCTTGTATCTTAGAAATACAAAACGGGTCATATGAGTGGCTTTGCCATGACATCGGCAATTTGATCTTTGGAACAAATCAATTGAACTTGCAAATTTCTTTTTGCCACGTAATCGCACAACAAAATTCTTTTTGCGCATAATCGCACACGAAATGAAAATCCATTATTTCATGTTTAGATCATGTTGGATATAGTGCCCTCAAGGCAATTATTATGATTGCAACTAGACGATTATGATAATTGAGAGAGGATCTATACGGGTAGAGCAGTCTTAATTGAAATGATAGTATACTATCTGGTTTGTCTTCATCGTTGATGAAGCTCATAGAATTGTTGCTTGAAAACCAGTATTATGATGACGATCATATATATGGGAGCTGAATTGTCCATAACCACATCCTTAAATGTCCCTAGTCATGCGAGTATCGAGACTGGGTATCGATATTATGGAGTAGACTATTGTATATGTTTCTAGACCCTGACGAGGGGCGGTGGCCGGTCTCACAAGCCATTGGTTGTGTCACCTAAAATAGTATACAGGTGCTCACTGGAAGTGGGTACACCGGACGGACTCGCCGAGAACTTCTAAATGGTATTATATCTATCATCAGATGGAAGTTCTCAGATGGAATGAGTATAGGTTAGTCCTTTGACCTGAGATCGTTATTTGTCTCGTGTGAGTTCCCACTTTACTTTGATTACCACCCTACCACAGCTTAGAGGAGTCATGCAAACAGGTTTTAGTTGGGTACAGTCCCGAGCCACATGGAGGCAGTGGTCGATAGTCAGGGATTTGTCTCTCTTGATATTAGGAGTCGATGACGCGTTGTGTTTAGTCGGCTATTACTAGAAATTCGTAGCCACAGAGGATGAGATTTATTGATGGTTGATCAGTAATATCTATGTTGGTGATGAGCTTGATTCAGACATAAGTAGAGGTCTGACGTTATCCATCCCCTAGACTTGATATACGATACTTTTTGATGAAGAGACCGGACTGTACGGAGATTGTCACATTCAGACTCAGTAGTGTAAGGACGTACTTGATTGTCGATAACCATTTCGACAAGTACCTGGCTAGCCATTACGTACAGCTAGTGCCACTGACGTGCTTGGGGATAAACCCACTGTCAGCGTATTATTGAGTCTTTAGAGTCCCTCACAGAGGGTTTTACCCGGTTCAGACGATAAATGTAGAAGCCGTACGTTGGTACGTGTAAGGGTCCGATTAAATACGTATACGGGATACACGGATTTTAATCGGACGGTTGATAATACTAGCCGGCCTAGGATTAAGCTGGATTATTAAATCGGGTTTTGATTTAATAATTTATATATATATATTTTTGATATATATATATATATATATATTAGTATTATTTTTCACTATTCATTTTCTCTCTTTGGTGCTATCCGCATTTTTATACGGATACACGTATATATAGCGATACGTATAGGGGATGAGGTATTCCGTATTTATACGGGAATGATACTAGAATAAGGACACCACATATTTGATTTTCATTTGGAAAATCAAATCGGAAAATGAGGTGGAAATGAGGTGACATGAGGCATGATTGTGCATGTAGAAATTATGGTTTTGGTTTTAATGTATGCATTTATTGATGTATGGTTGCACTATTGAACCATGATGGTAAAAAGCAAAGCCATTTATCTTTTCTACACTTGTTAGTTTTTCCATTCTACATTCATGTTAATGCTTCATGGCTCAATACTTAGCCATTTTCTTATCTCTTTTCATTCTTCTTCTTGCTCTCTTGAGCATGGATTTTTGAGAGAAAAATTAGTGGAAAATTCCTATATCACCCACAATACATCCTTAACAAATTTAGATCGTCGGTCAAAGCCTTTTTCGGTTTTCCTCGGGTGGATCTTCATCGGCGAGGGTGGTCGCATTTCAAGCGCATTCCTAGTATCTACGAGCATGGATGGGTTTTCCACAATTACACGGACACGTGTTGAAGGTTGTATATCTATACCCTTACATGTTTAGTTTGCTAGTTTAGGTGCATAGATCAAATCATTAGGTTATACGTGTTTGGTGCTCGCGTAAAATTTTTGTTATCGCTTCCGTCTCGGCCACGGCTTCCGCAGCGTGGGCACCCAACTCCAAAATGGTATCAAAGCCACTCTATAAATCTTAACTGCCTTGTTAGCACTAATTTAGAGTTTCGATCGACGGAATTTTTATGATTCGCATTTCCAATTTACCGCTTGTTGTTCGAATTTTAAATTTATTCAAAAAATTGTTCATATTGAATTAAAATTATGTGGAGGCAAAACTAGAGACCAGAAAGAAATTTAGGCACCTAAGCCTAAAATTCAACCGCTAAACTGGCGCTAAATGTGCCATTTGGCCGCGGATCCACAGTCCAATTTTGGCCATAGTGGCCCAAATTTTTTCTAGTGCTCTAATTTTTGGAAATATGGTTTTTTGAATATTTGTTTTAGGTCCGGATTTGTTTAAGTACTGGTTTATACTTGGGGCCAATGCAGAAAGTTTTAATCGATCGAAATTTTAAATTCATGGTTTTCAGTGTATTTGTTTGTTTTTGCGACCATGAATATCATAGCGCGGTATAATCTGACTGGTTGTTATATGTATAATCAGACGGATTTACGAACATGATATTTATGTTGATGTTTTGTGTTGCACTGATCTTTTGGATGGATTGTCGTGATGGATTGCCTTGTGTGCAATATTTAAGGTACAGTTCAGATTCAATTGTATATTCATTATTGCGGGGCAAGCGTCCAACATATGGACTGTTGTTTCTGCCAGTCTGTATATTTTTTATTAGGGCAGACCGGGTTGAGGTCGATATCACCATTGTATATATTTTTCTTTTCTGTACTAGGATTACCCCGCGGAGGAGTGCTCGAATAACCGGGTTCTAAATGGCAACAGGCCCGCATCTCATGGCGTTGAGACCGCGAGGCCTTACTCTAGAATTAGCGGGCTATTCGCCACACTTGTAGAGGGCATAGGTTGACCCATGAAGGGGTGCTCAAGTTACTGGATTCCGTGAAGTGCTGGGTAACACATTCACTTTATTGATTGGGGTTGTCTCACTTCCAGGATTGGTGGGTAACTTGCCACACTCGTAAGGGTCTAGGTTCTTCATTGAACTGACTATCCACACGACCAGGGAACGTCGCGTCTTATTTATAGCTCAAATGAAATGCGGGGCTCCTATATTATTCGCTATTCCATATTTTTGTTCGCATGCCTGTGATGATTTTTATCTGCCTTTGATGACTATTATCTGCCTGCGATATTGATATATATATATATATATATATATATTATATTTAGTAGATACTTCTATTTTTCATCCACGCTAGTTCTGCCCCCACTCTGCCGTTAGTTAAGTAACCCAACGGTGCATGACGGGGCCCCGTGACGAATGCGAATAGCATATAAAAGCATGCGGTTTTGGTTGTTTCTTTTGTGGCTTAGAAACTTAAAATGATGGGAACGCATTATCTGAATAATGCAAGGAAAATAAACCTAAATGATATTGTCGGAACCAATTTTAAGACTACTCGATTTTCTTCAAAACTTATTGTCGTATTCTTTTGGTTTGCATAGAGATATTCGGTTAGGAATATCCCGCATCTCATTCTATGAGGGAAGAGCCTTGATCCCTTCATTGGGAGTTCGCTCTTAAGCAAAGATTTATGTTGCTAGTTTTAAAAAGCGGAGCTTAAACTACTCCATTTTAAATCCACTCGAGTTCCTTCAACGATATCAAGTTCATTACGTTAAATGTTTTTTTGCCAAAAATCAGCCGTAGCCCTCCGTCATTTCAGATAAGTAGAAAATAGTATTCGTGCTATATACGTTGGTCTCTATCAAGGCATAGTGTACGGTAGCTAAATGTTGCTTATCTGTTGCATTTTGATGCGATTAGTTAAGACAGTCGCATAGCCACGTTGGTCTCTATCAAGGGCTTATGCGGGTGGGTCTAAGTTAAGTCAGGACAATGACGGGTCGAACTTGACTTGCGACTTCTGGTACATTGGTCTCTATCAAGACCATATGACCCTAAGGGCAAAAACCATATCGGGAGTTTCAAACATATAGGAAACTTGCCAAGTCTGTGCATACTTTCTGGAGTGTGGTAACTTTGGTCATCTTTCGTTAAAGTTATCACACAATGATAGTTGGGTCCCGATTTCCACTGATGAGTATGTATTACTCCTCGGAAGATTTTTCACTTCACAATTAGCTAACCTATTAGGTGTCTAGAAAGTATTAACGAGATTATGCCTCTACGGAAGCGGGGTTATTAATTGGGTCCGTGCGAAAGCACGGCGGACCTCCTTCGGAGTACCAACAATGACCTGGCTGAACGGTTAGCAAATTTGTAAAGTGTATATGATCCCGACCAGTTCTCCTTTTAGGGTTTGAAAGAGAATTCGAGGAAACTGTGGGAGCCATCCTGATTAGATAAAGTGAAAACTAATTTAATCTTGATAGAGTACACGCTGAGTGTTGCTTTTCTCTCTCTTTCTGGTACAGCAACCCATGACTTACCTTAAGCTAAAACTCATGAACCAAATTGACCGAACCTTTTTATAGACTTTGGCTTTGGCTTGTCTTAATTCGTGACAAAGTCACATATGTCCCTGCCACTCCTACTTTCCCCTTTGAATCTCTTCAGAATACTTCGTATCACTACGATGATTTATATTGCTTGGAACGACCATCGTATAGTTACATACGAACTCAAAGAAATTACCTCGGTCGAGAATGGCCACAGGTTCTGGAGAAATTGAATAGGATTATTCGGCTGTTTCTTCCCTTTACCTTCTCTCAGGTTGCAAGAGCTCCTTGTATTAGGAGAGTACACCTATTACGCTTATTGGATAGTCTTCTTCCAAACCTTAGGCTGGTGCCGAATGATAGGGAAAGAAGAAAACCAGTTAGCGCAAGCACAATGTACAGAAGGTAAGATGTAGAGACATATAAAGGAATTGAAGTGAGGGTAAAGAAAATTGTGACTACTGTCGTGAATCTCGATAATAGAATAGGCATTGCTAGGAATACTTGGCTGTCCCTATGAAACATTTTCATGTTTCAGATTTTCTGTATATTTGTAAAAGTGAACTGTTTTCCCAATCAATTCTGACTCCAGGATATGTATTTACCAGATTTGGATCTCACATCAGTATGGTGTTACAGATGCTGAGTAGGAGTAGAATATTGGAAAATGGGCAATTTAATCCTCAATATCGGAATTCGTTGCAATTGGTAATATTGGATTAAATCGTCTGGTTTTGCCTAACGGCAAATATTTGGTTACGAATAACCGTTGTTATGCACCAAATTTTAAAATGAAATATCCATTCCTTTATTTTATAAAGTGATATATACATTTTGAAAATTGTGTTATAAACATTTACCTTTGTCAGTTAAGCATAAGGTAAGGTGCATTGAATAACGGTATAAGACATTCTTAACCAAGATACAGTTTTTAACTTACAGTATATGGAGTTTGAGTTAGTATACTTTTGGAACTTATACATGAAAATGTATGTTGTCCGATATCTTTCAGGACAAGGGGTTGTCGCTCTTACTTCATTCAGGTTTACCTATGACTTCTCTGGTTTTAGACACGCATTCATTATAATGCAAGGTCCAAAGATTTTGAGAAGTTTGTAGGTATAAGAATAAAGTAGAGAACCATACGTAGGAAGTATCAAGATTCTTCGAGTTGATCGAAAATTTAGATACTTAAGCTAGGTATTCCATCACGGTATTGAGAATTTTATTCTTGATCATCCGTGAGTACGCTCATTGATGAGTAATGCTGTATTGACCTTTTTCCATTAGATAATATGCACTAGAAACAGCTGCATGATATTTAAATCTGGTCCCATCTAAATTAGTGCCTTGATTCTATATGGATATAGAATGGTTACAAATCTTGAGGATGTTAAGATATGGAGTTATCCGGTTTCTGTTTAAAAGCAGAATCCGGACAAACTCAAGGCATGCTTCTGTAATGGTGGTTTGTGGATAATCCTAAATATTCGCTAGGATTTTGTTTCCTACAATTTTCAAGATCAATAGTTCCATTTTTCTTGACTTGTCATCTTTTATAAAAGGAATCTTTTTGCAAAAAAAACTTGTGGGGGTATGGTAGAATTGGAAGTGATTCCAGAACCATAAACGGTTATTGAAAATTTAGTAGAACCTAAGTATTCAATTGGACTTGATAAATCATTAGCCACTCCGCAGATTAAATAGGTGACCTCAGCCACCTGAGAGATACTTCAGTTTTCTCGTAGACGGTGACAGGGAGGTCGACATCATGGCAATGATGGCCTTACTAGTTATCAGCAGGTCCAAAGAAGTGGTAACTTCCAGATGACCAGATGCTTCATATCTAAGATGGACTCCACGCACTTCAGTAAATTATGGATTTTGGACTATGATGGGTGCTCCTGAAGGGGTAAAACCCATTAGCAGCAAGTAGATCTTTTGAGATCTGTGCAGGTGGAAAGGTACTAACCTAATAAGACTAGATTTGTTGTAAAGAGTTTTCATCAAATACTCGCTGTAGATTGTAATGAGACTTTTATTTTAGTGTCTATGCTGAAGTCCATATGGATATAACCTGACATTGCTGTTCCCCCTAATTGTTATTAGCATGTTGTATGAAGTGGTAACTTTCAGGTGACCGGATACTTCATACCCAGATGGATTCCACGCACTTCAGCAAATCATGGATTTTGGGCTTTGCTAGGTGCTCCTGAAGGGATGAAACCCATTAGGAGCAAATAGATCTTACGAGATCTGTGTAGATAGAAAGGTATTAACCTAATAAGGCTAGACTTGTCGTAAAGAGTTTTCATCAAATACCCGCTGTGGATTGCGATGTTACTTTTACTTCGGTGTCTACGCCGAAGTTCATATGGATATGACTTAGCGCTGATACAGTTCTTGGCTATGATATCTGGCATGTGGATGATTATAACGTCTTTCCAAATGAAAATTTGGAAGTGCACGTATATATGACTCTACCAGAGGGTTATCGTAGCCAGTGGGAGCAGCGGAAGGTGTACATGTTGCTTATGTATATTTGTGGACTAAAGCATGGATAGCGGAGACGGATCATCTGTTTTGATGTGACAGTCAAAGTGACTGACTTCATCAAAACAATAGATGAACCTAGTAAAACGGATATAGGGAGTATTTGTTTCCCCAATATATTTAACCAAATAAAAGAGCAAAGATCTGTTGAATTTAATGAGGCAGCGCCTCACGTGCTCTCCATGAGTGCGCCAGCGTCAGAGCCAATCTTATACGATTAAATCCTATGGTGGCGTCTCACGTGTTCCTCACGCGGACGCCAATGTGCAAAGCACAGAAGAATTCATAAGAGTTAAACTCTTAGATGGCGCCGCACGTGCTCCTCACACGAGCGCCAATGTGCAAAGCACACAAGAGTTCATTACATAAGAGTTAAACTCTTAAATGGCGATGCACGTGCTCCTCACGCAGGCGCCAATGTACAAAGCACATAAATACCCATTATAAGAATTAAATTTTTAAGTAGCATCCACGTGCATAACACGTGAGTGTCAGCGTCCAGGTAGAATTAAAATTCTACAATACTCCCTGTTAAACAAAGCCGTTAGATAAAAAATCCAACAGAGATGATAAATCATCAAAATATAGAATTAAATTCTGTTGGAAGAAAACATTTCCCAAATCTTTCTAAAATAAGAAAGATACTCTCGGTTGGATCAAAAATCCAATTATAGAATAAAATTCTATTTTGGAATATATTCTCTCAATTTTTCTAAACAAGAAAGATTGCACTTTGTAAAACAGAGAACTCTTAGATTAAAAATCCAATGGTGATTAAAAAATCATCATTTTACAGAATAAATTATGTATAGGGGAAATTATTTCCCCAATCCTGTTAAAAACAAAAATTATATTCTATAAAAACAAAAGTCCTTGGATCAAAAATCCAATGGTGGGTAAAATTCCTCAAATCAATTAGAATCTCTTAATGAGATATTTTCTCAAAACTAATTAACAATTTGCCTTCACTATATAAAGGACCTGAGATTTCAAGTCTTAGGGGGACAAAAAAAATACAGGGAGAGGAAAAAGAATAGAGAATTCAATTCTCAAAGAAGAAGACCGTCCTTCTCAAAACCCTAGGCAAAAAAAAGATCAAAATATCTCAAACACATCTACAGGTTTAACGTTTTTTAAAGAATTTAGTTGTTTCTCTAGATCTGAGATCCACAAGACAAGTCTCCCATAAGTTGAGAATTTTCTCGGGAAGATCGTGTTCTTGAGAATCAAAAATTCAGAAAAGAACTAGGTCCAAAAGAAAAAACAAAAGGAGAAAGAAACCTATAAAAGAACTTAGTTCTTAAAGAAAAAATCGATCCTAGATCTTCAAAAAGTGAAGATTGTAGTGATCATTAATGGTCAAAATGCCATTAACAGAGATTTAATCTCTAAAAAAGGAAAAAATACCAGCGCCTCATGTGGGCGCCCCCTTTTAACAGCGCCTAGCGCCTCACGTGAAAGACACGCATGCGTCCAAAACAGAAGACCAGCGCCTCACGTGAAATACACGTGGGCGCTGAATAAAAGTGCTTAGCACATCATATGTAGCCAAAACGGCTGAGTGCTTAGCACTGATTGGGCAGCACCGAGCGCCACACGTGCACCTCATGTGGACGCCATAAAAAGTGCTTAGCACTTCACATTTAGTTAAAATAACTAAAAGTGCTCAACATTTATTAGGCAGCGCCCATGACTGATGCTTCACATGACATACATGTGAGCGTCAGAGCTCAAATAAGTGCTTAGCACTTTTACATGAAAAGAAAAGCGCTGAACAAACAGAGCCCAAATAAATGCTTAGCGCTTTTGAAAAGAAAAAGGCTAAGTAGACTTAGCCCAAATTGGCCATGTCTCTGAAATTTTCTCGCAGCTGAGTCCAAATACTCTTTTACTGGATCTTAAATAAAAATGATCCTTAAAATTTTGCAAAACTGATCTTAGTCTCAAATTAGACTAACGCATCCTTAGCAAGAACAAATTGAGCTCAAATGCTCACACATTTAAGTTGATCTTAATTTCAAACCAGATTAACTGTCCTTAAATAAACCTAAGCTCAAATCTAAAATATACGGTTTTGGACTAATCCGCGTCCTACGGGAGAGGACATAAACTAGTCTCCGTATACAATCCACGGGCAACAGAAACAAACAAAAATACTCACGACACGAAGTAAACTTCCGGAGTAGGAGAAAGTAGTTATCGCAATGCAGTAACGTAATTAACTATAGGGGCTTGCGCTTGCAGAGAAGAGCGTCCCCACAATCAAAAAAACCCTCATAAAATGAGGGGGAATCTGATAAAGTCTGCTACAACGGTCGCGTCCGTCTAGACCTCCGATATACGGTGCCATAAATCAACTTGGTATTTTCGGAGAGGTGGACGGTAAATCTAAATAGTATCTGCCTCCAAATGCAGGCAAGACGATCTATCCTAGTTCGTCTCTGTTTTCAGCGATGAACAGATTCCGGCACATCCGGTAGGACATTTTCCTCTTTCCACTGCATACTTCTTGTGTCGTGTTTCGCGAGCGAAATCGCAGTTCACGATGGTTGCCCTTAGATTTGAGGTACTAAAATTTGGTGTCTTGCTCCTGTGCAGAAGAAGAAAATCGATGGCTTCCCACTGCACCTCGTGCAACAGCAACACTCGCTCCACCCCAGCCGGAAGAGTGACCTATGGGCCCAACGCGGCCCCTATCTTTTCAATGCTAGTGGGGAAAGTAATGCAAGCCACTCCTGGGTTGTTCTTCGGGACTATGCTCCCACCAGTAGGTGTCGGTACTTCAACGCCGCAAGAAGAAGCTCCCAAGACGTCGGACTTCGATTGACTGGCAACCACAGTGGCCCCTTTCAATGGGCCGTCCGAATCTGGTGTCTCAGTCTTCAACAGGCTGAGCAAAAACCTAAACGGGCCTGCAAAGAGGCTCGTAATACCTAAAGGGACTACCCTAAAATGGATATCCCTCCCAACTCCTTCTATAGGAGAAACCGTCAAAAGTGCTTCCCCCATCAGAAGATCGGTCTTTGAAAGATTGGTCATTCCTCCTAAAACTCTGTCAAGGACGTCAGTCTTCAACAGGTTGACGCCAACAGTAGACCCTCAGCAAAGCCAGGGGTACGAAGAAGCCGATTCCAAATTTGAAGCGGCCCCGCCTACAAGACACGCTCGACGTCGTCACTGGCATGGAGTGAGGAAAGCTAGGGGCAACTCTCTCTCTGGACTTACCCCACCAGCTCCATTAGTGGAAGTTGACACTGCTGTTCCAACCGGGAACAGCTTGATCTACTCAGGAGGGTACACAAGAACTCTCCAAAGGCGGTGCTAAAGAAATCGCCCACGTCTGTAGAAACTACAGTGCAGGCAAAGACGGAGCGCCACCATCAACGGCTCTCCTCGTAAATTTACAGAGTCTGGCGAAAAGTCCTGGACTCCGTGATTGATCAAAACTACTCTCGTCGACCGAAGAAATTGAAGGCTCGACAAGAGAAAGACCGTCCCTCCGTCATACAGAGAGGGACTTCTTCTGCACAGGTGCCTGTTACAACGGCTCCTTCAACTCCGACCTCCCACAAAAGGATGAGGCCAGAGAAAATCCCACCGCCAGCGGAAAATTCCAAAAGAGATAGACTCAAACGCCCTAAGGCTGGGGTCATGATCGTACATACGGTCTACATGGCTTCAGGGAAAGAAGAAAGCCGTGCTTCCGAAGGTCATCGACCACAAACTCGGTCGCTGACAAAAGCTCAGGAGCAACAACAAAAGCTTTAAGAGATGTTGACCAAAATGGCAGCACTTACCAGGAAGAAAGAAAGCCCGGACATAATAGCCGAACAGCACCAGGAGCAGGAGACCGATACAGAGTTCCTGGGAAGGGTGCTTGAAAGAAAGGACAAGTAAGCTGCTGAGCAGGCTGCTAACATAAAGCAGATGGCTCTTTTATTCCAGGATATGGTTGGAATGATGATCCAGCCAAAACCCCCAGCCGAGGATCCGCCGATAATCATCGAGGATGACAGAAGGTAAATATCGAACCCTCTTCCGGCTTTATCGGAAGCCAAGGAGGAAACAATCTTCGAGCCTACTCTTGATGATTATATCGCTCAACAAATATGAGCTCATCAAGCTAATGATGCCGCAGGCCAAATCGTCAGAACTAGGCGACCGTATCCAGGCTTGTATGACCAATTTAAATACCCGCCAGGATATACGATCCCCAAGGTCCATGTGTAAAGGGGGACAAGCAACCTACATCAGCACGTCGCTCAGTTTAGAGCTCTGTGCGGCAACACTAGAAGCGACGAAAAACCGTTGCTTTGCCAGTTCGTTTGCAGCCTGTCAGAGACAGCCTTTGAATGGTATTCAAAGCTCCCAATTGACTCTGTGAAAACATTCACAGAGATAGAACTGCTGTTCACATAGCAGTTCGCCAGCGCAAGCGAGCACACCTTGATCACGGCATTAATCAATGCCAGGGTAAAGCCAGGAGAAAGCTGGGTCCAATATACGATCCGGTGGCGAAACCTATGGTCAAAGTTCAAATAGCACATCGAAGAATCCCCCGCTGTGGGCATGTTCATCAGGACCCTTGATCCTAAAATGATTGTGTCTCAGTTCATGACCTTCTTCAAACTAACGACCTTCCAGGATCTGATCGATAAACTGGCCCAAATAGACCAGATGGGCCACGGGACTTCCTCCTCAAGTAAGGACCCTCAAAATGCCAAGGGTAAAGGGAAAGCAGCCTTCGTCGCCAATGCTCAACAACAACCAAGTGGTCCAAAACCGGCTGCTCGCCAAAACAACACACATCCACGCCTATCCGTGGAAGAAAAGCTAGGACGCGCTTACTCGTTTCCTCGCGATAAGATGAGGAGACTATTTGAGTTGGAAATGCATAACAAACTCATCACATTGCCAGATGTCACAACCCAATTTAGGAATGCGACCGGCACTTAAATCACGCAATGTCTAAAAGCGTAACGTAAGTCAAGTAAGTTGACAACCTAGAAATCTAAACCATATAGATAGAAAGATATAACATTTTTTTAAGTTAATTTATTTCTGGAAAATTTCGACAGCACCTCCTTGTAAAACTAGCCCCGAAACAGGTACAATCATAACATAAATATAAAGCATCCCAAACGAGAACAACTCACGCCAAAAAGGGCGGAACACAACCACAACAGTTTATATATATATACACGACGCCGTAGCGAAGGAAAAGCAATAAGGAAGTGAAACCACATAAATAAAATAGCCGGTTCATACGAGCTCGATACCAGAGTCACAAAATAATACAAAACTGATCCTCACAAACTCGTCTCTAAGTCAATATACATGAAAGTGGTTGATGGAGAGTACTAGGTAAAATAAGATGTACAATGAGATCAAATGGATAACCGCAAAGCCACCCACCTATCAAAAATCATGACCAACAGCAGTGGTATCCGCAAAAGTAGATGAAATGAGTAGCCATGCTGCGACTATACTGAAGGTCAAGTCTGCAAAACACTGTGGCACAACGGGGATGAGTTGCCAACTCGTGAATAGAAAATAATATCGTACAGATAATCGCAAGCATGCATGAAAAGATATAATCTGAATATGCAATCTGATGGCATAACATAACAGTACAGATATGCAACAATCATAATCAAGGTACTCTACTAGGGTACAACAACTAATGAAACAATGCATATCAATAAATCCTGAGTATGGAATAACACATAAAATCTCATGTATCAACCATCATCATGGAAAACCGATGTCTATCAACGACACCCCAAATCCCAATATCTCAGGCACCGTCACGCTAATTGGCCCTCATATATATATATATCATCTCGTAACTCCAAGAAGGTATCCTCCAGATATCCGTCGAGTTTTATACAATCACCGGTAGGTAGTGTTCCCTGTGCCAGGCTCATCGTCTACACCACAAAAATCATTTCTTGTCCCGGGGTACCATACCGGGTCCACCATGTACCCGCAAACGACATCTGCCAACTCCTCAAATCGGGTCTCAAAAACAAGCTCGGAACTGAGAAAACTCATGGTGAACGTCTTGAAATGTCATATCAAAGAAACCACATTTTCTTTATAAGCAATATACGATATTTTCCCTTTCTAAATATAATCGCGGTTCTCAAATCCAGAAATCGCATAAAAATCAACACATCCATGCATATGTCCATGAAAACGAGATATGCAAATACGGAACAGTAATGTGAGCATATCAAGAGAAAACCGCTTTTTTAAGTATATCAAGTTTTCAAAGGTATCTTGCGGTTTCCCAAATCACCGAAGTCGAAATGCAACATCATATAAGAGTAAATATTTGGCTAGCAATATATGTATGTAAGCATGATGCAATTCATATGCACCATAGGACGATAATTAATATCTAACTGTAATTGATAAGGGAAGCGATGCAATATATGTTATCCATAGTAATTTCTATAGTGTGCATGTCATGGCAATTACTAATGGTGTGTGTGTGTGTGGAATACAATTTAGTACTCGTGCAATATAAACCGTTAGTAATGATGTAGTGTCCAATCAATACAGTATTAATGTACAGCAGATAATGGAATGTGCAAGATGATGTTTATGCACAATCAATTTATATACTAACAACATAGATTTATAACACTAAATCCAGCCCCCGACGCTTAGCGCCATATGGGCGATTACCCCGTAGATGTTAAATCTACTCACCGATAGTCTCAAGCTAGGTGAATCCAACCACCTCCTTCCCTTTCCTCGTAGCACCCGAAGTCCCCGCAATCGATCCTAATATCGCATCAAAACATAACAAATTTCAAATTAGAAACTTCCCGATAATACACGCAAACAATGCTTAAATCAACATGCCAACTTCCACAAGCTATTTAAGTGTTAGCTTAGTGGCAAAAGAGTGTAACGACACCCTAAACCAACCCAAATGCAGCTAACTATACGAAGTAAAAAAAAAACCGTGTCGGATATCCGTATCGCGCGTTGCCGAAACACTAAAAACTACCAAAGTGCTCCCAGATTTTACCTATAGTAAATATAGGAAAATCAAGTAGTACCAAACACCAAGAATTACCTACAGACACATACCCTAAAATCATAACTTCCCCGGTGCCTAAAAATCCGGCGACATCGGATTTCCTATGATTCTCGCCGGCCCAACTAGGAGTGGTGGGGTCCGGGTTTCAGGTGTACACTCAGGGCTTCTAACACAACACTACTACATTGTTAGATTTTACAGTAACTCATCTTAGTGATAGCAGATCACAGAGATACTAAAACATATACAAAAATATGATATTTGGACAAAATCATAACTTTAGTGTTTTAAAACTGAAACTAATAAGCATACAACTTCATTAGAGTCTAATAAGGGTATAAAGATCACTACCTCACCCAAAACTTGGGAAAATCCTAGATTTTCAATCCCCAAGTCATCACAAGGGCTCTAGCATGAAATTTTGTAAGTTGTGTGAGGTTGGATCAAGGTTGAGGCTTGGATTGTGATGAATTTAGATAAACCAAGTGGAGAACTTGAAGTGAAGTGAAGAAAAAGAGAGAAACTGAGTTGGGATTAAAATTTGAGAGAGTGAGGTGAGAATGAGAGATATTGTGAAGGGTTTGAGTGTAAGTGTGTGCGAGGTGAGTGTAGGTGAGTGTAAGTGGAGGTGAGTGTTACACTCACTCTCCTCTCATTAAAGGCCATTAAAGGCAGCCATGCTCCCTACACCTCAAGAATTCAATTCATCTTTCTCTTCTTCAATTCCATTTCTTTTAAATTAAAAAATAAACCTTTGTTTAAATAATAAAATTTGATATAGTGTTTAAATTTTCATAACTTGATAAAGATAGAGGGTTAAGTGTGCCATGACACCTCTTTATCCCCTAAACAACATGCATACGTGTGTGCACGTAAAATAAAATATTAATTAATTAAATAAAATACCGATACAGCACACGGATTGCCTATAGGTTAGAACCTATCGCCTCTCAAGCAAGAACAACCAAACAACCATTGTCGTTGACGTATAATTATCGAACGACGGAAACCTAACCCAAACATAACACGAAATCAGCAACTAAGGAATATATCCCAGATTTTGGCTCAAGAAATTGGGACTAAACAAGCAAGTAGAGGGGATAGGTTGTAGGGTAATTGAGCTACATGCAAAACCACAACACCAAATCCAACAGGGGGCCCGGCGACATCAAAAGAAAATCTGATCTCGTCGGCTGAAATAGGGTAGAATGGGTTCGTATTCTTGTGGTGTTTTTCTACTAGTCTATCTAGGTTAATGGTCTTGTTTGATTTTCTTAAAAATACTCCAAATAGCTCCAGATACCCTGTAGGCAATAAGCTTTCACAAAAACCAATACGGGAAAATTTTAACTTCGTGAATCAGTTTCTAAAATAATTATTAGTTAAATTTCATTAAAACTCGTATTATCGCTTAGTTAACACTAACCGTATTCTAAAGTGTTACACCAGACCCACGGCGTCCACCGCAACTCGGCGATATCAACAACCCTAACTACTGCTTCTATTACAGAATGGTGAGCCACCCAATTAAGGATTGCTACATCTTCAAGAGCTGGGTCGAGGACCAGTACCAACAGGGGAAGTTTGCACTATCTGAGAACTGGAGGGTGAACCCACCACAGAAGTACACTCCCAAAAAGGTGAATGCGTCGGGGGCATCATGCTCGCTCGTGGAAGAAACTCTATAGAAAGTCGTTCTTTCAGCTAAAACCAAAAGAATGCTGAAAAATCTACAGGCATGTCTGACAGTTAGGTGGAAAAGCCCATTTGTACCTGAAATCATCAAAAGGATGCTAAAACCATGTCCCATACCGAAAATTGTTGACAAAGGGCAAGAAACCCAAGTCAAGCCTTCAAAGTCTTCGAAAAAAAAGAAGAAGTCCAAGAAGCCTGTGCAGCCTGCCGAGTATGATGAAAAGTGCACAGACCTACAAAAGTATGTTAACGCACTGGAGGAGTATAACCAGAAAGCGTGAAAACCGGTCACGCTCGAAGAGTTCTTCAAGTATATTCTTGAGTACGAAGATAGCGACAACGATGAGTAAAATGAATCATCAGAAGAAACCAAAGACCCACATGGTCTCCCATTCGTTGTTAAATGACGAAGAAACTTCTTCGACGTCAGAAAACAACGCGGAGGGACTGGGGGCAGGATCGGCGCTAAAATCCCCAGAACTAACAGAAGACACGATCGATAAGTTGTTAAACGAAGCCTTTTGAAAAAGTAAAGCTAACTGAGAACGCGAAACAGTCATATACGAAAAGGCTAAGCGTCAGCGTCAGGATGAAAAAGCTGCGGCAAGGTGGAGTCGTAAAGTCCTCCAACTAAACCAAGTCATACCTACGACAAATAAGGGCAGGATTAAGGCAGAGAAGCGGTTCGCTAAAGCCCTGTCAATGGGAATGAAGCTGCCACCTCCAGAAGGAAACACTTCCGAGGTCATATGCCTCGACGGAGAGGATTCACATCCAAATTACTGTCTATATCATCGGAGGGTTACCCATCCCACCGAGAAATGCATTGCCTTCAAAAAGTGGTGGCAAGGATACGTTGCCCATAGAAAACACTTCAAGAGGATGAAGCGCGAAACACGTCGACAACAAAAGAGTGCGACAGATGCGCGTGAAAAACGACTGACAACTGTCAAATGGTTGGTTCCAGTTCAGAAGGAGAAAAGCCCTAAGTTCTTACTTTCGGGGGTGATTCTGAGAACGAAATACCCCTCAGCCATCTCTTCAAAGACTCTACCTTTAAAAAAGAAGAGGAGGAGAAGAGCTATGAGAACATTCAGCTGTGTAACCGCACGCTACCTGAGAAAAACCTCGGACTTACAAACAAAGGTTCGAGCAAAAAAGACAAAGGGAAATAAAAAATCCCTGGGAAAATTGCCCTCGACGATAGAGTTGTCAAAGAGCTCGCAGCAAAGGACCTGCCTAGGAAAAATAAGGTGGATTACAATGTCCTAGCACATCTGAGCAAAATACCCTCACAACTGAGCATATTGGATACTCTCATCTTGTCCAATAAGGCATGAGATTCTCTGATCAAGGCATTAAAAGAGCCTAATCAGTTCCAAACTTTCCTCCCAGACGAGAAGATGAAGAATGAGCTGGCAGAGGTCCACACAGATGACATTACATTCAGCGATGAAGATCTTCTCCTCGGTATGTGTGAACATAATCACCCGTTATACGTCACCGGGTACTGCCACGACATCAAGATAGGGAAAATCCTTATTGATAACAGATCCCCCGTCAACCTTCTCAACGTGAGTGCTAAAGGAGATTTGCATTAACATTCAACACCTGGCCTGAGACAAAACTACAATCTCCGGGTGTGACTCACAGTCGTCACGAACTCTTGGGTCCATAATACTAACGTTACGCTTCGGGTTGCTCGTCACTGACATCAAATTTCACGTCATTGATGCTAAGACTTACTATAACGCTTTGCTCGGCAGGCCCTAGTTGCATGAGTACAACGTCATTCCTTCTACACAACATCAGTGTATGAAGTATTTCAAGGATGGCTTGGAATGCACCATCACAGGGGAGCTAAATCCGTGCTCCGTAAACGAGGTCTGGAAATATGAAAACGCAAAGTACTTCCTACCATATTTCGAAAATACAGAAATGTGTCATAAGCCGAAGGATAAACAAAAGTTCTCCACCACTATCCCAATCTTTGGGAGTGATTCCGAGGAAAATGAAGAAATTGTCTACTCGGGGCAACCCCAGAAAGAATTCGACAGGCCCGGACCATCTACCCTTTTTTTATCGCCGAAAGATAGGGACAAACCGGGATGGATCGTCTTGACTGAGTTTGGGGGCAGATACTATTTGGATATATCTATCCACCTCTCCGAAGATACCAAGTTGATTTATGACACCATATATTGGAAGTTTGGACAGATGCGGCTGTTGTAGCAGGCTTTATCAGATTCCCCCTCATTTTATGAAGGGTTCTTGATTATGAGGACGCTCTTCCCTGCAGACGCAAGCCCCTGCAGTTAATTACGTTACCGCATCGCGATAACCAGTTTCTCCTGCTCCGGAAGTTCACTTCGTGTCGTGTGTGTTTTTATTTGTTTAGGTTGCCCGTGGATTGTATATAGAGATTAGTTCATGTCGTCGCCCGTAGGGCGTGGATTAGTCTAAATTTGTATATTTTTAGATTCGGGCTTGATTTATTTAAGGACCGTTAATCTGGTTTAAGATTAAGATGAGTATTTAGGGCTCAATTTGTTTTAGTTTGAGGACATCACGGTCCATTACCGCCGTGTTTAGGGCATATATTAATTTAAGGACTTCAGTCCAACATTCCCGTTTTAGGGACGAATGTTAGTTTAAGGACATTTCAGTCCATTGTCGCCGTTTTTGAGGCGACTGTTAGATTAGGTACATTTCGGTCCTTTAGTCATCTTGCGCGCATGTGTATTTGTTACGTGACGAAGTGAACAATGGTGATATGGGATGTGCCCAATTTGGGGCACGAAACGATTTGAGGCCTGCACGTCAATTTGGAAGTGCATCAATGTGGGATGAGAGAAGTTGTTGGTCGTTCGGATCCTCCACCTCTCTGAAGACGTTGAGGAATTACAACGATATGTATCAGAGGTGTGAAGAGATGTACCCTTAAACCAAATCCCGTTTTTGAGAGAAAAGGGGTTGTGGTGGAACTAAGAATCGTTAGTCATATTTGAGACTAAGATTACCTTAGGAGGTATGGGATGAATATCATTTTGGATATCATCAATGAAAGATCATTAATCATGTTTGAGACTAATATAGGCTCAATAGTATTTTTTAAGGATCATTTTTACTTAAGATCCATCAAAAGAGCATTTGGGCTTAGCTGCAAGAAATTTCAGAGGCTTAGCCAATTTGGGCTTAGTCTGCCTACTATTGTCTTTTTTATTCAAAAAGTGCTAAGCACTCATTTGGGCTCTATCTGTTCAGCCTTTTTCTTTTCATGAAAAAGTGCTAAGTACTTATTTGACACTCTGATACTCACATGGGTGTCATATGAAGCATTTGATTATGGGCGCCGCCCAATGAGCGCTGAGCGCTCTACCACTTTAGCTGTTTATGGAGTGCTGGGCATTTTTCTCTCTTCTTTTCTTTTTCGATGGCGCCCACATAACGTGAGGCGCCGGGGCACTGCCCAATCAGTGCTAAGAACTCAACTGTTTTGGTTGTATGTGAAGTGCTAAGCATTTTTTATGTAGCGCTCGCGTGAAGAGCACATAAGGAGCTTGGCGCTGCCCAATCAACACTAAGCACTTAGCCGTTTTGGCTGTATATGAATTGCTAAGCACTTTTTATGTGGCGCCCACGTGAGGAGCACGTGAGGCGTTGGGCGCTGTTAAAGAGAGGAGCCCACGTGGGAAGCACGTGAGGTGCTAGTTTCTTTTATATGGAGATTTAATCTCTATTGATATTTTTTAGAGAACTTAAATCTCTGTTAATGGTATTTTGACTGTTAACAATCACCAAGATCACTATTTTGAGGATCTAGAATCATGTTCTTTTAAAAAACTAAGTTCTTGATTCGAAGGAACTGAGCTCCTGGAGTATTATGGACTCCATATTTTTTCTCTTTTAAATTTGTTCTTCCATGAACTTTTGATTCTCAAGAACAAGATCTTCCCGATGAGAATTAAATTCTCAATTTGTGGGAGACTTGTCTTGTGGATCTCAGATCCAGAGAAAAAACTAAGTTCTTTTAGAAGGGTTCAACCCTTAGCTATGTTAGGTAAAGGAGATGTTTTGAACTCAATGTTTTCTTTACCTAAGGTTTCGAAAATGGAGCTCTTCTTCTTTGAGAATTGGATTCTCTTTTCTTTCTGTTTTCCTTTCTCCATCTCTCTGTGTTGATCTCGCTCTTTATCTGGGTATCTGTATATGTCCCTGTCTCTGTGGTGCCTCTGTGAGATTTGAAGTCTCAGGTCCTTTATATAGGTAAGGCAAATTGTTGATTAGTTTTGAAAAAATCTCTCATTGGGAGATTCCAATTGATTTAATTGGTCTCAAAATTGATTTGGAGAATTTTTACCCACCATTGGAGTTTTGATCCATGAACTTCTGCTTTTACAGAATATGATTTTGGGTTTTTAACGAGATTGGGGAAATATTTTTCCTATACAGAATTTATTCTGTAAAACGGTGATTTTTAATCACTATTGGATTTTTAATCCAACGGTTCTCTATTTTACAGAGAGCAATCTTTCTTATTTAGAAAGATTAAGGGAATATATTCCATAATAGAATTTTATTCTACAATTGGATGTTTGATCCAACCGAGAGTGCCTTTCTTATTTCAAAAAGATTTGGGAAATGTTTTCCCCCAACAGAATTTAATTCTGTATTTTGATGATTTATCGTCTCCGTTGGATCTTTGATCCAACGGCTCTGTTTAACAGAGAGTATTGTATAATTTAATTCTACCTGGGCACTGGCACTTACGTGTCGTGCACGTGGGCGCCACTTAAGAATTTAATTCTTAAGATGGGTATTCCTGTGCTTTGCACATTAGAGTCCACGTGAGGGGCACGTGCGGCACCACCACAGGATTAATTCTACAAGATTGGCGCTGACGCCCTCATAAGGGGCACGTGAGGCGCTGCCTCAACAAAATTTTAACAGAGCTTAGCTGTTTTGTTATGTTTAAATATTAGGGGAACAAGCACTCCTATGCTTTGTACATTAACGTCCACGTGAACTTCACGTGCGGCGTTACCTGAGATGATAGTTACATGCTTTGCATATAGGTGCATGTATTTAACGCATGGAGCTTTCCTATTATTTTTATAAGGGAATAGCAAGCTCTGAGCCAAAAATTTTTGGCGGGAACACCTCTATTCTGGTCTTTGGCAGCGATTATGAGGACAAGGCCAACGCAGTGTTCTCCATCCGCCCGTCAGTGCAAACCCTCGCCATAGCAGATCAGAGTCTGTAAATCATAATGGCTCCGCCTCGGCATTATAAGGAACTTGATGCGCTCAATACATACAGCGTCCAAGAAATACAGACTTTCTACGTCCTTCCCAGACGAAGAGGTGAAAAGGAGATCCTCTTCTACCAATCTACGGAGACCAGAGTAGAGAAAGAAGTCCGGCACGATGCCAATTTTGCACTCGACAGGCTTCAACCAATCTGTCTGCCAAGATACTACACGGAGGGATTGAAAAGGTAGTTAAAGTGCCAAGGTGTACCCTTTGAACAAACTGTTCGGCAAGCCCAATTCTACAAAACGATTTGGGATATCCCTGGAACCCAGCGAAAGATGGCCAACAGAAAGATGGAGAAAAATGGGCTCGGATACATTCGGTCCAAGAAACGGGAGCAGTTCCACAGCTGTTGCGTCATAAACAGCTCCGGAGAAGAGGAAAATGGTTGCGACGTTGAAACAGGGCGAAATCCCGCTCTAAGAATGTTAAGTCCGTCGCTCGAAGAACAAATAGACAAACTAATCAAAAAAAAGCCTGTCAAAAGAGCCGAGGCAATCATAGCCGTGAAATGGCCATTTATGAAAAGACCAGAACGCAAAGCTACAACGCCTTTTATCCCCAACCCGCTGTATGTCCTTGCGAAAGGGGAAAATCCTAAAATAGAGGCAAAAATAGGATAAAGAGCACAAACAACATTCTCAAAAAACAAGGCAGATCTAAGAAGCCATGCTATCAAGAAAAACTCGGTTGGAACCCGTCCTTTATAAATAAGATGGGTCGGGAATATTCTTTCCCCCAAGACAAGACGAGAAAAATATTCAACCTTGTTCATGAAGTATCAAATGATGACACTCCTGGAGTCTCGGCACCCCGAACAAATAAAAGAGGTCCGTCATCCGGAATATTGCTCCTACCACCGAGTAATAGGTCATCCCTTTGAAGATTGCTTCACCTTCAAAGACTGGGTAGAATACCAGTATCAACAAGGCAAGTTCGCTTTATCCGACAGCTGGAGGGTAACCTCGCCGCAAAAGCATGAGCCAAAGAGGACCTATACCATGAGGATAGGACCTGCTCAACACAAAAAAAATGGAAGCGAACTGATACTTGCCACATGATAACACTCTCAAAGGAAGGAGGGCACGAGACTATGGATGGCCTCCGCATGTGCTTCGCAAATGAAGACAATGACGATGTGATCTTCGAGTTTCCACCGGCACCAAAAGAGCTGGAAGATGGGATACATACTACGGCGGAAAATCTAAGGACAATTGACTTAGGGGCGGAAAATGATCTGAGACCAACGTTCGTCAATAAATTGCTATCTGAAAAACAGGTAGTCACGTTAAAAGATGTGCTCATGAAATATAAAAACTGCTTCGCATGGAACTATTCAGAGGTGCCAGGTCTAGATCAAAAAGTGGCGGTACACAAACTGGCCATATCGCCGGACATAAAGCCAGTTAAACAGGCGCCGAGAAGGATGCGACTTGAACTTGAGATGAATATCAACGCTGAAGTCAAGAAACTAGTCGGCTCCGAATTCATCCAAGAAGTTCAATATCCTGACTGGATCGGTAACATCGTTCCAATGATGAAGAAAAATGGGACGGTGCGCATCTGCGTGGACTCTCGGGACCTCAACAAAGCTTGCCCGAAAGATGATTTCCCAGTACCTATTACCGAGCTGATGATTGATAACACGTCTACCCATGAGGTCTTCTCCTTCATGGATGGATCTTCAGGATACAATCAAATAAAAATGTATCCTGAAGACCAAAAGCATACTTCCTTCCGGACTCCGCTGGGCATATTTTGCTATAAGGTGGTGTCCTTCGGTCTCAAGAACGCTGGCGCTAGCTACTAGAGGGCCATGAAAAAGATCTTCGATGACCTCATCCATGAGATCGTCGAATGCTACATCGACGACCTTATGGTTAAAAGCAAATCCCATGAAGAGCATTGGGAACACCTTAAAATAGTGTTTCGACGTTTTCGGAAGTATAATCTGAAGATGAATCCTCTAAAATGCGCGTTTGGAGTCTCCTCAGGCAATTTCCTGGGATTCATTATACGGCACCAAGGTATCGAAATCGATCTCTCAAAGATCAAGGCAATTATGGAAATGCCCACACCAAGAACTCTCCGACAATTGCGATCTCTTCAAGGAAAGCTCGCTTATATCCGGCGGTTCATAGCCAACCTCTCCGGAAAATGTCATCCCTACGATCATTTAATGAAGAAGGGAACCCCATTCGTTTGGGATCAAAAGTGCCAAAATGCACTAAACGAAATCAAGCAATACCTGCAAAATCCGCCGATATTGGCCGCTCCGGTTAAGGGAAAACCCCTTATCCTATATACGACAGCCCTTGAGGGTTCTCTAAGCGCACTATAGGTATAAGAGAACGATCAAAGAAAGGAGAGAGCTCTATACTATATGAGTCGAGTTCTCCTGGGGGCAGAAAACAACTATACCCACATTGAAAAGCATTGCCTAGCACTGATCTTCGCGATAACGAAGTTCAGACATTACGCCTTGGCACATGAGGTCCATCTCATATCAAAGGTGGATCCTCTCAAATATATGATGTCAAGGGCCATATTAACAGGAAGGCTTTCCAAATGGGCCCTCCTCCTAATAGAATTCCCGATAACGTATCAACCCCTTAAAGCAGTGAAAGAACAGGCCATTGCTGACTTTCTTACGGAGCATCCGATACCAGCCGATTCCCCCTTAAATTGTGAGTTGCCGGATGAACATGCATTTGAGACAATCGAAGGAGAGAAAGAAGAAAATGATTCCCAATGGGAACTCTATTTCGATGGAGCGTCTTCCATGAAGAGGCGAAGGCAAAACGCCCCTATAATCAAAGCCGGGGTGGGCCTTATCTTTGTGACTCCGTAAGGAGGGATATTGCGTTACACCCTCTCCTTAATAGAGCCAAGGATTAATAACGAAGCTGAATATGAAACTTTGATAGCAGGTCTCGAGATCTCTGTCGACATGGGAATCAAAGACCTCCTCATATATGGAGACTCCCAGCTGATCGTTAGCTAAGTAAATGGCGGCTGTCAGACGTACAAGCCAAAGCTGATAAAGTATGGCGAAAGAGTGCAGCAACTACTGACATAAATCCCCTCCTACATCCTGGAGAGTATGCCGCGTAGAGAAAACAGTAAAGTGGATACATTGGCCAAATTGGCTAAGGAACTGGCCGATGAAGACCTCGATGACATAAAGATCATCGTGCAAAGCCGCAGGATCCTCGCGCTAACAGAAATATCTTCGGGAGACTTAACAGAGCCATCCGAAGGAAACAAAACAACCGAACAAGTAACCCTTCAAATAAGGGACAAAGAAAAGGTCAAGGATTGGAAAGAAGTCTTCATAGACTACTTCAAATCCCAACGAACGCCCAAAAACGTGTCGTCTCGACATCAGCTCATGAAACGAGCTCTGTCCTTCGCCTTCGTCAATGATACTCTATATAAGAGATCGTTCGACTGTCTATAGCTAAAATGCCTGGGGATGAAGGAAGCAAAGAAAGTCATTTAAGAAACTCACGACGGACTCTGCGGTTCTCACCAAACTGGGCCAAAGATGAAGCTGAAAATCAAAAGAATGGGTTACTATTGGCCCATAATGATTTAGGACTATCTCGAATATGAGAAGTAGTGTCACTCGTGCCAAATTCATGGAGAATTCATCCACCAACATCCAAATCCGCTACACCTAACAGTAGCTAGCTGGCCGTTCGAAATGTGGGGAACCGATATAATTGGCCCTATTGAACCAGCATCGTCTAAAGGACATCGGTTCATACTGGCAACGACCGACTACTTTTCTAAGTGGGCAGAAGCAGTACCACTAAGGGAGGTGAAGACGGAGAATATCCAGGACGCATGTCATCTATCGGTTCGGCACTCCGCGACGAATTATCTCGGATAATGGGCCAGCTTATAGAAGTCATAAAATCAACCGCTTCACACAACAGCATAAAATAGATTGGAGATACTTTTCAATCTATAATTCTCGGGCCAGCGATCTAGCTGAAGCTTTCAACAAGTCCTTGACGAAGATTATAAAGAAAACGGTGTTCAGAAATAAGAAATACTGACACGAAAGGTTACATGAAACTCTCTGGGCATACCGAACAACGTTCAAAACAGCGACGAATACAACACCATACGCGTTGGTATTCGGCACGGAAGCAGTGATTCCTCTGGAAATAGAACTCCCTTCTCTAAGAGTAGCGGTTCGATACGAGCTGACAAATGAAGAAAATGCTCATCTTCGACTTGAGGAGCTCGATGCCCTCGACAAAACTCGTCTTATAGCATAGCAAAACCTAGAGGCTTATAAGGCAAAGATGACACGGTCATATGAAAGACTGACCAGGACGAGAACATTTCGCCAAGGCCCGTACAAAATGGGAGAAATTCGAGCCGAACTATGAAGGCCCGTACATCATAGACAAAGTCTACCAGGTGGAGCCTACCTGCTCATGGATATGCATGGCGAAAGACCCTTTCGACCAATAAACGGCCGATTCCTCAAAAAATACTACGCTTAACGAGTCACGACTTAGGTCTATGATAGATGACGACGCTCGTGTCCGCTCGCTATCTTCCTGAGTCAAAACTCTGAGAGTAGTATGTAAAGAAGCTCCGTCGCCTCAAACATGGCGACAAAGGACCGAGATGTCCTTAAACTATAAATTCGCCTCAAACATGGCGACAAAGGACCGAGATGTCCTAAACTAGAAATTCGCCTCAAATATGGCAGTAACGGAACGAGATGTCCCTAAATTAATAATGGACCGAGATGTCCTTAAACTAGAAATTCTTCTCAAACATGGCGATAATGGACCGAAACATTCCTAAACTAGTGCGCCACCTCAAACATAGCGACAAAGGACCGAGATGTCCTTAAACTAGAAATTCGCCTCAAACATGGCGATAACGGATCGAAATGTCCCTAAACTAGAACTCCGCCTCAAATGTGGCGATATAGGACCGAGAAGTCCTTAAATTAATTATCTGCCTCAGATATGGAGACATCGGACCGAGTTATCCTTAAACTAACAAAATACCGAGATGTCCTTAAACTATAAATTCGACTCAAACATGGCGATGAAGGACCGGGATGTCCCTATACTAGAACTTCGCCTCAAATATGGCGACATTGGAACGAAAAGTCCCTAAACTAAAATTTTGCCTCAAACATGGTGATAATGGACCTGAACGTCCCTAAACTAATACATCGCCCCAAATATGGCAATACATTCCCTTGGGATCTATATTGCAATCGAAGTCTTAGCAGGAAAGATTGCAACGCGAGTCCCACTGGCTACATAGCTAATCTAGCGATGAAGCCACCTTCAAAACCCACCGGCAAACAGATGGGTCACCTGTGACGAAGCTACTTTCAAGAGTTTCACCATTTTTATAAAAAAAAGACGGTATGTCCACAAGAAAAATGGGCACGGATGAAAAGCCGAAAGGGCACCGTGAGTAAAAACAACAGGACTACCGACAAGTTTTTGAAAACCCGAATAGGGCACAAACTCGTAAAATAAAAAATTTCATGTGCATTTGTAAGGTCCACTAGACCTTATGAGGAGAAAATACCTACATGAGATCCTTACGACTCACAAAGGAGAAACACTCTTAGTAATTCTCATGATTCCTAAGGAGAAATTACACTTGCGAGATCCTCACGACTCGTAAGGAAAATTCCTCTTATAAGACCCTCACGGCTCGTAAGATTCAAAAGCCTTAAGCTATAGGGATATAAACATGTTCTTAAGCCGTCGTATCCCCCAAGTTGCCCTACAGACGGTCCAATATTGAACCTTGTATACAATCCACGGGAACGAATAAACAATTCCCCACCAAGTTCCACCAACAACGAGAAATGTCCCTGTATGGTGAACGACACTTGTAAGTTCTCTCGACTTATAAGGAGAAAACACTTTTGCAAGATCCTTATGACTTACAAGAGAAAATATACTTAGAAACCCCCATGATTTCTAAGGAGAAAGTACACCTACGAGGCCCTCATGACTTGTAGGGAGAAATACCTTTATGAGACCCTTACGGCTCATAAAGTTAAAAATCCTTACTTGACAGGATCCTAACCCTGTTTGCTAAGCCACCTTTGTTCAAATCAGCAAAGGCAAATGATGAGTCGCTCCTGGCAATATTCCAGTCGTAGCGAAGCCGATGCCTAAACAGGTGTTAAACTCTGAGTTCTTTCACGCAAATGATGATTCGCTTTTGGCAATATTCTAGTCGTAGCGGTGTTGATGCCAAAGTTAGTATCAGATTCCAAACTCGTAATAAAAAACAGCAGCGAGTAGCAAAAAAATATGCATATAAAAACAGCCGAAATGTTTAGGCAACTCGCAATAAAAAATAACGAGTAAAAATATAAAAAAAAAACCGAAATGATTGGGCACCATGGATAAAAAGCCGAAATGATTGGACAATCGCGACTTTCAAGATATGAAAAGCTGAAAAGATAAAGTATCGCGGCAATAAAAAATTAAATAAAATAAAATTTTCTCTACCCTGCATGTATGTCCCTATTGATTCTTGTATACAATCTATGGGCACAAATGAAAGAAAGGGAACCATACTTTCCCACCAAGCTCCGTCAAAAGAAGAGCCAGATTTTGACGGCAATATCTACAGCCTAGAGATCAGCTCGACATTCTTCTCTTCCAACAGGATACAGACGTGACGTCAACAAAGCTCCAAGGAGCCAAATCAAAACGGAGTAATGGCAAAATCCTAGCTCCAACTCGGCGTTCCTTCTCATTCCAGCAAGATGCAGACGCAACGTCAACAAAAGACCCAAGGGTCGAAACAAAAATGGAGCCATTGTAAAATCCTAGCTCCAAGACTTGACAGTTCATATACAACTCAGAGACTATCTTGACATTCCTTCTCATTCCGGCAGGATGCAGACGCAACGTCAACAAAAGACCCAAGGGTCAAAACAAAAATGGAGCCATGGCAAAATCCTAGCTCTAGGTCTTGACAGTTCATATACAACTCAGAGACTATCTCAACATTCCTTCTCATTCTAGCAACGTGCAGACGCAACGTCAATAAAAGACCCAAGGGTTGAAACCAAAAATGGAGTAACGGGAAAATCCTAACTCTAAGTCTCGACGGCACATATACAACCTAGAGACCGACCCGACGTTCCCCCTCATTTCAGCAGGATGTGAATGCGGCTATCAAATAAAAATGGAGTAATGGCATATTTCTAGCTCCGGACTTTAACTGCAATACATACAGCATAGAAGTCTTACAAATGTCTACCCTATTTCTGTAAAGAATCGGTGCGATATCGTCAAAACAAAAAAATGAAGCAACGGCATATTCCCAGCTTTGGGTCTTAAAGGCAATTCATATAAAACCTAAAAGACTATCGGAGATCATCCCACACTAGAGCAGAGTGGTTATAACTCATCGGGGCTCCAAACTAAGCCTGACCTCAAGAAAAAAGCGTCATGGCAAATTCCTTACGTTTGTTCTTATGACGGTATTATGACCAAAGGAGATTACTTAAAGATGTCTTGTCCAGCCCCCGAAAGGATTAGAGACACGACAGTCACGGGGCTACTCGAACAACGGCTTAAAGACCGCATATCGAGGAAGACATCAGCCAACGCGACGGTACCACAGACTAAAACCCTAGTACCACAAACCTAACAGACCTCTGTCATAAGGAATAGAGATTATCTGTATATAATGTTAGGACAAGTTTGCATGTAAACCCAAGAGAGGTAAACTAAAGTAACTCCAAAACGAGTGAATAAACTAGAAGCTCCGAAACGAGTACATAAACTAGAAGCTCCGAAACGAGTACATAAACTAGAAACTCCGAAACGAGTGAATAAACTACAAATTCCAAAATGAGTTAATAAACTACAAACACCGAAACGAGTGAATAAACAACAAACTCCGAAATGAGTAAATAACATACAAACTCCGAAACGAGTAAATAAACTAATGAGCGCTAAATTAAGAATATCGGACACAAGGGAGCTCATGCAAAAAAAATGAGTGAATTCTTTATTAATAAATCAAAATGGTTTACATTTATGTAAAGAAAAGTGGGAAATACAATTTTAACTTTTAAGAAGGCGGGGCTTTCAATAGATTGGCAACCCGCTCACTTTCTTCCCGCGGCTCCTTCTCGTGTGCCACTACTGCAGCTAGCCTCGCTTCGACTTGAGCCCGTTATTGCAAACATGATGAAAGCTTCTCAGCGATTTCCTGCTTTGCAACCTCGCAATCTCGCATGCCCCGCTCAGTAAAGTCAATTAGAAAAGCATTGTTGGAGGTTTTCGAAAATAACTCGCAGCTGCGCGGCATTCGCTTCGACTTAGGCTCGTAATCGGCTGAATTCATCGGAAGCTGTTTTATGCTCCTTTCGCTTCAAGGCCAACCTTTGCTCAAAGTATTGAATAGAATCGGCACATTGCTCGATTCACGTGATCAGTTGAGCCTTCGAGATTAATTCTTCAGGAGTGAGACGCTTGATTTAGATCCCATGCAGACAAGCCTCGATCCGCTTACAATAATCAACCCAAAGGCCGACAAAATCTTCATTGTGGAAATTCACAAGCGCCGCCAGCATCGGGTTGCCCTCGTCAGCAAAATCAGCGGCAGAAGTAAGACCTTCAACGTTAAGATCTTCGATGAACACTCAGCATTCGTCTGCAATTCGCCGCACCCCTGGAAGATTGACGCTTAGCAAAGGGCCCTACGAGCATGGAAATACGAGACTCAAAGGGTGCCAATGCCGATGTAGCTGCTACAGAATAAATCATGCACAAAGAAGGGTCAGATTTTAACCTGAAAAATAAAGAAGAATGCTGATGGACGAGATCTACCATACCAGTGGTCAAAAGTGGCAGGGCAGGGAGCACAGGAGGCTCGGTTATTCCTTCGCTCTCTCCCTCGAGCTGTAATACTATGGTCAATACGAGAAAAGCTTAGCAATAGAAAGTTTACTCATAGAAAGTTGAAATAAAAGGTGAAAAATATACCAACCAACGCCTGAAGGGGGAATGAATTATGATTGGAAGGAGAAGTGTGGGCTTAACATCTAGTGTAAGCGGTCAAAAAGCACTCCTGCAGGATTACAACAATATATGGTTAATACAAGAAATTATTATCTACACCGAAAAAACAATAGAGGGGTCCCTACCTTCCGTTATTAAACCCGAGGGAACACAGAAGAGGGGGGTGGAGCAGTGACAATTGTGGCCATAGCTGACAGTGATTCTTCAATCAGCACAGCGCCGGGGTCTACCACGCCTATATTCAGAATAAAGAAAATATTAGCAGAAATGTTTAATGGGATTGAGAAACCAAAAGTAATGGCTCGAGGTATACCTGATGGGGCGGAAATCATAACAGGGTATGGAGCATCACCAGCCTCAACGGCTTACTCAGTTCCCATAATCATTGGGAGGGTGGAATCGGCATCCACACCTTCGTCCCCTGAATCAATAAGGGTCATCGTAATGCTCGCGTCACCTACCGATATCGTGGATCCATGAGGGGAGGAAGGGGAAATCGGAACGGTCCCAAATTTGAAAGGGAGGCATGATACTCTAGGCACTTCGAGCACTGGCGCTTCGCCTGTTGCGTCACCACCTGAACTCGGCCCAGCTAAAAAAACAAGAGTGTTATAATTCATGAAAAAAAGACTGCTATCAGGGATTGTGCACTATTTTACCTTGAAGCGACCACACGGCCTCTTCGCGAGCGGCACGCGCAACCTGCCTATGAGCGGTGGACAGGGTAGAAGGTGCGTCCTCCATGCAAACATCAGAAGGTCAAGCATCACTTGAGCCCGCATCTGCGTCCAGATTAGCCTGACGCTCCCTTTCGGTGTTCTTTTTGTGCTTCCTCTCACCCTTGGCTGTAAGGACGAATCTCCTCAGGACCTCCGACAGAGGAGCAGCGTCATCCAGATCAGGCTCGTCCAGGGACATACTGTAACATCCGTCATCGGCTGCTTTAGCGACCCATCCTGTAGTGGCCCGGGGAGGACCTCAGCCGTAACCGGTGGCCCTGAAGACTCTTCCACTCCACCACCCGAGGTTGGCATTGTACTCGGAATAACATAGGCTGCGGTGGTTCCTGTAACAGGAAAAGGAAGGGAGTCAAGTTGTGAATAAAATAAACAAAATATGTAAAGGCATCGTGAAACAAATCATACCAAGACCTATGGAAGTGTGAATCCTCTCCTCCTCCCCAAACGTTTTGAGGGATGCCAAGAGGGCCTTTTTAGTGGAGATTCCTGTTAAAAGAAGAGCGTTAGTAAAGCGTAATAAATTCATAAAAAGGAATGTATACAGGAAAGTATAAACAAAATATACCGAACGCCATAAGAGAAGCAGACGCCACTTGCTCACGGGCCAGTCTTTCAGAAGCTTTGATAGCAGCTTGAAGGTCGGTAGCGGCCTTCGTTGGTGCCATACTCAGACAAGTGTCGAGACCCGGTTCTTGTTCACGGAGCAAAGTGCCACACAGAACAAAGTGCTACGCCAATTGTCATTCCAAGGGGGTGGGGGCCACCTCTTGAATCCGTGAAGGCCACCTCTAGAGTCCGTGGGACCTACTGTAGAACAATGGGGAATCTTCGGAACACATTCCGAAAGAGGACCAAACTGCATTATAAATATAATGATACAACCTTCAATTATAGAGACGCCTTTTAAGTGAATCGGCACTACATGAGCTTGAGAACTCCGTAGTTAAGCGTGCTTGGGCCAGGAAAGTCTTGGGATGGGTGACCTCCTGGGAAGTGGCTCCTGGTCGGTTCCGATTCGCTCTAAAGGGCAAAACCATGCGGTTTCGGCCAGAGCGAACAATACCATCTGTACTGGGGCGTGGGCGTTACATATATGG
The DNA here is from genome assembly GCA_030015575.1 of Agapanthus africanus. Classification (NCBI taxonomy): domain Eukaryota; kingdom Viridiplantae; phylum Streptophyta; class Magnoliopsida; order Asparagales; family Amaryllidaceae; genus Agapanthus; species Agapanthus africanus. The sequence goes on along the minus strand of CM057338.1, from coordinate 176,843,352 downwards.
TGTCTCATGCAGGTCCCTCAGTAGTAGGTATGTGGTTCGAGGGCAAAACCATGCGGTTTCGGCCAGAGCGAACAATACCATCTGTACTGGGGCGTGGGCGTTACATATATGGTGTCTCATGCAGGTCCCTCAGTAGTAGGTATGTGGTTCGAGGACGAACCATTGTTCAAAAGTGGGAAGAATGTCGGGACCTGGTTCTTGTTCACGGAGTAAAGTGCTACACAAAACAAAGTGCTATGCCAATTGTCATGCCAAGGGGGCGGGGGCCACCTCTTGAATCCGTGAGGGCCACCTCTAGAGTCTGTGGGACCAACTGTAGAACAATGGGGAATCTTCGGAATACATTCCGAAAGAGGACCGAACTGCATTATAAATATAATGATACCACCCTCAATTACAGATGCGCCTTTTAAGTGAATCGGCACTACATGAGCTTGAGAACTCCGTAGTTAAGTGTGCTCGGGCCAGCGAAATCTTGAGATGGGCGACCTCCTGGGAAGTGGCCCCTGATCGGGTCCGGTTCATTCTAAAGGGCAAAACCGTGCGGCTTCGGCCAGAGAGGACAATACCATCTGTACTGGGGCGTATGATGTTACAACAAGCCTTCGCTATAAGGAGCGTGAGACTCTTGGCCGAATACAACATCAGCTGAGAGCGGATATTTCTTCTTTTTCTGTGAGCCGGCACCTACCCCCGGCGACAACAGCTTCCGCTTAACGGGCTTCTTCGTACGACAGGTTTCGATCTCCGAGCCGATACCCGACTCGGGGGACGCAGCAACCACCACAGCCACAGGAACATTTACCTTCGGCCGAGGCTTATCTACAAAAGGTCGCGGAACCACAACTGCGCTACTTCCCTTCAAAGAAAGAAGCACAACCACCCGTCGCTTCAGCGGGGACCGCTGGATTACTGGCTGGGACAGCATCCTTGTGGTCAAGCAGCAGCCGCCTCTCTTCCTTGATGATAGCGCCCATTGCATGTTTGGTACCAAGCAACGTAAGCGTTCGAGGACCTTAGAATGTAAATCGGCTCGCTGATGAGGAAATGGGACTCTGTATTCAAACGCATGAAATGATGTGTCACGTTGCGAACACCTTCCTCAGTAGAAACGGGATCCACGATGAACGCCTCGAGGGGAACGCCTTGGTTGTAACCCGATTGCTGAGCGAAACGATATGGGTTATATCTCATGAACAAAATCAAGGCGTTCTGTCTGAATACTAGGAAGCCCGGCCTGATAGAATACAAGTGGACAATCTATCGAGCCCTCAATATATAAGCTCCATCCTTGAAAATGTCATGAAGCGACTGGATGGCTTTGGAAGATTCCTTGCCGATGGTCAGGACTCTGTCGACGAAGGCTATGCTGTCCCCGACCATGCGTGGGCAAAGAAGCAATCGCCGAGCCTCCCGCTGTATTGGGTCTGGAGAAGAAGCATCGACCAAGTGCATGACCCGAGGAAAATTATATCCATCATAAAATCTTGGTCGTTTATGCACACCAAAAGCACCCAGCACGTCCATCTCGATCCATGAAGTGAAGTAATGTAATGGGAGATTAACGGGCTTCAGACCAGGCTGAGTAATGTCGGCCGCTGGACTCAGGCCGCAACCCCAACGGCCAGGCATGTCCCCGCCACAATACAGCGAGCCAGATAAAAGATAGACGATCTTATATAACGAGGATGCATCTGAAGTGTGAACCAGTTTAGCCACAAACCGATGAACCCCAGAAAGAATGTCTCCTCGTTAATGTCAGGAGAAGAGACCTCTGCGAAAGAAACGACCGAGGTATCCGGAATAAAAAAAACTGCTTTAAATCTGCTTCCGTGATCGGTAATTTGTCAAAGCCAAATCCGAATAGATCATCAAGCATGGCGAACTTTGCAGCTTTCTTCGACAAAGCCTCCGGACGAAGGAAGCGGGCGATGAAATCGGTAAAGCTAACTCCGTGCCCACCAGACTCTAAGAATAGGCTCCCGTATATGTTCAACACCTTGATCAAGTTTAGAAACTTGTGTTGAACGGCATTCTCTGGGGTAAGACCCATTACTATTGATTCGGTAGCAAAGATGTACTCGTCAAGAGGAAGTATCTCTTCATAATGTTCCTCTCTGACGGGTAATCCAGATATCTCCGCAAATTCCTCCAATGAGATTGAGACCTCCCGATCTGATAAGAGAAATGTGTGGGTCGGGATATTCCATTTCTCCAGAAAAGATTTGACCCACCACACATGGGGAGTGTGGCAGTGAAAGAGGGACGCATAGATCGCGGGATATAGCCCGGTCTTCAGTAGCAGTGACTTCTTGGCCGACATAATGTATCGGGCCCACTGCAGATAGCCAGCCGCATGACGAGGGGTCATTCCTATCATGTAAACCTTCCCCTAAGGACGCGATTCTCCTTAGAATATGCGACGCCTTAGAATGTCTAAGGCCATCGGTGGTTGCATTGGTAACAATGCCATGGAGGGCTGGAGACGACCTTCCGAGGTCCAGTTGACCTCTTCTACTGCGTAACCTACGGAGGGTTAGCGTAATAGATTGACAAAATCGGTTCTGACGGCACTGCGCAAGTAAAACTGCGCCAACCCCGGATAATGTGACTATACCACGACCCTCACAAATGAAGAGACTTTTGCTCCGGGTCATAATCCCGAATGGGTGCAAAGACTTCCCGATCTGTAGGCACATCGGCGAAGCACTTTCCGAGCGAACGTAAGGGAAGGAAGAATCGGAAGCCATAATCCCTGTAAAAAAATAATTAATAAAAGGGGGGTTAATTATCGACACAATGTTCAAGACTTTAACATTTTCATTACACCAAAATTTTTACTACATTCTGACATGTTAAAGTCACCACAGTTCAAAGAGAAAGGGACAACGGGCCCCACAAAATCAAGGTAACGCCTCCATCAATGATGAGTAAGGTACTCATTGTAAGAATCCAAAAGTATTCTCATTTAATGAAAAATCTCATTGAACTGTAGAGTTAAACTCCCTCGAAAAACGAGTTCTACAGCAGATTCAAATTTGCAAGAAGAACCCTAGAAAGAAAAAGAAGGGGAATAAAATTCCCAAAAGAATTTCTTAAAAAAGAAATTTTCTCAGAGCTAAGTTCTGTAGAAAAACCCAGAATTAAATTCCTCTAATGGGATTAAATCCCATAAATCCTCACGGAAAATGGAATTAAATTCTAAACAACCCTCAAAAATCAAAGTCACTAACAGGGTAAAACTCTAAGATCTCTGAGACCAACGGTCTACCTAAAATAAAGTTTTTAAGATCTCTAAGAGATCGTTTCAAGAAAAAGAGCCAAGCTTTGTTAACGGGTTAAAAATCCAAGACAAAAATAGTCTCTTTTAAGAGAAAAATGGTCATAATCCTTACCAATTTTCTTAAACAGAGTTTAAACTCTAAGAGTTTCTTTGGGCAGAGATCTGGGCTCTGAGAAGAGAATTAAATTCTCAAAGAAGAAGATGGAAGATGACGAAACGGCAGTCATGTCAAGGGCCAAAGGCCTTGTTTATAAGACATAAAGGAACGGTTCAACTTCCTAGGAGATCGAATGGTGAAAAGGGTGAAACCGTTACACCTACGTGTAAGCCACGTGAGAGCAACGGTGGGGGCATTTGTTTTCCCAATATATTTAACCTAATAAAATAGCAAAGCTCTATTGAATTCAATGAGGCAGCACCACACGTGCTCTCCATGAGGACGCCAGCGCCAGAACCAATCTTATAGGATTAAATCCTATGGTGGCGCCTCACGTGCTCCTCACGCGGGTGCCAATGTGCAAAGCACAGAAGAGTTCATAAGAGTTAAACTCTTAGATTGTGCTGCACGTGCTCCTCACGCAAGCGCCAATGTGCAAAGCACAGAAGAATTCATTACATAAGAGTTAAACTCTTAGATGGCACCGCACGTGCTCCTCACGCGGACGCCAATGTGCAAAGCACATAAATACCCATTATAAGAATTAAATTCTTAAGTAGCACTCACGTGCATAACACGTGAGCGCCGGCGGCCAAGTAGAATTAAAATTCTACAATACTCCCTGTCAAACAGAGCCGTTGGATCAAAAAATCCAACGGAGATGAAAAATCATTAAAATACATAATTAAATTCTGTTGGGAGAAAATATTTCCCAAATCTTGTTAAAATAAGAAAGAAACTCTCGCTTGGATCAAAGATCCAATTATATAATAAAATTCTATTTTGGAATATATTTTCTCAATCTTTCTAAACAAAAAACATGCTCTCTGTAAAACGGAGAACCCTTAGATTAAAAATCCAATGGTGATTAAAAAATCACCGTTTTACATAATAAATTCTGTATAGGGGAAAATATTTCCTCAATCTCGTTAGAAACAAAAATCATATTCTGTAAAAACAGAAGTCCTTGGATCAAAAATCCAATGGTGAGTAAAATTCCCTAAATCAATTAGAATCTCTCAATGAGAGATTTTCTCAAAACCAATTAACAATTTGCCTTCACTATATAAAGGACCCGAGACTTCAAGTCTCAGAGGGAAACAAAAAAATACAGGGAGAGAAAAAAGAACAAAGAATTCAATTCTCAAAGAAGAAGACCTTCTTTCTTAAAAGCCTAGGTAAAAAAAAAGAGATCAAAATATCTCTATCACATCTAAGGGTTTAACCCTTTTTAAAGAACTTGGTTCTTTCTCTAGATCTGAGATCTACAAGACAAGTCTTCCATAAGCTGAGAATTTAATTCTTATCGGAAAGATCTTGTTCTTGAGAATCAAAGATTCAGAAAAGAACTAGGTCCAAAAGAAAAAACAAAAGGAGAAAGGAACCTATAAAAGAACTTGGTTCTTAAAGAAAAAAACCGATCCCAGATCTTCAAAAAGCGAAGATCTTGGAGATCATTAATGGTCAAAATGTCATTAACAGAAATTTAATCTCTAAAAAAGGAAAATAGACTAGCGCCTCACGTGCTCCTTAAATGGACGCCCCTCTTTTAACAGCGCCTAGCGTCTCACGTGAAAAACATGCGGGCACTCAAAACAGAAGGCCAGTGCCTCATGTGAAACACACGTGGGTGCTGAATAAAAGTGCTTAGCACTTCATATGCAGCCAAAATGACTGAATGCTTAGCATTAATTGGGCAGCTCCCAGCGTCGCACGTGCACCTCACTTGGACGCCATAAATGTAGGGTTACTTAGAAAGGCAGCAAGGTTTCGGGAGGTATCGTCCATGCCATTTTCAAAATTTTGCCAAACTAAAGAACCCTAACCCTAGAATCTTAACTAGAGTTTTAAACGAACTAGCAATGTTAACATCTTAACAACTAAGTGAATGCGGAATACAACCTTTGTAGACCGGTCCTTCACTTCAAATGCTCCATGTAGAAGTCCCTTCGCTGCGAGTAAGAATCTCCCAAACTCTTGAAAGGCTCCACAAGGTGAAAGATACAAACTTGCTCGAAGTCTTCGAGGCCGAAGATGATCTACATCGAGGAGACTCAAGCTCATGCTATCTCTTCACTAAATTAGGGTTTAGTGAAGCAAACACCCTAAACTAAATGGTTAATTGTAGAGGATGATGAAGTAGGAAATGGGCTCTCTTTCGATTTCTTTTTCTCACATTATTTCATCACATAGAAAATGCTAGCAAGCCTTTTCTCATGAGGAAGAAGATGAAGTGATGAGATGAGGAATGAACTCATGATGTGAGAATGTGAACCATGGATGAGTTAATGTCATACACTAACCCTTGTAGAGACTTGACTATGGTTAATATAATGGTTGGGTCAATAAACATCTACAAATGAAACAAAAATGGTGGACTTGGTCAATGTTTCTACAAGCTTCTACAAGCTTGTAGCCATGCCAAATATCCATCCAATTTTGAATTACTTAGATAAATATAAACCCTACATTATATCAAGCATGGTGTAAGTCTCATACACCCATGAATCAAGCATCATCAATCACGACACAATAAAATGTACATTAATATATATCACATATATACCATATGCACACAAGTGAGAAAAAGAATACTTAGTGAGCAAATATTAGTTAATGTAAGTTAATATATCAAATATATAATTATACATTAAATTATCAAATCAACACTTGATTTAATAATCCGGTTATATCACATATAACTGACTAATACCATATAAATCAACTTATTGAATCAACACTTGATCCGATAACCCGGCTATATCTCATATAACTGATCGATATCACATATCGCGAGAATAGAATGCGGTATCACATACGCGAATTAATCTCGGTCCCGCACATATCACATATATGCTCCTACTTCGTTTCGCATGAACTAAGAAACCTCTATGTATGAGTCTAAAGACTCGTCAATACGCCGGCAGTAGGTGATGATCATATCAAACACTCACAAGCCGCAAGCGGTCTACTAAACGTAATGGCCACCCGGGTATTGAGAGATCAGAAGATCAACAAGAAAGCCTGCTCATACTCCTGTGATTCCAATCAGTAACACTACTGTACAGTCCGGTGACTTCATCTGATATGTCGCATATCACAGCCTGGGGGTGGTATAACGTCAGACCCCAATAGCCTAATAAGTCATGCCGATGCAAGGTCCATAACGGTTCGAGAAACTACTGATAACACTTACCAGTAAATCTCAGCAACCATGCTCAGGGATTTCATGTTATGACCAATCGAGCATAGCGCAACATCAACCCCCAATACCGGGAGAGACGAATCCCCTCCTATCGCCCATTGCCTCCTTGTGACTCAAGACTGTATCCAAAAACCACCGTTTTGCACGATCTCTTGACCGTGGTAAGGTGGAAATCAAAGCACAGTGGGAATCAAACAAGACACTATGACAATCTCAGATCGACAGACTAACATGTACCAGTGTCACCAGAAAACTGCTATCTGACGATAGGTATAATACCATGTAGGAGTTCTCGGCGAGTCCGTTCAGTATACCCAGTCTCTACTGAGCACCCGCATACCATCTTTGATGTCAAACACCAATCGATGTGAGATCATCTATCGCCCATCATATGGGTCAAGATGCATATACGCTAGTCTAATCTAAAATATCGATGCCCTGTCTCGATACACTCTCGACTAGGAACAATTATAAGGTGTACTTGTGGACTACCCTTGGTCCCACTAGTATGATCTCCATCATAGTCCTGATAGTCAAGTACACATCCTAAGGGCTTTATCAACATATGAGAGCAAGACATCATCACTTATACAGGTAAACATGTTAAGATAAAGTGCAACCAGATAGCATACTATCATGTTGAGAAAGAAAGTCCTCCCTATATATGTTTAAGCATCTACTACAATATACATCCCATGTACAGTAATGGCCTCTTGGGCATACATATAACTAACAATAAAAAGTGCTTAGCACTTCACATTTAGTAAAAATGACTAAAAGTGCCCAACATTTATTGGGCAGAGCTCAAATAAGTACTTAGCACTTTTACATGAAAAAAGCGCTGAACAAAAAGAGCCCAAATAAATAATTAGCACTTTTGAAAAGAAAAAGGCTAAATAAACTTAACCCAAATTGGCTAAGTCTCTGAAATTTTCTCGCAGCTGAGCCCAAATGCTCTTTTGCTGGATCTTAAATAAAAATAATCCTTAAAATTTTGCTATGTTGATTTTAGTCTCAATTTAGACTAAAGCATCCTTAGCAAGAACAAATTGAGCCCAAATGCTCACACATTTAAGTTAATCTTAATCTTAAACCAGATTAACGATCTTTAAATAAACCTAAGTCCAAATCTAAAATATACGAATTTGGACTAATCCGTACCCTACGGGCGACGACATAAACTAGTCTCCGTATACAATCCACAGGCAACCAAAACAAACAAAAACACACACGACACGAAGTGAACTTCCAGAGCAGGAGAAAGTGGTTATCGCAATACGGTAACGTAATTAACTACATGGGCTTGCGTCTGCAGGGAAGAGCATCCCTACAATCAAAAAAGCCCTCAAAAAATGAAGGGGAATCTGATAAAGTCTGCTACAACGGTCACGCCTGTCCAAACCTCCGATATACGGTGTCATAAATCAACTTGGTATTTTCGGAGAGGTGGATGGATAAATCCAAATAGTATCTGCCCCCAAATTCAGGCAAGACGATCTATCCCAGTTCGTCTCTGTTTTCGGCGGTGAACAGTACTGTCCTGGGATTTGGTCGACATACTCCAGATATGAAGTGATGATCCTATACTACAATCGGTCAAAATTTGGTTGTCACATAGTATTTTCTCCACATTATATATGGATTATATATCAGGAATTCTAATGACTAGATGTATGGTTCTGGAGATAGATTTGGGAAGTTCCCCAATCAGGTACTTAGACAGCATTCTAAAAGTATTTTAGAATGGATGACTCCTGACGTGGTGATGTACCCGCAGGCGATGGAGTCACCCTCTCTGAAGAGATGTCTTCTAGACTGATGAGGAGAAGGACCGGCATGAATTACATATCATTTTCTTTGGTAATTGAGTCAATCATGCAATGTCTTGTACAAAACGAGATAGATAATGTATCAGGGATTCTGGTTTTAGATCTAGATTTGGGAAGTTTCCCAATTGGGTATTTAGACAGCATTCTAAAAGTATTTAAGAATGGATGACTCCTGACGTGGTGGTGTAACCGCAGACGATGGAGTCACCCTCTCTAAAAAGATGTCTTCTAGACTGATGAGGAGAGGGATTGGCATGAATGGCATATCATTTGCTTAGGCAATTGAGTCAATCATGTAATATCTTATACAAAACCAGATGTTGCTTATACACTTGTTGTAGCAAGCAGATATTAATCCAATCCTCGAGAAACAAAGCAAGCTATTATGAACATAAGAGGATGTTCTTGGTATAAGATAACGGCAGCCTCCTCTGAGAGGCGGTTATCGGTTCAGGCTTCTGAGGTACCTAGATGACAGAGATGCTGTCAGATTTTTGAATTTAGCCTCTTTTGAGGATCAGTATATTGGATAATGTTCCAATAGGGATACTCAGGTAATCATGGTGCATGATACTGGTTATGACTCAACAGAGAATACAACCTAAGAAGTTTGTTGGATAGAGTCGTTCATTTATGAACTTGGTCCTATTAAGTATCCAGAAAAATTCTTGAGGCGAGATATCGCTCAGTTTGGGAGATTGTTCATCTCCACAAAGTTGAGATAAAGAGAGATGAAGTTGGAACATTATAGCGGATCCACTCACTGAGGCTGTTTCTCGAACACATTAATTTTCACAAACATAGTTTGCAAATTAGACTAGTAGAAAAGTTGGATATTCGGTAGCACATAAGCGGTGGGTACGTGATACTGTAATAATTGGCCTTAAGTGTAAGTGGGAGATTGTTGGATATAGTGCCCTCAAGGCAATTATTATTATTGCAAGTAGGCGGTTATGATAATTGAAGGAGAACCTATACAGGTATAACAGTTATACTCGAGATAATAGTATACTATCTGGTTTGTCTTCATCATTGATGAAGCTAGTAGAATTGTTGCTTGACAACCAGCATTATGATGACGATCATATATGTGGGAGCTGGGTTGTCCATAAGCACATTCTTAAATGTCTCTAGTCGTGGGAGCATCAAAATTGGGCATCGATATTTCAGAGTAGACTGATGTATACATTTCTAGATCCCGACGAAGGACGGTGGCCGGTCTCAAAAGACATTGGTGTTGTGTCACCTAAGATAGTATACAGGTGCTCACTGGAGGTAAGTACACCGGACAGACTCACCGGGAACTTCTAGATTGTATTATATCTATCGTCGGATGGAAGGTCTCAGGTGGCATGAGTACAGGTTAGTCCTTTGACCTGAGATCGTTATTTGTCTCGTGTGAGTTCCCATTGTACTTTGATTACTACCCTACCACGGCTCAAAAGAGTCGTGCAAACAGATTTTAGTTGGGTACAGTCCCGAGCCATATGGAGGCAGTGGTCGATTGTCAGGGATTTGTCTCTCCTGGTATTAGGAGTCAATGTCGCGCTATGTTCAGTCAGCTATCATTAGAAATCCGTGGCCACGGTGGATGAGATTCACTGATGGTTGATCAATAGTATCTATGCTGGTGATGAGCTTGACTCAGACACGACTGATCGGGTTAGTAGAAGTCTGACGTTATCCACCCCCTAGACCTGATATGCGATACTCTTTGACGAAGAGACCGGACTGTATGGAGATTGTCACATTCAAGCTCAGTAAGGTAAGTACGTACTTGATTATCGACCCCCTTTCGGCAAGTACATGGGTAGCCGTTACGTACAGCTAGTGTCGCTGACGTGTTTGTGATTAAAGCCACTGCCAGCGTATTGTCGAGTCTTTAGAATACCGCACAGAGGGTTTTTTCCGGTTGAGTCGATAGATATAGCAGCCGTACGTTGGTACGTGTAAGGGTCCGATTAAATACGTGTACGTGATACACGAATTTTATTCGGACGGTTGATAATACTAGCCGATTTAGGATTAAGCCGAATTATTAAGTCAGATTTTGATTTAATAATATATATATATATATATATATATATATATATATATATATATTAGTATTAGATTATTGTTCACTATTCATTTTTTCTCTTTGGTGTTGTCCGTATTTTTATACGGATACGCGTATATATAGCGATACGTATACCGGTTGAGATATTCCATATTTATAGGGGAATGCTTCTAGAAGAAGGACACCTCATATTTGATTTTCGTTTGGAAAATCAAAAGAGGAAATGAGATAGCATGAGACATAGTTGTGCATGGAAAATCAAAAGAGGAAAATATGGCTTTGGTTTTAATGTGTGCATTTATTGATGTATGGTTGCACTATTGAACCATGATGGTAAAAAGTAAAGCCATTAATTTTCTCAACACTTGTTAGTTTTTCCATTCTACATTCATGTTAATGCTTCATGGCTCAACACTTGCCATTTTTCTCATCTCTTCTCCTTCTTCTTCTTACTCTCTTGAGCATGGATTTTTGATAGAAAAATTAGTGGAAAAATTCCTATATCATTCACAATCTATCCTTAGCAAGTTTGGATCGTCGGTCCGAGTCTTTTTCGGTTTTCCTCGGATGGATCTTTTTCGGCAGGGATGGTCGTCTTTCAAGCGCGTTCTCGGCGTCTACGGGCTTGGAGGGGTCTTGCACAATGAGGTGGGCACGCGTCGAAAGTTGTATATCTATACCCTTACATATTTGGTTTGCTAGTTTAGGTGCATTGATCGAATCCCTGGGTTATGCGTGTTTGGTGCTCGCGTAGAAATTTTGTTCTCACTTCTGCCTCGATCACGGTTTTCACGGTACGGGCACCGAACTCCAACAAATCCAAATTTAAAATCTTATACTTATCTCTAAGGATTACTTATAGGTTATAAAGCGAAACCAATTGTTTAGTGTTAAAAGAGAGAAGAGAAATTATGTAATTCTCCATAAATAGTGAAACGTGTGCTGTTTGGGTTTCCACATAAAATCTCTGTGTTTTCTTGAGTTAATCTTTTCTGTTTTTTGCATTTTGTTTAATTTTTGTTTCCGCGTTTTTCTCGACCATCCATTTCAAATTGGTAGGGAAAAACCAACCGTTGTTAACTTTAAGACACAATAAATGTTTTTCAAAAGTTAAAGAAGTAACCTGTTTTTCGGCCATAAGTGAGAGGGGTTTCGTGGGTGGCCTGGGCAAACTTGTGGGTCCTGTGGGTGCTGTTTGCGGGAATGTATTGTTAAAAAAAAAGTGAGAGGGGTTTACTGCATTTAAGCCTATATTCTAGCTAATAGCTGCTATAGAACAATCTTGGCCCAGTATATGGTATTAAAGCCCAACCCTGGTCAATATAAACGAACTGTAGCCTAATCTTGAACTCGAAGGGTTGAATATTGTTCATGATTTTCTTTCATTAATCTACGCTTCAAGCAAAATACATTGCAGAGTATGTATAAATTGTACCAAATAGATGTTGAATATTATCATCGAAAACATTGTTGTTAATACTATACGAACAAGCCTTGGACTTGTTTAAAAACTAGTCAAGGTCTAAATTTAAAGTTATTAATTATATTAAATTTTGGATATTTTAATAAAACAGTGTTTGATTAAATATTTACTATGGTACTAGTCTTCAGTTAGCAGAGACGAGCTAACAAATATGAGCTAAATTTAAGAATAATTAACTAGTTTATAAGTACCATTCAATACTGAATAAGTCATATACTATCCGAGTCGATATGAACCCTAAATGAGTCGAACTTGTACAGGAACTGAGCTTGAATAAGCTATGTTATATTTTTGTTTGTTAGTTTATTTTATCAAGTTTCAATTATGTTCAAACTTGACTTGTTTAATTATTGCAGACTTCAAAAACATAAAAAGGAGAAATTATTCCTTACGCCGGCCGAGTGTAACACACCCAGGCAAGGGGAGAGAGGAGGGAGAATTTTGGATAGCCTTGGGCAACGTATGCGACCCGAATTTCTATTTATTCTCTCCGCTGTCTAGATATATATGGCGGACATGGGAAGTAATTTATTAATGAAAGTAGAAGAGGAGGAAAAGAACTATATCCGTGTATTTGAATGGTGGTCAATAATATTGGCTTTCTTCCATTTTTAGCACACCATGATTTAGGAACATAAAGTTGTTCCAATTTAAGAGGCCAAAAAGTTGGGCCTGTATAAGCTAGTACATTTGGATGAGAACTATATGCACCTTTTGCGTCTAAATGCCATAAATTTGTGTCGTTGAATTTCATATTTTACATCATGGTTTATTCATTAATTCTATGCTTATGTCTATTATAAGAATATATTTTGATAGCTAATTAAATGATACCAATTTGTTTGAAGTAAGATAATCATGTCCAAATGATTTTGAGTTGGCCGGCATATGAACGGTTGCATATACAACATGCTCAAATATAAGACGATAACAGATGTTGTAATGCAACTTTTTTCGCAAATTAGCTCTCTAGGAGGAGCATGGGCTAGCATTTGCTGTTACTAATCCAAAAGCATGAAAAAGTTAACAAGAAGAAGTTTCCCTCTATCCCTTTATTACCTAGCTAAACCTATGCAAATACATCAATTCATGTTCTAGCTTACTAAATTGATGACCCCTCAATATGCTGTCATGTAAGAAGCCAATCTCTTCAAAAGATGAAGGAACCACGAGCTCACAAAAAGAGAACTCAGGGAATTGACTTTCGATATGGCTTTTGAGTGGATGTAATGGGTGCTAGGTTCTATTACTAGGAAACAATGGACCTGTCTTCTTCTGGTCTCGTTTTTTTACCTTTTGCCAGCAACAAGGAATCTTTTTTTATGAAAACAACAAGGGCTCTGAAAACAACGGATCAAAATAGTATGCATGAGAGGGAGCATCATGAAAATAACAATGGACAAGATAATCGGTTGGTCTTGCTCGTGTTACTACTACTTTGTAGTTCTGATGTAGTTTGAGACTCGAATAATAGACGTCGATGCAGATAAATGATTAACAAAACTTCTTATTGGTGATGGGGGACAAAGACGGCTCTACCACCATGTAATTTTCAAGGAAAAGACCCTTTAAAACTTGGATTATGATTTTTGAATATTTATGTATGCAAAATCTAAAAAATTAAATTATATAAATTCTTTGACTATTAGATTTAATATTCTAACTAGTAACTCCGAAGATTATAATATACAATTGGACCAACTTAGCTTCAAACCGCAACAGATACATATTTAAAAATAATGCAGCGGGCTCATAAACTCGCTATTTCTCCCAAAAAGGTCCACAAGTTGCAATGCCGACATCCAAACTTTCTTAGGCAGCCAGATGCCTCTTATTAAATTTAATTATACATTCACGAACGAGGGGGTGATTATATATTTTATTTATGAGTGTACACTCACTCAGAGGTGTTCTTAAAATACAAATCCACGAATGTTACCAACCTAACACTGAACCATATTAAATTTAATTATACATTCACGAACTTGGGGGTCGGTTATATATTTATATTTAAATGAGTATACACTGTCTTTTGATATAAACAGGTTCCATCAATAAGACTCAAGCCTTGTATATTATGGGCGATTATATATTTTATTTTTGACTGTATACAGCTTTTGATATAAACGGGTTACATCAATAAAAGTCAAGCTTCGTTAAGGTTTGTATCATCTTAAATCTTATACCCATGCATCTCTCATATTTTTTCCAACATGAGACTATTCCCAGACACATCTCAACCGTATCTTGTGTTTTGTAGGTGATTGTATTATGTAAAACCATGCATGTTTGATTCATACGGAGAGAAAAACATGGAACTTTCTTTATCTTTTACAATGTTCAATTGAGAGATGACGGTCATATTAACACATGAGCTTAGAACTTCAGTTTATATTGTTTGGACATTATGAAATTTTGAGTAAACTCAAGTATTTTAATTGAGTTTTATGTTAAAATCAAACAATTTACATTAGGCTCTATCAAACCTTGGGAACTATATTTATGCATTATGCACGAATTAAGTGTTCGATATTGATTGTTTTGTCACTTGCCTGGTTAGATATTAGGAAATAAATTCAATTTAGAAAAAGTATTCCGTTGGGTAATGTCCGACGAAAAAACATTTATTCCGTCAAGTATCGTAATTATTTCGTTGGGAATTTTATTTCGTCGGATAGAAACCAACGGTAAAAGTTTGAAAATCCTAGGCTATTTTTCCATTTTCTCTCTAGATTTTACACTTATTACGTCGGCTAAGATAAGATGACGTAATAGGCTATAAACCGACGAAATAAGTTGTAGACATTAAAAAAAATTGTCAAATTTTGGTCATTTCGAGCAATCGATACATATTTAATTCAAAAAGCTGATATACAAGATATATATTCATTACAAACACAATTCAGTTCACGGACAAACTCAATTCAATACCACAAACTCAATTCAATTCAAATTCAATTACAAATCCATTCAAATAATCATAATTTACAACTTCTTAAAACGAAACCAATAGTTATCAACTTACATTCGATACTTTGCAGGACGAAGTATGAGTCTTGCTGAGAGAGAGAAAAAGAGATAAATACGTATTTATCGCTTTCTCTCTCTTAGAAAAACTCATACATCCTAGAGCTTGCTAGGCGCCGCCGTCGGGTACCGGAGGATAGTCAGGGAAATCGACCAGGTGCTACATTGTTATCAATAGACAAGTATTAGTACAGAATATTCACGATAAGTATATAAAGATTGTATTGAAAAGGATTATCAGTTAAACTTAAATCCGGTATTTCCCTTGCTTGAAGCATTAACCTCCGGAGTGTAGCCAACTGTTGTGTATGCCTCTCATTCGATCCCTATTTGATTTCTTAATGTATTCGGGGTTATCTCAGAGTTTATAGACATTCGAAGTTATCTGCAAGAAAGGAGGACAAACGCCTGGAGATACAACATCGGACGTCTGTCGATACTCAGTATACACGGTATACTTTGGGCATATGTCTGACTCAAAGAATTCAAACGTTTGCGGACACTCTGTACTTTCGAAGCCTCAAAACCGGACGTCTGATGCTCTTTTTTCAGACGTTTGGGGTTGCTCTGTTAATTTGGAGACTCTTTGGAAGACGTTTGCGCATTACTTGTTCAAACGTCTGCCATGTCTGGGCCAGATATTTTGATTTAGTTAGGAAATTTGTTATTTGGTAAAATCTTTTGTATGTATGTACATACATACATACATACATACATACATATATATATATATATATATATATATATAGAGACACACACACACACACACACACACACACACACACATATATATATATATATATATATATATATATATATATTGAAGTATGCAACAACCCTAGATTAGATAGCTTTTGTGATATTTGAGAGAAGCCTTTTGATATTTTGAGAGAGCTAGGGTTTTGAGGGATTTTATATTCGTCCACCGGTTTTGTACTCCTCCAATTTTGGATATTAATAAATCTTCGCCTTCACATATTGGTTAGTACTCGTATTTCTATGTTGTTGTTCTTCTCTGTTTAATACGCTTGGTTTTTCAGAATCACTTCATTTTTCTCCTAGATTCTCAACAATCCAAAAAGATAAAAGAATGTGGAATTTTGCCTTGATCTTCTTGAGCTCCGCGTTATAAACTTGGTTCTTGTGCTGCCTCTTTGTGTTTTGTGCATGAATGGACTTTGATTGCCATTTTGTCCCTTGAACTGGTAGGCGGCATCTGACGAATGGTGAACGGAGACCCGTATTTTTATCTGTTGTTGGCAGTTGTCCTGAATTTGTCACGACTATTCTTAATTTTCATTGTTTAGAACTGAGAACCTATAACCTGCAATTATTTAGCAAATACGGATCAAGAGTACCTACCTATATGCAATACGATCAAGAATGGACGGTATAAAAGTGTAAAATTCTGATATGAACAAATACTCCCAAACTTATCTTTTGGTCGTCCCGAGCAAACCCATTTTATTCACAAAAAATTCTAATCTCACTTTCGCAGGGAATGCGATTGCATTGAGCTCGTGCAACAAGCCGTTAAACCCTTAGGTTGCCCTACAGGAGGAGTTTTGTCTTCTGAGGGTTTTCAACGGATACTACCCATAAAATCCGATCAAGTTGGCCGTCGACTCTAATCCTACAGTTCAACATTCTAGCAAGAAACTCTATTATCCTTAAGTTAGAAATCCTCATCCCTTATTCTTCACACTTCCTTTTATTTAACTTAAAATCCTATATGTTTTGCCAGTTTATAAAACTCTCAGTATCTCTTGAGTTTTCCTTCTAAAACGCAATCTCAAATCCGGAATTTTTATCATCTCTACTGAAGTTATAAACCCTATTTTTCATTCCTATCTCTCCTCCAACTCTGATCATATACCCCTACGTGTGTGTAAATATCACCCCTACACTTGGAAATTCAATTCAAGTTATAATACCCTTGCCTTAATACCTAACACTACATCTTTATTATTAATGGTGGACGGATTTGCTAACACATCTTCCATGCAACTATTACAGCTTCCTGAGGCATTAATCCACCGATTACTAAATGTGTGAGCATTAAAGCGTAATTAGCAGTTTCCAGTTCTTGCACTCTTTTTTATTTTTTGTTTTTCAAGACCAGATATATTTTTCAATGATGCTATTTTGGTGGTTAGTTTTAAATACCGTTTTTTCTTTCATACTAGGCTTTCAGGCAAGAGTATTTCTAGGTATTCTCTACTATCCCAAGTTTTAAGGTGCGTGTATATGCGATTTGTAGGGTATATATTTTCAGAATTTGGACTTAAGATTCGGAATTATTCTTCAGACTTACTCTTCAAATAGAGTTTTCAATACTCTTCTCTCATTTCAATTTAGCCCCAGAACTGAACTCAAAATTTCTTATTTCTAAACAAACTGCAAGGACGTATATTTTCTACAGTTATACTTCAAGGAAGGTTATTTTTCAGGGTTTTCAATTACTAAGTTTAGAATTTAGTTTTTTTCTTAACTAGTCAACCGTCATGTCGAACTTGAGTCTAAATGACCAACATTGGAAAATTTTTTATATTATTTTTATTTTATATTTTATGGGAAAATAATGCAATGCAGAAAAAAATGCGATGTGGAATTTAAACATGCAAAGTAAAAAAAACGTGCAGATACAGAATGCAAGGATAACTATTTACAACAACTCCGCCCCTAAACTGACTCACAGCAGTGCCCTCACTACTGCCTATGGCATCTCCTAGAACCAGACGCGGTATCACTCGTACCTGCTTCACTCCTGTCCATTCCACGACCCCTCGATCTCGCTCCCTCTTCTCGTGCCAGCAGGGTATACATCCCCTGCTCAAGACTAGTCAAACGCTGATCAAAATTTGTCAGCATCCCCAACACTCTCTCTACCCCCCTATGAGTACATCTCAGCAAGCGTGCTTGCGCGGCGGGGGTCAGCTCTTCATCGCTCGCTGTGGAGCTCGAGCTGGGCATCTTCACCATCACATCTTCGGCCGGCTCGGTGGATGACCATAACCCATGAAGTCTAGTGTATAATGTAGAGACACCCTCAAGAAGGGGTCGAATGGGAACCCCACTATGCATAAAAGCATCGAATTCCTCAATTGAAAGGAAATAGCGACACGATTGTGTCACTAACATTGGGAACGGGTAATTGGCTGCACCCTTGCCGGCACCAATCGAGTGTAAAAGCACAGTGCACATGTTATAGCTCGGGTTTCTCATCATTAACGTGTGCACAATGTGTAGGGATGGGGTGAAAAAGGTGGTGTTATGTGAACTTCCAAAGATGTTGTTTTGTGCCCAACGGCATACGATTAGTCGCATACAGCGTACGTGCTTGTATGCCATTCCTACGTTCCCTAGAACAATCATCGCCCATTAACGACATGTAATCCTCAAAGCGGAGGGGTTGGTCGTGTGCGGGAATACGGGATATCAAAGTGACTTCATGAAGGAAGTTCCTATCTATAACAATTTTCCGATCCCCCCACAACAAGTGTATAAACCCGTATTTAGCTAAGCAACCCTCCTCCATGCTCTCAAAGAAATGCGCAACGAGATCCGGAATCGCGAACGCGTTCGGACGGTTATACAACAAGAAATTCCATCCACGTTTCCGGATCTTATCACCAAAGTAGCTACCATAAACGTCATGGGTGCATAATTGCGAGAAATCCCGTTCAAATTGAAAATTAGGAGCCATGGACAGAAAATGCAAACTATTAATTTTATAGAGATGAGATGAGAAAATCAAACCTCCTTTGAAAATTTCGGAAGGAGAAGAGGCTGATAGGTGGCGGAGGTGGCGTTCGGCGGCGGTTCCGCGGCGGGTTGAGGTGATTGCTAGTGGATTTTGTAGTGGCGGCTAGGGTTTTCTGTGAGGGTTTGAGTGAAGACTTGAGAATTACAGAAAAAGAGAGCGAGCCTATTTAAAGGGGAGGTCCAAAAAAGGGACCTATTTGCACAAAAGTCCTCCAAAAAGACGAAATTATTTATTTATTTATTTATATTTTTTCTTTAAAATTTTATTTTTTTACTTTTTTTATTTTAAATAGTTCTGAATATTTACAAAAACACCCCCCATCTTTTTTTTATTTTTTTATTTTATTACAAATGGGAATTTCACCAAGCAAGAAATATCCCGACACACAAAGAAAACAAAATGGATATGCACCGGACAAGAACATCCATTATATATATACAAGATGGTATATACATACCCCCAAACTTATTTGAAACAGTGTTTTCACTGTTTATGACTGGATAACCGAAGTTTGGTGGTAAACGGAGGAAGATTAGTCAATGTAAACCGGCTCCTGCAACATCAGGAGCTCTTCCGATAGTTCTGCGGTGAGGAACGGTTTTACTCTGTGTCCATTAACTTTGAATAGTGAACCGTCCTCTGAATTCTCCAAATCCACCGCGCCGTGCCGGTACACACTCCGCACAAAAAAGGGTCCTTTCCAGCGAGATCGAAACTTACCGGGATGGAAATGGAGTCGGGTGTCGTAAAGAAGTACCTGTTGTCAAGGCGTGAAGGTTTTGCGCGTGAAGGTTTTGCTCGTAAAGTGTTTATCATGAAACACTTTCGTTTGGTTCTTTATAACAACCGCGTTCTCATAATCTTTATCCCGAAGCTCATTCAGTACGTTAAGTTGCAGCTTCCAATAGCTGCCCGCATCTTCAAGGTTTAGATTCAGCTCTTTGACCGCCCAAAATGCGCGATGCTCAATTTCCACGGGAAGGTGGTAAGCTTTTTCATACACAAGCCGATAGGGAGAAATTCCAAGATCAGTCTTGTACGCAGTTCGAAATGCCAAAAAGGAATCAGTTAGTTTCAAAGACCAATCTTTATGGTTCTTGGAAACTGTTTTCTCCAAAATCTACTTAATTTTCCGATTTGAAACTTTGGCTTGCCCACATGTTTGGGGGTGGTAGGGCGTGGATAGCTTATGATTAATTGAGTATTTCCGCATCAAGGCCTCAAAAGACCTATTGCAGAAATGTGTCCTATTGTCGCTAATGATCGTGCGGGAGTGCCCGAACCAGGAAAAATGTTTTTTTTAAGGAATCTAACAACAAGCTTATTATCGTTCATCTGTCTTGGCACTGCCTAGACCCATTTAGAGATATAATCAACAACTAAGAGAATATACTGGTTCCCAAAAGAGCTGGAAAACGGCCCCATGAAATAAATTCCCCAAACATCGAAAATCTCAACAACCAAGATTGGTTGAAGCGGCATCTCATTTCTCCTGGAAATCCGGCCCAAGTGTTGGCACCAGGAGCAAGTCTTGCAGTAATCATGGACATCTTTGAAGAGTTGTGGCCAGTAAAAGCCACATTGCAAGACTTTCTCAGCTGTCTTTCTTAGGCCAAAATGCTCGCCACACGCTTGATCGTGGCAAAACGACAACATACTCTTGAACTCATTATCAGGAACACACCAGCAAATAATTTGGTCTGGACAGTACTTGAACAGATAGGGTTCGTCCCAGTAATAGTGTTTTACTTGGGATAAAAATCTAAGTCTGTCCTGACTCGATCATTCGTTCGGTATTAATCATGTCGCCAAATAGTTCACAATATCTGCGAACCAGGGTTCGCACGATACTGTCAAGAGTTATTCATCAGGAAAAACATCGTTAATTGGGAGAGAAAACGTCGGCGAAGAAGGAAGTCATGAAAGATGGTCGACCGGTACGTTTTCACATCCTCTTTCATCCTTAATGACAAGGTCAAATTCTTGAAGTAAGAGGATCCAATGTATTAACCAAGATTTTGCATCCTTTTTTGAAAAAAGATGTCGCAGAGCTGAATGATCGGTGTAGACAATGACTGGGAAGCCGATCAAATAGGGCCTGAATTTCTCTGAAGAAAACACAACAACCAAGAACTCTTTCTCGGTTGTTGTGTAATTCATTTGGGCATCATTCAGGGTCCGGCTCATGTAATAGATTACGTGCGGCGTCTTATCGATGTGTTGTCCTAGGACCACACCGATAGCAAAGTCGGATGCATCGCACATAATCTCAAAAGGATGCGTCCAGTCGGGTGAAGAAAGAACGGGAGCAGTGGTGAGTGAGCTTTTTAGTGATTCAAAAGCAGTCAAACAGCTTGATTCGAAATTGAACGTGGTATCCTTGGCTAGAAGAAGAGTCAAGGGTCTAGCAATCTTGCTAAAGTCCTTGATAAACCGTCTGTAAAAACCGGCGTGGCCAAGAAAAGATCGGATATCTCTGATGCATCTGGGAGGAGGGAGACTGGAAATGACTTCAATCTTTGCTTTGTCAACGTCAATGCCATTTCGGGAAATGATATTTCCTAGGACAATATCTTCACGTACCATGAAGTGACATTTTTCCCAGTTTAAAGTGAGATTTTTATCCTTATATCGGGTAAGGACAGCGTCAAGATATTGCAGACACTCGTCGAAAGAATCGCCAAAGATGGAGAAATCATCTATGAATATCTCCAAAAATTTCTCAACCATATCAGAGAAAATTCCCATCATACACCGCTGGAAGGTAGCGGGAGCATTGCATAGCCCAAAGGGCATGCGGCGATATGCGAACATGCCGAAAGGACAAGTGAACGTGGTTTTGTCCTGGTCTTTCTTGGCGATAGGAATATGGTTGTAGCCTGAGTAGCCATCCAGAAATCAGTAATACTCATGCCCAGCTAATCTTTCGAGCATTTGGTCAATGAATGGTAGCGGAAAGTGATCCTTCCGCGTTGCGGCGTTGAGTTTTCGATAATCAATGCATACTCGCCACCCTGTCTGGGTTCGAGTAAGAATCAACTCATTCGCCTTATTTGTGATGACCGTAATGCCCGACTTCTTAGGGACAATGTGTATATGACTGACTCACTGGCTGTCTGAGATAGGATAAATGATACCACTATCCAGACATTTGACGATTTCCTTTTTCACAGCCTCCTTCATGACTAGATTTAATCATCTCTGTGGATCCCTAACTGGTTTGGTATCATTCATCATATGAATGTGATGTTCAACGATTAGGGGACTAATCCCCTTGATGTCCGCCATCGTCCAGCCGAAAACTTGCCGATTGGATAGCAAGACCGCGAGAAGGGCTTTCTCTTGCTCTGGAGCTAGAGAAGCCGAGATGATGACTGGGAGGGTCTTGTTCTCACCTAAGTAAGCATACTTGAGGTGAGGCGACAGTGGCTTGAGTTTGAGTGTCGGAGGTGAGACGACTGAAGGCAAGATTGGAGAAAATGTCTCGAACTCAAAAGATTCCAATAAGGGCTCGAAGTGAGTGTATGAGACCGAGTCGGATGGTTCAACTAACGTATCCGAAAATTCAAAAGATTCAAACTCCGACGGCGACAAGCCAAGATTATTTGGAAAAGTGAAGCACTCGTAATCGTTTTTGTAAGCGGAAGCAGCAAGTTCAAAGAGGAACGCACTAGTGACGTCAAGATTACTGTGATCAAACAAGAATTCCTCAAATTCACAGTCCTCTGGGGCGATCTCCTGGATGGAACAAACATTTAGTATATAAGCACTAGGTTTGGATAGCTGATTCTCTAACTTAAAAATGTTGAGTTCAATTGTCATGTTGCCAAAAGATAGGATCACCGAACCGTTTCGACAATTGATCACAGCATTTGAGGTTGCAAGGAATGGGCGTCCGAGTATCACCAGAATTTGATTCCAGGGATTAGCTACAGGTTTTGTATCTAAAACAAAGAGGTCAACGGGGAATATGAAGTCCCCAACCTTTATTAACACATCCTCTAGCTCACCTCTAGGATGGGTGATAGATCGGTCGGCCATTTGAAGGGTACAGTTTGTGGGTTTCAGCTCTCCTACACCTAGTTACTCATATACAGAATAAGGAAGCGGGTTAACACTGGCACCAAGATCCAAAAGAGCGCGGTTGATATTCTTATCCCCAATGGTTATTGAAATCGTAGGACAGCCAGGGTCCTTCCATTTTTGAGGTAAAGCTTGGGTAAAAGCATCACCCACGTTACTAGCCTTTGGTACCTGAGATTTCCTCTTCTTAGTGCATAAGTCTTTCAAGATTTTTGCATAGGAGGGGACTTGTTGGATTGCATCTAAGAGGGGGATGTTTATGTTAACCCGCTTGAACAACTCTGGGATCTTCTCCATTTATGGATTTTGTTTATTGGACCTCAACCGGTTTGGAAATGGAACATTTTTGAAAATGGTTGAGTCCAATACTTGTAGAGAAGATTGTGGAGTTGGAACGGAATCCAAAACTGGAGTTTGAGTGGAGTGAGATGTGGATCCGTTCGGAACAGCGTTTGAAGAAGAAGAGCCTTTTGAAGAATGGAGAATAGGCGAAGAAGAAGAAGAAGGAGTAGGAGTAGAGGAACCGAGGTGTCTTCATCATCAATTGGTGTGCTGATGTTGTTGTTCAGCATTCTTCCACATCTCAATGTAGTCACGGTACTCACATTATGGTTCTGTTGTTCAAGAGCAACATGTACATTATGTAAGTGACCAGAATTTGGGAGTGGTTGAGATAGAAGCCTTCCTTTCTCTCGCTCGTTTAAAACCGCGTTCAGCTGTGCAATCTGGTCTTCGATGGTCTTGATGCTTTGCCCGTGTGCAGCGGTGTATTGTACCAGAGACTGAATAGAAGACTGGATGTTTGCGATGGGTTGAGTCGATTGCTTTACAAAAGCCTCCAGATTTCGTTCTAGCGAGGAAACCTTATCGTTTTTTGACGGAGCAAAGTTGTTTTGAGGAAAAGAATTGTTACAGGGTGCAAAGTTGTTCATTAGATTTTGAAATGGTTGGGGTTGGAAAGGCTGTTGAAATTGTTGTTAGGCTTGTTGAGGAGGAGGAGGCCTGTGGAAGTTGTTGTGGCCTTGGAATTGATGCTGGTTCTGATTCCAGACGAAATTGGGATGGTTCCTCCAACCGGGATTGTATGTGGAAGAGTATGGATCGTTTCTTGGTCTTTACTGAAATACAGCATTAACCTGATCCTGTCCTTGAGAAGGTGGATTGCAAGGACACTCTTCGTTCAAATGAGATGGATCCGAACAACAAGCGCAAATGGTATGAGAGGGAGGAATAGGAGCTGGAGAAGGAGATGAGAATTTGCTCTCGATTGCTTCCAGTTTCTGCGTAATTGCAACCATCTCGGCCCTCATTGCGATTGAGATGTCGAGTCGATGAACTTCTGCCCTAGAGAGACCTGAAGAAGAAGAAGAAGTTGAGGTGTTCGGTCGCGTGCTCTCCCACTGCAGCGTTTGCTCCGCAAGATCGTCGAAGAATCGCCAAGCCTCCTCGTCAGATTTGGACAGGAAGTGGCCCTGACAAATGGTTTCCAGCAGCTGCTTAGTTACTGGATTCAGGCCCTCATATAAAGTTTGGCAAAGTTGTCATTTCTCTATACCCTGATGAGGACACTGAATAAGGAGGTCCTTGTACTGGTCAAAGCACTTCCAAAAAGGTTCGATTGGAAGCTGGGTGAATTGATTTATCTCGTTTCGGATCCGTGCGGTCTTATGATTTAGGTAGAATTTTCTTAGAAAAGCTTTTACAAACTCGTCCCAACTGGTTATCGAATGAGATGCGGTGCTATACAGCCACTTTTCAGCAAGGTCACACAAAGTGAAAGGAATGACTCGTAGCCGTATAGCATCATCAGACAGTTGGGTTGTCTTCATCATCGCACAAACGTTCTGGAATTTATTGATGAAGATGTAGGCATCTTCGGATTCAAGCCCGTGAATTTGGGCAACATGTTGATGAAGTGGGGCTTAATTTCGAAATTATCCCCATTGGCCGGTGGGAGTGAAAGAAGAGTCGGAAGTGCCGCGCGAGTGGGATAAAAACGATTCTGAAGCGCGATTCACTGTAGCGCTTCAACAAGAGGAGGTCGCGGGTTATTCCAATCTAATGGAGGTGGAATTATTCCCGGGGGAGGTAAAGTGATGTTAGGAAGAAATCCCGACATCTCGTAAGAAGAATTTAGTGATGGTGATGGAGAAGGTGAAGATGTATGAACAGAATCGCGGTCAACATCGGAGTTGGCCGGCAAAGATAAGGGTGAAAGAGGCGTGGAAGGAGTTTCGACGTCGGAGTCGATCGTGTAGTCGGTAGCGACTAACGTAACGCGGACTAGGAGGGCACTAGTGTCCTGAATCTAACCAGACATACACTAAACGAGTTTAGTATAATCTAAGCGTAGAATGTGAGGGTAAGAAAACGTCAATGGAGAACTGTTGGTGAAAGGGAAATTTGGTGACAAATGGTAAATTTTTATAAAAGTTTTTGTTTTGTTTTTTATTTACTATTTATTATTATTATTATTTAGAAAGAGTTTTGCAAAATATATATGGATTTATGACTCAACTTCAAACAATCACAGTCAAAACATACACAATCACACCTAGAGCTATGGTCTTTAAAGTCCACTAGACTACTCCTAACAGTTCCAAAGTGACAAGTTGTGAAATATCCCTCAAATCGTCTCTTCACTGCCAATTGTGTCCAGGTAAGCATAAGCGAGGTAAGGAGGGTTCCGCTCACGAATCACCGTGAGACGGACCTTTTAAAATTACCTCCTCACTTGTCTAGCCTAGGCACCACAAAGTCAAGTTTGGATAAACGACTGAATACCCACAACCTTCCTCTGTCCTATTGAGCACGACAAGACCTTAGTTGGCTGAGTCTAAATATTTTTTAATTAAGCTCAAGGGTAATGCATATACTTTTAGTGATTTTTGGGGTCTTAGGAAGGGTGATGAAAGCCCTACCCAATCTTTGGTGTTATAGCCTCTTAAAGTCCGTATTATTTATGCAAAACAGTAACAAACAAAAATCTAAAACACTTGCAAAAAAATTTATTTGGCGGCGGTACAAAGAATCCTGCACAAAAACAGTTTTATTAGAGAGGGGAAGAGAGTTTGCGCAAAGAATAATGCAGGAAGAATAGTTCAGTGGAGTTCAGAGGGGGTGAAAAGAAGATTGGAATACTTACAAAAGTTTTTGGATGCTGATGTCACTGGTTGACCGCGGTTCTGCGGTCAAACCTACACTTTTGCCGCGGTTCCGCGGCAAAATAGACGATTGGAAGCTTCAAAAATTTTCCCTGTGCTAAATTCAATCTCCTCTTCTTGGTTAGAGCTCCTGAGTCTTGAATTGGTTACTGGATTTGCTCCAGAATTTGTACCGGAGTCGGGGTTTTGTCTTGATACGCCGCGGTGTAGCCGCGAGATATGGGTCTAACTCCCCACGACTTTGGCACCGAACTTGATCTTCTCCCTATTCTGTACACTTGCACAAAAAAAGAAAAAATAAATAACAAGATGATTTTTACAGCTTTTTTTAGTTATATATGTTAGTTATGTATATGCCCTAGAGGCCATTATTGTACATACGATGTAGATTATAGTGGATGCTTGGATATATATAGAGAGGACTTTCTTGCTTGACATGATAGTATGCTATCTGGTTGCTCTTTATCTTAACATGTAGACTTGTATTGTGATACTGTATTGCTCTCACATGTTGATAAAGCCCTTAGGATGTGTACTTGACTACCAGGACTATGATGGAGATCATACTAGTGGGGCCAGGGTAGTCCACAAGTACATCCTATAATTATTCCTAGTTGAGGGTGTATCGAGACATGGCATCGATATTCCAGAGTAGACTAGCGTATACGCTTCTTGACCCATATGATGGGCGATGGATGACCCCACATCCATTGGTGTTTAACATCAAAGATGGTATACGGGTGCTCAGTGGAGACTGGGTACACTGAACGGACTCGCCGAGAACTCCTAGATGGTATTATACATATCGTCAAATAGCAGTTCTCTGGTGACACTGGTATAGGTTAGTCTGTAGACCCGAGATCGTCATAGAGTCTTGTGTGATTCCCACTGTGCTTTGATTTCCACCTTACCACGTTCAAGAGAATGTGCAAAACGGTGGCTTTTAGGTACAGTCCCGAATCACATGGAGGCAATGAGCGATAGGAGGGGTTTCGTCTCTCCCGGTATTTGGGATTGATGTTGTGCTGTGCTCGATTGTCTATAACTGGAAGTCCCTGGCCAGAGATGATATGGAGATCTACTGGTAAGTGTTGTTAGTAGTTTCTCGATCCATTATGAGCCTCACATTGGCACGACTTATCGGTTACTGGGGCCTGACGTTTACCACCCATAGATTGGATATGCGACATATCATACGAAAAGACCGGACTGTACGGTAGTGTTACAGACAGGATTTACAGGAGTATGAGCAGACTTGCTTGTTGATCTTCTGATCGCTCAATACCCGGGTGGCCGTTACGTTTAGCTGACCACTGACGGCTTGTAGGTGACTGATATGATCACACCCACTGCTGGCGTATTGACGAGTCTTTAGAGTCCTACACAGAGTTTTCCTGTCTCAGGCGAAATGGAGTAGGAGCACATATGTGATATGTGCGGGACCGAGAATAATACGAGTATGTGATACCATATTCTATTTCTCGCGATATGTGATATCGGTCGATTATATGTGATATAGCCAGGTTATCGGATCAAGTGTTGATTCGATAAAATGATACATATGATATTAGTCGGTTATATGTGATATGGCCGGATTATTAAATCAAGTGTTGATTTAATAATTTAATATATAATTATATATTTGATATATTAAATTACATTGACTAATATATGCTCACTTAAGTATTTCTTTTTTCTCACTTATGATACATTTAATATATATGTGATATA
Source organism: Agapanthus africanus (assembly GCA_030015575.1). Lineage (NCBI taxonomy): Eukaryota > Viridiplantae > Streptophyta > Magnoliopsida > Asparagales > Amaryllidaceae > Agapanthus > Agapanthus africanus. The sequence goes on along the minus strand of CM057338.1, from coordinate 176,815,565 downwards.
TGTTAATTGTATTGTTTTCTTTTGTTACATAAATAATATATATGTGATATATATTCTTGTGACATGCTAGGTTATATATGCAACATGGGTGTATGAGACTTACACACTATATGAGATAATATCTAGGTTTTTATTTATTTAACTAATTCAAAAATGAATGGAATTTGTCACGGTTGCTAGCAATGGATAACCATTGACTTAGTCCACCATTTTTGTTTTGCTATAGATATTTATAAACCTAACCATTATCTTTAACTATGGTCAATTCTCTATATGGGTTAGTGCATGACATATACTCACCATGGTTGCATTTCTAACCACACACTCTTTCATTTTTCATTTGCTTCATCTTCTTCAAGCTCAAGTAAGAGCTCTCTAGTTTTTGAGCAAGGGAGGAAAATTAGTGAGAGAAAGAATTCTAAAGTGAGCAAAATTCCTACTTCATCATGCTCTTCTATACTAACCATATAGTTTAGGGTGTTAGCTTCACTGGTTCCATATTAGTGAAGAGATAGCTTGGATTTGTGTCTCCTCGAAGTAGATAATCTTGGATTTTGAAGACTTCAAGCAAGCATGTATCATTCACCTTGTGGAGCCTCTCAAGAGTCCGGAAGTTCTTTGATCGCAGCGAAAGGACCACTACTTTGAGCATTTGAAGTGAAGGACTGGTCTACAAAAGTTGTATTCCTCATTCACTTAGTTGTAAAGTTGTTTACATATCGTATTATCTAAATCTTTAGTTTAGATTCTAGGGTTAGGGTTAACCATCATGGCAAATTTTTAGAATGGCATAGACGATACCTCCCGAAACCTTGTTATTGTGCTAAGTAACCCTACAAGTGGTATCAGAGCCAAGCTAGAGAATTAGACGATGTTTATTAGATTACGAAACCGAAACTACTCCGAAACTTAAAACATGAAAACCCGGTTTCTGTCAATTTTTAAATAGGCTCTAAAAATTTTTTTAGCAACTACAAAATGTTATATGACATATTACATGAATACAGAAGAAATTTGAACCCACTTAGCCGGTTTTTGGCCGAGCACATGAGCTCAGAAACCGAGGAGGCCGGCCCCTTCAGAGAATTTTGGCATCAAATTTTTTTTGTTCCAGGATCTGGGTTTTGATGTTTCAGGTATTGTGTGTTTTTCCTAAATTTGCATGTGGTGTTAACGTTCTGCAAAGGCAATTCGGAGTGTTTCGTAGTCGTAATTCTAATAATATTTCGGGTCATTTAGACGGTGTTAAAAAGTTCGAACGGATATCAAATACCCACTTTAACCCTCCCTGGAAATTTTTTCAAGAGTTGGATTTTTTTTCCAAATTTAAGAACATTCAAATATCATGCAAGTGATTCGATAGACCCTCTAGAAGAACGAAACCATAACTCGATTCTGTAATCGTAAGAACCGCCGCCAAAGTCTAGGGTTTGCAATAGTTCCGCGGCGCCATAGGTGAGCAAAGGGTTGACCCTTCTACGGCTGGTCCATAGGTATTGTGGCATGTGATGGGTACTTTTAAACTACGCTCAAGTGTTGAGCTTTTTGGGAAATTTTGGATATTTGTTGATTCGATCGGAATGTTTAATATCGTCTAAATATTTGTGGAATGTGATACAATATTTGGAATTCATATTGTTAGGCATGAAATGCGAAGTATGTGATATTTCGAGTTTATGATGTCTAGGGAAATTGTGGATTCCAAATATTGTAGTTTGACATTTTCTTTTCTGGGACCGTAAGTGTATTATATGTTTTATCGCCGGTTTCATTGCTATACGTCAACGACAATTAGGATATGCATATTTAATTACATTGATGACATGTGATGTTATGTGTTGCTGTAATATGTTATATTGGATCGTCGTGTTTTGTATAGCCGGGGGTTTTATATGAGATGAGAGTTTTTATTTCATTCATATAAAATTCATTGTATGTAATATTCTTTTATTGGGGCACTTCCGGGTTGAGGATGATGTCACCATTGTTGTATATTATTTACTTTTCCGTATTAGGATAGACCTAAGGTGAGGAGCACAAGTAGCCGGGTTCTAGAGTCCAGTGGGAGACCATCTCGAGGAGTCAAGTCCGGGTCTCCTAACTCTAGAATTGGTAGGGTTGCTTGCCGCTCTCGTAGTGTTCTAGAGATGTAGGTTTGGCTATTCATCGCGACCGTGGAATCCGTATTTTCTATTGTTGGCTAAATACAAAATACAGACATCCTAGTATATCCAATATTTCATATGTTATCTTCTCTTGTTGATATTCTGTGATAAGATCACTTTATATGTTTGAGACGAATGCTTTATTATTATATATATGATATATAATAAACGTTGCTTATGTTTTGCACCCGCGCTAGTCCCGCCCCGCTATGTCGCTAGTTAAGCAACCTAACGGTGCATAACGGGACACTGTGGCGAATGCGGATGGCATAAACGTACGTTGTATTTTCGTTTCTTCTGTGATGCTTAGGAAGCATAAATGATGGGACTTTAAAGAAAATAAACCTAAAAGATGTTGTAGAATCAAATTTTCAAAAAGGGTAGCTCTAGTTTTTGCTTTGCATAGCGGTATTCCTTATAGAATATCCAGCACCTTATTCGATAAGGAAAGAGCCGGGATCCCTTCACTGGGAGTGACCTCTTTAGAAAAAGCTAGCAGATGCTACAACTCACTCGGTTTAGTTTTTGATTACTTCTATAGTTCTTGCTTTGTATTGTGGTATTTATGAAATATCTTGCACCTTATTCGATAAGGAAAGAGCCGAGATCCCTTCACCGGGAGTGACCACTTTAGCGAAACTAGTAAAAGCCTTAAAAACACTCCTTTTCAAAATCACTTGTTTCTACAACGATATCAAGTTCATTACGCAAAAGGTTTTCATAAAAACCTGACGTAGCCCTCCGTCATTTCAGATAAGTAATATTTAGTATTCGTGCTACAGTAGTTTGGCCTCCGTCAAGGCGTAGTGTACGGTAGCTGATTAGTACTTATCTGTAGCATGAGATGTGATTGGATTAGGGTATTCGTACGGCGTTATTTGGCCTCCATCAAGGGTCGTGCGGGTGGGTCTGATTCAATCAGGATATGACGGGTTGAACTTGACTAGCGCCCTGTGGGTAGTTTGGCCTCCGTCAAGGTCATAGGATGCTAGGGGTAAAAAGTATTATCGGGAATTTCAAGTGTTGAAATTTACAATGAGATTGCATACCTTCTATGAGATAGTTGGATCCCGATACCCACTGCGAGTAAGAGTTACTCCTGGGAGAGTTTTATACATGACAATTAGCCGATCGAGTAGGTGTCTAGAAATGTGTTAACGGGGTTACGCCCCTGGGAAAACGAGGTTTATTTTAATTAGGTCCGTGCGAAAGCACGGAGAACCTCTCTCAAAGTACCAACACTGGCATGACTGAAAGATTGGCAAACTTGTAAGGTGTAATTAATCCCGGCTAGTCTTACCTTTTGGGGTTTGAAGGAAAATTTGATAAAAACAGTGGGAACCATCCTGATTAGATAAGATAATAACCAATCAAATCTTGCAAGAGCATACGTTAAAGTGTTTTCTTCTTTCTCTCTCTCTCTCTAAGTAGCGACCATGTCAGGGCTTAATCAAGATAATAATATGGATGTATTGACCGAACCTGCTTGTTATACTGAGCAGGGGAACGTTGATTCCGTTCTTTCTTATAATTGTTATAAGACTGAGCAGAAAATAGGGAAATATCCGGATTCCCACGCCGCCCAAACGAAGAATAATCATGTTGATGCATCTTCTTCGGGTGTGTTAGTTATCGAGAACTGTTTTTCGGTTCACTCTACGTCCTGGGTATTAGATACCGGATTGGGATCCCACATATGTAATATGTTAAATGGGCTAAGGAAAGGTAGAGAACTGGAAATGGGTGATCATTCCGTAAGAGTAGGGAATTGTGCAAATGTTACAGTCAAAACAGTTGGCGAATATCACCTTATATTACTGAATGGTAATACATTGATTCTGAACGAATGCTATTACATACCGACCCTGATATGCAATCTTATATCAGTTTCTTTATTAAGTAAAGAAGGATATAATTTTTTAGTACATGATAATGTTATGAACATATTCCTAAATCAAAAGTTGATTGGATCAGGCTCGTTAAATAATGGCATATACGTTCTAAATCAAATCGCAGTTCTTAATTTACAAAACACACACAAGAGCAAAAGTTCAGAAATGAACGAATTCTTCTTGTGGTATTGTAGACTAGGTCATATCAATGTGACATAACTAGCTAAGTTACATAAGGATGGATATTTGAATTCGTTCAAATTTTTATCTTATGACACTTTCCAGTCATGTCTCAAAGGCAAGATGACCAAAACTCTATTTACAGGACACGGAGAAAGAGTTACGGAACTCTTGGGACTAATACATAGTGATGTATGTGGTCCCATGTCTACACATGCCAGGAATGGTTCCTCGTACTTCATTACATTCACTGATGATCTCTCAAGATACGGACATGTGTTCCTATTGAAACACAAGTCTGAAGCTTTTGAGAAATTCAAAGAATATAAGTACGAAGTCGAGAACCAAACGGGTAAAAGTATTAAGATCCTTCGATCTGATCGAGGAGGAGAATACTTGAGCAATAAGTTCCTGGACTATCTAAAAGAGAATGGGATTCTCTCTCAGCTTACTCCTCCGTATACACCACAGCACAACGGTGTATCGGAACGGAGAAATCGCACCCTATTAGATATGGTGCACTCGATGATGAGCACCGCCGAGTTACCTATTTCCTTCTGGGGTTATGCGCTAGAGACGGCAGCATACCTATTGAATAGAGTTCTAACAAAATCAGTGCCTACCACTCCATATGAGATATGGAAAGGAAAGATACCGTATCTTAATTATGTTAAGATATAGGGTTGTCCGGCATATGTGAAAACACAAAATCCGGACAAGTTCGAGGCAAGGTCAGTTCTTTGTAAGTTTATAAGATATCCTAAACATTCGCGAGGGTATATCTTCTACCATTCCGATGAACAAAGGGTGTTTATTTCTCGACATGCCACTTTTTTAGAAAAGGGTTTTCTTATGAAAGAAATTAGTGGCAAGGAGGTAGAACTGGAAGAAGTTCCAGCTATACAAACCATGACAGAAAATTTGGTAGAACCAGAGGATTCGATAGCTCCCAATGAACCTCAGCCTCTCCACCGATCTAGTAGGGTTCCTCATCCACCTGAGAGATACTACGGTTTTCTCGTAGACGGTGGGAGCGATGATTGCATCATGGAAGATGATGACCCAACTAGTTTCGAGCAGGCCATAACGAGTGGGGACTCTGTGAAATGGCCGGATGCAATGAGATCTGAGATGGAATCCATGTACACCAACAAAGTATGGATTTTGGAAGTTGCTCTTGAAGGGGTAAAACCCATTGAGAGCAAGTGGATCTTTAAGAAGAAACTTGGTGTAGATGGAAAAGTTGAGACTTTCAAAGCTAGACTTGTTGCAAAAGGTTTTCGTCAATGAGCAGGTGTGGATTATGATGAAACCTTTTCTCCAGTGGATATGCTTAAGTCCATCCGGATCCTACTTGCCATTGCTGCATACCATGACTACAAAATCTGGCAAATGGATGTTAAGACCGCCTTTCTAAATGGTGATTTAAAAGAGTGCGTATACATGACTCAGCCAGAGGGCTTCGTAGACAGTGGGAGCAGTGGAAAGATGTCCAAGCTGCTTAAATCCATTTACGGGTTAAAACCGGCATCGCAGAGTTGGAACATCTATTTTGATGTGGTAGTCAAAGAGTTTGACTTCATCAAAAACGTAGATGAACCTTATATATACAAGAAGGTGGCAGAGAGTATGGTTGTCTTTCTCGTATTGTACGTGGATGACATACTCTTGATAAACTGATGTTCCTATGCTGCACTCGGTCAAGCTCTTCTTATCACAAAGATTCTCAATGAAAGATCTAGGTGATGTCTCCTACATCTTGAGAATTAAGATCTATAGAGATAGATCTAAACGGATACTGGGATTGTCCCAATCCAGGTACATTGACACCATACTAAAAATGTTTAGTATGGAAGAATCCAAGCGTGGGAATTTATCCACGATCTCTGGACTCACTCTCTCCAAAGAGATGTCTCCCAAGACTGATTTGGAGAGAGCTCTCATGCAAGGGATACCCTATGCTTCGGTAGTAGGCTCTATCATGTACGTGATACTATGTACCAGACCCGAGATAGCATACCCACTAAGTGTAGTGAGTAGGTATCAAGCAGATCCTGGAGAGAGTCACTGGACACCTGTGTAGAACATTCTCAAGTACTTGAGAATGACTAAAGAGATGTTCTTGGTGTATGGTAACGGAGAACTCCAAGTGGAGTCCTTTACCGATTCGAGCTTCCAGAGTGATAAGGATGACTCTAAGTCGGTCTCGGGATTTATCTTTACCCTCAATGGAGGAGCGGTTTGTTGGAAGAGTTCCAACAGGAAACTGTGGCAGACTCGACGATGGAGGCTGAATACATCGCTGCCAACGATGCTGCCAAAGAGGGTGGATGAACAAGTTCATAAATGAACTTGGAGTGGTTCCGTCCATCGAGCATCCAATACCTTTATATTGTGATAACAATGGAGCAGTGGCTTTGGCCAAGGAACCCAGGTCCCATCAGAGATCCGGGCATATTCTGAGGGGTATCACCTGATCCGAGAGATAGTTGATCGCCGGGAGATCGAGGTCAAGAGAGTTGACACGAGGAACAACACAGCGGATCCATTCACGAAAGCCATACCCCAAATACAATTTGAGAGACTCTTCGGGATGTTGGGTATGAGATACTATAATAACCGGCCTTAGTGCAAATGGGAGATTGTTAGTTATGTATATGCCCTAGAGGCCATTATTGTACATGTGATGTATATTATAGTGGATGCTTGGACATATATAGAGAGGACTTTTTTGCCCGACATGATAGTATGCTATCTGGTTGCACTTTATCTTAACATGTAGACTTGTATTGTGATACTGTATTGCTCTCACATGTTGATAAAAGCCATTAGGATGTATACTTGACTACCAGGACTATGATGGGGATCATACTAGTAGGGCCAGGGTAGCCATAAGTACATCCTATAATTGTTCCTAGTCGAGAGTGTATCAAGACAGGGCATCGATATTCCAGAGTAGACTAGCGCATATGCTTCTTGACCCATATGATGGGAGATGGATGATCCCACATTCATTGGTGTTTGACATCAAAGATGGTATACGGGTGCTCAGTGGAGACTGGGTACACTGAATGGACTCGCCGAGAACTCTAAGATGGTATTATACCTATCGTCAGATAGCAGTTCTCTGGTGACACTGGTACATGTTAGTTTGTAAACCCAAGATCGTCATAGAGACTTGTGTGATACCCACTATGCTTTTATTTCCACCTTACCACGTTCAAGAGAACGTGCAAAATGGTGGTTTTTGGGTACAGTCCCGAATCACATGGAGGCAATGAGCGATAGGAGGGGTTTCGTCTCTCCCGATATTGGGGGTTGACGTTGCGTTGTGCTCGATTGGCTATAACCAGAAGTCCCTGGCCAGGGCTGATATGGAGATCTATTAGTAAGTGTTATCAGTAGTTTCTCGACCCATTATGAGCCTCACATCGGCACGACTTTATCGGTTACTGGGGTCTGAAGTTTACCACCCCTAGACTGGATATGCGACATATCAGACGAAGAGATCGGACTATACGGTAGTGTTACTGACAGGCTTTACAGGAGTATGAGCAGGTTTGCTTGTTGATCTTCTGATCGCTCAATACCCGGGTGGCCGTTACGTTTAGCTGACCGCTGACGGATTGTGGGTGACTGATATGATCACCACCCACTGCAGGAGTATTGACGAATCTTTAGAGTCCTACACAGAGGTTTCCTGGCTCAGAAGAAACGGAGTAGGAGCACATATGTGATATGTGCGGGACCGAGAATAATACGAGTATGTGATACCGTATTCTATTTCTCGCCATATGTGATATCGGTCGGTTATATGTGATATAACCGGGTTATCGGGTCAAGTGTTGATTCGATAAAATGATACATATCATATTAATCGGTTATATGTGATATGGCCGGATTATTAAATCAAGTGTTGATTTAATAATTTAATGTAGAATTATATATTTGATATATTAAATTACATTCACTAATATTTGCTTACTTAAGTATTTCTTTTTTCTCACTTATGATACATTTAATATATATGTGATATATGTTAATTGTATTGTTTTCTTTTGTTACATAAATAATATATATGTGATATATATTCTTGTGACATGCTAGGTTATATATGCAACATGGGTGTATGAGACTTACACCATATATGAGATAATATCTAAGTTTTTATTTATTTAAGTAATTCAAAAATGAATGGAATTTGTCAATTTTGTTTTGGAATTTGCTAGCAATGGATAACCATTGACTTGGTCCACCATTTTTGTTTTGCTATAGATATTTATAAACCTAACCATTATCTTTAACTATTGTCAATTCTCTACATGGGTTAGTGCATGACATATACTCACCATAGTTGCATTTCTAACCACACACTCTCTCATTTTTCATTTGCTTCATCTTCTTCAAGCTCAAGTGAAAACTCTCTAGCTTTTGAGTAAGGAAGGAAAATTAGTGAGAAAAAGAATTCTAAAGTGAGCAAAATTCCTACTTCATCATTCTCTTCTATAATATCCATATAGTTTAGGGTGTTAACTTCACTAGTTCCATATTAGTGAAAAGATAGCTTGGATTTGTGTCTTCTCGAAGTAGACCATCTTGGATTTTGAAGACATCAAGCAAGCATGCATCATTCACCTTGTGGAGCCTTTCAAGAGTCCGAGAGTTCTTTGATTGCAGCGAAGGGACCGCTACTTGGAGCATTTGATGTGAAGGACCGATCTACAAAGGTTGTATTCCGCATTCACTTAGTTGTAAAGTTGTTTGCATATCATATTATCTAAATCTTTAGTTAAGATTCTAGGGTTAGGGTTGACTAGCATGGCAAATTTTTAAAATGGCATGGACGATACCTTCCGAAACCTTGCTGTTGTGCTAAGTAACCCTACAATATATATATTCGCAAATTAACCCGAAATGACACAGAGAAATAAACTACCGATGTTTAGTGTGCTAAGTAACCCTACAACAGTGCCATTTGATTGATTGAGGTTTGGTGTGCTTAGTTTTAATTACCGCAATCAAGACGGTTTCGCTTGGTAGCTAGCCGGATGAGTACGGGTCGGTCCACGGAGAGATGAAAATCTTTTTCTTAGTGTTTTAATGAGTTAGGTCCAAATTGTCCAGGTTTGTTTAAGATTAACTATGTGCTAAATATGTATAAAAAGAGCTTGTTAGGGTTAGGATTAGGTTAGTTTGAGTTAGGAGTTCGCTCACTTCTTTCGTTGCCACTCTTAATATCGATATTACGGTAATCGGCAACAACGGGGATTAGCACGACTAGGAAGGAAACTTGCGAGTATAAGCTAGGCTTTCCAACGCTTGGTTCCTTCCTTTTCGTCCTTGTCCGTCCGTTCTTAGCTCTTAGTCATAACCTCCGGTCAATTCAACCATAACCGGTTTCACTAGAGTATCACCACTATCATGTAGGATAGGGTGCCGTAGGGAGCAGTTTGTGGTTGAATTGAAGGGAGTTCGAATCAAGATGTTTGGCAAAGAAAAGAGTGAGAGAGATTTCCTTCTCTCAAACTTCTCTTATCCTACCCTAACAAATGAGAAACTACTCACCCATTATAAAAAAAAGAAAATAAAACAAACATAGAGGATAGAAAGAAATGAGGTAGAGAATTACAACTAGCTATTTGGGACCTCACTTAAGTAAGGATCATACTTGAGCATCATTGTGATAAGGATAAAGAAAAAGAGAAAAAGAAAACAAACAAATAACAACTACTTTAACAAAGAGAATTACAAGCAAAATATAAGAACTCAATTATAAGACAAGCATATGAAAAGAACCCTTCTTTAATCATTACTCGCTTAAAAGCTCACTACAATATCAATGGAGAATAGATGAAGCGGAAGAGGAAGTTACAAACTTCTATACTAAATCCTAATACAAGAATAATCATCCCTAACTTGGCTTGAAACTGGGCTATTTATAGGCAGATAGATAAAACCCTAGGGCTAAAATCTGAGCCCTTACAAAATTACAAAACTACCATAAAAATATCTACTGGATCCGGGTCAACTCGGCCGCGGAACCGCCGCATAAGTGTCACATCGGGTGAGTTGTTGTACCATTTTTTCTGAGGTTTTCCATGTTGCTGTTCTTCTCTGTTTAGTACACTTGGTTTTTCAGAATCACTTCATTTTTCTCCCAGATTCTCAATAGTCCAAAAATACGAAAGAATGTGGACTTTTGCCTTGATCTTCTTGAGCTCCGCATTATAAACTTGGTTCTTGTGTTGCTTCCTTGTGCTTTGTGCATGAATGACCTTTGATTGCCATTTTGTCCCTTGAAGTGGTAGGCGGCATCTGACGGATGGTGAGCAGAGACCCGTATTTTTATCTATTGTTGGCAGTTGTCCTGAATTTGTCGCGACTATTCTTGATTTTCATTGTTTAGAGCAGAAAACCTGTAAGCTGTAATTATTTAGCAAACACGGATCAAGAGTACCTGCCTATATGCAATGCGATCAAGAATGGGCGGTATAAAAGTGCAAAATTCTGATATGAACACAGCGTCTCTACACATTTTGTATGTTAGAAGGCTCTCCAATCAAATCTTACGTCGGTGAGTTTAATTCAATAATTACGGATCTGGGTAAGATCGATATTAAGATTGATGATAAAGATCAGGCTCTTCTTTAGTTATGTTCATTGCTACCCTTATATAAGCACTTTCATGGCACCATGGTCTATGGACGAGATAAAATCTCGATCAAGGATGTCAAAGAGAATTTGATGAACAAAGAAAAGTTTGAAAAGGAGTTGACTTCTAGCAATACTGATAGTTCATTTTCCAGCTTATTTGTTTGAGGTCGAGCAGAGAAGAGAGACCCGGAAGGTAATATGAAGAAGTAAGGTCGAAATCCAAGAATAAAAAGAACTTGACCTGCGACAATTATAAGAAGCCGGGGCACTTTAAGGTCGATTGTTTCAAATTGTAGAACAAGCAGAAATTGGAAGACAAATAGAAAATGGAATCTTCAGCCGAAACTAGTATAGTGGAAGGAGAAGGAGATCTTCTTATAGTTTTGACAGCACACATTGATCCAAGAACGAGTGAATTATGGATTCGGGTTGTTCCTACTACATATGTCCCAATAGGAATTTGTTCATCATCTATGAGTCCGTTGATGGTGGAATGGTTTTGATGGGCAACAATAGTTCGTATTGAGCTATTGATAAGGAGACGATCCAAATCAAGATATTTGACAGTGTTGTGAGGACATTAGCAGAAGTCAGGCACATACCTGACTTGAAGAAGAATCTCATCTTTTTAGGTGCACTCAACGATAAAGGTTACAAGTTTTCCACTGAAGGTGGAGTTTTGATGGTAACCAAAGATTCTCTCATTGTTATGAAGGGCTCAAAGAAGGGGTCCTTATATTCATTGTAGGGTTCGACAACTTCTGAATCAACGGCTATTTCATCATCTAGATCTATGAATGATTCGGACACTACCAGATTATAGCACATGAGGCTTGGACATATGAGTGAGAGATGTATGACCGAGCTGTCGAAACAGTGTCTACTTGGAAGGAAGAGTATAATGAAGCCGGAGTTTTGTGAATATTGCGTTTCTGGGAAGCAAAAACGTGTTAACTTTAGTTCGGTGGTGCACAATACAAAAAGTACTCTTGATTATATCCATTCGGATCTTTGGGGACCCTCTCCAGTTGCTTCTAAAGGAAGCGGTGCCAAGTATATACTCACTTTCATCGATGATTTTTCGAGGAAAATTTAGGACTATTTCTTGAAGCAAAAAAGTAATGCGTTTACGACGTTCAAACAATGGAAGACGTTGCTTGAGAAGCAGACATGAAAGCAGATCAAGAAACTGAGGACAGACAATGGGTTAGAGTTTTGCGATGGAGATTTCGATGATTTCTTCAAAAATGAAGGGATTGTTCGGCATCATACCGTTATCTACACACCATAATAAAATAGAGTCTCGGAATGTATGAATCAGACTCTTATAAAGAAAACTCGGTGCATGTTGTATGATGTAGCGCTCAGCAAGGAGTTTTGGGCAGAAGTGGTGTGTAGGGTATTTTTCGTCACCCCATTAAGATGGAAAATACGCGTTGCTTGTCAGGCGTATTACAGATTCCTCCTACCTGGGATAGGCTGGGGTTTATTGATTGTGGGGATTCGAATCTCCGACAGCCGCGGACTAAACTGCCGTTAATTACCCATTGCTTTTTGAGCGAGGGAACCTCCGATTGACGGGTAAAACTGGTCATGCGAACTCAATATGCAGTGTGCGTTTGTTTTGTTTTGAAGAGGACTTATGTAACACCCTAGTTCATTTATACCAGTTCTAGTTCATGTATTTCTTTATCTATGGTATTTTCCTGATTTACCGTCTTTTGGGAACGAATAGTATTTTGACATCTGTATTTGCATCCGACCTGACCCACATGATATAAACAGGTTTTGATTCATGTTTATGATTTATCCTGACTTGTTACGTGAACTCGTGCACTTCTATATTTACATACTGCATATTGGCATTTTTCTGGCATCTGCATTTTTAAATATAACATTTAAAGTCACATAAAATATTTTAAAAATACATTGCATGGCCTGCATGATACCCCTGACCCTGTGGTAGCACCCGCGCATCTTGTTCTCGTCCCGTTCAGTGAAACGGACTTGTTTGGATGGCTACGCGCATGTACGTGCATCCGTTCTTCAGGGTTTGCATTTTCGTTACCCGGGTATCCAATTTAGTTTTGGTCGACAAATATATTTTTCGTATTTTGAAACTGAATTTTTAGATCCGACCCGGGCGTGTTTTGGAATAAGTTTGTATTTACCAGAAATCAAATATTTTTATTAAAAATATATAACAGTTTAAATTTAATAACTAAACAGATCTTTTTTTAAAATTAAAATCAAAACGAATTTCCTAACTTAACCAACAACCTGACTCTCTCTATCCCTCTGTCCCCACTCTCTCTCTCTCTCTCTCGCTGTCTCTCTCTCTCTCTCTCCTTTCTCTCTCCTCTCGAGCCCTCTCTCTCTCCTCTCGCGGCTACTGTAGCCTTCTCGATTCTGGTTACCGCCCTACGCGATGCACTCACCTCCCTTCTATTCTTCTCTTCTTCTCTTCTTTAAAAGCCCGAGCCCCACGAGAACCCATTGCAAAAACGAAACCCTAACCCTAAGCCAGCCTCCTCTGCCTCCTCAAAACTCAACCTCGTCACCACCTCCATCCTCATCATCTTCTTCCTCATCCGAGAACCCAAGAAACCAACCCTAGCTCCTCAACTCCACCCAACCACCGACGACCCTCATCTCCTCGTCGCCCTCACATAACCTCTCTCCTCTTCTTCCCTGTACACTCCAATAACCAACCCAACACCCACTGCAACCCTAACACCCGAGCCCAACCTGCACATCCAAACCCTAGCCCCTCACTGCCTTTTACCAAACTCCATCGCCGGCACCTCACCGCCGGTGACCCCGACACCACCACCTCGTCTCCATGACCCCTGTGCACCAACCCCAGCGAGGGTATTCTCGAAGCTGGATTTGCCATCCGGATATCATCAGGTCCGAGTTAAATCAGATGATATTTGCAAGACTGCGTTCCGAACTCGGTATGGATATTACGAGTATTTAGTGATGCCATTCGGAGTCACGAATGCACCGGCGATATTTATGGACTTGATGAACCGAATCTTTTCATCGTTCTTAGACCAATTTATAGTGGTGTTCATCGATGATATTCTGGTCTACTCGAGGAGCATTGGAGAGCATGCGGAACACTTGAAGATCGCACTGCAGACATTGAGGCAAGAAAGATTGTATGCAAAGATGAGCAAGTATGAGTTTTAGCTTGAAGAAGTGAAGTTTTTGGGGCATGTTGTATCTAGAGATGGAATCTCCGTTGACCCTGAGAAGATTGCAGCAGTTCAAGATTGGCCGATTCCGAAGAACGTAGCAGAGATCAGAAGTTTTCTTGGACTTGTCGGATATTACAGAAGATTCGTGGAGAATTTTGCTCGTTTGACTGAGCCTTTGACCAAGCTTACGCGAAAGGAAGTACCGTTCGTATAGATGGATAAGTGTGCGTCAACTTTTGAGGCATTGAAGCAGAGATTGATAACCGCTCCTATTTTGATTGTACCAGACGGTTCCGGAGGATTGGTGATTCATAGGGACGCATCTGGGAAAGTTTTGGGATGTGTTTTGATGCAGCATGGGAAGGTTATAGCTTACGCATCGAGACAGTTGAAGATCCATGAGAAGAATTACCCAACTCATGATTTGGAGCTTGCAGCAGTGATTTTCGCTCTGAAGATTTGGAGACACTACTTATTGGGCGAAAGGGTCGAAGTATTCACCGATCACAAAAGCCTAAAGTATGTGTTCACGCAGAAAGAGCTTAACATGAGGCAGCGTAGATGGTTGGAGCTGATGGCTTACTACGATCTTGATCATAAATACCATCCGGGGAAAGTTAATGTTGTGTCGGATGCGCTTAGTCGGTTGCCAGCAATTCAGATGTTGACTGCAGAGAAGGAGCTTATCGAAGATTTTCGGAGATTCAAGTTGGAGATCGTGCTACCGCATTCTTCGGGACAGTTGATACAGCTGCAAGTACAGTCATCGTTGATCGATAATATTAAAGCAGCGCAGTCACAGGACCCAAGATTGCAGAGGTTTCGAGAACAGGTTGAAGCTGGACTTCGAACGGACTTGTTGATTCATGAAGACGGTTCGTTGAGATATGATAGCCGTTTGTGTGTGCCGAAAAGAGACATTCGCGAAGAAGTTATGAAGGAGGCACACAGTTCCACGTATTCCGTACATCCAGGAGGCACGAAGATGTACCACGATCTAAGATAGCATTTCTGGTGGGAAGGCATGAAAAGGGAGATTGCTCGCTTTGTAGCGAAGTGTTTGGTGTGTCAGCAAGTTAAGGCTAAATATCAAAGGGTTGCTGGTTTATTATAACCACTTCCGATTTCTCAATGGAAGTGGGAACATATAACCATGGATTTCGTGACAGCTTTACCGCGGAGTCCAAAGGGCAACAATGCAGTTTGGGTGATTGTTGCTTGATTGACTAAGGCAGCTCATTTCATACCATTTCGAGTTGGTCAGTCAACGGAAGTGTTGGCAGAACAGTACATGCAGCAGATTGTAAGATTGCATGGAGTACCTGTGAGCATCGTGTCCGACCGTGACACCCGATTCTTATCGCACTTCTGAAGGAGTTTACAGGAAAGTCTGGGGACGCGATTGAAGTTTAGCACAGCTTATCATCCTCAGACAGATGGCCAATCAGAAAAAATGATCCAAACTCTTGAAGATATGTTGAGAGCTTGCATGTTGGACTTCAAGGGTTCGTGGGAGGATCATCTACACTTGGTGGAGTTTTCGTAAAACAACAGTTTTCAGACGACTATTCAGATGGCTCCATTCAAAGCATTGTATGGTCGCAAGTGTCGTTCACCTATTTCTTAGGACGATGTTGAAGAACGAAGATTGTTGGGACCAGATTTGATCGTCCAAAACGTGGAGGAAGTTAATACTATCCGGAATCATATGAAAGCAGTACAAGATCGGCAGAAGAGTTGGGCCGATACATCGAGAAGACCTCTAGAGTTCGCTATTGGTGATCTTGTATTCTTGAAGATATCCCCGACTAGAGGAGTGATTCATTTTGGGAGTCGAGGCAAGTTTAGTCCTCGATTCGTAGGGCCTTTCGAGATTATGGAGCGTGTTGGAGAAGTGGCTTATCGATTGGCGTTACCACAATCTTTGGCGATTGTTCATAACATGTTTCATGTATCTCAACTCCATAAGTATGTTCGGATGAAACACACGTGCTGGATCAGTCGGAGCTGACTGTAAGAGAGGATTTGACCTTTGAGGAACGACCAATGTCGATTGTTGATCGAAGAGAAAAGGTCCTTAAGAACAAGGTTATCCCTCCCGTACTTGTTTCTTGGGGAAATCGCTCGCATGGAGAATCGACTTGGGAACGAGAAGACGAGATTCAACAGAAGTTTCCATACTTATTCTTGTAGATTCATGTTGTTCACCTTTTCTTGTCTTGGGAATTTCGAGGAAAAAATTCTTTTTGTAGTTGGGTATAATGTAACATCCTAGTTCATTTATACCAGTTCTAGTTCATGTATTTCTTTATCTATGGTATTTTCCTGATTTACTGTGTTTTGGGTACGAATAGTATTTTGACATCTGTATTTGCATCCGACCCGACCCACATGCTTGAAACCTGTCTTGATTCATGTTTATGATTTATCCTGACCTGTTACGTGGACTCGTGCACTTCCATATTTACATACTGCATATTGCATTTATCTGGCATCTGCATTTTTAAATATAACATTTAAAGTCACATAAATTATTTTAAAAATACATTACATGGCCTACATGATACCCCTGACCCTGTGGTAGCATCCGCGCATCTTGTTCTCATCCCGTTCAGTGAAACGGACTTGTTTGGATGGCTACACGCATGTACGTGCATCCGTTCTTAGGGGTATGCATTTTCGTTACCCGGGTATCCAATTTCAGTTTTGGTCGACACGTATATTTTTCGTATTTTGAAACTGAATTTTTAGACCCGACCCGGGCGTGTTTTGGACTAAGTTTGTATTTACCAGAAAATCAAATATTTTTATTAAAAATTTATAACAGTTTAAATTTAATAACTAAACAGATCTTTTTTTAAATTAAAATCAAAACGAATTTCCTAACTTAACTAACAACCTCACTCTCTCTCTCTATCCCTCTGTCCCCACTCATTCTCTCTTTCTTTCTTTCTCTCTCTTCCTTTTTCTCTCTCTCTCGATGTCTCTCTCTCTCTTTTCTCTCTCCTCTCGAGCCCTCTCTCTCTCCTCTCGCGGCTACTGTAGCCTTCTCGATTCTGGTCACCGCCCTACGCGATGCACTCACCTTCCTTCTATTCTTCTCTTCTTTAAAAGCCCAAGCCCTACGAGAACCCATTGCAAAAACGAAACCCTAATCCTAAGCCAGCCTCCTCTGCCTCCACAAAACTCAACCACGTCACCAGCTCCATCCTCATCATCTTCTTCCTCTTCTTCCTCACCCGAGAACCTAAGAAACCAAACCTAGCTCCTCAACTCTACCCAACCGCCGACGACCCTCATCTCCTCGTCTCCCTCACACCACCTCTCTCCTCTCCTTCCCTGCACACTCCAACAACCAACCCAACACCCACTGCAACCCTAACACCCGAGCCCAACCTGCACATCCAAACCCTAGCACCTCACTGCCTGTTGCCAAACTCCATCGCCGGCACCTCACCGCCGGTGACCCCGACACCACCACCTCGTCTCCCAGATCCCTGTGCACCAACCCCAGTGAGCACTTCCCTTTCTTCTTCTTACTCTTCTTCTTTTCCTTTTTCTTTTTCTTTTTTTCTTTTCTGGAATCTTGTATTTCCAGAGATCGTCGGAGTCGCGTCGCCGCTGCCGATCCAGATGATCCAGTGAACGTACCTTGCCTGCGTGATCACCCTCTTGCCTTGCCTGGACCCGTCCCGCGTGTCGTTTGTGCGTTGCAACGATTTACCGACAACGGACGTGTCGTGCGTATCCGTCGTGTGATCCGATTGGGGCAAGTTTATCTTGCTGCATGCTATGATATATTTTACATTAATATTAATAGTATTTAATGTTTAGTGTATTGTACATCCCCTATTATCATTTTACTGTTTTCAGATATCCGTTTGCATCCATATCATTTAAAACATATATAACTGCATCTATAGATCACATTAATTCATGTTATTATTATAGTAACACCCCATACTTAATAATGTGCATCCCACTTAGTCTTGGAACTGTAAATATAACCCTAATCGATAATTGTGCATCCATACCATTAATTATATATCTATTTGCATTCCAAGTCACGTTATTTCATATTACTGCTACATTAACATCCCATACTAGAAAATGTGCATCCTACATAGTAATGGAGCTATAGTTGCAATCCCTAACAGTTATTCATGCATCCATATTTTATTGTGTACCCATACCATTAATTCTTTATATCCAGTTGCATCTACAGATTATATTAATCCATATTATTGTTTTATTAGCACCCCATACTTGATAATGTGCATCCTACATAGTCATGATATAACCCCTGATAAATATTTGTGCATCCATGCTTTTATTGTGCTTCCGCACCTGCTATAGTTTTATTATGAGCATCCGCTTGATACCTGTGCACTACCTGTTATAACCGGATATATCATTGCTTGACTTGATACCTGATCTTATTACTAATACCGACAATCTTGACTTGTTATCCCTACGGATATATCATGTTGTCCATTTAGACAAGCCTGTGCCTGCTTGATCCTTTGTTGGCATTAGCACCAGATTTTCAATACCTGACTTGAACACATAATCTTGGAGGTATGGGGAAATCAAAAGTGTAAACTAAATTGGAGCTTACAAGGGTATTATTTGATCCGTGGTCCCGGGGGATAACGGGACAGAATCATTCGTGATTCTTACTTGATCCGTGGTCCCGGGGGATAACGAGACAGAGTCATTCATGACTCCCACTACCTGATCCGTGGTCCCGGGGGATAACGGGACATATCCTTTGAGTTATATAGAGGATTACATTAATTGATTTCAAACAAACTTTAGAATAGATAACCCAGTAGCACAGTTTAAACTGATCATTGCACGTCACATATATTGATACACTTCACTGTTCTATATCCGTGTTTACTTATTACATTCATGTTACTGTTTATGATTCATACCTGCATATCTCATGTATCTTGTTCATTTATTATTGGTTGATATCATGACGCACTGACGTCTGGGTTTTTCATGGCCCAGATCCTCTATCTCTGTCGCAGGCAGTTCAGGAGTATTTTGACCAACAAGCCGAGCAGTGAAGATCATGTTAGTTGCTAGTTAGTTTAGTTTTATTTTCGTACTTTCATTTCTAATGTGAGCCCGTATTTTGGGACGTACTTTCCAGATTGTTATTGTTACTTGAATTTATTGCTTCCGCATATTATTTCTTGACTCGTTATTTCTGGCTCATGGACATGTACTAGATAGTTTCTTTTATTTTTTCCTATTCTTGATATCTATAGACAGCCGTAATGTGACTGTGGAGGGATATTTCCTAGCCACAGGTAGCATGGTTGGCTCTGTCAAGTGTTCGATCGAGTTTCGAAACCCATATTTTGCTAAGTTTCTGTCCATTTTTCAAAAGTTGAAATCTTCGAGATTAAAAATATGCAGAAAATTGTGCAGGGTATTTTATGGAGCCCCAAGAAAAACGAGACCCCATCTCCACTAAATCACCGCGGAACCGCGGCCTAACCTATGTTTTGGCCGTGGTTCCGCCGCAAGTTTATAGAGTTGAGGGTTCGTTCTTCTTGTGATGCTCCATTGTGATATTTGGCACTTTCTGGGTATTTCTAGTGAGGCTCAGGTTGTTGAGGTCTCTGTGATTTATGGGTGTTTGATAATTCGATCGAAATGTTTAACATCGTCTAAATTATTATGATGTGTGATACAATATTTGGAATCCACGATAATTAGTTTTGTGAAAACTAGTTAGAATTTGGTAAATCTAGCGTTTTAGTCTCGGTTCATCGATTGCCACGGAGTTTTTATTCGGATCAAAACTCTGTCGCAATCGCGTATAGTACATGAACACTCGCTGGGAAACACTACTAGATAGCCACGCCTCTATCCCCGACCAAGTGATTGTAGGAGAACCCTGTTGCCAAAAGCATCCACTCAGGTACTCGCGGCCACGGTGTTCCACCTAAGTGCACTTCGTCGACGGCATCGGAGGTGCGGCCATCTACTAAAATTCCTGATGAGCATTCGATCAATTAGTCGGGAATCTTATTGAATTACCCTGTTCACCGCCGAAAGACGTGACCCGGACGTTAGGACGTCTCGACTGAATTTTTGGGGTAGATGCTATTTGGATTTATCCGTCCACCTCTCCAAAGATACCAAGTTGATTCATGGCACCGTATAACGGAGATTTGGACGGATGTGGCCATTGTAGCAGATTTCATCAGATTCCCCCTCATTTGCGAGGGGTTTTTGATTGTGGGGACGCTCTTCCCTGCAGGCGCAAGGCCCTGCAGTTAATTACGTTACCGCATTGCGATAACCACTTTCTCCTGCTCTGGAAGGTTACTTCGTGTCATGTGTGTTTGTTTTTATTTTTGGTTGCCCGTGAATTGTATACAGAGACTAATTTATGTTATCGTCCGTAGGGCATGGATTAGTCCAAATCCTTATATTTTTAGATTTGGGTTTGGGTTGATTTAAGGATCGTTGATCCGTTTTGAGATCAAGATCGACTTAAATGTATACGAGTAGTTGGGGGCTCGGTTGGTTTTTTGTTAAGGATACGTTAGTCCAATTTGATACTAAGATCTACTTAACAGGGTGTTAGAATCATTTTTGTTTTAAATCCAACAAGAGAGCATTTGGACTATGTTGTTTTAGTTTAAGAACATTTCGGTCCCTTATCGCCATTTTGGAGGCGAAGTTGTAGTTTGAGGACATTTCGGTCTGTAGATCATCATTTTTGAGGTGAGGTTTTAGTTTAAGGATGTTACGGTCCGTTGTCGCCATTTTGGAGACAACGTTTAGTTTGAGGACGTCTCGGTATGTAGATCACCATTTTTGAGGTAAGGTTTTAGTTTAAGGACGTTATGGTCTATTGTTTCCATTTCGGAGGCAACGTTTAGTTTGGAAACATTTCGGTCCGTTGTAATTTAAGGACGTTTCAGTCCGTTGTTAGTTTAGGGACATCTCGGTCCATTGATTATCTTGCGCGCACGTGTATTTGTTACGTGATGAGATGAGCAACGATGATATGAGATGCATACAGTTTGGGATGTGGTTTGATCTGGGATGTGCACGTCAGTTCGAGAAGTGCACCAAAAAAAAAGTTGGTTGTCGAGACCCGCCACATCTCTGAAGACGTTGAGGAATTACAACAACATGTATCAGAGGTGTAGAGAGATGCACCCTTGAACCAATTCCCGTGTTTGAGGGAAAAGATCATGGTGGAAAATCTATGGATCATTAGTCATTTTTGGAGACTAAGATTAATTTAGGAGATGTGGGATGGACATTATTTTGAATATCATCAGTTGAAAGATCATTAGTCATGTTTGGGGACCAAGATCAATTTTGGGGAATGATGAGCGCAGAGGGGCTCAGTTGATTGGAAGAATTTAGTCAAATTGGACTAGATCTGGGTCTCCATAATTACCCAACAGAGTTAAGTGTTGAGGCATACAATGCTCACGTGCATTTCGTGTGAAGCACCGGATTAGTGTTAAACAATATAGTTCTTTGGTGCTCACGTGACGCACGTGAGACATCGAATTAGTGTTAAACACTAAGGTTCTGTGGTGCTCACGTGACACACGTGAGGCACCGGATTATGGGCACTGTCCACTTATTTCCCCGCTTTTTATATCAGTGCTAAGCACTTGGTTCTTGTGACGCTCACGTGTAAAACATGTGAGGCGCCCCAAAGTTAGGTTCTGCCTTTTGGGTTTTATCCCCTCCTCTTTTTTTTTATAAGTGCTAAGCACTTGATTGGAGATCGCGTGCAAAACACGTGACTGCCTTAAAAAGCACACGTGAGGTCCTCATTATAGTGTTGAATCACCAGTCTTTCTTTCTGGGTGTTTAGAGATTTTGATCTCATGTTAATGACACTAGGATTTGTAGGATCTCATGTCTCTTGTTTTGTAAGAATTAAATTCTTTTTTTTATAGGGTTAAACCCTAGTTTTTTTACAGAAATTAAATTCCTATATGTTCTTGTAAGAATTAAATTCTTTGAACTCAATTCTTTCCCCTAGGTTTTGAATCTGTATGACAGAATCTCCCCGATGAGAATTAAATTCTCAACTCGTGGGAAGATCTGCTTCTACAGATCTCAACCAGAGGAAGAACTAAGTTTTTGCATCAAGGGTTAAACCTTCAGATAGGCAAAAGAGAGACAAGATGATCTCTGAGGTTTGTTTTCTTTTTACCTAGGGTTTTAACAAATCTTCCTTTGTGAGAATTAAATTCTCTATTTCTTTTGAAACTTTTCTTTCTTCATCTCTTAAGCTTCTCTATTTTTTCTAAGCTTCTGAAAGAATTCCTTTGTTTACTTTCTCTCTATCTTTCTTCACTATTTGTTCTCCCCCTAAACTTGAAGTCTCTGGTCCCTTATATAATGGAGAGAAGTTTGTTAATTCTGAGAAAAGATCCCAATTTATTTAATTGGTTCCAAAATTGATTTGGGGAATTTTTCCCACCATTGGATCTCTGATCCAAGGGTTTCTGTTTTACAGAACATATTTTTCTTATTTTTAACAAGATTGGGGAAATATTTTCCCATATGCAGAATCTTATTCTGTAAAATGGTAATTTTTTTAAACCATCATTGGATTTTTAATCCAAGGGTGTTCAGCTTAACAGAGCACAATCTCTCTTTTTTTAGAAAGACATGGAAAATATTTTCCATCTCATGGGATCTTTGATCCACCAACTTTCTGTTTAACAGAGAATATCCCTCCTCAATAGAATTTAATTCTATGCTTAACCACCATTGGATCTTGGATCCAACGATTACTTGTTGAGTAGAATTTAATTCTACGTAGGGAGGTGCTCTCACGTGTTTAACACGTGAGGTTTATTTAGTTTGTCAGCTGTTTGATTTGCAGCGCCCATATGCATTGCATATAGGCGCTCACATGTTAAACACGTAGGGCTTATTAAGCCTATAGTATGTTTGATTTGCAACGCCTATATGCATTACATATAGGCGCTCACATGTTAAACATGTGAGGCTCCATTAGCCTAGTAGCTGTTTTAATTGCAGTGCTTATATGCGTTGCATATAGGCATTAACGTGTTAAACATGTGAGACTGTTTTAGTTTATCAGTTGCTTTGATTGTAGTGCCCATATGCGTTGCATATAGGCACCTACGTGTTAAACACGTGAGGCTTTGAATAGTGGGGAACTTTCCCTTACCCCTTTTTTTATAAGGGAACAAATGCCCCCCCATTGTTGCTCTCACGTGGCTTGCACGTGAGTGCAACGCTGTCTGGCCTTACAGCCGTTGGATTGCCTAGGGGAAAGGGAAGATGAACCGCTCCCCATCATATCTTATAAATGCGGGGGTTTTGGCCTCTGGGATGACCACTGTTCTTTCATCTTCTTCCTTTCTTATTTTCCTTGAGAATATAATTCTTTTCTTCAGAGCTTAGTTCTTTGCCTGCTGAAATTTCAGACTTAAACTCTGTCAAAACTTTTTCTTTGGTAAGGAGTATGAACGGAACCCCTTTTTTTGTTTTTGCCCTGGATTTTAAATCCATCGATAGAGCGTTTCCCTTTTCTTGAATTGATTTCTTAAAGATCTAAATCAAACACATTTTTTTTGTAGACTCTGAGGTCTTGAATCAATGGGGATTGTTAATCCTCCTCTTAGGGTTTTACCCTGGAACCGATCTTTAAGGATCCTTAGAATTTAACTTCATTTTCTTCGCCTCCTTGCCATGGGGGTTTTCTGGGATTTAATCCCTTTATTAAAGGAATTTAATTCCAAATTTACAGAGCTTAGCCCTGAAAGACTCAGACACTTTTAGGAATTTTATTCCCTATTATTCTCGAGTACTTTAGGGTTTTAATGCCCCTAATACAGATTTGAATCTATCATGCATTTCAACAGAACTTATTTTAAGAGTCGTTTAAACTTCACTGTTTACTTGATGAGAATTCTTTTTGATTCTCACAATGATTAATTTGCATCATCATTGGTGAGCCGCTATTTATATTTTGTGGGATCCATTTGTTTTGCAGGCAGTGGTCCCGTGAAACACACATCACGGTTTTCTTATTATTTATTATTATTATTTTTTAAATGGGTTTTTCCCTTTTCTCTTATTTTAGGAATGATGGCCTCACTTCCCGACTTCCCTTACACTTGCTCAGAAGTCGCTTTTCCGCAATCGCCATCGGACGAGGAGAATATGGCGATGATCAGGGCACATGGCAGGGAATATACTAGTCTTCTCTTGTGGGGGACGTGGTATGATCATATCATCAGGGGCCGCCATAGTTTTACCTGCGAAGCGCCGACAGAACCCACAGACTGCTTATACGGTGGAGACGACTAACTGGACTCCCATGGGCCGACTTGAACCGTCAACGACCGGGACACCCAACCAACCCATGGTGGCCATTGATATTCTGGGGCGCCGAATATGTCAGGGTGAATCTCGACCCTGGGGGCAGGTTTATAAGGTAGGCGTTACCCTCCCCCCCGCCGCCGCCGCCGCCCAGTGGGCTACCTTCCCTGGGCTCGGTACATTCTCTCTGCCCAACGCGTACGTCTGTAGAAGGTCGGGTTGTACCAAGCCATGTACGCTTCGTTATTCTATTATCACGCCCCTCACGTCCGGTGGGTTAAGGCTTTCATGAATCAATGGAATCTTCCCACCAACACGTTATTGCTAGGGGATCGAGAGGTCTCAATTTCATTGGAAGAGTTTCGCGAGATCTCCGGGTTGCCGATCAGGGGAGAGCACTATGAAGAGTTACTGCCTCCCGATGAGTATGTGTTTGATACGGTGCCCGCTAAACTTGACGGCCTGTCGAATGAGAACGTCGTTCGTCATAAGTACCCGAATCTAATCAAGGCCCTGGGTATCTTTGAAAATTTGTTCGTGACATCAGAAAGGCAAGGTGTCACCTTTGACGCTTTTATTGCTTGTTTCCTTCGTGAGGATGTCTTATCCAAAAAGGCTCCAAAATTCACGAAAATCGAAGACCCTTTTGGATTCGGGCTGAGGAAACTACCGGCCAGAGAGGAAGACCTGCCGCGGTTCTATATTCTAAACTCGTCGACTGTAGCATTCGATGCGATCGCTGCCCCTGGCATGGACGAAGAAACTTTCTTCATCGGCTTTATCAGTCTTTGGCTCAGCTGGTTCGCCATGCCGATGCATCGCCGCTTTATGACAGCCTCCGTTTTTTATCCTGCTCATCGCATAGCTAGAGGAGCACGATTAGCTGTTGGTGTCACGGGGTTGTCGCATCTATATCACGGGTTAAGCGTTGCCGCTAATACTTCGAACCCGGGCACGGAGACCGTGAATTTCTCCCTCCACTACTTCATGTCGTAGACTGAGATGCATGTGTTGGGAGCGTTTGTTGCGCACCAGCGACCCGATTTTTATGAATCATACACTTTCCCGCGGATCATGAGGTTTTTTGATGCCTCCACTCCCGATCCGACCTAGTTAGGGGCTCTCCGCATATTGTTGAACCCATACTCAAATGAAGGCAGAATGGTGTTTAGCGATCGAGTCCTTTCCGCTCCAGCAGGGCCTGTTCAGCAATTGTTTGATTTGTCGAAGGGTGGGGTCCCATCTTTAAAGCCTAAGGAGATTATGCATCTATACTCGATCAGGCTAGGTTATTTGGTGTTCCGCTAGAATGACAATGCTCTCTTCATGCGGTATAATCTGCATCGCTTCGCCCAGCAGTTAGGCTACAACCAGGGCTTTCCTCTAGAGGCATTTTTAGTTAAGCCTGCCCTCTCCCTGGAGGTTACTCGCGATGTCATTCACCATTTCATGCAGTTAAACACTGGCTCCAGCTTCATGATCCCAGAGCCCGACTATCTTCTGAGGCCTGTGGGGTCCTTTAAGGGTTGGTATCGCCATCGGGTCGGCCCTGTCATTGCAGAGGAGAGAAGGGTGCTCTTCGAGTGTAGAGCTCCCGTTCTGGCTCCGGTCACCAGCTCTACATTGCGGCCGCGGTCGGTAGTTCTCCCTCCTCTGAGGGATAGCGGTTCGGTGCTTATCCCTAAAGTCGCAGAAATCGAATCAACCCCTCGCACTGCTGGTATGCCGGTGCGTACTAGAGCCCGGGCAGAAGTTTCTGATAAAGCACCCACGGTGGTGTCATCAAAGGTTGATACTGAAGGCGAAGTTGGGCAACGCCGTGCCAAAGCACCAAGGGTGAGGAAGCACTCCTCCGCCAGCGTTAGCACAGGTTCCAAGAGGAGAAAGAAATCGGTTGCCGGCCTACTCGACACTCTGCTTGAATCCGAGCCTTTTATTCAGGACGGCCCGATATCTATGCAGGAGCCGAACGACGGTCTTCTCTTTCTTGGTTCGTCTGCCGAGGAGGCCGCGCAGTTGGCCAAGGCTTTAAGGCGCTCACAAGATGAGACTGAAAACGTGTGCGTCCCGAAGAAAGCTTACCCCCCCGGTTGTATTCTACGTCGTTGACCCATCATTAAGGAGGGTACACATGGGTCTTCTGTTAATGGAAGAAAAATAGGCCCTCAAACAGCCCATCTCGGTTGCTTCCGAAGACGAGCTTGCACTAAAGATGGGTAGTCATTCATTTGCGCTTGAAGCCCGGCGAGCGTACTTCAAGCTTCCTAGCGTATTGGTATGCGTAGGATGATTGATGAAGCAACAATCTCCAAGAGAGATTGAGCAAAGAAAAGAACCCGAGTTGCTCTTTGAACCGAACTGGGGAGCCTTGTCTACGAAGCTTCGCTTCCTCGTCTTTCGCTTCCTTCTTTTGGCGAGTAATTTGTATTACTTTTATGTCTTCTTATTTTTGTGAAAACTTTGCAGGGACTTCTGCAGCGGAAGTGGATTTGAGTCCAGATCGAGCCATGGCTACGGACTCTATGAATATCTCCCGTGATGCATCAGCGGGTGTAGAGGAAATTTTTGAAGTTGCTACCCTTGCTGTGGAGTTCCCGGTGATGTCTTTTATCCCTTCAGCGTCTACTCCGCCGACAGAGGTGGTCTTGCAGGCCATTGGTCACATGGCTATTTCTAGTGACGCACCGGAGGGTGTAGAAGAAGTTACCGAAGCTGCTATCCTTCCAGTTCAGGGCGGGTGTTCATATCAGATTTTTGCATTTTTATATCGCCCATTCTTAATCACATTGCATATAAGTAGGTACTTTTGATCCATGTCTGCTAAATAGTTGCAGGTTACAGGTTCTCAGCTCGTTACAGTGAAATTCATAAAAAGTCGCAACAAATGTGGGACTACGACCACCAAACAGAGAAATACGGGTTTCCGCACACTATCCGTATAATGCCGCCTACCTGTTCAAGAAACAAATGGAAAATCATTGAGCATTTCAATGCACAAAGTACAAGGGCAGCATAAGATCCAAGACTTCAAATGCGGAGCTCAAGGCAAAAGTCCACTGTTAAATATCTGGAAGAGAACTGAAGAGCTTTTGAGAAACCAAGTGTGTCAAACAGAAAACAAAAATAACATGAAGAAAACCTGGAAAAATGAACCACCAAGACCATCAAATAGCCGTGGAACCGCGGCCAAACAGGCACATCTGCCGCGGTTCCGCAGCCGTGCTCTGCACGTGTCGGTGGGGTGTCGGTGCTTTGACTTGGTTTTTGGGATTGTTTTGTAATTTCATGTATGGATCAGAATGTAAATCTAGGGTTTTTCCTATCTATAAATAGGAGAGCTCAAGGCCTTTCTTAGTGTGCCTCTTTTAGGGTGCCTCTTTTGAGGATGCCTCTCTTTATTTGTTTTTTAATTTCTTGATCTAAATTTCAATTCCATTGTAATACTTTTTTGAGAGGTCATCAATAAAGTCTTTTATTTTATTTTATCCCGCATTCTTCTTATCTGCAATTTATTATCTGTACTTTTATTTGTTCTTTATTTATCTGCAATTTAGGTCATCAATTAAAATAAAAATGAATTTTATTGTTATCTTCCTAATGAGTGAGTAATTCCTCACTTGTTAGGGGTAGGATAGGGAAGGTTTGAGAGAAGGAAATCTCTCTCACTCCTTTCTTTCCCCAAATAATTTTAATACGGACTCTCTTTAAATCAACCATAATTCGCTCACTACGGCACCCTATCCTACATGATAGCGGCGATTCCCTAGTTAGACCAGTTGTGGTTAATTTAACCGGAGGTTAGGGCTAAGAGCCAAGAACGGACGGACAAGGATTAAAAGGAAGAAACTAAGTTTCTTCCTAGTCGTGCTAATCCCCGTTGTTGCCGATTATCCTAACACCTTTATTCACAACTAAGGAATTAAAAGAAGAGAGAAGATCCATATTTCAAACTGACCGAATCCTAACCCTAGCAAGCCTTTTTATAAACTTATTCTCATTCATAGATCTTAAAACAAAACCCTACCAAAGTTTGGACTTAACTCGTTAGAACATAAAGAAAAGGATTCTTTCTCCCTGTGGACCGACTCGTACTCAACCGGCTAGCTACCAAGCGACACCGTCTTGATTGCGGTAAATTTAAAATACAGAAAAACTCTGACAATCAAATGGCGCCGTTGCCGGGGAGACGGTAGTCTCTTTCTTTGTGTAATTTCGGGTTAATTAAAAAAAATTAAAAAATTATAAAAATTGAAAAAATTTAAAACAAAAAAAACAAAAATAAAAATCATCTTGTTAGTTTTGAAAGGTTTTTGTGCAAGTGTGCAGGCTTGAAGCAAACTTTGTTTCAGATATGGAGCAAGCTCAGTGAACAAATCCAGAAACAGAAAATCTGAACAGACAGGGGAGAACCAAGTCGGCACAGAGAAGAATTTTGGACATCTAAACCTACTGAACCACCGCGGAAACGCGGCATAAGCAGGGGTTTGACCGCGGAACCGCGGTCAACTGGTGACGTCAGCATCTCATTTTCTCTGTGAGTATCTTTCCTTTTCCCTCCTATCCTCTAAACTCCACTAAAATAATTTTCCTGCAGGTATTCTTTGCACAGCAACTTCTTCTCCCTCTCTAATAAATTGTTTTTGTGCAGAATTCTTTGCGCTGCGAAATAAAAAAAAATTTGCAAGTGTTTTAGATTTTTAGTGTGTTAACTGCTTTGCATAATTAATACGGAATCAAAGGGGCTATAACACCAATCAAGATTGGGTGGGAATTTCATTACCCTTCCTAAGACCCCAAAAATCACTAAAAGCATATGCATCACTCTTGAGTTAATTAAAAAATATCTAAACTCAACCAACTAAGAACTGTCGTGCTCATTAGGACAGAGGAAGGTTGTGGGCATTCAATCGTTTATCTAAACTTGATTTTGTGGTGTCTAGGCTAGACAAGTGAGAAAGGTAACTTTAAAAGGCCCGTCTCACGGTGATTCGTGAGCGGAACTCTCCTTTCTTCATTTGTGCTTATCTGGCCACAATTGGCAGTGAAGAGGCGATTTGAGGGTTATCTCACAACTTGTCACTTTGGAATAGTAAGGAGGAGTCTAATTGACTTAGAAGACCGTAGCTCTAGGTTTGATTGTGCATATTTTAAACTGTGATTGTTTGAAATAAGTCCGTACACATTCTTGCAAAAACTCTTTCTAAAAAAATCACTTTCTAAAAAAAAGAAAAAAAGAAAAAAAAATTCAAAACTCCAAAAACAAAAAAAAAATTACAAAAAAAAAAGAAACACATTCTTTTTTCTTCTCCTTTCTCTCATTACATCATGGGTACACCACCTTGCAAAACTCTTGCCGAATTTTGGTACCCATAACCAGACATTACTTCTTACGCTTCTTGTTTTGGCGAACTTCGAACGATCCCTCCATGCCAAAAATCTCTTTGAAAGATCGAATAGACGCGTCTAGGACAAACAATTGGACTCAGCAATCACCTTGTATTAACTATTTCAACATTCACCACCTTCTTACGTTGATACTCTTTTTTCGAGTCCTGTTGTAACTCCGAAACCCATGTCTATTGCTGAACATATTGAACAATCTCGTAACCGATCTTTCACTCCTTTCACCACTGCGAATTCTTTGTATCAACAATTCCATTCACCTTCTTATCCGTATGTTGATCCTACCCATGTCCAACCATTCTATTCATATCCATCCTACCCAACTTTTACACCTTCCTTGGACATTGCTTCTACACAGCCATTTAGGAGTTTTCAGCATCCAAACAAATTTGAATCTTTTACTGAAACTCCTTCACAACCCATGTCTAGCCTGGAACAGGCGTTGGAAGACTTTAGGGTAGCGTCATGCCAACAGATAATGGATTTGAATGCGTCCATGGCCACCCTCAGACAACCTAGTGACCTGGTAGCTAGTTTCCAACTAACTCCAAATTTTCCAATGTATGATGAGGCGGTTGGACAAATTGATAATTTTAGTGGAGAGAATGAGTTGTGCACCCTTCCAAATCAAACCTACCTATCCCCAATTGAATCCCACAACTCCGGTTTTGAATGTCTATCAAGTGTTTCAAATGATTCACCAGTTGAAGATAAAACGTTTAATGAGTTGTGCGACTTTGTAGTGTTTGATTTACCTGATTGTGAAGGGTCCCTTTCGAGTGATACCATCACCAATCCTTTTGATCTCTACACCTCCACTCTAGAACCTAAATTGATTAATATCCATGCTTTTGTTGAGGTGTCTGAAAAAATTAATTTTTACTTGATTAAGGATATCGACGCTGGGAATATTTTGGATGATGAACCCGCAGATTTGACTGAATTTTTCTCTCCAATTCATAATCCCGAGTCATTAAATATTTCTCCCAAACTTCATATGCGTCTTGATTTTGATAAGAATTGCATGGAGAGTATTGAGGAAATTATTGAGGATGAAGCAGTTTTACTTGAGGAGTCGGATTTTCCAATTCATTCTATACCTTTCATTGACTGCGCACACCCTCCTGAATCTTTAACCGATACCCTTCCTCACTCACTTCCCTCCATCCTCGCTCCGACCTTGCAAGAAACCGTTACACTTTCATTATCAATGTCGGGTTTACCAAGTTCGACGTACGCATGTTTTCTCACGAATCTTAAGGGATTTGACCTCATTTCTCAGTGGGTTGATAGATTAGCACAATCGCTTTTTACACATCGGTCATTACAAATTGTGCTAATTTATACACTCCATCTCCACTCTCAAGTTCGTATTCAACATCTTTCTCCCACTTTCTCTGGTTCTTCTTCTAATCTTCCTTTAATGATAGCGAGTGATAATGAATCACAATCCGATATTTTGAGTTCGATAATTCTAGAAAAACAACTTGATTTAGACTCTTTTGAGAATAAGGTAGATGAGCCTTACGAGTCTCCTACCTCCGTAATTTTTGAAAAATCAAGTGTGTTGAATTTTGGCACGACACTTATTGACATTGAAACATTCAATCGGACCATCGATAAAAGTTTCGAAGATATTTTCGCCGACGAACTCGCATTCCTAAACGACACGGATTTTGTGATTAATCAACCTCCACCTGAAGAAGTCGAACCACCACCATTTCTTCTTATCCCATACGAGAATGTGACCATTCTTCCCATTCCTAATCATCCACATTCTCGTTTCCGTTCACCATTATTGTTTCGTCTCTACAAATCGAGACGTAAACCTTTTCCATTACACCACTTATCTTTACCTCATTTCTTCCTGCCTCTATACAACATGTTCTTTCACCAATCGCCGCTTTATAACGATAAAAATTTTGAATGGTTGGTGCTAACGTTTGGCCTGTGTAAGGCCTTGTATAACTTGATACTGTGTTTTTCTCCTCCCTAACTCTGAAATTTAACGCTTAAATAGTAGAAACGCTGTTTCACTTAACTTTGGGGGGCCTTGTTGTGTATATATATTTTGTTTTCTTTTTCTGTTAATAAAAAAAACAGGGGAGTGCCGACAATTTTGACCCTCTTGATGTAGCCTGACAGTGAGGGCACTGTCAAGTTTATGTTTGGGGGTGTGCTCGGTAAGCTTTCTTCCTTCGCATTCATGTGTATATTTTTTGCATTTGCATACTTATTTTAAAATCCATAAAAATCAAAAATTATAAAAATTGAAAAGTTCAATTTTGGCCATATTTGACTTAAGTTCAACTTGACGGTTGACTAGTTAGGGAAAACTAGATCCTAAACTTAGTAAATTAAAAACCCTAAAAAAATAATAACCTTTCTTAAAGTTTAACTGTAGAAAATATCCGTCCTTGTAATTTATTTATAGGCAGATTTTGAGTTCAGTTCTTGGGCTAAATCGAAATAAGAGAAGAGTATTGAAAGCTTTATTTGTAGTATAAGTATGAAAAATAATTCTGAACCTTAAGTCCAAATTCTGAGAGTATATATCCTACTTTACGCACTCACACACACCTTGAAACTTGGGATAGTAGAGGATACCTTAAAATGCTCTTGTCTAAAATCCTTAGTATGAAGGAAAATAAAATAAAAGTATATGTGGTGAATAAAGAGATAAAAAAATGAACACTGGTTTTGTAATTACTTAAGACGGCATAAATAAAAAATATAGCGAGGGTGCTTTATCACCTAGTGTCTTAGACCAACTGGTTTGGGAGTCACTGCTAAACCTTAGGTATTGCAAGACGAGGAATTACGCCTAAATGCGCAAGCACATTTTATAATCGGTCGTTTAGTATCTCAAGAAGTATTAACAGTCGCATGAAGAATGTGTGCGCAATTTCATCTAAAATTCACCAACTAAAAGTATTTTGGAAAATGGACAAGAGTATGATAGCTTGAATTGAATTTCCAAGTGTAGGGTGATAATTACACACACGTAGGGGCATATGATTGGAGTTTGGAGGAGAGATAGGAATAAAAGATAGGGCTTATATTTTCAGTAGAGATGATAAAATTCCTGAGTTAAGATTGCGCCTTAGGAGGAAAACTTAGGAGATGCTGAAAGCTTTTTAAAATGGCAAAACGTATATGATCTCAAGTTAAATGAAAAGTGAGTGTAAAAAATACGGGTTGATGATTTCTAAGTTGAAGATAATAGAATTTCTTGCTAAAATACTGAATTGAAGAATTAGAGTCAACAGACCAAATTGATCGGATTTTGTGGGTAGTATCCGCTGAAAACCCTCAGGAGACAACACTCCTCTTACTAGAGACACCTAGAGGTTTAACGGCTTGTTGCACGAGCTCGGTGCAATCGCGTTCCCTGCGAAAGTGAGGTTAGGAATTTTTGAGAATAAAATTAGTTTTGCTCGGGACGAGCAAAAGATAAGTTTGGGGGTATTTTTTCATATCAGATTTTTGTATTTTTATATCGCCCATTCTTAATCACATTGCATATAAGTAGGTACTTTTGATCCATGTCTGCTAAATAGTTGCAGGTTACAGGTTATCAGCTCGTTATAGTGAAATTCATGAAAAGTCGCAACAAATGTGGGACTACGACCAACAAACAGAGAAATACGGGTTTCCGCACACTATGTGTATAATGCCGCCAACCAGTTCAAGAAACAAATGGAAAATCATTGAGCATTTTAATGCACAACCCACAAGGGAAGCATAAGATCCAGGACTTCAAACGCGGAGCTCAAGACAAAAGTCCACTGTTGAATATCTGGAAGAGAACTGAAGAGATTTTGAGAAACCAAGTATGTCAAACAGAAGACAAAAATAACATGAAGAAACCCTGGAAAAATGAACCACCAAGACCATCAAATGGCCGCAGAACCGCGG
Organism: Agapanthus africanus; assembly: GCA_030015575.1. Lineage (NCBI taxonomy): Eukaryota > Viridiplantae > Streptophyta > Magnoliopsida > Asparagales > Amaryllidaceae > Agapanthus > Agapanthus africanus. Next base: position 176,781,791 of record CM057338.1, on the reverse strand, counting down.
CCAAACAGGCATATCTGTCTCGGTTCCGCGGCTGTGCTGTGCACGTGTCGGTGGGGTGTCGGTGCTTTGACTTGGTTTTTGGGGTTGTTTTGTAATTTTATGTATGGATCAGAATGTAAACCTAGGGTTTTTCCTATCTACAAATAGGAGAGCTCAAGGCCTTTCTTAGTGTGCCTCTTTTAGGGTGCCTCTTTTGAGGATGCCTCTCTTTATTTGTTTTTTAATTTATAGATCTAAATTTCAATTCCATTGTAATGCGTTTTTGAGAGGTCATCAATAAAGTAAGTCTTTTATTTTATTTTATCTCGCATTCTTCTTATCTGCAATTTATTATCTGCACTTTTATTTGTTCTTTATTTATCTGCAATTTAGGTCAGCAATTAAAATAAAAATGAATTTTATTGTTATCTTCCGAATGAGTGAGTAATTCCTCACTTATTAGGGGTAGGATAGGGAAGGTTTGAGAGAAGAAAATCTCTCTCACTCCTTTTTTTGCCCAAATAATTTTAATACGGACTCTCTTTAAATCAACCATAATCCGCTCACTACGGCACCCTATCCTACATGATAGCGGTGATTCCCTAGTTAGACCGGTTGTGGTTAATTTAACCGGAGGTTAGGGCTAAGAACCAAGAACGGACGGACAAGGACCAAAAGGAAGAAACTAAGTTTCTTCCTAGTCGTGCTAATCCCCGTTGTTACCGATTATCCTAACACCTTTATTCACAACTAAGGCATTGAAAGAAGCGAGAAGATCTCTATTTCAAACTGACCTAATCCTAACCCTAGCAAGCCTTTTTATAAACTTATTCTCATTCATAGATCTTAAAACAAAACCCTACCAAAGTTTGGACTTAACTCGTTAGAATATAAAGAAAAGGATTCCTTCTCCCTGTGGATCGACTCGTACTCAACCGGCTAGCTACCAAGCGACACCGTCTTGATTGCGGTAAATTTAAAATACAGAAAAACTCTGACAATCAACGGGCGAAGCATCGAAGGTAATCTTCTGCACATACACATTTTGTTTAACGACCTCTTCTTTATCTGAACTTTCCCTTCCTTCAAAATTGCAGGAGCTGACGGCTTCCATCTTGGATCTTTCCCCAAGGGAAACCTTCCAGCGATTGCTTGACATGGCGGCCAGATAAGCAATACCTACACAAAGCATAGTACTCTCTTTTGGCCATGGTCGGTATTCTTTTACCCTTTTTGTTTTATATTTTTATAATGATGCTAATATGCCCTTCATTTTAAACCACAGTTCTGGAAGCCGATGACGAAGTCGAGATTCTTGATGGGTCTGGGGATCTCTCAAACCCACCTGGCATGATTGTGGGTAAGTGACGCTTTATCTTTGGTATCATTCTGTTTACTCTATGTTTGGAAATACAACTGACCGTACATAAATCTTCACAGCTTTGCCAGCCCTGACCCTATTAAAGTCTCGGATCCCCATGCCACCAGGCTCTTACGCCCGACGTGTATCTGAAAGGATGGCAAAATAGAGCGTTTACTCACTGGAGGCTCTTATTGAAGATCTTCACACTGGTTCTTCTGTCGCGGCCGAAGAATTTGCTTCTGAAGCCAACGCTTCCTTGTCTGTTCTCTCCACCTATCATGACGAAGCATTGGTGCATGCCTAGGTTGAGTACTGTCACCGAGTGGAGGCCTGTCTATATGGGCTTGAGTGCATACGCCTTCCCTCTGACATCTTAACTGTAAAAGCAAGCCTGCGGGGATGGATCGAACGGTGTGCAGCCAATCTCCAGTCATGCAAGAAGAGTCTCAACCGGAAGTTTTCGGAGAGGGAGTTGGCTTCAAACGTTTTGGGGGAACTTCAGGCTCAGTTTACTTCCAAGACCACCCGTGCGTACGAAATTTGGAGTGTGCTTCAAGAAACCATTACAGAGGTGGTGTCTCTTGACAAAACTGTTATTTTTACCCATGAGATGGTTGAAGCTTATAAGGTCGCTGAGAAGAAGCTTGAGAGTCGGTTTTCTTCATACCAAACTCAACAAACTCAGGCGGGGACTCGTCTTGCAGCACTGATGGAGCTTGAAGCCGAAGTCCAGAGGAAGAACGATGAACTTGCTGGCCTGTTGAACCGTCCGCCGACTTAAACATTTTTGTCGCTGTATATTCTACCTCTTTTTTGTATTCATTCATAAATAAGAGTATCTTATATTCATTTTGATTCATAAATAAAATACATATTTTATTTCATACCGGCATTTCTCTTTTTTTCGATATCTTGATTTGGTGTGAAGTAGTTTATATACTCATTTCGGAGTTTGTAGTTTATTCACTCATCTCGGAGTCTCTAGTTTATGGACTCATTTCGGAGTTTGTAGTTTTTTCACTTATCTCGAAGTTTCTAGTTTATGAACTTATTTCGGAGCTTGTTTAATTTACCTCACTTGGGCTTGTAGGCAAACTTTCCCTAATGCATGGATAACCCGTGCTCTTTGCGACAGAGGTCCGTTAGGTATTGTGGTAGTAGGGTTTTTTTCCATCGTACCGTCGTGTTGGATGATGCATTCCCCGATATGCAGTCTTTACGCTATTGTTCGAGTAGCCCCATGACTGCCATGTCTCGGATCTCTTCGGGGGCTGGACAAGACGTCTTCAAGTAATCTTACTAGGTAATTTGACCGTCGGAAGAGCAAGCGTTAGGAATTTTTCCATGCCGCTTTTTACTTGAGCTTAGGCTCAGTTTAGGAGCCCCGATGAGACATAACCACTCGGCACTAGTGTGGGATGATCTCTGATAGTCTTTCGGGTCTTATTTGAGTTACCGTCAAGACCCTGAAGTTAAGAATTTGGCCTTCGCTTCCTTTGTCGACACTGCGTCTGTTGTAATGAGGCAAATGTCGAGGTGATCTCTAGGTTGTTTTGTGAATCGTCGAGACTTAGAATTAGGGACTTTCCATGGCTCCGTTTTGTTTTGACCTTGGAGTCGCTTGTTGACGTTGCGTCTGCATCCTGCTGGAGTGAGAAGAAACGTCGTTGTTGACACTATGTCTGCTGTATCGAGACAAGTGTTGAGGTAGTTTCTAGGTTGTTTGTGAACCGTCGAAACTTGGAACTAGGGACTTTGTCATGGCTCCGCTTTGTCTTTGACCCTGGATTCTTTGTTGACGTCGCGTCTGCATCCTGCTGGAGTGAGAAGAAGCGCCTTTGTTGACACTGTGTCTGCTGGCGAGATGAGTGTCAAGGTGGTCTCTAAGTTGTTTGTGAACCGTCGAGACTTGAAACTAGGTACTTTTCCATGGCTCCGCTTTGTTTCGACCCTGGGGTCGTTTATTGACGTTGCGTCTGCATCCCACTGGAGTGAGAAGAAACATCATTGTTGACAATGCATCTACTGTAACGAGACGAATGTCGAGGTGGTCTCTAGGTTGCTTGTGAACCATCGAGGCTTGGAACTAGGGACTTTGCCATGGCTCCGCTTTGTTTCGACCCTGGGGTCATTTGTTGATGTCGCGTCTGCATCCTGCTGGAGTGAGAAGAAACACCATTGTTGACACTATATCTGCTGTAACGAGACAAGTTTCGAGGTGGTCTCTAGGTTGTTTGTGAACCGTCAAGACTTGGAACTAAGGACTTTGCCATAGCTCCGCTTTGTTTCAACCCTGGGGTCGTTTTTTGACGTTACGTCCGCATCGTGCTAAAGTGAGAAGAAACGCCGTTGTTGATACTGCGTCTACTGTAACGAGACGAGTGTCGAGGTGGTTTTAGGTTGTTTGTGAACCGTCGAGACTTAGAATTAGGGACTTTGCCATGGCTCCGCTTTTTTTCGACCCTGGGGTCGTTTGTTGACGTTGCGTCTGCATCCTGCTGGAGTGAGAAGAAACGCCGTTGTTGATACTGCGTCTGCTATAATGAGACGAATGTCGAGATGGTCTCTAGGCTGTTTGTGAACCGTCGAGACTTGGCTCTCCCTTTGACGGAGCCTGGAGGGAAAATATGGCTCCCTTTTCGTTTATGCCCATGGATTGTATATAGGGGTCGGTGTAGACTCATCTGCAGGGCAAAAGTTTCATTTTATTAATTTCTTTCCGAGATACTCTATCATTTCAGCTTTTTATATCGCGAAAGTCGTGATTGCTCAATCATTTTGGCTTTTTATCGTGGTGCCCAATCATTTTGGCTTTTCATTTCTTTTTACTTACTGCTTTTTATTACGAGTTGCCCCATCATTTCGGCTATTCTTTTCTTTTTACTCGCTGCTTTTTATTGCGAGTTGCCCCATCATTTCGGCTATTTCATATGCATTTTTTTGGCTCGCTGAATTTTGTTGCGAGTATGGAACTTGAGATCTGATACTAATCTTCGCATCAGCACCGCTGCGACTGGAATATTGCCAGGAGCGAATCATCATTTTCCATGAAAGAACTTTAGAATATGATACCAATTTAGGCATCAGCATCGCTACCACTGGAAGGTTGCCAGGAGCGAATCATCATTTGTCTTTGCTGACTTGAACAAAGGTGGCTTAGCAAACAGGGTTAAGATCATGCTGACTAAGGCTTTTTTACTTTATGAGCCGTAAGAGTCTCATAAAGGGTTTTCTCCCTACGAGTCGAGAGGATCCCGTAGGTGTAGGTTCTTCCTAGAAGTCGTGAGAACTCCTAAGTGATATTTTTTCTTGCAAGTCGTAAGGATCTTACAGAAGTGTCTTCTCCTAATAAGTCGAGAGGACTTACAAGCGCCGTTCACCATATGAGGACATCCCTCGTGATTGGTGGAACTTGGTGAGGAAAATCGTTTATTTGTGCCGATGGATTGTATATAAGGGCCAATATCGGTCGCCTGTAGGGCAACTTGGGGGATACGACGGCTTAAGAACAAGTTTGGATCCCAATGACTTAAGACTTTCAAATTCTATGAGCCATGAGGGTCTCATAAGGAGATTTCTCCTTACGAGTCGAGAGGATTTTGTAAGTGAAAATTTCACGAGATTTCGCCCTTTCAGGTTTTCAGAAGCTCGCCGGTAGCCCTGCTGTTTTTACTCATGGCGCCCTTTCGGGTTTTCATCCTTGCCCATTTCGCTTGTGGACGTACAGTTTTTTTTATTTTTTTTAACAACAAGATTGCGTCCTTTCGGGTTTTCATAAGATCACCGATAGCACTGCTGTTTTTACTCACGGCGTCCTTTCGGGTTTTCATCCGTGCCCATTTCACTTTTGGACGTACTTTTTTTTTGACTTGGGTTGCAGTCTTTGTCGTTGGAGTCTTGATTGCAACATAGATCCCAAGAGAATATATCTCCTTATTTGGGACGATGCGCCGTATTTGGGGCGGAGCACTAGTTTAGGGACATTTCGGTCCATTACCAGTTTAAGGACGTAGGGGTCTATTGCCGCCACTTTGGTGGCAACGGTTAGTTTAAGGACATTTCGGTCCGTTGTCGCCATGTTTGGGGTGGAAATTCTGTTGGATACTATTTTTAGAGTTTTGACTCAGGAAGATAGCGAGCGGACACGAGCGTCGTCATCTATCATTAACCTGAGTCGTGACTTGTCAAGCGTAGTATTTCTTAAAGAATCAGCCGTTTATTAGCCGGAAGGGTCTTTCGCCATCCATATCCATGAGCAAGTAAGCCCCACCGTGGTAGACCTTGCCTATGATGTACGGGCCTTTATAGTTAGGCTCGAATTTCACCCATTTTGCACAGTTGGGGATCATAGGTCTTTTGACAACTAGCACGAGTTCGCCTTGGCGGAATGTTTTTGTAACAACTCCAATTTCAATGTACAGAAAATTATTTAAAAGTTAATGTACAATTGGGGTATTTGCAAATCATGTGTATACTATAAGTATTTTTTTTACTTTAGAACGGTAAGAAAGCACTTGTAGCTCATTGGTAAAGCCTTGCACTGCTGTGACGTAGCCTCTGTGATCGAATTCCCCCAGCCACATTATCTTTTTATTTAATTTTCTTTTAATTTTTTAGACGCCCAAGGGTTTGCACGTGCACTACACGTGGAATGATAAGTTACAGATTAAATAAACATGTGCAGGAGGGTATATGAGGCAACAGGGACACGTGGCTAAATCCCAAGCCAATTCCACCAGGAAATGGCCGGCGAAATTCCTCAAAAACCCGGTACCACCTGTCCCCCCGTCGGGAATAGTCTAAATTTTTGCACCTGGCACTGTTTGGCCTACCCCACTAACCCCACATTGTTTGTTTTCTCTGCATTCATCCAGAGAACAATAAAACACCATTTAAGCCAATTTTTAATGCAAATTTCAATGCTATCTTTAACCCTCTAAACCCTAATTTCCCCTATAAATACCACACTCTATTTCACTCATCCTCACTCAGAAATTCCCTGCCAAAACTCTCAAGAATTCTCAAGTCTTTTTAGCGTGCAAGTGGAATTAGCGAAGGGTGAAGTTCCGGTGACATTGCAAGGAGTTTCCGGCGACGAAATGACGCCCCGAAGCCTACTTTAGTTTCCTCTCTCCCTTCTCTTTTCCAAAAGCCAGTAAGTCCCCTCTCCCCCTCTCATCTTCTATTTTAAAGACTTTCAATTCTAAAACCCGACGGAAGCGGAGTTAATCCGACTTCCGATTCGGTTTTCTTAAAAACCCTATTTTTTCTTAATCAACAAAATATAATACTCTCACATAAAGTTTAACAAACATTAACAAACACTTTAAAACAAGTTTCATCTCAAAATATGCTTCTATGCAATTTTTATTGTATTTTCACAGTAAAATACCACATACTTTAGTTTCGACATAAAACAACATAAAAATTGTATTACCTTGAGATAACTCACGAGGTAATGACCTATCTCATCACAACACACATCTTTGACGAAATTTTGGGAATATATTCATGGGATAACACGACTTTACAAATAAATACCATCAACTTACAAAACCATTTCTTTAAAATATGTATTAAACAATTTCTTGCAATTGCGCATCTACAACCCACTTTTGGGGACCCCGTTTGGGATGGTGCGGATTATCGCACATCCTCGGGCCTACTAGAGCGAGATGCAAACCTCCGAAAGGAGCATTCGATCTCGATGGAATTTTAATGCATTTTTCTTTAGAAAATGAGATTTCTACAAGAAAATAAATAAATTTTTTTTTAAATATAAATATATATATATATATATATATATATATATTATCAAAATATCTATTTTAATTATATTACATAAATATTCCAAGTTTTATAAAGGAATCACCATTACATGAAAATACCATCTAAATACAAAACAATTCCAATATTTTAAGAAAATACCATACACTATGAAAATTAGGTTCTACTCATTAGAAATTTCACTTTTATAAAATATATATCTATGAAAACCCTAAAGACGATAATTAAATACTTGAGGTGTATTTTGAAAATTATATCAAACTATTTTTACATAAAACCCCCTCAAGTTATACTAAATTACAATAAGAACTCTAGCAAACATAAATTTCAGCGGGACTAGTCTCTTGAGCCTCAGGGAGCCGAAGAATATGGGTTCTTGCCTATTTAAAGTAGACAATCTAACAAACGGTGTTATCAACACGGTAATTGTCTTGGAAAAAGACACAAATCCTGCCGTCCATGTACAGCAGTTACCGATAATATCAAAACTAATTCAGCATTTCAAGTTCTGTTCAAAGTATCTGACTGAGTCTCAATCTAATCAATCTGACTTGAATGTGATTCAAGTATAAACTACAATATAACATGAATCTATGAATCCGTCTATTCAATCTATATTAATCTGTATTGACTGAACCGAACCATAGATATACTCCGTCTACATGACTCTCCATTTATATCCACTGCGTTTACTGATATCATGGTTTCGGCAAGTCATCCATCTATATAACAAACAATTCAATCAATACAAAACACCTCACGGGGTTTATAAGAGGTAAATTGGTACGGAAGGTGTTAGAAGTAGCACGAGATTGTCACCATAATACACCTAACATGAATATCCATTGCCGTTGTACCATGGCTGAACGGTTCTTTACGCTCCGTATACCTTAGTCTCCGGAATAGTGGAACTCCTCTCGTATACACTGGCATATTCTGTATCAAGCTACAAACAACAGCGTTAATAAAATAATCAAACATTATAAGTTATATTTTAACGACTGTGTATTCTAATACCTAATAAAAATATATTTTATTTAAATTTCTAGTATCAAATAATTATTTACATGTTTCGTTAATAGAAAAATATTTTTTAAAGCAATGCTAATAATTTTCAAAGCATTGAAATATGATTAAAGGAATTTTCTAAAATCTATTTATTGTTTTTCTAGGCTTAAAATGTTTTAATAAAATTTTATAATGCCTTAAAACAATCTACATAATTTTATTATCAATTAAAATAATTAATTCGTAATCAAAAATATTTTCAAGGATAAACTAAATTTTTAAATAAATATAATAATTAGCTAACACCATAGATATGGATATATTATTTAGTTTTAGCCCAAATTATTTTTGTACCAAAGGTAACAAAAAAATATATTTTCTGAAATTTTTCCATAATTTTCCCGTATTTTTAACTATTTTTAACAATTTTTAAAAAACCAAATTCAATTTTTAAATAATAAACATTTTATTATTTTTATTTTAAAAAGAAAAAATAATATATTTTAATCCCTTTAACCTGGACCATTGGATGCAATGATCCAACAACCCAGACTCTTGCGGCGGCGCCCACGTGGTGGGGACTACGCGAAAATGCATGGTCCCCACATGCAGAAGCGGACACGTGGGTTTGGGCGGCGCAACTCAAGGCCATTGGATCAAGATCCAATGATCATGAAGCACTGGCAGCGGCGGCTAATCACGGGAAATGATTCGGGCAATCATTGGTTGCGGATTTTCTGAGGATTTTTTTAACGGTTTTGGATTTTATGGTTGGAAAAAAAAGCCCTGTAATAGATACCTTCAATCAGTGATTTCTCACACCTCAGAACTCCAAAAATTCTGAAAAGATACCCCCGCTTTTGTATCGACGTCGTCGACGTTGTGGTTCCACCCAAGCGTCAAGAAAAAATCCGAGCACGAAGCTATTGAGAATTTAGTGCAAGCCTACGTTTCGACTCATCGACATTCAACTCTAACCAAAGGCAGGATTTGCCTCTCTCCACTTATCTCTCGCCTTATTTCTCATAATGATCTTGGTTTCAAGTCCTAACCCCCAATCTCATATTAAAATGATGTTAAAAATATTCTGCATGCCTATTTTTAGTACCTCTTAATGATGATGATATTAACCCATGTTTAAAATGGCTTCTTTAATCACTCCTATATGCAAAAATATTGCACCCACATACTACATGGAATGTGATATGCTTAATATTATAACCCACGGGGTATCAATTCACCCCTTACATACCCACACCTACCCTACTACCAATATTATCTCGAAATAGGTTACTTCCACAAAATACCCTCGTTTTATTAAAATGTTGTATTTGTTTAAAATATCCATATGAGACAAGATATTTAGAATAAATGTTTTAGATACGATATATATATTTTACTTACACTTTTTCCACCAACTACTTTAGTTTTGTTAAATCCTTTTATCTTTTGAAAGGGGATAATACTAAATCTAAATAACGGCATATGATTTTTCCAACTTAGTCCCTTTCACTCGAAAGAATATTTTTATATTAATCTCCTAAGAATATTAACTAAAGTTTAATGAGTTACCCTAATAGGGGAATGTGTTACCTGAATCACCCCGTGGTTACTAGACAATCGTTCTTGAAAAGGACACAAATCCTGCCGCCCATGTGCAGCGGTTGTCAACGCGGAGTCGTTCTTGTAGAATAACACCTCTAATAGATTACCCTAATAATAGGGTAATGTCTTACGTAAGTACCTCGTGGTTGATAGGCAATCGTCCCTGAAAAGGACACAAATCCTGCCGTCCATATGCAGTGGTTGCCAACACGAACGTATTTTCTAAAACGTTACCTCAAACTTAAAACATTATAATTTCATAAAATTATTATTTACAATAAAATACCTCAAACCATCCTAAAAAGAGATAATTTCATTTAAATACCTTGACCTTTACCAAAAGGTTATTTTCAACAAAGACTATAACCCTTATAAATGATATTTTCCAAAAGAATATCTAAAACTTTATTAAAAGATAATTTTCAAATAAATACCATAACTTTTTATTAAAATGATATTTTCTCAGTAAAATATTATGGGTTTCCAAAATGATAAATATTCCAAACATCATGGTTTTCTTATAAACAATAAATATAATTAAACACTATTATCCTTTATTAAGTAAGTGTTCTATAAGATGATATGAAGTATATTACAAACTTTAAAAGAAAACAAGATAAAATGAGCGGTTGTGGAATGCGCGGTTAGGGTTAGAATGCGCAGACATACATGACACATGATACGGTTAGGGTTAGAATGCGCGGACCTAGGTATGGAATACTTATCCCTGCAGGCAGGATGAACAGTCCAATGTGTGGAAGACTACTAACCCGATATTCGGGCGAATACTAACCCTACTTGGGGTGAATGGTCCAATGTGTGGACAACTACTAACCCGATATTAGGGCGAATACTAACCCTACTTGAGGGCGAATGATCCAATATGTGGATGACATACAATGTGGAAATTCCATGCCTAAATGTATACGCACTAACTCTAATTCGTCAAAACCTTTATACTGAACCACGGGGATGGGTAGTTTGATTAGGCAAGGAGATTCAGAACTCGGATTCCCTGCTACTCGATCATGAACTCCGGGAAGTGAAACGGTAGATTTCACTTCCCCAGTTGTTGTTCCGTGACCACAATGGAATAACCGCGAGTATTCGGACCCTTGTTTGACAAACTAAAATGTTTACAATATCTATTGATACTCAACACTAAACTCACATCATGTGCTATACCCACCTGTTATCTTATCTACCTTTCGTTATGAGACAACGAGTTATACAGTATCGTGGATGTGGATATTTTACCAGTTTAGACTTGTTGTTTATTATGGAACTGAAGGGTGGAAATACCTGTGCACTTGAGTGATATTCACGCTAGACAAAACTCCATCGTAGTCATGGGACACCTTTCGGGGATGTTCATGCTACCGCATTGATTGCCGCCCCAGGTACGAGCGCCAGATCATCCTGCTTCCAGATAGTAGTGGGATACATTAAGGATACGAGTATGTCCACCAGTCAATTCCATCAATACACACCTTGTTTAACCTGATCTAACTTTTAGACTGAATACCCAATTAACTTGATTTGAACTTTTACCAAACATACCTCACACAACCTACTCATATTCATATATACCACTGTCAACATATCTAATTTGTACACATACCTTTATATTCATGTACATCATATTCATTATATTTATATACACTTGTTCGTTTCTATACCTTTAATTCCTTATGAGGCAATTCTACCCGAGTATAACTCGCTGGCGGATCTTCCTTTTCTTCCTCTATCTTTGGAATGTCCGTCAGATGAGAATGAGTATTATGATGAGGATCAAGGAGTGGAGCCAACTAATGAAGATTATGAAGACTTGACGACGGAAGATTGGATAGATTTAATTTTTGATGTTGCCCACATGTTTAGGGATTTTGTTTTTCCTCGATGTAATTAAACTACTTAGTTTATTTTACTCTTTCTTTTGGGATGTAATAAAATTTGGTTAATGGAAATAAATGCCTTTCGCTTTTATTATTTTTGTTTTGGTACACATCCTGCATATTAAATATTCATACGCTTAACATAACTGTATTGAATAGGCCACCTTCAATACAGTTAGGTTGCGGACCATGCCACGTCATCCTTCTCCTTCTTTTGGGAAGCGGGGCATGACATATATTCTTTTTCTGTCTAATCTATCTCTACTCACCTTTGGGACTTAACGAGCGATTGTTCGCTGACGACATTCCTTCTTCTTCTTTCTTTGGAATGTTGTCAGGTGATTCGGACTCATTGGAGATCGAGCCCAGCACTGATGATTTGGAGCAGATACCATTTGACCCAGAGCTGTAGGCATTTGTACATATTTATTTCATTTCAGTTATACCATTGTTTAGGCATCGCTTTCTATTCTTGTACTTTCATTTCAGTTGTACTTATAAAAGAATGTTTAATAAATAAAGTCGTTGTTCATTTACATTCCTGTCTCTTGTGTGCTTTACTTTATATTGCTTCGATATGCTTAGCGTGTTTACTTCTGAGTAAATACGTAGCGGGCCTCGCCGCATCCCCTTGTCGTACACCGGGAAGTGGAGCGTGACAGGTTTTGTTGGTGGCCTATGTAGGTCAGCTCTGTATGGATATGCAGGTCAGTTCTGCATGGACATGCGAATTAATTCTGCATGAAGTTCTAAGAAATATAACACAAGAACCAGCAACTAAAAATATTTTTTTACATATTCCTTGAATCTTCTAATTTCATATATTTTGAATCTGTTCTAACCCAAAATTTTTCTTTCAAGGTTATGAATTCCCCAAACAACACTAGCAACAACTTCAACAACACTCCACTTCTACCACTTAGACCTACCGTCGCTGCTTCGATCAATGAGCAAACGGTACTGTTTGAGGCGATCCGCAGCCTTCTAGAGGGACAGCAGCAACAGACTACTATTTTGATGAACCGTCTAGAGACGGAAGTACCGGGGGTAAAGCAATTCCGAGTTTTGCACCCTAAGCAATTCTCGGGAAAAGAGAGCCCTCTAGAAGCTGAGGAGTGGGCTCAGAGCATTGAGGATAATCTGGCAGCGGCACAAGTGCCAGAGATCGCTTGGGTTTGAGTTGCAAAGCTGCAGCTCACTGACAATGCACGGGTCTGGTGGAAGGCAGAAGAAAGCCGTTTTGACCAACTGATCGAATGGGGGACTTTTCGCGATATGTTTGACGCGAAATACTTCCCTGAGACTACCCGATTCTACATGGAGCGGCAATTTATTCATCTACAACAGGGTTTGATGTGGACCAAGTCCGTGGATGAAAATGACGCTGAGTTTACCATGCTCGGTAGGTAAGATATGTATCAATATTCGATTTCCTAGTATCACATATTACACAGCTAACACAAGACCTTAACCGGTTCGCGGCACATTTGATACCAACTGCTGAGATCCGATCCCGACGATTTCAGCAAGGGTTAGATTCGGAAATCCAAGCTGCCTTAGCTACAAGGGATTTCCCAACCCACGAATTGGCCCTGAAAGTTGTCCGCCGATACGAGGCAGTAGTGAAAATGAGGGGCAGACCTCAATCTGCCGGGATGAAGCACTCTACCACTCAGATAGCAGCAGGAGCCTCTTCAAGGCTACCATTTATGCCCAGGAGACCGGTACCAAACAACCAGCCTAACCCAGCCTTTTGCACCTACTGCAGGAGAGATGGACATTTGGCGAAAGACTGTCGGTAAATCGCCTTTGCTTAGTCTGCGGCTCAACTACTCATGACATTGGGTCTTATCCTCGTAGACACAACCCAAATGCTGCACCCAGGTTAGCAATTGCTTATCAGCAGCGCCCAGCCATCCAGGCACCAGCTCCATGACTTACACTGTCTGCTCCACCTCCTCATGGACCGACTGCACCTCCTCCTCATCAATTCCATCAAGCTCAACAGAACGTACCTCAAGGACAAAGGAAAGGACAGAGGAATGGTCCTCCAGCAAGGAGGAATGTACCGAGGCGACATGCTTTCACAATGACTGAGGAAGAGGCTGAAGCTACCGGCCAAGTCATTATTGATAACACTTTCCCATCAAGCTTTATTTTCCATCTATACATACCCATATATTTTTCCTTATACCTAAAACTATCCCACATAACTTAGGTACAATCTTAGTAGCCTCACTTCCTGCATTAGCACTCTTCGATACTGGAGCATCTCATTGCTATATGTCGCAACGGTTTATCCGAACTCATGCGATTCCTGTCAAACCTCTGGTATCCAGCTGGTATGTCAGTTCAGGGAATGACATTTTAAAGATAGTAATGGGATACGATCTGTGTCCAGTGGTCATCTGCAGCAGAGAATTCTATGTTGACTTCAAGGTGCTGGACATACCGAATTTCGATGTCATTTTGGGTATGGATTGGCTCGGAACATTCTATTCTACCATTGGCTGTCGTCAAAGGAGGGTACTATTCAAGATTCTAGAGCATCCGGTCTTTTATTTCAAAAGTGGAGACCGTACCCTGGAGCCAAGTACATATAAGGCGAAACCAAAAAAGGCAGTGGTTGCAGCCATTCAAGCGGCGGAAGGATCAAAGACAGAAATAGTTCGAGAGTTCGAAGATGTATTTCCTGAAGACATATCAGGTTTGCCTCCGGATCGAGCTCTTGAATTCAGTATTGATTTAGTACCTGGAGCTCAACCGGTGATTAAAGCACCGTATCGGATAAGTCCGGAAGGTTTGAAGGAGGCCCGAACTCAGTTGAACGAATTATTGGCGAAAGGATGGATTCATCCCAGCACTTCAAGTTGGGGATCACCGGTTCTGCTTGTAAAGAAGAAGGAAGGTTCATATCGAATGCGCGTTGATTACAGAGCTCTGAACGATGTAACTATAAAGAACAAGTATCCACTCCCGCGCATCGACGATATGTTCGATCAGCTAAGTGGATCTTGTGTTTTCTCTAAGTTAGATCTTCGTTCGGGTTATCATCAGGTGAAGGTCAAAGAATCTGATATCCATAAAATGGCATTCAGAACTCACTATGTCCATTACGAATTTCATGTGATGCCATTTAGAGTGACCAACGCACCGGCTATATTCATGAACTTAATGAATCAAGTTTTCCGAGAGTACCTAGACAGGTTTGTTGTCATCTTCATCGACGACATCCTGGTGTATTCTAAGAGTCGGAAAGAACATGCCGAGCACCTACGAATTGTCTTAGAGACTCTACGACAGCATCAGCTCTACGCCAAGTACAGCAAATGCGAGTTTTGGCTAGATCAAGTTGGTTTTCTCGGACATATTGTATCAGACGAAGGAATCTCTGTAGATCAAGCTAAAGTTTCAGCAGTAAGCAAATGGCCGACACCAAAGTCAGTGAAGGACATTCAAAGTTTCTTGGGTCTAGCTGGATATTACAGAAGGTTCATTGAAGGATTTTCGAAGATTGCAACACTCCTGACCAAGCTCACACGTAAAGATGAAGAATTCGTGTGGTCAGAAGCATGCGAACGAGTTTTCGTAGAACTCAAGTCAAGATTGACATCAGCACCTATCCTTGTCATACCGGACCAATCTGGAGGTTTTGAAGTGCATTGTGATGCCTCCGGTAAGAGATTAGGATGTGTTCTACATCAGCATGGTAAGGTTGTGGTTTATACTTCAAGACAACTAAAGATTCATGAGCGCAATTATCCGATGCATGATTTGGAGTTGGCGGCCGTTATCCTCTTAAGATTTGGCGCCATTATCTTCTTGGTGAATGAGTGGACATATACATAGATCACAAGAGTCTGAAATATGTATTTACTCAGAAAGAGTTGAATATGCGGCAGAGAAGATGGTTAGAACTCATGGTTGACTTCGACATCAACCTGCAATATCGCCCAGGAAAGGTGAATGTAGTACATGATGCCCTTAGTGGACAACCATCGGCGCTGAATCTCACCGCACAGTGGAAGCTTCAATAAGACTTGCATCAAATGGAGATTGAAGTGGTCATGCCAGGTAATACTTCAAATTTGATGAACTTACAGGTTCAATCTACCATTGTCAATCAGATCAAAGCAGCTCAAGCAGGTGATGTTAAGTTGCAAAAGATCAGAGAACAAGTGGAAAGTGGATTTCGGACAGACTTCATTATCAATGAAGATGGATTTTTGAGATACGGCAGTAAATTGTGTGTGCCTAAAGGTCCTATGCGAGAAGAGTTGATGAAAGAAGCTCACAGCTCTCCTTGTTCAGTACACCCTGGAGGTACAAAGATGTACAAAGATCTACGTCAAAATTACTGGTGGCATGGAATGAAGCATGAAGTAGCCAGAAGCGTCGCTAAATGCTTGAAGTGTCAACAAGTAAAGGCTGAACATCACAGGACTGCTGGATTACTTCAACTGTTATCTATCCCATAATGGAAGTGGTAACACATCACAATGGATTTCATGACCGCACTTCCTCGCAGTACGAAGGGTAACGATGCAGTTTGGGTTATTGTGGATTGACTCACAAAGTCGGCTCATTTTATTCCCTTTCGAGTTGGCCAATCTACTGAGACACTAGCAAAGAAATACATGGAGGTAAGAATCTAAGTAAGATTTAAACACTTCAAAAATGTACTATCTCTGATACCCATGAACTCATGCAGGAAATCATGAGATTACATGGATTACCGGTTTGTATTGTCTCCGATCGTGACACTAGATTCTGAAAGCAATTTTGGCAGAGTCTGCAAGCTAGCTTGGGAAAAAGACCGAACTTCAGCACGGCTTATCATCCACAAACAGATGGTCAGTCTGAGCAAACTATTCAGATCATAGAAGATATGCACAGAGCATGTATGCTAGACTTCGTAGGATCATGGGAAGATTACCTACATCTTATGGAGTTTTCATACAACAACAGCTACCAAGCAAGAATAGGAATGACACCTTTTGCAGCGCTTTATGGAATGAAGCGTCGATCGCCATTAAGTTGGGACGGCATCGAAGATAGAGAACTCCTTGGACCTGAGATGATAGTAGCAACTGTCGACGTGGTCCGTTCTATCAGGGAAAGAATGAGCATAGCCCAAGATCGATAGAAACACTGAGCTGATGCAAAGCGTCGTCACTTGGAGTTTCAACTAGGAGAACATGTATTTCTGAAGATATCTCCAAACCGTGGAGTGATTCATTTTGGAAGACTGGATAAGATTAGTCTGAGGTACATTGGATCGTTCGACATACTCAAACGAGTCGGTGAAGTGGCTTATCGCTTGACACTTCCACCTTCACTGGAAGGAGTGCACAATATGTTCCACATATCCTAATTCAGAAGGTGTGTGAGTGACCCCAGCCATATTCTTGATCATTCCAAGCTCACTGTACAGCAAGATTTATCTTGTGAGCAACAACCTGTTGAGATCGTGGATAGAAAAGTGAAGTCACTTTGGAATAAGAAAGTAAACTTGGTTCGAGTGATGTGGAGAAAGGACACACCAAGAGAATCAACATAGGAAAGGGAAGATGAGATGCGTGCAAGATATCCTTATTTATTTATAAACTAGTCCTTAAAATAAATTGTAAATTTCGAGGACGAAATTTTTGTAAGGAGGGTAAACTGTAACAATTCAATTTCAATGTACAAAAAATTGTGTAAAAGTTAATGTACAATAGGGGTATTTGCAAATCCTGTGAATACTATAAGTATTTCTTTTACTTTAGAACAGCAAGAAAGCATTTGTAGCTCATTGGTAAAGTCTTGCACTGCTGTGACGTAGCCCCTAGGATCGAATCCCCCCAGCCACATTATCTTTTTATTTAATTTTATTTTAATCTTTTAAAAGCCCAAGGTTTTGCACGTGCACTACACGTAGAATGATAAGTTACAGATTAAATAAACATGTGCACGAGGGTATATGAGGCGACAGGGACACGTGGCTAAATCCCAAGCCAATTCCACCGGGAAATGACCGGCGAAATTCCTCAAAAGCCCGATACCACCGGTCCCCCCGTCAGGAATAGTCTAAATTTTTTCCGCTGGCACCGTTTGGCCTACCCCAATAACCCCACATTGTTTATTTTCTATGCATTCATCCAGAGAACAATAAAACACCATTTAAGCCAATTTATAATGCAATCTTTAACCCTCTAAACCCTAATTTTCCCTATAAATACCACACTCTATTTTACTCATCCTCACTCAGAAATTCCCGGCCAAAACTCTCAAGAATTCTCAAGTCCTTTTAGTGTGCAAGTGGAGTTAGCGAAGGGTGAAGTTTCGGCGACGTTCCAAGGAGTTTCAGGCGACGAAACGACCCCCCGAAACCTTCCTTAGTTTCCTCTCTCCCTTCTCTTGTCCAAAAATCCAGTAAGTCCCCTCTCCCCCTCTTATCTTCTATTCTAAAAACTTTCAATTCTAAAACCCGGCGGAAACGGAGTTAATCCGACTTCCGATTCGGTTTTTCTTAAAAAATCTATTTTTTATTAATCAACAAAATACCATACTCTCACATAATGTTTAACAAACATTAACAAATACTTTGAAACAAGTTTCATCTTAAAATATGCTTCTATGCAATTTTTATTGTATTTTTACAGTAAAATACCACATACTTTAGTTTCGACATAAAACAACATAAAAAATATATTACCTTTAGATAACTCATGAGGTAATGACCTACCTCATCACAACATATATTTTTGACATAGCACGATGAAGTTTTGGGAATATATTCATGGGATAACACGACATTACAAATAAATACCATCAATTTACAAAACCATTTCTTTAAAAAGTGTATTAAACAATTCCTTGCAATTGCGCCTCCACAACCCACTTTTAGAGACCCCGTTCGAGATGGTGTGGATTATCACACATCTTCGGGTCTAGTAGAGCGAGATGCAGACCTCCAAAAGGAGCATTCGATCTCGATGGAATTTTAATGCATTTTTCTTTAGAAAATGAGATTTCTACAAGAAAATAAATAAAATTTATTTTTAAATATATATATATATATATATATATATTATCAAAATATCTATTTTAATTATATTATATAAATATTCCATGTTTTATAAAGGAATCACCATTACATGAAAATACGATCCAAATACAAAACAATTCCAATATTTCAAGAAAATACCATATACTATGAAAATTAGGTTCTACTCACTAGAAATTTCACTTTTATAAAATATGCATCTATAAAAACCCTAAAGACGATAATTAAATGCTTGAGGTGTATTTTGAAAATTATATCAAACTATTTTTACATAAACCCCCTCAAGTTATACTAAATTACAATAAGTACTGTAGTAAGCATAGGTTTAAGCGGGAACAATCTCTTGAGTCTCAGCGAGCCGGAGAATATGGGTGTTGCCTATTTAAGATAGACAATATAACAAACGGTGTTATCAACACCGTAATTGTCTTGGAAAAAGACACAAATCCTGCCGTACATGTGTAGCAGTTACCGATACTATCAAAACTAATTCAGGATTTCAAGTTCTGTTCAAAGAATCTGACTCAGACTGAGTCTCAATCTAATCAATCTGACTTGAATGTGATTCAAGTATAAACTACAATACAACATGAATCCATGAATCCGTCTATTCAATCTATATCAATCTGTATTGACTGAACCGAACCATGGATATACTCAGTTTACATGACTCTCCATTTGTATCTACTCCGTTTACTGATATCATGGTTTCGGCAAGTCATCCATCTATATAACAAATAATTCAATCAATACAAAGGACATCGCGGGGTTTATAAGGGGTAGATTAGTACGGAAGGTGTTAGAAGTGGTACGAGACTGTAACCATAATGCATCTAACCTGAATATCCATTGTCGTTGTACCGTGGCTGAACGATTTCTTGTGCTCCGTATACCTTAGTCTCCGGAATAATTGGACTCCTCTTGTATACACTGGCATTTTCTGTACCAAGCTACAAACAACAGCGTTAACAATATAATCAAACATTATAAGTTATATTCTTTTTCTGTCTATTCTATCTCTACTCACCTTTAGGACTTACCGAGCGATTGTTCGCTGGCGACATTCCTTCATATTCTTTCTCTGGAATGTTGTCAGGTGATTCGGACTCATTAGAGATCGAGCCCACTGAATATTTGGAGCAGATACCATTTGTCCCAGAGCTGTAGGCATTTGTACATATTTTTTCATTTCAGTTATGCCATTGTTTAGGCATCGCTTTCTATTCTTGTAATTTCATTTCAGTTGTACTTGTACAAGAATGTTTAATAAATATAGTTGTTGTTCATTTACATTCCTGTCTCTTGTATACTCCACTTTATATTTCTTAGATACGCTTAGCATGTTTACTTCTGAGTAAATACGTAGCGGGCCTCGCCGCGTCCCCTTGCCGTACACCGAGAAGCGGAGCGTGACAGTTCTTGGCCTAGTTAGTCTTTCGTATGAGTGCGTCATCCTTGCTTTTTAAGCTTCCAGGTTTTTCTGTATCATGAGACGAGTTTCATCGAGAGTATCGAGCTCCTCAAGCCGAAGATAGGAATTTTCCTCATCCGTCAGCTCGTATCGAACTGCCTCTCGTAGAGAGGGTAGCTCTATCTCTAAGGAAAGTACCGCTTCCGTGCCGAATACCAATGCGTATGGTGTTGTATTCATGGCCGTTTTGAACATGGTTTGATACGCCCAGAGAGCTTCATGCAGTCTCTTATGCCATTCCTTTTTATTTCTGGACACTGTTGTCTTTATAATCTTTGTCAAGGTCTTGTTGAAAACCTCAGTTAGACCGTTAACTTGGAGATTATAGACTGAAGAGTATCTCCAGTCTATATTATGCTGCTGTGCGATGTGGCTGATCTTATGGCTTCTGTAGGCCGGCCCATTATCCGAGATGATCCCTCACGGAGTGCCGAACCGGTAGATGACATGTGTCCTGAAGAAATGGAGGATGTTCTTCGTCTTCACTTATTTTAGCGGTACTGCTTCCACCCACTTAGAAAAGTTTTCAGTCGTTGCCAGTATGAACAGGTGTCCTTTGGATGATGCAGGCTCAATAGGGCCGATTATATCGGTTCCCCACATTTCGAACGACCAACTAGCCAGTGTTGGTTATATAAGATTTGGATGCTGATGGATGAAGTCCCCGTGAACCTGGCACAAGTGATACTGCTTCGCATATTCGAGGTAGTCCTGAATTATTGTAGGCCAATAGTAACCCATTCTCTTGATCTTCAGCTTCATCCTTGGCCCGGTGTTCATATCAGATTTTTGCATTTTCATACCGCCCAATTTTTATCACATTGCATATCGGTAGATACTCTTGAGCCGTGTTTGCCAGTCAATTGCAGGATACAGGTTCTCGGCTCTAAATGGTGAAATTCATGGAAATACACGACAAAACCCGGGTTCCTGCCAACCACAGATAAAACACGGATCTCCGCTCTTTATCCATCTGTTGCCACACACCAGTTTAGGAGACAAAATGGCAAATCGATTGTCACCTCATGCACAAAGCTCAATGGCAACACAAGATCCAAGAAATCTACGCGGAGCTCAAGAAAATCATGACAAAAGATCCATGTCCAAATCACCTTTTGATCCACTAGAATTCTGGAAGAAATGTGGAAAGATTATCAGAAACAACATATACCAGACTAAAGGGAACAACAAACCAGGGCAGCACACAAAATACGACAAGACAACTCCACTACTTGGCCGCGGTTCCGCGGCAATAAGGGGTCTAGGCCGCGGAACCGCGGCCGTACGGTCTCTTCGGCTTATCAAATTTCAGGGGTAGTTTTGACATTTCATGTATAGGCAGAATTTTGCCCTAGGTTTTCATTCTACAGCCTATAAATAGCCCAGAACCTTGTGAAGCCAAGGGTGCATAATCTTGTATTTTCTAGGTTTAGAATACTTGTTTCTTCTTCCTCTTCTCATCTCTTCTCCATTGAAAAACTTGTAGTGAGCTTTTGTAAGTGAAGAATGATGAATAAAGAAGTTCCTTTTGTTATTATACTTGTCTTGTTCTCTTATTATTGCTTGTAATTTTCATTCGTTAAGTAGTTGTTGTTATTTCTTGTTGTTTCTTTCTTTCTCTTTTTCTTTATCCTTAAAACAACCATGATGCTTACGCTTGATCCTTGCCAAGGTGAGGTCGCAAATAGCTAGTTGTTATCTTCTAATCTCTTTCTTTCTATCTTCCTCTTTGCTTTGTTTTCTTTTCATTATGATGTGTGAGTAGTTTCCATACTTGTTAGGGTAGGATAAGGGAAGTTTGAAAGA
The DNA here is from genome assembly GCA_030015575.1 of Agapanthus africanus. Lineage (NCBI taxonomy): Eukaryota > Viridiplantae > Streptophyta > Magnoliopsida > Asparagales > Amaryllidaceae > Agapanthus > Agapanthus africanus. Next base: position 176,759,829 of record CM057338.1, on the reverse strand, counting down.
AGGAAATCTCTCTCACTCTTTCCTTGCCCAACATCTTAAATCGACTCCTGTTAATTGAACCACAATCCGCTCCCTACGGCACCCTATCCTACATGATAGCGGTGATTCCGTAGTGAGACCGGTTGTGGTTGAATTAACCGGAAGTTATGGCTAAGAGCCAAGAACGGACGGACAAGCACCAAAAGGAAGAACTTAAGCATTGAAAAGCCTAGCTTATACTCGCAAGTTCCTTCCTAGTCGTGCTAATCCCCGTTGTTGCCGATTACCGTAACACCGATATTAAGAGTGGCAACGAAAGAAGTGAGCGACTCCTAACTCAAACTAACCTAATCCTAACCCTAACAAGCTCTCTTTACATATCCTTTTAACGCTTAGATAATCACAAACAAATCTGGAAACTTGGACTTAACTCGTTAAAGCACATAGAAAAAGATTCCCATCTCCCTGCGGATGACCCGTACTCAACCGGCTAGCTACAAGCGAAACCGTTTTGATTGCGGTAATTAACTAAACTTGAACACGCAGAATCGCTGACAATCAAATGGCGCCGTTGCCGGGGAGACGGTAGTTTATTTCTTTGTGTAATTTCGGGTTAACTTGTGAATATAAATATAACCGAAAAACAAAACAAAAAAAAATATACTTTGTAAAAAAAATCATTTTGTTATTTTTGATTAGTTTTTGTGCAAGTGTGCAGGATAATACGGAATTCGAGTTCAGTACCAAAGACGTGGGATATTCAAAGTTCAAGTTCAGTGCCAAAGACGTGGGAAGATAGACCCACATTTCACGGCTACACCGCGACGGATCAAAACGAAGCAAACGGTCTACTATAAAAATCTGGAGCAGATACAGTAATCAAATCAAGATTCAGCAAATCCAGACAAGCAGAGAACTCCCAGGCCAGCACACAGAAAAAAATTGGAAGCCCAATCTCTCTGTTCAGCCGCGGAACCGCGGCCTAAGCACGCGTTTGGCCGCGGAACCGCGGCCATTTAGAGCCTTCAGGCTGCCATTTTTTCTGTAAGTGTTTCTCTCCTCTCTCCCACTCCTCTGGACTCCAATAAACTGTGTTTTCTGCAGCCTTCTTTGCGCAAATTCTCTTCCCCCTTCCAATAAACTGTTCTTGTGTAGGATTCTTTGCGCCGGGCTAAAAAATAAAAATTGTTTGCAGTTGATTTGTTATCGCTTTGCATTTATTAATACGGACTTAAGGGGCTTGAAACCAATTCAGATTGGGTGGGGATTTCATCACCCTTCCCAGGACCCCAGAAATCACAAAAAGCATATGCATTGACCATTATTAATTAAAAAATACTAGACTCGGCCCTAAGGACTTCGCGCTCGATAGGACAGAGGACTAATTACAGGCATCGGCCGTTTATCCTATCCTGACTTTGCGGTGTCTAGGCAAGTGTGACGAAGGCAAGTGGTTATTTAATTAAGGAACTTCGCGAAAGCGTTGGACAACCTCCCACTTACCTGGCACTTATCTAGCCGCAATTGGCGGAGAAGAGGCGGTTTGAGGTCCTGTTTCTAGTTCTTTGGAACAGTTAGGAGCTGTCTAGCAGACCTAGGTGACCCTAGATCTAGGTGTGATTGTGCATATCTTGTTTGTGATTGCTTTAAGCCGTAAATCCGTACATATTTCTGTAAAGTTCTTTCTAAAAATAAAATAAAATAAAAAGGAAAAAAAAATCAAAACTTTTATAAAAACTTGCCCTTTGTCGCCAAAATCCATTTTTCACCCACCACCCATCGCCTTTCTCCATTGACGTTTTCTTACCCTCACCTTCTCCGCTTTGACTATACTAAACTCGTTTAGTGTATGTCCTCTTGGACTCGGGACACTAGCGCCCGCCTAGTCCGCGTTACGTTAGTCGCTACCGACTACGCGATCGACTCAGACGTCGAAACTCCGTCCACTCCTCTTTCACCTTTACCTTTGCCGGCCAACTCCGACGTTGACCGGAATTCTGTTCATACATCTTCACCTTCACCATCACCAACCTCTTCTTCCGCGATGTCAGGATTTAATCCGAACATCTCTTTGACTACCCCTGGATTGGCTCCACCTCCTACGGAGACCAATAACCCACCACCACCGCCTGTTGTAGCGCCACAGCGAATCGCGCTCCAGGATCGTTTCTATCCCACCCGTTCTGCACTTCCCACCTGCCTTTCACTTCCACCGGCCAATGGGGATAATTTTGAAATTAAGCCCCACTTCATCAACATGCTTCCACGATTTCATGGGCTTGAATCTGAAGATGTCTATATCTTCATCAATAAATTTCAAAACTTTTGTGCCATGATGAAAACTACCCAACTGTCGGACGATGCTATACGTCTACGGGTCATTCCGTTCACTTTATGCGATCTTGCTGAAAAATGGCTGTATAGCACCGCTTCCCACTCCATAACCAGTTGGGACGAGTTTGTAAAAGCGTTTCTAAAGAAATTTTATCCGAATCATAAAACCGCAAGGATTCGCAATGAAATCAACCAATTCTCTCAGCTTCCTTCTGAACCCTTCTGGAAGTGCTTTGACCGGTACAAAGACCTTCTTGTTCAGTGTCCTCACCACGGTATAGAGAAATGGCAACTTTGCCAAACCTTATACGAGGGCCTGAACCCAGCAACGAAGCAGTTGTTGGAAACCATCTGTCAGGGCCACTTCCTATCAAAATCTGACGAGGAAGCGTGGCAATTCTTTGACGACCTTGCGGAGCAAACGCTACAATGGGAGAGCACCAGACCGACTTCTTCTTCTTCTACCTCCACTTCTACCGGTCAGTCTAGGGTAGGAATTCACCAACTTGACGTCTCTATTGCGATGAAAGCTGAAATGGCTGCGATAACGAGAAAGCTTGAAGCGATAGAGAGCAAATTTTCTTCTCCTGCTCCTACCCCTGTTCTCCCCCTTCGTACCATTTGCGCTTGTTGTTCCGATCCTTCTCACTTAACCGAAGAGTGTCCTTACAATCCACCATCGCAAGGACAGGATCAGGTTAATGCTACATTCCAGCAAAGACCGAGGAATGATCCATACTCTTCCACCTACAACCCCGGTTGGAGGAACCACCCCAATTTCGCCTGGAATCAGAATCAGAATCAATTCCAGGGCAACAATTTCCAAAGGCCCCCTCCGCCGCAACAACAAGCGCAACAACAAACTCATTTTCAGCAGTCCTTCCAACCCCAACCTTTTCAAAATCAGACGAACAACTTTGCACCCAACAATTCTTTTCCACCAAACAACTTTGTTCCGTCAAACAACGATAAGGTTTCCTCGCTCGAACGAAGTCTGGAGGCGTTCGTTAAACAATCGACACAATCCACTGCCAACATCCAGTCTTCCATTCAGTCCTTAGTGCAACACACTTCCGCACACGGGCAAAGCATCAAGACCATCGAGGCCCAGATTGCACAGCTGAATGCGGCCTTAAGCGAGCGAGAGAAGGGGAAGCTCCCGTCCCAGCCACTCCCAAATCCCGGTCACCCACAGAATGTACATGTTGCTCTTGAACAACAGAACCATAATGTGAGTGCCGTGACCACATTGAGATCGGGAAGGATGCTGCAAAACGACATTGGCACACGCATCAACGATGACACCCCGGCCGCTTCTTCTTCTTCTTCTTCTTCTTCTTCTTCTTAGTCTCCTGCTTCTTCGTCTTCTGAGCCTATTCTCCATTCTTCAAAAGGCTCTCCTCCTCCTTCTTCTTCTTCTTCTTCTTCTTCTTCTTCTGCTCTGAACGGACCCGCTTCTCACTCCATGAAAACACCTGTTCTGGGATCCGTTCCAACTCCACAATCTCCTCCACAAGCATTAGACTCAACCAATTTTAAAAACGTCCAATTTCCAAACCGGTTGAGGTCTAATAAACAAAATCCTCAAATGGAGAAGATTCTGGAGTTATTTAAGCAGGTTAACATTAACATTCATCTTTTAGATGTTGTCCAACAAGTCCCATCCTACGCGAAAATCTTAAAGGACTTGTGCACGAAAAAGAGGAAGTCTCAGGTACCAAAGAAAGTTTTCTTGGCTAGTGCTGTGAGTGATGCTCTTACCCAATCTTTACCACAAAAACGGAAGGACCCTGGCTGTCCTACGATTTCCATTACCATTGGGGATAAGAACATCAACCGCGCACTATTAGATCTTGGTGCCAGTGTTAACCTGCTTCCGTACTCAGTATACGAGCAATTAGGCGTAGGAGAGCTGAAACCCACACATTGTACTCTCCAAATGGCCGACCGATCGATCACCCATCCTAGGGGTAAGCTAGAGGATGTGTTAATCAAAGTCGGGGACTTCATATTCCCCGTTGACTTCATTGTATTAGACACACAGCCTGTAGCTAACCCCCGGAATCAAATTCCGGTGATACTCGGTCGCCCATTTCTTGCAACCTCAAATACTGTGATCAATTGTCGCAATGGTTCGATGAACCTCTCTTTTGGAAACATGACAATTGAACTCAACATTTTTAGGTTGGGGAATCAGCCCTCCGAACCTAATGCTCATATACTGGACGTCTGCTCGATCCAGGAGATCACCCCTGAAGAGTGTGAATTCGAGAAGTTTTTGTTCGATCATGCTAACCTTAACGCCACTAGTGCGTTCCTTCTCGAACCTGCTGCTGTTTCTGCGCCCGACAACGACTACGAGTGTTTCACGTTCTTGAACGATCTTAGCCGCTCGCAACCCGAGTTTGAATCCTTCGAATTTCCGGATGAGTTACCTGAACCATCCGACTCAGTCGCTTACACTCGTTTTGAACCTTTGCTGGAGTCCTTTGAGTTCGAGACCTCTGCACCAATCTTGCCTTCAATTGTTTCACCTCCGACACTCGAACTCAAGCCTTTGCCGTCTCACCTTAAGTACGCTTACTTAGGTGAGAACGAGACCCTCCCTGTCATCATCTCGGCTTCTCTAGCTCCGGAGCAAGAGAAAGCCCTTCTCGCGGTCTTGCACAGCAACAGGCAAGCTTTTGGCTGGTCCATGGCGGACATCAAGGGGATTAGTCCCCAGATCGTTGAGCATCACATTCATCTGATGGATGATGCCAAACCAGCCCGGGATCCATAAAGACGGCTCAATCCAGTCATGAAAGAGGCTGTGAAGAAGGAGATCGTAAAATGTCTAGATAGTGGTATCATTTACCCTATCTCTGATAGCCAGTGGGTGAGCCCCATTCATGTTGTCCCCAAGAAGTCGGGCATCACAGTCATAACCAACGAGGCGAACGAATTAATCCCTACTCGCACCCAAACTGGGTGGCGAGTATGCATTGATTACAGAAAACTCAACGCCGCAACGCGGAAAGACCACTTTCCGCTACCTTTCATTGACCAGATGCTTGAACGATTGGCCGGACATGAGTACTACTGCTTTCTTGATGGCTACTCCGGCTATAATCAAATTCCCATCACCGAAAAAGACCAGGACAAGACCACTTTCACTTGTCCTTTCGGCACGTTTGCTATCGTCGCATGCCCTTTGGGTTATGCAATGCGCCCGCTACCTTCCAGCTGTGTATGATGGGAATCTTCTCAGACATGGTGGAAAAATTTCTGGAGATTTTCATGGATGATTTCTCCATCTTCGGCGATTCCTTCAACGAGTGTTTGCTGCATCTTGACGCTGTCCTTACCCGATGTAAGGACAAGAATCTCACTTTGAATTGGGAGAAGTGCCACTTCATGGTGCGCGAAGGTATTGTCTTAGGACATATCATCTCGCAAAATGGCATAGAGGTTGACAAAGTAAAGATTGAGGTCATTTCCAATCTCCCTCCTCCCCGATGCGTCAGAAATATCCGAGCCTTCCTTGGCCATGCCGGTTTCTATAGACGGTTCATCAAGGACTTTAGCAAGATTGCTAAGCCCTTGACTCTTTTGCTGGCCAAGGATACGCCATTCGACTTCAACACGAGCTGTGTGACTGCATTCGAGTCATTGAAAAGCTCACTCACTTCTGCTCCCGTTCTTTCTTCGCCTGACTGGACACACCCATTTGAGATTATGTGCGATGCATCCGACTTTGCCATTGGTGCTGTCCTTGGACAACACATCAACAAGATGCCGCACATAATCTATTATGCGAGCCGAACCCTGAACGACGCCCAACTCAATTATAAAACAACTGAGAAGGAATTCTTGGCTGCTGTATTTGCTTTAGAAAAGTTCAGGCCCTACCTCATCGGCTCTCCAGTCATTGTCTACACCGACCATTCTGCTCTGCGCCATCTTTTTGCGAAGAAAGATGCAAAATCTCGGCTAATACGTTGGATCCTCTTGCTTCAAGAATTTGACCTTGTCATTAAGGACAAACGAGGATGTGAAAACGTAGTTGCCGACCATCTCTCACGACTTCCTTCTTCGCCTTCGCTTCCAATTCCAATCAACGACGTTTTCCCGGATGAACAGCTCTTGACAGTATATTGCGAACCCTGGTTCGCAGATATTGTGAACTATTTGGCCACGGGATTACTACCGACTGAATGGTCAAGTCAGGACAGACTTCGCTTCTTATCCCAAGTAAAACACTTTTACTGGGACGAACCCTATTTGTTCAAGTACTGTCCCGACCAGATTATTCATCGGTGTGTCCCTGACGAGGAATTCAAGAGTGTGCTGTCATTTTGCCACGATCAAGCGTGTGGCGGGCATTTTGGCCCCAGAAAGACAGCTGAGAAGATCTTGCAATGTGGTTTCTACTGGCCACAACTCTTCAAAGACGCTCATGACTATTGCAAGACTTGCTCCCGGTACCAACACTTGGGCCGGATATCCCGGAGGAACGAGATGCCGCTCCAACCGATCTTGGTTGTGGAGATTTTCGATGTTTGGGGGATAGATTTCATGGGGCCGTTTCCCAGCTCTTTCGGGAACTTGTACATCCTTCTCGCTGTTGATTACGTCTCTAAATGGGTCGAGGCTGTGCCCAGCCGAACTAACGACAACAAGGTTGTCGTTAGGTTTCTTAAAGAAAACATTTTCTCCCGTTTTGGGCACCCCCGAGCAATCATTAGCGACAATGGAAGTCATTTCTGCCACAAGACTTTCGAGGCCTTGATGCGAAAATATTCCATTAATCATAAGCTATCCACGCCCTACCACCCCCAAAACTGCGGGCAGGCCGAAGTTTCAAATCGGCAAATCAAGCAGATACTGGAGAAGACGGTTTCCAAGAACCGTAAGGATTGGTCGCTGAAACTCACTGATGCCCTTTGGGCATTTCGAACCGCTTATAAGACCGACCTTGGCATGTCTCCCTATCGGCTTGTGTACGGAAAAGCCTGCCATCTACCTGTCGAAATAGAGCATCGCGCATTTTGGACGATAAAGGAGTTGAATCTGTCTCTCGAAGATGCGGGCAGCCATCGGAAGCTGCAGTTGAACGAACTGAGCGAGCTTAGGGATGAGGCTTACGATAACGCGGTTGTCGTTAAGAACCGAACGAAGGTGTTTCACGATAAACACCTTATGCGCAAAACCTTCGTACCTGGTCAGCAGGTACTGCTTTACGACACCCGACTACACTTCCATCCAGGAAAGCTCAGATCTCGCTGGAAAGGGCCGTATTTTGTGCGGAATGTATATCCGCATGGCGCTGTGGATTTGGAAAATCCAAAAGACGGTTCATTTTTCAAAGTGAACGGACACCGACTAAAACCATACCTTAGCGCCGAACCTACAGAGGAGCTCCTGGTCTTACAGGAGCCGGTTTACCCTGCATAATCTTCTGCCTACCTCCAAACTTCGGTTATCCAGCCAAGAACAAGTGGACACTGTTCCAAATAAGTTTGGGGGTATGTATCTACCATTTTGTACATTTTTGTGGATATTCTTTTTCTTTTTCTTTTTCTTAAAACCAAAAAAAATATATATATATATATAAAAAATAAAAAATAAAACTTTTATGTATATCTAACCGACAATTTTGACCCTTCAAATGATCTCTTCATGCAATGACAGTGAGGATACTGTCCAGTTTAAGTTTGGGGGTACGCTCGGTACGCGTTTCTTACCTTCGCATCCATATGTATATTTTGCATCTGCATATTAAAATCCATAAAATCCATAAAAATCTGAAAATTTTCTAAAAACATAAAAACTTTTCTGTCAAGTTAGCTAGTGGGAGGACTCTGATTCAACATTTCGACGGTTTTGTTTGATAGAATAAAAATAACTAAATATTATGTTTAGATTTTGAAAACCTGAAAGATAACTCTCCTTTGAAGTTAACTATAGCTGATATACGTCTTTACATCACACTACACGTGTCGTGAGTTTTGGAAATTAGATGACAAGTCTTTTTTATATCTAAAAAAAAAAACTTTTAAATGGATAAATGATTTTCTGAGGATCAAATAGGTTTGTTCGGAAATAAGTAATATCAAGAATAGTTTATGAAGTGAAGTGAATATGAAGGGATATTATTGATGCTTTAATTGGAACTAAGTCTGAAAAATAACCCATCTGAAACTTGATTAGAATGATTACACACCAAAACCCACTAAACACGTCTTTTATCCAAAAAAATAATTGAACTGCCGGCTATATCTCCGTTCGTATTAAATCATCATGATTTTCACGCCAAACTGTCTTTTGTTTATGGACCTAGGTAACTTGAGTAATTAAGTCCGCTGGGGTGTTTCTACACCTAATGCCCTAAAGCCAACTGGTTTGGGTGCATTGGCCCAAAGCTCGCTAAGAAGCCTAGAAAGTCCAGATTAAAACAAAGTCAAGCAAGTGTTCTCTTCGAGTTAAAATTCCTAACGGTTCTTTGTATGAGAATAATCTTGATAAAAGACAGGCTTTTATCAAAAATTTAGCGGAGATATGAAGGTTTTATTCTATGATAAAGACTATTGCACGTTCACAGAGGTGTGTATGAAATGAAAACAAGAAAAAGGTGGAGTGAAAAATAAGACCTAGTTTCCTGTTAAGGAAGATAGAAATTCTGAAGTTGAAACTTTACTGGAAAACGAAACTTGAAAATGCTTAACTCTTTATAAAACTTATGTGATCCTTTCAAAATTTTATCTGGGCTTTATTGTGTGACAAAATGACTTTAATCGATCCTTCTGGAAACTTAACGACACTATTTGCACTGCACGTAAAGACATATAAAATCTGTAGTTAAATAAGAAGCGAGGGGTGAAAAATAAAGGTTCGATAGTCTAGACTTAGGATAATAGAATTGTTATTTTCTGAAACAAAACTTTAGGGTTTGAATCATAGTTATTTTGCAAAACTAGCTTGACCGGATTTTGTCGGTAGTATCCGCTGAAAACCCTCAGGAGACAACACTCCTCCTACTAGGGACACCTAGAGGTTTAACGGCTTGTTGCACATGCTCAGTGCAATCGCGTTCCCTGCGAAAGTGAGGTTAGGAAATTTTTTGTGAATAAATTGGCTTTGCTCGGGACGAGCAAATGATAAGTTTGGGGGTATTTGTTCATATCAAATTTTTGCATCTTCATACCGCCCAATTTTTATCACATTGTATATCGGTAGATACTCTTGAGCCGTGTTTACTAGTCAATTGCAGGATACAGGTTCTCGGCTCTAAACGGTGAAATTCATGGAAATACACGACAAAACCCGGGTTCCTGCCAACCACAGATAAAACACGGATCTCCGCTCTTTATCCGTCTGTTGCCACACACCAGTTTAGGAGACAAAATGGCAAATCGATTGTCACCTCATGCACAAAACTCAATGGCAACACAAGATCCAAGAAATCTACGCGGAGCTCAAGAAAATCATGACAAAAGATCCATGTCCAAATCACCTTTTGATCCACTAGAATACTGGAAGAAATGTGGAAAGATTATCAGAAACAACATATACCAGACTAAAGGGAACAACAAACCAGGGCAGCACACAAAATACGACAAGACAACTCCACTACTTGGCCGCGGTTCCGCGGCAATAAGGGGTCTAGGCCGCGGAACCGCGGCCGTACGGTCTCTTCGGCTTATCAAATTTCAAGGGTAGTTTTGACATTTCATGTATAGGCAGAATTTTGCCCTAGGTTTTCATTCTACAGCCTATAAATAGCCCAGAACCTTGTGAAGCCAAGGGTGCATAATCTTGTATTTTCTAGGTTTAGAATACTTGTTTCTTCTTCCTCTTCTCATCTCTTCTCCATTGAAAAACTTGTAGTGAGCTTTTGTAAGTGAAGAATGATGAATAAAGAAGTTCCTTTTGTTATTATACTTGTCTTGTTCTCTTATTATTGCTTGTAATTTTCATTCGTTAAGTAGTTGTTGTTATTTCTTGTTGTTTCTTTCTTTCTCTTTTTCTTTATCCTTAAAACAACCATGATGCTTACGCTTGATCCTTGCCAAGGTGAGGTCGCAAATAGCTAGTTGTTATCTTCTAATCTCTTTCTTTCTATCTTCCTCTTTGCTTTGTTTTCTTTTCATTATGATGTGTGAGTAGTTTCCATACTTGTTAGGGTAGGATAAGGGAAGTTTGAGAGAAGGAAATCTCTCTCACTCTTTCCTTGCCCAACATCTTAAATCGACTCCCGTTAATTGAACCACAATCCGCTCCCTACGGCACCCTATCCTACATGATAGCGGTGATTCCGTAGTGAGACCGGTTGTGGTTGAATTAACCGGAGGTTATGGGTAAGAGCCAAGAACGGACGGACAAGCACCAAAAGGAAGAACTTAAGCGTTGGAAAGCCAAGCTTATACTCGCAAGTTCCTTCCTAGTCGTGCTAATCCCCATTGTTGCCGATTACCGTAACACCGATATTAAGAGTGGCAACGAAAGAAGTGAGCGACTCCTAACTCAAACTAACCTAATCCAAACCCTAACAAGCTCTCTTTACATATCCTTTTAACGCTTAGATAATCACAAACAAATCTGGAAACTTGGACTTAACTCGTTAAAGCACATAGAAAAAGATTCCCATCTCCCTGCGGACGACCCGTACCCAACCGGCTAGCTACAAGCGAAACCGTCTTGATTGCGGTAATTAACTAAACTTGAACACGCAGAATCGCTGACAATCACCCGGCTTGATGAGAACCGCAGAGTCCGTCGTGGATTTCCTGGATGACTATCCTTGCTTCTTCTGGTCCCAAGCACCTTAGCCACAAACTGTCGAACGATCTCCTATATAGAGTATCATTGACGAAGGTAAAAGACAGAGCTCGTTTCATGAGCTGATGTCTTGAAGATGCGTTTTCGGGAGTTCGATGAGATTTGGAGTAATCTATGAAGAATTATCTCCAATCCTTAGCCTTTTCTTCATCCTGTAATTGGAAGGCTGCATGTTTGGTCGCTTCCTTTCTTTCAGACGACTCCGGAGATATTTCTGCTGGCACGAGAATCCAGCGGCTTTGCACAATGATCCTTACGTCATCGAGGTTTTGCCCGGCCAGTTCTTTACCGAGCTTGGATAACGCATCCGTCTTGCTATTTTCCGCACGCGGTATGCTTTCCAGGATGTAGGAGGGAATTTGAGTCAGCGGTTGCTGCACTCTTTCGCCAAATTTTACCAACTCCGGTTTACACGTCTGATAGATGCCATTTACTTGGCTAACGACTAGCTGAGAGTCTCCATATATGAGAAGGTTTTCAATTCCCATGTTGACAGCAATCTCAAGACCCGCTATCAAAGCTTCGTACTCAGCCTCATTGTCTGTCCTCAGCTCTGTTAAGGAAAGGGAGAAACGCATTATCTCTCCTTACGGGGTCACGAAGATAAGGCCCACCCCGGCTTTGATTATAGGGGTGTTATGCTTTCGCTTCTTTAAGGAAGATGCTCCATCGAAGTATAGTTCCCATTGGACATTATTTCCTTCCTTCCCTCCTTCGATTGTATCGAACGCATGTTCATCTGGCAATTCGCAATTTAAGGGAGAGTTAGCTGGTATCGGATGCTCAGCGAGAAAGTCGGCGATAGCCTAGCCTTTCACTGCCTTGAGGGGTCGATAAGTTATCGAGAACTCCATTAAAAGGATAGCCCATTTGGCAAGCCTTCCTGTTAGTATGGCTCTTGAAATCAGATATTTGAGAGGATCCATCTTTGATATGAGATAGACCTCATGTAACAAGGCATAATGTCGACGCTTCGTTATCGTGAAGATCAGTGCCAAGCAATGCTTTTAAATAGGGGAGTAGTTGTTTTCTTCCCCCAGGAGAACTCGACTCAAATAATAGTGAGCTCTCTCCTTCCCCTGGTCATTCTCCTGTGCCCATAGCATGCCTAAAGAACCTTCAAGGGCTGTTGTGTACAGGATGAGGGGCTTTCCCTTGACCGGAGCGGTCGGTACCGGCGTGTTCTGCAGATATTGCTTGATTTCGTCCAGTTCACCTTGGAATTTATGATCCCAAATGAACGAGGTCCCCTTTTTCATTAGATTGTTGTAGGGGCGGCATTTTCCGGAGAGGTTAGCTATGAACCGTCGGATATATGCGAGCTTCCCTTGTAGAGACCGCAGTTGTTTGAGAGTTCTTGATGTAGGCATTTCCATGATTGCCTTAATCTTTAATGGGTTTATTTCTATGCTTCGGTGTCATATGATGAATCCTAGGAATTTTCCTGAGAAGACTCCAAACGCACATTTCAGAGGATTCATCTTCATATTGTACTTCCGAAGACGCTGGAACACTATGTTCAAATGCTCCCAATGTTCCTCGTATGATTTTCTTTTCACCACAAGGTCGTCGATATAACATTCTATAATCTCGTATATGAGGTCATCGAAGATCTTCGTCATAGCCCTCTGATAGGTAGCGCCTGCATTCTTCAGACCAAAGGGCATCACCTTATAGAAGAATATGCCTAGCGGAGTTCGGAAGGCGGCGTGCTTTTGGTCTTCAGGATGCATTTTTACTAGATTGTAGCCTGAAGATCCATCCATGAAGGAGAAGATCTCATGGGTAGACGTGTTATCGATCATCAGCTCGGTAACGGGTACTGGGAAGTCATCCTTTGGGCAAGCCTTGTTGAGGTCCCGAAAGTCCACGCAGATGCGCACCGTCCCGTTTTTCCTCATCACTGGAACGATATTGGCGATCCAATCAGGATATTGAACTTCTTGGATGAATCCGAAGTCAACTAGTTTCTTGACTTCGGCGTTGATACTCATCTTGAGCTCAAGCCGCATTCTACTTAGCGCCTTTTTGATGGGCTTTACGTCCGGTGATATAGTCAGTTTATGTACCGCTATTTCTGCATCTAGTCCCAGCATCTTAGATTAGTTACATGTGAAGCAGTCTTTATATTGCATAAGCACGTCCTTTAGTGTGGCAACCTGTGTTTTAGACAACAGCTCACTGACGAACGTTGGCCTTGGATCGTTTTCCGTTTCCAAGTTAATTTTACTTAGATTGTCATTCGTAGTGTGTATCCCTTCCTCTAGCTCTTTTGGCGTCGGTGGAAATTATGAGATCATCTCGTCCTCATTCTCATTTGCAAAGCACCGGGAGAGGTCGTCTATATTCTCGTGCTCTCCTTCCTTTGAGAATGTTATCACATGGCAGGTGCGAGTTCGTTTCCATGCTCATGTTGATCTGGACTTACCCTCGCAATATAGGTTGTTTTTGGCTCATGTTTTCGTGGTGGGGTTACCCTCCAACTGTTAGATAAGGCAAATTTGCCTTGCTGAAACTGGTCTTCGACCCAATCTTTGAAGGTGAAGCGGTCTTCAAGAGAATGTCCTATTACTCGGTGGTAGGAGAAATATGCCAGGTGATGAACCTCGTTTATTTGTTCGAGGTGCCGAGACTCCGGGAGCATCATCATTTGATGTTTAATGACAAGGTTAAATATTTTCCTTATCTTGTCTTGGGGGAAAGAATATTCCCAACCCATCTTCTTCATCAACGATGGATTCCAGCTGACTTTTTCTCGATTGCGTGGCTTCTTGGATCCCCTTCACTGTTTTAGAACGTCGTTCTCATTCTTCACCTTGTTGTTTCCTCTACATCGGTCTTTTTCCTTACCACGAGAGCACACAGCGGGCTGAGGGTGAAGGGCATCATAGTCTTTCCTTCCCACAGACTGCTGAGTGAGACGCTGTGTCCTTGCTTTCTCATAAATGGCTATTTCGCGGCTGTGGTCATCCCGAGACTTTTCACCAGCTTCCCTCATTAGCTTGTCAATTTGTTCTTCGAATGACGGACTTAGCATTCTTACGGCGAGATCTCGCTTTGGTTCAATATCAGCGCTATCTGCAAAAGCATTCTCTTCTCCACCGGAGTTATTTATGACACGGCAGCCATGGAATCGCTTCCGTTTCTTAGACCGAACGTATCCAAGCCCAGTCGTCTTCAACCCCCGTTGGGCATCTTTCGCTGAGTCCCGGGAACGTCCAAAATCTTGTTGTAGGACTGGGTTTGTCGAGTGGTTTGTTTGAAGGGTATGCCTTGGCATCTTAATAGCTTTTTCAATCCCTTTGCGTAATATCTGGGCAGACGGATTGGCTAAAGCCTATCAAGCGCAAGTTCGGCACCATGCCAAACTTCTTTCTCCACTTTGGTCTCCGTAGATCGATAGAAGAGGATCACCTTTTCACCTCTTCGCCTGAAAGGGATGTAGAAAGTCGGCAGCTTTTGTATGTTGTATGTATCAAGCGTATCGAGTTCTTTGTAATGTCGTGGAGGAACCATAGTGATCTGTAAACTCTGATCAGCTCCAGTAATGGTTTGTACTAACGGGTGAATAGAGAATATGGCGTTGGCCTCGTCTTCAGAGTCACTGCCAAAGACCAAAATAGGAGTAGATGGTCCTGGTATGTTGCCTTGGGGTTTCCCCGAGTAGAATATCTCTTCATCTTCCTCAGTATCGCTCCCAAAGATCGGGATAGTGGCAACTGCTTTTTGTTGGTTCTTCGGCTTATGACATCTTTCCGTGTCTTTGAAGTCTGGTAGGAAGTACTTTGGGTCTTCATATTTTCAGACATCATTTATGGAGAATGGATTTAGCTCCCCCGTAACGGTGTACTCGAGGCCATCTTTGAAATACTTTATACACTGGTGTTGTGTAGAAGGGATGATGTTGTACTCGTGTAACCAAGGTCGGCTGAGCAAGGCATTGTAGCAAGTCTTGACGTCAATGATATGAAATTTGATGTTGGTGACGAGCATCCCAAAGCGTAATATCAATATCACAGACCCAAGCGTCCGTGATGACTGCAAGTCGAACCCGGAGATGGTAATTTTGTCCCGAGCCAGGTGTTGAACGTTCATGCAAATCTCCTTCAGCACCTTCACGTTGAGAAGGTTGACGGAGAACCCATTATCGACCAGGATCTTCCCTATCTTAATGTCATGGCAGTACCCGGTGACATATAGAGGACAGTTGTGCTCGCACGTTCCGAGGAGGAGATCTTCATCGCCGAATGTGATGTCAGCTGTATGAACCTCTGTCAGCTCGTCCTTCATCTTTTCTTCCGCAAAGAAAGCTTGGAACTGATCAGGCTCTTGCAGTACCTTGATCAGAGAATCTCGCGCCTCTTTGGATAGGAGGAGAGCATCCAGTATGTTCAGTTATGAAGGTATCTTCCTCATATGTGCCAGGGCATTGTAATTCACCTTGTTTTTCTTAGGCGGGTCCTTGACTGCGAGCTCTTTGACGACTCTATCATCGAGGGCAATTTCCCAGGGACTCTTTCCTTCCCCTTGTCTCTTTTGCTCGAACCTTTATTTGTAAGCCCGAGGTTCTTTTCAGGCAGCGTGCGGTTACATAGCTGAATATTCTCACAGTTCTTCTCCTCTTCTTCTTTTCCAGAGGTGGATTCTTTGAAGAGAGGGACACGGGTTATTTCTTCCTCAAAATCGTTCCCGAATGTAAAAACTTGAGATTTTCCTTTTGTCGAACTGGTATCAATGATATGACAGTTTCCAGCCGTTCCTTCACACTCGTATGTCGTGCTTCTTTGTTGTCGACAGGTTTTACGCTTCATCCACTTGAAGTGTTGCCGGTGAGCAACGTATCCTTGCCGCCACTTCTTAAAAGCATTGCACTCCTCGGTGGAGTGTATGACCCTCCGATGGTATAAACATTAGTTCGGATGTACATCCGCTTCGTCGAGGTACGTACTCCCATGAGTGTTTTCCATGAGAGGGGCAGCCTCATTCCCATTAACAAGGCTTTGGCGAACCGCTTCTCCACTTTGATCCTGCTCTTGTTTGTAGCAGGTGTGCTTTGGCTTGGGTGGAGTACTTTTTGACTCATCCTTACCGCAGCTTCTTCATCCTGACGCCGACGCTTGGCCTTTTCGTATATGGTCGTTTCACGTTCTCGGTCAGACTTGCTCTTTTGAAGGGCTTCGTTTAGCAACCTGTCAATTGGATCTTCTGACAGTTCCAAGAATTTTGGCACCGGTCCTGCCCCCAATTCCTCTGCATTGCTTTCCGATGCCGAAGGAGTTTCTTCATCATTTAATGACGAATGAGAAACCATGTGGCAACTTGCTACATAATCTTCGGTTTCTCCCGACAAGCCATTTCTCTCATCATCGTCACTATCTCCGTTCTCAAGTATATGGTTGAGAAACTCTTCGAGTGTGACTGGGGTCCGCGCCTTCTGGTTGTATTCCTCGAGCGCGTCGATGTATTTTTTCAGGTCCGTGCCCTCGTTGTCAGGCTGCATGGGCTTCTTGGTCTTCTTCTTCGCCTTCGAAGACTTTGAAGGCTTGGCCCGGAGGTCTTGCCCATCGTTACCAGTTTTTGGTGTTGGGTGTGGTTTAAGCATTCCCTCAAAGATCTCGGGCTCCAGGGAGCTTTTCCATTTGATCGCCGGACATACTTGAAGATCCTTCCACAAACAAGCATGATGCTCCCGGCGTGTCTACCTTTTTAGGAGTATGTCTCTGTGGCGGGTTCACCCTCTAGTTTTCGGACAACGTGAATTTCCCTTGACGGTACTGTTCCTCGACCCAATTTTTGAAGATGTAGCAATCCTCAATTGGGTGGCCCACTACACTGTGGTAGGAGCAGTAGTTGGGACTGTTGACGTCACCGGGCTGCAGTGGACGTCTCGGATCCGGCAGTGTGACGAGTTTGTTGCGCATTGCCAGTTCGAACAATCTCCTCGTTTTATCACGAGGGAACGAGTAAACACGTTCTAGCTTCTCTTTCAGGGATTGGCGCGGGCGTGCATTGTTTTGACGAGCAACTGGTTTCGGGTCACTCGGTTATTGTTGAGTGTTGTCAACAAAGGCCGCTTTCCCTTTACCCTTTGCATTTTGAGGGTCTATTTTTGAAGAGGGAGGCTCGTGGCCCATCTGGTCCATTTGGGTCAGCTTGTCGATCAAAGCCTGGAAGGTGGTCGGCTTAAAGAACGTCATGAACTGGGACACAGTCGCCTGAGGATCGAGAGTCCTTATGAACATGCCCACGGCAGGAGCCTCTTCGATGCGTTGTTCGTATTTCGACCATAGGTTCCGCCAACGAATTGCATATTGAACCCAGGTCTCTCCTGGCTCCACCCTGGCATTGATTAATACCTTCATCGAGGTGCGTTCGCTTGCGCTCGCGAACCGCTATGTGAACAGTAGCTCCATTTCTGTAAATGTTTTGACGGAGTCATTTGGGAGCTCCGAGTACCATTCAAATGCTGTTTCTGACAGGCTGCCAACGAACTGGCAAAGCAGCAATTTGTCGTCAGTTCCAGTATTGCCACACAAATATCTGAACTCAGCGACGTGCTGATGCGAGTTGCCTGTTCCCTAATACACATGGAACTTGGGGATGGTATATCCCGGTGGGTATTTGATTTAGTCATACCAGCACGGGTATGGTCACCCAGTTCTGACGACTTGACCAGCCGCTTCACTTGCCTGATGAGCTCGTATTTTTTTAGCTACGTAATCATCAAGGGCAGCTTTAGAAATCGTTTCCTCCCTGGATGTCGATAAAGTTGGAAGAGAGTTTGATATTTCCCCTCTATCGTCCTCGATAATTATCGGTGAATCTTCGGCTGGAGGTTCTAGCCGGACCATCATTCCCACCATGTCTTGGAAAAGGATAGCCATCTGTTTTATATTAGCAGCCTGTTTTACGGCCTCCTTATCCTTTCTTTCAAGCACCCTTCGCCAGAACTCTGTATCGGCCTCCTGCTCCTGGCGCTATTCAGACGTTGCTTCCAGGCTTTCTTTTTGTCCGGTGAGTGCTCCCATTTTCGTTAGCATCTCCTGGAGCTTTTGTTGTTGCACCTGAGCTTTTGTCAATGATCGAGTTTGCGGCCGATGACCCATAGAAGCCCGGCTTTCCTCTTTCCCGAAAGCCATGTAAACCGTATGCATGATCATGCCCCCAGACTTGGGGCATTTGGATCCATCACCTTTGGGATTTGCCGCCGGTGGTGGCATTTTCTCCAGCCTTCTCTTTTTATGAGGTCAAAGTTGAAGGAGCCGTTGTAACAGGCGCCTTCGTGAAAGAAGTCCCTCGCTGCATGGTGGAGGGATGATTTGTTAATGTAATATGCTCTAGAGGCCATTATTGTATAGTACTAGTTTGTATATTACATTTTGGAAGCTTGGGATATATAAACGGATTTATGACAGTCTTGCTCGATATAGTAGTATGCTACTTAGTTTGTATCTATCTTAATATGTGTATATGTTTCTTTTAACGTAGCGCTAATACATATTGATAGAGCCCTCAGGATCTTTGCTTGACTACCAGCGTTGTGATGGTAGTCACACTAGTAGGAGCTGGGTAGTCTACAAGCGCATCCGTACACGGGTCCCTAGTCGTAAGATTATCGAGACAGGGTATCGATACTTCAGAGTAGACTGGTGTATACGCTTCTCATCCCAGGAGGGGGGATGGTCTGTCCCACAGCCATCAGTACGAAGTATTAGAGATAGTATGCAGGTGCTCATTGGGTTATGAGTTACACTGGACGGACTCGTGGGGAACTGCTGGTTGGTAATATACCTATCATCAGGTAGCAGTTCCCAGGTGACATGAGTATAGCTTAGTCCGTCGACTTGACACTGCTATTTCGCCTCAAGTGTGTTCCCATTGTTCTCAGATTACTATCCTACCACAGCTCTGCTGAGTCGTGCAAACAGGCAGTAGTTGGGTGCAGTCCCGAAGCACTTGGAGGCAGTAGCGGTTAGATAGGATTCGTCTCCTCCGGTATTGGGGGTTGATGTCGCGCTGTGTTCGGAAAGCCATTACACAAAGTCCCTGGTCAGGGCAAGCGAGATTTGCTGGTAGGGATTCCAGTAGTTTCTCAGGGTGTTTTTGGCCGCACTCTGACATGACTTATTTCACTATTAAGGGTTTGATGCTTGCCGCCCCTCTAGGACTGATATGCGACACTCTTAGACGAACAGACCGTACTGTACGGAGATTGCCACATACAGGCTCAGAAGGGGTACGGATGAGTTTGCTCGATAGCCTTCTTATCGACAGATACCTAGGTAGCCGTTACGTACAGCTAGTGCCACTGACGCGCTTGTGGTTAAACCCACTGCCGGAGTATTGTCAAGTCTTTAGAGACCCATACTGAGGGTTTCCCAGCTTAGGGCGAAACATGTAGAGGTCGTATGGTTTTACGACATGGTTCGATCACATACGTGTACTTGTACGCATATGATGTTCGGGGGGACATTACTAGTGGGCTTTGGTTTAAGCCGGATCCTAGTATATAATTATTGGATTATTTTCGTCTCATTCTATTCGTGTTTCTCGGAATACGGATACGGGTATGTATATACGGATGAGAGGGGCATTCTTGTGATTTGATCAATATTGTTTTTGGAGAATGACACCACAAATTAGGGTTTTTCTTGTATGATTAATTCTTTAGTGAGGTGGAGAAATTGAGAGAGGAAACTTTATGGTATTTTAGTGAAATATGAGATTAGGGTTTCTTATTGATTTTCTTGGATTCATTTGGCATTTGTTGACTTAGATATTTGTTAGATATTTGTGAGATATTTTCCTATGGTTTAAAAGCTAAAACTCTAACCTTTTTCACATAATCTTTTCACTAAAAGAAAAACAACAGATACTTTCCTCTCTTATTTTCTCAAGCTTTTCTTCAACTCCTCTCAAACCCTAACCATCTCATGAGTTGAGAATCCTAGGGTTTAGTGAGACAACTCGATCCCTCATCACTCTCTACACATCCTAGGCTACTAAGTTTAGCACACCAAGTGACCTAGTTGCCTCAAGTTAGAGGTTAAACTCAAAGTCGGATCTCTCAGATGGATCTTCTACGATTTGGAGAAGACGGGGAGGAGGTGCAATCCGTTCTCACTTCGAGGAGCTCACGACTTGGAGAAGGACAACGAGGAGGTGAAGGACGGCGAGAACTTGAGGTACAAAACTCACACATAGTAGTTAAACCTCTTTGCTAGATTGTTAGTTAGGGTTTAGTATCGATCCTGGAGTTTAGTCGATATTACGAAGCTTATAAAAATCGGTTTTTTGCAAACTCCGCCTCCCCGCGAATACGTGGGGTGCGTGGCATCGACTTACAGTGATATCAGAGCCGACTAAACCATAGCTAATAGATTAAACGACAACTAAAACTACGAAACCGAAATAACTCGAAAACATCAATACGTAGATCCTAGTTTCTGTTGATTTTTTCCGAGGCTCTAAAAATTATTTTAGCAACTGCAGAGTACTCCTTCACTTGTAAAGTGAACACACACCAAAAACGAGATAATTCCCACTGAACTGGACCGGCCACAATACCAAATAATCCGGCCTCACCGGTTTTAGTGTAGGGGATTGTTTCGTGTTCTAGTATGTGGTCTTGTGACTTGGATCTAGGGTTTCAGAAGTTGTTTTTTTTTGCCAATTTTGCATATGCTTTCAATTCTTCACTGTGGCAATACGGGGTGTTTCGAAGTCGTGGTTTAACGTCGTTTAATGTTTCAAGTTGTGATATATGTGTTCGTAAACTTCCGCTAATTGCTATATGTCGGTTGGTTGGGGTGCACATTTCTGTAATGTTGGTTTGTGTATATTGACTTATTGGATCGTCGTGAATGAATAGCCGGGGATGTGAAACGAGAGTTTCTTTCATTCAAATGTAAATTATAATTTGTTGTAATATTTTTCCGCAGGGAACATCCGGGTTGAGGTTGTAACCACCGTTGTATTATTTCATTTACTGTTTATTGCCCCTAGGATAGACCCAAGGTTGGATGCACAAACTACCGGGTACTTTAAAGTGCCGAGTGGCCTACTCACGTTGTTGAGGGAGTTTGCTTCACTTCGGGTATTTGGCAGGTAGTTTTCCACACCCGTATGGGTCTAGGGTGGGGTTTGGCTATTCATCACGACCGTAGAATCCGTCTTTCGTTACAGGCTTAAACGAAACGCGAAATTCTTAGTATATCCAATGTGTTCATCTGTGATCTGGAATGCCTATTATTGCGTCTGGAGAATGGATATTATTATATATATGTGTATATATATGTATATATATATATATATATATATATATATATATATATATATATATATATATTATAATAGACGTTGTTTATGTTTTGCATCCGCGCTAGTCCAGCCCCCAGCTCTGGCGTTAGTTATCTAACCTATTGGTGTATGACGAGGCCCCGTGGCGAATGCGGATGACATAAGCGTACGTTGTATTTTCGTCTTTTTCTGCAATAGTAGGTTAATTGATAGGACTGCATTACATTAATGCAAAGAAAATGAACCAAAGCTGAATCGTTGGAACAATTTTAAAACCACTCGGTTTTTTCAAAACAGTAAAACTTTTAAAATGCAGAGCTTAAACCACTCCTTTTAAAAGCTATCAGGTTCCTTCGATTATATCAAGTTCACTACATTCACGGTTTCGCCAAAACCATTCGTAGCCCTCCGTCATTTCAGTTGGATATTCAGAAGTATTCAAGTTATGTATTTTGACCTTCGCCAAGGCATAGTGATTGGTAGCTGCTGAATATTCATCGTAGCATAGATAGATGCGTTGGTTTGGAACAGTCGTACTGCTATTTTGGCCTTCGTCAAGGGTATGTACGGGTGGGTTCAAATTAACATGGACAATGACGAGTAGAACTTGACATGTGACCTATGATATGTTGGCCTTCGTCAAGGTCATAAGAGCATAGGGCAAAAATCCACATCGGGGGTTTCTAAAGAAACCGAAACTTGCTAGTGTTGCATACCATTTGGAGTGTGATAAATTTTGGTAGGATTCCTTCGACTTTATCACACGATGATATTTGGATCCCGATCCTACTGTGAGTAAATGCTACTCCATGGGAGATTTTTTCACTTAACGATCAATGTTATAAACCAAGTTGGTGTCTAGAACAGTGTTAGCAGGGCTACACCTCCAAGGAAAAGGGGTTATTTAATTAAGGAACTTCGCGAAAGCGTCGTAAAACCTCCCTCGAAGTACCGACACTATCCTGGCTGAAAGGTTAAGCAAGTATTATATGGTGAGATTAATCCTGACTAATTCTTTTTTTATGGTTTGAGGAAGGATTCGAGAAACAGTGGAAGCCATCCTGTTTAGAAAAACTAAAAACCAATCTAAACTTATAAGAGCATCATGTAAAGTGTTCCTTCTCTCTCCCCTAATTGCAGCAACCAAAGATAGCGGGACTTAAGTTACTATTAGATAAAAATATATTGACATGGCCAAACAAAAAAAATTGGATCAGGAATGTCAAGATGGCAATCACGTATGACGAATTGGGGTATGTCCTTACTACTAAAGCCCCCGCCGTCCCAGGTCCAGAATCCAATGTCGCGGATAAGGAAATCCGCAAGACCTGGGAAATTGACTGTGCGAAGGCCAAGTGCCTCGTGCTGGCCTTTATGGACAATGAACATCAAAGGCGGCACGAGAATATGGATCTTGAATCCATATTCCTCTATACCAAAGAATTATATGGAGAGAAATCTCGTATCGCAAGATACGAGACCTCGAAGAAGCTTTTTCAAGTGAGGTTGGTCGTCAGATCATCTGTAGGGGAACACGTCCTTAAGATGATCGGCTACATTAAGGAGCTCGCGGACCTCGGGACCACGTTAAAGAATGAGCTGTATACAGACTTAATTCTGCAATCCCTCCCTTCCACCTATGCCCAGTTTATCTTGAATTTTAATATTCAAGGTAAAGAAGTTGAATTTCCGGAACTCCTCAACATGTTGAGGAGTGCTGAGGGCACCCTGCAGAAAGCCAGGGAAACATCCACTCTACTTGTTGGTGGAGCTTCCTCTTCTAGATCCAAGGCGAAAGCCAAAGGAAAGAAGAAGAAGGCCCCCACCAAGCAGAGAAGCGGTGTTAGTAAGGTGGAAATAAAGGGCAAAACAAGAGTAGCGGGGCGGACAGTAGGAAAGGAAGAATGCTTCTACTGTCATAAGAAAGGCCATTGAAAGAAAAATTGCAGGGCTTGGAAGGCCAAGAATCAGGACCCGAAGCAAGTTGTGGCTTCGACTTCAGGTATGTTTGTAATTAAAAACTGTCTATCAATCAACTCTATTTCCTGGGTATTGGATACCGGATCAGGATCTCTCTGTAATTCTTTGCAGGCACTGAGAAGCCGTAAGGTTCTAAAGACCGGTGATATGACCCTCAGGGTTGCTAACGGAGCGAGCGTGGATGCTGTGTCCGAAGGGGAATATCACCTTGGATTGACGAGTGGACATATTTTAGTTTTGCGCAACTGTTTTTGTGTATCTAGTTTGACTTGTAATATCATTTTTGTATCTTTGTTATCTAAAGAAGGTTATGATTTTACATTTGTAAGCGATGTCGTAAACATCCACCTTAATCATGGTCTGATTGGGTCAGGTACTCTAAACAACGGTATATACGTATTAAACCAACTATAAATTTTCAATGTCCAGAACACACATAAAAGAAAGACTCCAGAAATAAATTATGCTTTCTTATGGAATTGTAGACTGGGTCACATCAACGAAACAAGATTGACCAAGTTACATAAAGAAGGATATTTGGATCCGTTCGAATATCAATCTTATGCAACTTGTCAATCATGTCTCAAAAGAAAGATGACAAAGACTCCGTTCACTGGACGCGGAGTAAGAGCGAGCGAGCTCTTAGGACTAATACACAGCGACGTGTGTGGTCCAATATCTACACATGCAAGAAGTGGTTATTCCTATTTCATTACTTTTACGGATGATTTCTCTAGGTATGGACATATTTTCTTAATGAAACATAAATCCGAGGCTTTTGAGAAATTCCGAGAATATAAGAATGAAGTGGAAAAATAAACTGGCAAAGTATCAAGACACTGAGATCTGATCGAGGTGGTGAATACTTGAGTGCTGAGTTCCTGGATTACCTAAAAGAGAATGAAATTCTCTCTCAGCATACTCCTCCATACAAACCACAACACAACGGTGTATCGGAGAGATGGAACCGTACGTTCCATGATGAGTAACGCTGAGTTACCACGATCATTCTGGGGTTATGCACTAGAATCAGCTGCATATATTTTGAACAAAGTTCCTACCAAGACTGTGCCTACCACACCATATCGGATGTGGAGTGAGAAGAAACCGTATCTTCAATATCTGAAGATATGGGGATGTCCAGCTTTTGTTAAAAAGCAGCATGCAGACAAACTCAAGACACGCTCAGTATTGTGTAAGTTTGTAGGATACCCAAAGAACTCCAAGGGGTGTCTTTTCTATTACGTAAAGGAACAAAAGATTTTTGTTTCACGTCATGCCTACTTTTTGGAACATCAATTTTTAGAAAAAGAAACTAGTGGGAGCGCAATAGAACTGGAAGAAATTCCAGAACCACAAGCTATTACTGAAACTTGGTGGAACCAGAAGTTTAAAAAGAACAGGGCATTCCCGTGCCACTCCGCAGGAGTAGTAGGCCGTCTCATCCGCCTGAGAGATACTACGGTTTTCTCGTAGACGGGGATAGAGAGGATTTCATCATTGATAGTAATGAGCCGACTAACTTCCAGCAAGCCATTCAGAGCACAGACTCGGTAAAATGGCTGGATGCAATACGGACCGAGATGGAGTCCATGTACACCAACAAAGTATGGACTTTGGACATTGCTCCAGAAGGGGAAAACCCGTAGGCTGCAAATGGATCTTCAGAAAGAAGATTGGTCTAGATGGACAAGTTGAAACCTATAAGGCTAGACTTGTTGCAAAAGGATTTCGTCAAAGACCTGGTTTGGGCTATGATGAAACCTTTTCTCCAGTGGCTATGCTCAAATCCATTTG
This sequence comes from Agapanthus africanus, assembly GCA_030015575.1. Taxonomy (NCBI): domain Eukaryota; kingdom Viridiplantae; phylum Streptophyta; class Magnoliopsida; order Asparagales; family Amaryllidaceae; genus Agapanthus; species Agapanthus africanus. The sequence continues at coordinate 176,734,620 of CM057338.1, read as the reverse complement.
GATCCTTCTTGCCATTGCTGCCTTCCACGATTATGAGATTTGGCAGATGGACGTAAAAACCGCTTTTCTAAATGGAAATTTGGAAAAGTGCGTCTATATGGACCAGCCAAAGGGTTTCATTCAAAGTGGGAGCAGCGGGAAAGTGTGCAAGTTGCTTAAGTCCATCTATGGACTAAAGCAAGCGTCGCGAAGTTGGAACATCTGTTTTGATAAGACGGTTAAAGAATTTGATTTTATCAAAAATCCAGATGAGTCATGCATTTATAGTAAGATTGTAGCAGGAACTGTTGTATTCCTTCTCTTGTACGTGGATGACATTCTCTTGATAGGAAATGACATTCCTATACTACAACCTGTCAAAGGGTTCTTGTCATAAAGGTTCTCCATGAAAGACCTGGGTGATGGCTCTTACATTCTGAGGATCCAGATCTATCGTGATAGATCTAAGAGAATGTTGGGACTTTAACAGTCCAGGTACATCGACACCATACTGAAAATATTCGGTATGGAAGATTCAAAGTGCGGTAATTTACCGGCTTGTCACGGAAACACCCTCTCCAAAGAGATGTCTCTCAAGACTGATTTGGAAAGGGATCGCATGTTTTTATACCCTACGCTTCTGCGGTAGGCTCTATAATATAAGAGATATTGTGTACCAGACAAGATGTAGCTTATGCACTAAACGTAGTAAGCCGGTATCATTCAAACCCTGGGGAGAAGCACTGGATAGTAGTAAAGAACATTCTCAAGTACCTGAGAAGGACTAAGGAAATGTTCTTGGTTTACGGCGGAAAAGACCTCCAGATCGAGGCCTTTGCTGACTCCAGCTTCCAGAGTGACAAGGATGACTCCAAGTCCATGTCAGGTTATATCTTTACCCTCAATGAAGGGGCGATCTGTTGGAAGAGTTCCAAGAAGGATACCGTTGCTGACTCGACAATGGAAGCAAGGTATATCGCAGCTTCTGATGCCGCAAAAGAAGCAGTCTGGATGAGGAAGTTCTTAACAGAACTTCAGGTGGTTCCGTCTATTGTTGATCCAATACCTCTGTATTGTGACAACAATGGGACTATAGCTTTAGCAAAGGAACCCAGGTCCTATCAGAAGTCCAAACACATCTTGAGGCGGTATCACCTGATCAGGGAGATCGTGGATTGCCGAGAGATTGAGGTACGGAGAGTTGCTACTGAAGACAACACTACAGATCCATTCACAAAGGCCATCTCTCAGACGCAGTTCGAGAGGCTATTCGAAATGATAGCTCTGCGATATGCCAGCACATGGCCTTAGTGCAAGTGGGAGATTGTTAGTGTAATATGCCCTATAGGCCATTATTGTATAGTACTAGTTTGTATATTACATTACGGAATCTTGGGATATATACATGGATTTATAACAGTCTTGCTCGATATAGTAGTATGCTACTTGGTTTGAATCTATCTTAATATTTGTATATGTTTTTTTAACGTATCGCTAATACATATTGGTAGAGCCCTTAAGATCTTTGCTTGACTACCAGCGTTGTGATGGCAGTCACACTAGTGGGGGCTGGGTAGTCTATAAGCACATCCTTACATAGGTCCCTAGTTGCAGGATTATCGAGACAGGGCATCAATACTCTAGAATAGATTAGTGTATACGCTTCACATCCCAGGAGGGGAGATGGTCTATCCCACAGCCATCAGTACGACGTACTGAAGATAGTATGCAGGTGCTCATTGGGTTATGAGTTACACTGGACGGACTCATGAGGAACTGCTGGTTGGTAATATATATCGTCAGGTAGCAGTTCCCAGGTGACATGAGTACATCTTAGTCCGTCGACTTGACACTGCTATTTCGCCTCAAGTGTGTTCCCACTGTTCTTAGATTACTACCCTACCACGGCTCTGCTGAGTCATGCAAACAAGTAGTAGTTGGGTGCAGTCCCGAAGCACTTGGAGTCAGTGGCGGTTAAATAGGATTCGTCTCTCCCGGTATTGGGGGTTGATGTTGCGCTGTGTTCGGAAAGCCATTACACAAAGTCCCTGGCCAAAGCAAGCGAGATTTGCTGGTAGGGATTCCAGTAGTTTCTCAGGGTGTTTTTTGCCACACTCCGACACGACTTATTGCACTATTAGGGGTCTGATGCTTGCTGCCCCCTAGGAATGATATGCGACACTCTTAGACGAACAGACCGGACTATACAGAAATTGCCACAGACATGCTCAGAAGGGGTATGGATGAGTTTGCTCGTTGGCCTTCTTATCAATAGATACCTGGGTAGCCGTTACGTACAGCCAGTGCCACTGACGCACTTGTGGTTAAACCCACTACCATAGTACTGTCGAGTCTTTAGAGACCCAAACAGAGGGTTTCCCAGCTTGGGCGAAACGTGTAGAGGTCGTATGGTTTTACGACAGGGTTCGATCACATACGTGTACTTGTGCGCATATGATGTTCGGGAGGACATTACTGGTTGGCTTTGGTTTAAGCCGGATCCTAGTATATGATTATTGGATTAGTTTCGTCTTATTGTATTCGTGTTTCTCGGAATACGGATACGGGTATGTATATACGGATGAGAGGGGCATTCTTGTGATTTGATCAAAATTGTTTTTGGAGAATGACACCTCAAATTAGGGTTTTTCTTTTATGATTAATTCTTTAGTGAGGTGGAGGAATTGAGAGAGGAACTTTATGGTATTTTAGTGAAATATGAGAATAAGGTTTCTTGTTGACTTTCTTGGATTCATTTGGCATTTGTTAACTTAGATATTTTCTAGATATTTGTGAGATATTTTCCTATGGTTTAAAAGCCAAAACTCTAGCTTTTTTCACATAATCTTTTCACTAAAAGAAAAACAACAGAAACTTTCCTCTCTCATTTTCCTAAGCTTTACTTCAACTCTTCTCAAACCCTAACCATCTCATGAGTTGAGAATTCTAGGGGTTAGTGAGACAACTTGATCCTTCATCACTCTCTACACATCCTAGGCTACTAAGTTTAGCACACCAAGTGACCTAGTTGCCTCAAGTTAGAGGTTAGGATCAAAGTCGGATCTCTCGGGTGGATCTTCTATAATTTGGAGAAGATGACGAGGAGGTGCAATCCGTTCTCATTTCAAAAAGCTCACGACTTGGAGAAGGACAGCGATGAGGTGAAGGACAGCGATAACTTGAGGTATAACACTCACACATAGTAGTTAAACCTCTTTTCTCACTCGGCGCCAGTGGCGACATCGAGCGTGCCTTACAGATGGGACCACCTCAGTTGTGGAAGCAGCTTTGTCATTCCTCCTGCTTTGGTGAAGGACTACTGCTGGTGCCAGCATGTTGAAGACCGACGTCCGTTGAGAGGGGACGACCAATCTTTCGAAGGACGAATTTCTGGTAGGGGAAGAACTTTTGACGACTTCACCCGTAGCTGGAGTTGGAACGACCAATCTTGCGAAGATCAATCCTTTAGTAGGAGAAGCCCCTTTGACGACTTCACCTGCCGGAGCTGGAATGGCCATCCGTTTCGGGATAACCCCTTCAGATATTGCGAGCCTCATTGTAGACCCACTTGAGCTTTGGCTCAGCATGTTAAAGACTGAGGTGGAAGACTTGGACAACCCATTGAGAGGGGCCGTGGTGGTTGCAAGTCGATTGAAGACCGACTTCTTTGGAGCTTCCTGTGATGGCACTAGGGCACTGAAGCTTGCTGGCCGAAGCATGGTCCCGAAGAACAATCCTGTGGTGGCCTGAGTCACCTGTTCCACTGGCATTAAAAAGATGCAGGCCGCATTCGGCCCGTATGTCACTCCTCCAGCGGCGGCGGAGCGGGAGTTGCTGTTGCAGGTACACTTGGAAGCCATTGATCTTCTTTTCTCTGCACAGGAACAAGACACAAAATCTTAGTACCTCGAATCCAGGGGCAACCATAGTAAACCGCAATTTTTTCGTGAACACGACACACGAAGTGTGGAGTGGAAAGAGGAAAAGGTCCCACCGGACATGCCAGAATCTGTTGACTACCAAAAGATACGACTGGGACGTTAAGACGTCTAGCCTGAATTTTGGGGCAGATGCTATTTGGATTTATCCGTCCACCTCTCCGAAGATGCCAATTTTATTTATGGCACCGTATATCGGAGATTTGGATGGATGCGGCCATTGTAGCAGAATTCGTCAAATTCCCTCTCGTTTGCGAAGGGTTTTTGATTGTGGGGACACTCTTCCCTGCAGGCGCAAGCTCCTGCAGTTAATTACGTTACCGCATCACGATAACCAATTTCTCCTGCTCCGGAAGTTCACTTCGTGTCGTATGTGTTTGTTTTATTTTTGGTTGCCCGTGGATTGTATACGGAGACTAATTTATGTTTTCTCCCATAGGGCGTGAATTAGTCCAAATCCGTATATTTTTAGATTTGGGTTTGGGTTAATTTAAGGATCGTTGATCCATTTTGAGATCAAGATCGACTTAAAAGTATACAAGCAGTTGGGGGCTCGGTTGGTTTTTTGTTAAGAATACGTTAGTCCAACTTGAGACTATGACCTACTTAACAGGGTGTTAAGATCATTTTTGTTTCAGATCCAACAAGAGAGCATTTGGGCTCTATTGTTTTAGTTTAAGGACGTTTCGGTCCCTTATGCTATTTTGGAGGAGATGTTGTGATTGAGGACATTTCGGTGTGTAGATCACCAATTTTGAGGTGAGATTTTAGTTTAAGAACGTTACGGTCCGTTGTCGCCATTTTAGAGGCGACATTTAGTTTGAGAACGTCTTGGTTTGTAGATCGCCATTTTTGAGGTGAGGTTTTAGTTTAAGGACGTTACGGTCCGTTTTCGTCATTTCGGAAGCAATGTTTAGTTTGAGGACATTTCGGTCCATTGTAGTTTAAGGACGTTTCGGTCCGTTGTTAGTTTAGAGATGTCTCGGTCTATTGATCATCTTGCGCGCATATGTATTAGTTACGTGATGAGATAAGCAACAATGATATGGGATGCATCCGGTTTGGGATGTGGTTTGATCTGGGATGTGCAACTCAGTTTAGAAAGTGCACCAAAAAGCAGTTGGTTGTCGAGACCTGCCATTTCTCTGAATACGTTGAGGAATTATAACGACATATATCATAGGTGTAGAGAGATGTACCCATGAACCAATTCCCGTGTTTGAGGGAAAAGATCATGGTGGAAAATCTAAGGATCATTAGTCATTTTTGGAAACTAAGATTAACTTAGAAAATGTGGGATGAACATTATTTTGAATATCATCAATTGAAAGATCGTTAGTCATGTTTGGGGAATGATGAGCTCAGAGGGGCTCAGTTGATTGGAATAATTTAGTCAATTTGGACTAGATCCGGGTCTCCATAATTCCCCAACAGAGCTAAGTGCTGAGGCGTACAATGCTCACGTGCATTTCGTGTGAGGTGCCGGATTAGTGTTAAACACTAGAGTTTTATGGTGCTCACGTGACGCATGTGAGACATCGGATTAGTGTTAAACACTAAGGTTCTGTGGCACTCACGTGACACACGTGAGGCACCGGTTTATGGGCACTGCCCACTTATTTCCCCGCTTTTTATATAAGTACTGAGCACTTGGTTATTGTGACACTCACGTGTGAAACACGTGAGGCGCTCTAAAGTTGGGCTCTGCCTTTTGGGTTTTATCCCCTCCTCTTTTTTTATAAGTGCTAAGCACTTGATTGGAGATCGCATGCAAAACACGTGACTGCCTTAGGAGGCACACGTGAGGTCCTCATTATAGTGTTGAATCACCAGTCTTTCCTTCTTGGTGTTTGGAGATTTTGATATCATGTTAATGACACTAGGATTTGTAGGATCTCATATCTCTTGTTTTGTAAGAGTTAAATTCTTTTCTTTTTATAGGGTTAAACCCTAGTTTTTTTAGAGGAATTAAATTCCCATATGTTCTTGTAAGAATTAAATTCTTTGAACTCAATTTTTTCCCCTAAATTTTGAATCTGCATGACAGAATCTCCCTGATGAGAATTAAATTCTCAACTTGTGGGGAGATCTGCTTCTGCAGATCTCAACTAGAGAAAGAACTAAGTTCTTTCATGAAGGGTTAAAACCTTAAAGGGGAAAAAGAGAGCCAAGATGATCTCTGAGTTTTGTTTTCCTTTTACCTAGGGTTTTAACAAATCTTCCTTTGTGAGAATTAAATTCCCTGTTTCTTTTGAAACTTTTCTTTCTTCTTCTCTTAAGCTTCTCTCTTTTTTCTAAGCTTATGAGGGAATTCCTTTGTTTACTTTCTCTCTATCTTTTTTCACTATCCGTTCTCCCCCGAGACTTGTAGTCTCTGATCCCTTATATAATGAAGAAAAGTTTGTTTAATTTTAAGAAAATCTCTCATTGAGAGATCCCAATTGATTTAATTGGTTCCAGAATTGATTTGGAGAATTTTGCCCACCATTGATCTCTGATCCAAGAGTTTCTGTTTTATAGAACATATTTTTCTTGTTTTTAACAAGATTGGGAAATATTTTCCCATATGCAGAATTTTATTCTGTAAAATAATTTTTTTTAAACCATCATTTTTAATCCAAGGGTGTTCGGCTTAACAGAGCACAATCTCTCTTTGTTTAGAAAGATATGGAAAATATTTTTCATCTCATTAGATTTTTGATCCACCAACTTTCTATTTAACAGAGAATATCCCTCCTTAATAGAATTTAATTCTATGCTTAACCACCATTGGATTTTTGATCCAACGATTCCTTGTTGAGTAGAATTTAATTCTACGTAGGAGGTGCTCTCACGTGTTCAACACATGAGCTTTATTTAGTTTGTCGGCTGTTTGATTTGCAACGCCTACATGCATTGTATATAGGCGCTCACGTGTTAAACACGTAGGGCTTATTAAGCCTATAGTTTGTTTGATTTGCAGCGCCTATATACATTGCATATAGGCCCTCACGTGTTAAACACATGAGGCTCCATTATCCTAGTAGCTGTTTTAATTGCAGTGCCTATATGCGTTGTATATAGGCATTCACGTGCTAAACACGTGAGGCTGTTTTAGTTTATCAGTTGCTTTAATTGCAGTGCCCATATGCGTTGCATATAAGCACTCACGTGTTAAATACGTGAGGCTTTGAATAGTGGGGAACTTTCCCTTACCCCTTTTTTTATAAGGGAACATACCCGACTAAGTTATTGGAAAGTGCTTTCGATTTGACACTAAAATGCATGGTTTATAGGTTAGGCATGAAATTCGGAATATGGGATATTCCGGGTTTATAATGTCTAAGGAATATGAGAATTCTAAATATTGTAGTTTTTCATTTCTTTTCTGCGACCGTAAGTGCAATATGTAGAGTATCCCCGATCTCGTTGTTATATGTCAACGGAATTCCGGATAAGCATATTTACTTACGTTGATGACATGTTATGTTATGTATTGCTGTGATATATTATATTGGATCGTCGTGATTGAATAGCCGGGGGTTTTTGCGTGAGATGAGAGTTTTTCTATTTTCATTCATGTAATAATTTGTATGTAATATTCTTTTATTGGGACACTTCCGGGTTGAAGATGGTATCACCATTGATATATATTATTTACTTTTCAATATTAGGATAGACCCAAGGCGGGGAGCACAAGTAACCGGGTTCTAGAGTCCAGTGAGAGACCATCTCGAGGGGTCGAGACCAGGTCTCCTAACACTATAATTGGCAGGGTTGCTTGCCGCTATCGTAGGGGTCTAGGGATGTGGGTTTAACTATTCATCACGACCGTGAAATCCGTGTTTTTCATTATTGTCTTAATTTAAAATACAGACCTCCTAGTATATCCAATATTTCATATGTTGACTTCTGCTGCTTGAGTTCTGTGTTGTGATCATATAACTGCGTGAGACGAATGCTATATATATGATATATATAATAAACTTTGCTTATCTTTTACACCCCCGCTAGTCCATCCCCCGCTTTGCCGTTAGTTAAGTAACCTAACGGTACATGACGGGGCCCCATGGCAAATGCGGATGGTATAAGCATACGTTTTATTTTCTTTTCTTTTCTGTGATATTCAGAGAAACATATATTATGGGACTTCAATAATGAGATTAATAGAAAGAAAAAAGAAACCTAAAGATATTGTAGAATCAAAATTTTCAAAAAGATAGCTCTAGTTCTTGCTTTGCATAGTGGTATTCCTTGATGAATATCCAGCACCTCATTCGATGAGCAAAGAGCCGAGATCCCTTCATCGGGAGTGACCTCTTTAGCAAAACTAGCAAATGCTACAACCCAATCGGTTTTGTTTTGATAGCTTCTCTAGTTCTTTCTTTGCATAGTAATATTCTCTGATGAATATCTAGCACATCATTCGATGAGAAAAGAGCCGAGATCCCTTCACCGGGAGTGACCTCTTTAGCAAAACTAGCAATTGCTACAAAACCCACTCCTTTTCAAAACACTAGATTCTACAACGATATCAAGTTCATTACGATAAAGGTTTTCTTCAAAACCAGTCATAACCCTCCGTCATTTCAGATAAGTACTATTTAGTATTCGTACGGCGTTTGTTGACCATAGCCAAGGCGCAGTGTACATTAGCTGATTTGTACTTATCTGCCGCATGTGATGCGATTGGATTAGGGTAGTCATACGGTTTTGTTGACCTTAGCCAAGGCTCATATGGGTGGGTTTAATTCAATCACGAAATGACGGTTGAACTTCGCTAGCGCTTATGATTTGTTGACCATTGCCAAGGTCATAAGTCGCTAGGGGTAAAAGCAGATATTTAGTATTTCAAGTGTTGAAATTTGCAATGAGATTGCATATCTTCTATGAGATAGTTGGATCCCGATATCTACTGCGAGAAAGCGTTACTCAGGAGAGAGTTTTTCACTTTACAATTAGCTGATCCAGTAGGTGTCTAAGAAAGCTGTTAATGGGGTTACCAATACCTGCCTGGCCGACCGATTGGCGAACTTGTTGGGTGTAATTAATCCCGGCTAATCTTACCTTTTAGGATTTGAAGGAAGATTTGATAAAAATAGTAGGAGCCATCCTGATTAGATAAGATAATTGTTCCCGCCAAAAATTTCGGCGCAAAAGAGCCCAAGGCATCAAATAGCAGCGATACGCTTAAGAAAATGTGAACCAGTATTTTCCAGGCTGTATTTTGACAAACTCCCGAATGACAAACAGCTAAATTCTGATGGTATTGAAAGCATCTCGAAAAAACCTTCGATTTGATATATTATGGGCCTCATAATTCATACGGGATCAAAAGTTATGAGCAAATGTGCTATGCACATGTGATCTAAGGAAGAAAATGCGAAGCAGTATTTTCCGAGCTGTATTTTGACAAACTCCGAAATGAGAAACAGCTAAATTCTGATGGTATCGAAAGTATCTCAAAAAATCCTTCGATCTGATATATTATGGGCCTCATAATTTATCCGAGATCAAAAGTTATGAGCAAATGTGCTATGCACGTGTAATCTAAAGTAATGCTCTACTACATGGGGAATGCATTTTTAGTCCCACATCGGGAAAAGGAGGGATCTCTTCTCTACCACTCCCATATAAATAAGAGGGGATACCTCTTAGAAAAGGTAGAGTTCAATTATCAAAGGATCCAATTCTCAAAGGAGCTTAGTTCTCCAAGATAGGAGCATGCTCCTCCCCATAATGCGCATATACGCAAGCAACATGTGCGCTACGTGCAACACACGTGTGCCCGCCATGCGCACACCACGTGCAACGCACGTGCGCACCACATGAGAATATTTAATAATAATAAAAGGAGCATAGTTCTCCATAGGAGCTTAGTTATCCAAGATAGGAGCCTGCTCCTCCCCATAATGCGCAAGCGCCATGTGCGCTACGTGCAACGCATGTGTGCCCGCCATGCGCGCACCACGTGCAATGCACGTGAGCACCACATGAGAATATTCAATAATATTAAAAGGAGATTCGTTCTCCATAGGAGCCTGCTCCTCCCCATAATGCGCATATGCACAAGCGCCACGTGCGCTACGTGCAACGCACGTGTGCCCGCCATGCGCGCACCACGTGCAATGCACGTGCGCACCACATGAGAATATTCAATAATACTCAAAGGAGATTCATTCCCCATACGAGCTTGATCCCCTATAATGCGCATATGCGCAAACTCCATGTACGCTACGTGCAAATATGTGCGCCCAACACGTGCGACGCACGTGCGCCCAACACGTGCGACGCACGTGCGCGAACGCAAAGAAGCATTTTTCAGCAGCAAGAAGCTTAAGCTCCAGCCCGTTCTTCCTCCTGATGAGTGGGACATGGTTCAAAGGGTACATCCCTCCGCACCTTCGATATATGGCACTATAAGCTCTCGGTGTCGTCGGAGAGATGGTGGGTCCCAACGACCAATAATCCTTCCTTCCAAAATAATAAAAAAAGAAGAAATACAGAAGAGATAGAGAAAACCCCCTGCAAACTTTGAGAAAACTCAAAGAGAAAGAAAGGCAAGCCATTAGAAAAAGAAGATCATTTCTTCATCTTCAAGGTAAAGAACTAGTTCTTGAACCACAGAGATGAAATCATCTCATTAAAACAGAAGAACTATCTTCTAAAAGATCATAGATCTACAACAGACCAAGGTCTCTCCTAAAAAGATCAAAAGCTCTAATCATAAAACTAAAAGAAGTATTTTACTTCATTCACAGATGTTTGATCTATAAAGGCAGAGCCCTTTTATAACACAAGAACTTTTGTTCTTGAATCTTGAGGCAAAGCCCCTTTTAAGAAGAACATAAATTTATTCTTTGATCTTGAAAGTGCCTTGCACTCATGAATTGCGCTCGTGCGCTCATTGGACCGGCGCTCAGCGCCAAAACCTGCCACGTGTCAACCAAAGACACAATCTGCGTTCTGCGCTTATGAAACAGCGCACTGCGCTCATGGGCTGGCGCTCAGCGCCAATCGCGCCATGTGTCACTCACTGGCGCGCCAACAGACTAGCGCAAAGCGCTCATAAATTAAAAGTGCAATGCGCTAATGAACTAGCGCTAAGCGCGACACGTGTCCTCTTCGTGTGCGCTACCTGACAGAAGCGCAATGCGCTCTTTAACTGGCGCAAAGCGCCTGGCGTGCCACGTGGCGCATTGTCAGAACACACTTTGTTCTGATAAAGACAAAAGATGTCAGAACCCAATGCTTAGCATTATTAAAAGGGTCGAGCCCAAATAAAGGCTTAATAGCCAGAGCAAGAATAAAAATGTTAAACATTTTTAATTGGACTTAGCCCAATTCTGGCCATAAGTCCTCGACCTATATTGAACTGAGCACATCTGCTCATAAATATTCAACAGATCTTAGTCCCAAACTGGGCTACAGATCTTTCAAACAATTCACACTGGTTCGAGGGTACATCTCGTTACTCCTCTGATATTTATCGTTGTAATCCTTCAACATTTTCAGAGAGGTGACGGGTCCCGGCGACCACACATTTCTATGGACTGTGGGGTCCTTAAACTCATGGACTATGATGTTTTTAATCTCGACCGTGATGTCTTTAAACTAACATTAGACTGTGGGGTCCTTAAACTCACGGACTATGATGTCCTTAACCTCGACCGTGATGTCTTTAAACTAATATTGGACTGTGGGGTCCTTAAACTCATGGACTATGATGTCCTTAACCTCGACCGTGATGTCTTTAAACTAACATTGGACTGTGGGGTCCTTAAACTCATGGACTATGATGTCCTTAACCTCGACCGCGATGTCTTTAAACTAACGATCGACTGCGATATCTTTAAACTAACAATGGACCGAAATGTCCTTAAACTACCAATGAACCACCATGTCCTTAAACTGGTAATCGACCGCAATACCCCTAAACTAAACAATAGAGTCCAAATGCTCTTTTGTTGGATCTAAATGATCCCGTTAAGTTGATTTTAGTCTAAATCATACTAACGTATCCATAACAAACGTTTAAGTTGATCTTAGTCTCAAATAAGACTAACGTATCCTTAAACCCAACCCCCAAATCCAAATCTAAGAAAATACGGATTTGGACTAATCCACGCCCTACGGGCGACAACATAAATTAGTCTCCGTATACAATCCACGAGCAACCACAAACAAAACAAACACCCACAACATGAAGTGACCATCTGGAGAAGAAGAAAGTTGTTACCGCGATGTTGTAACGTAATTAACTGCAGGGGCTTGCGCCTGCCGGGAAGAGCGTCCCCACAATCAAAAACCCCTCAAACGAGGGGGAATCTGACGAAGTCTGCTATATCGGCCGCATCCGTTTAAACTTTCGATACATGGTGCCATAAATCAACTTAGCATCTTCGGAGTGGTGGACGGATAGCACCAATTAGCATCTGCCCCGAATTTCAGGTAAGACGGACTTGCGCGGTCGCGTCTCCTCCTTCAGAGGGGAACATATTCTGGCACGTCCGGTGGGACATTTTCCTCTTTCCACTCTACACTTCGTGGGTCGTGTTCGCGAACGAATCGCGGTTTGCTATGGTTGCCTGTGGATTCGAGATACTTAGATTTGGTAACCTGCTACGTGCAGAAAATAGAAGATCAATGGCTTCAAACTGCACTAACTGCAACTGCAACTCTCTCTCCATCCCATCCGGAGGAGTGACTTACGGGCCCCAAGCGGCCTCCATCTTCGCTATGCCGGTGGAACAGGTGACTCAGACCACCACCGGGCTATTCTTCGGGGCTATGCTCCCACCGATGAGCTTCAATACCCCAATGTCGTCGCAAGAAGCTCCAAAGAAGTCGGTCTTTGATCGGCTTACAACTACCGCGGCCCCTCTCAACGGGTCGCCCAAGTCCAATGCCTCAGTTTTCAGCAAACTGTCCCAAAGCTCAAGTGGGCCCATGAAGAAGCCCGCGATACCTGAAGCGGCCATCCCGAAGCGGATAGCCATTCCTGCTCCTAAAGTCAGGAAAGTTGTTTCCCCTGTTCGAAAATCGGCCTTCGCAAGACTGACTATCCCCTCTCAACGGACGTCAGTCTTCGACCGGCTAGCGCCAATAACAACCTCTCCTCAAAACAGGGGGCACGAAAAAGCCATCCCCATGGCCGGACCAACACCATCTGCACGACATGCTCGCCATCGTCACTGGCGCTGAGTGCGGAAGGCTGAGGGCAGCTCCCCATCTGGACTAACTCCACCAGCCCCAACGGTGGAAGTCAATGTTGCTGTTCCAACCGAGAACTGCTTTGAATTACTGAACAAGGTGCGCAGGAACTCTCCTACCGCCGTACTAAAAAAATCTCCTCCGCCCGTGGAGAATGTTACAGAGACGAAACCGGAGCAGTCCCCTCAGCAGCTGTCTTCCAAAATATACAAAGTCTGGCGACAGGTCCAGAAGTCGGTGATTGATCAAGATTACCCTCGCCGACAAAAGAAAAAAGATTCAGCAGGAAGAGAACCATCTTGCCGAGCCACAAAAGGCAAAAGCTACTTGGGTGCCCACTGCAATGGCCCCTTCAACGTCAACTGCTCAAAAGAGAAGGAGGCCAGAGAAAGCCCCTATGACTACGGCAGACCACAAAGACGCTGAGCCCAAACGCCCCAAGTCTGGGGGCATAATGGTGCATACTGTTTATATGGCTTTCGGAAGAGAAGAAAGCCGCGCTTCTACGGGTCACCGACCACTCACCCGATCCGTGACAAAAGCCCAGGAATAACAGCAGAAGCTTCAAGAGATGCTGACTGCAATGGCCGCACTCACTGGGTCGAAAGAAACTCCAAAGACCTCGGAGCAGCGTCGGGAACAAGAAACTGACACCGAGTTCCTCCGAAGAATGATCGAGAGGAAAGAAAAAGAGGCCGCAGAACAAGCAGCCAATATAAAACGAATGGCGCTTCTCTTCCAAGACATGGTCGGGATGATGTTACAGCCGGATCCTCCAGCTGAAAACCCTCCGATCATCATTGAAGACGACCGAGCGGAGACGTCAAACCCCCTTCCGGCTTGTTCAGCAGCCAAAGAGGAGACCATCTCAAAAGCTGCGCTCGATGATTATATAGCTCAGCAAATACGAGCTCACCAGGCGAATGAAGCGGCCGGTCAAGTTGTTAAAACTGGGCGACCATATCCAGGCTAGTATGACCAAATCAGTTACCCGCCGGGATATACGATCCCTAAGTTCCATGTATATAAAGGGATAGGGAATCCACATCAGCATATCGCTCAATTCAGGGCCTTATGCGGCAACACTGGAGGCGACGAAAAACTGTTGCTTCACCAATTCATTGGCAGCTTAGCGGAAACGGCCTTTGAATGGTATTCGGAGCTGCCTAACGACTCTGTCAAAACCTTTACGGAGATGGAGCTGCTGTTTACACAAAGATTTGCAAGCGCCAGCGAGCGCACCCCGATCACCGCATTGATCAATGCCAGGGTATGGCCAGGCGAAACATGGGTTCAATACGCAATACGGTGGCAGAACTTATGGTCGAAGTGAGAACAACGCATCGAAGAAGCACCGGCGGTGGGCATGTTTGTGGGCACTCTTGATCCGCAAGCGACCATCTCGCAATTCATGATGTTCTTCAAGCCAACTACTTTCCAGGCCTTGATTGACAAGTTGGCCCAAATGGACCAGATGGGTCATAGACCATCTTCTTCGAAGACGGATCCTCGGAATGAAAAGGGGAAAGGAAAAGCGACTTTCGTCGCCAATACTCAACAACAGCCGAGCAACTTAAAGCCGGTTGTTCGCCAAAACAATATGCGTCCACGCCCATCCCTCGAAGAGAGGTTAGAACGTCCTTACTCGTTTCCCCAAGATAAAACGAGGGGACTGTTCGAGCTGGCAGTGCGCAACAGGCTCATAAATTTGCCGGATCCAAAACGTCCGTTGCAGCCAAACGACGTCAATGATCCCAATTACTGCCCCTACCACCGAGTATTGGGCCATCCGATCGAAGACTGCTATGTCTTCAAAAACTGGATTGAGGACCAATACCAACAAGGAAAATTCGCATTATCGGAAAACTGGAAGGTGAAACCGCCACAAACTCATGCCTCTAAAAAGCTGGATACACCGGGGGCATCATGCTCTTTTATAGAAGGAACTCCGTGGGAGGTCGCTCTTTCAGCCAAAACTAAAAGAACGCTGAAGGATCTCCAAACGTACCCGGCAACCAGGAGAAAAAATCTACTGGAACCCGAGGTCGTCGAGGGAATGCTGAAACCGCACCCGACTCCAAAATTTGGTGGTGATAGCCAAAGCATTCACACCCAATCGTCGAAATCTTTGAAAAAGAAGAAGAAGCCCGTGAAGCCTGGTGACAAGCGCACGGACCTACAAAAGCAGATTGACGCGCTGGAAGAGTATAATCAGAAGGCGCGGACTCCAGTCACACTCCAAGAGTTGCTCAGCCACATCCTTGAGGACGGAGATGATGGATAAGACTCGTCGAGTGAACCTGAAGACTACGTAGCAAGTTGCCACGTGATCTCTCACTCGTCAATAGACAATGAGGAATCTCCTTGCACCAAGAAACTGGGGGCAAATCCTAAGCCAAAACCCATTGGAACCGTCTAACGAGACAATCGACTTGCTACTGAACGAAGCCCGTCAGAAAAGAAAAGCCAATCGAGAGCGTGAACTGGCTATATTTGAAAAGGCCAAACGCCGACGACTGGAGGAAAAGGTCGAGACACCCCAACTGGAGCAAAGCATCCCTATCGCCAGCAAATGCAAGCTTAAAATAAGGAAACGATTCGTTAGGGCCCTGGCAATAGGAATGAAGTTACTCTCTTTCAAAGGAAATTCCCCTGGCAATATACATCTTGATGAAGCGGATATACATCCTAACTTTGCCTATACCATCAAAAGATTGCACACCCTACCGAGAAGTGCACAGCATTTAAAAATGGTGGCAGGGATATGTTGCCCATCGACGACACGTTCAACGAGTGAAACGCAAGGCTCGTCGGAGACAGAAAAGCACGACAGATGAGCATGAAAGAGCTGCTAGCAACTGTCATATAGCCGACACCAAGGGATCGCAAGTCGTCACCTTTGGAAGCGACTCTGACAAAGAAATCGCCCTCAGCCTTCTCTTCAAGGAGTCCACCTCCGACACAAAACATGCGGAGATTTGCGGCAAAATCTAGCTGCGTAATCGTGCGGCGACATGACCGAAACTTCGTTAAACTACTACCAACCCGCGGCACCCTCAGGCTAACGTGGTAAAAAAAACGATATGTCCATAAGCAAAATGGGCACGGATGAAAACCTGAAAGGGCTCCGTGAGTAAAAACAACAGGGCTACCGGCGAGTTTTGTGAAAACCCGAAAGGGCGCAACCTCGTTAGAATAAATAAAAAAAAGAAAACGGTATGTTTATAAGCGAAAATGGGCACGGATGAAAACCCGAAAGGGCACCGTGAGTAAAAACAACAGGGCTACCGGCGAGTTTGGTGAAAACCCGTAAGGGCGCAACCTCATTAGAATAAAAAAAGAGAAAATGGTATGTCCATAAGCGAAAATGGCACGGATGAAAACCCGAAAGGGCGCCGTGAGTAAAAACAGCAGGACTACCGGCGAGTTTTGTGAAAACCCAAAAAGGCGCAATCTCGTTAAAAGACACTTGCAAGGTCCTCTCGATCTTGTCAGGAGAACCACCTGCGTGAGATCCTTACGACTCACAAGGGAGAAACATACTTAGGGATCCCCACGATCCTTAAGGAGAAATTACACTTGCGAGATCCTCACAACTCGTAAGGAGAACCCTCTTATGAAACCCTCACGGCTTATAAGATTCAAAAGTCATACACTATAGGGATCTGAACCTGTTCTTAAGAAGCCACCACAACCTCTGACACTGCCCTACAAGCGGCTCAAATATCGACCCTTGTATACAATCCACGGGCGTGAATAAATATTTCCCTAACAAAGTCACATCCGTGACTAAAGATATGTCTACACGGTGAACAGCCCTTTTAAGTCCTCTCGACTTATAAGGAGAAAATACTCTTGTAAGATCCTTACGACTTATAAGAGAACATGCACTTAGGAATCCTCACAATTCTTAAGGAGAAAACGTACCTACGAGATCCTCACGACTCGCAGGGAGAAATACCTTTACGAGACCCTTATGGCTCATAAAGTCAAAAGCCTTAGTCGACATCAACAACAACTGAGCCTTTTATCCCAAGCATATGGGGTAGGCTACATGAACCAACATGAGAATCACGCCGGGTCCAGCACATGAATCCTTTGTCTCCACTCACTTCTATCGAACAATATACTTTCATTGAGTCCTTTGGCTACCATATCGTTTCGTATCACCTCCATCCATGTTTTCTTCGGTCTCCCTTTTGCCCTTTTGCCATTACCCATATCGAGAGTATCTATTCGTCGAACCGGTGCTTCCATAGGTCTGCGTCGCACATGACCAAACCATCTAAGCCGGTTTTCCCGCATCTTCTCCTCCACGGGTGCTACACCAACTTTTGCACGAATATCCTCATTTCGCACCTTGTCTTTTCTAGTGTTACCGCACATCCAACGAAGCATGTGCATCTCCGCTACGTGCATCTTCTGTGTATGATGCTTCTTAGGAGCCCAGCATTCTGTACCATATAATAAGGCAGGCCAAATAGCGCTCCGATAAAACTTCCCTTTCAATTTTAACGGAAAGTTACGATCACACAAAATCCCTGTTGCACTCCTCCATTTCAACCAACCAGCTTGGATCCTTTGATTAACATCACTATCGATCTCCCCATTCCTTTGGATGATGGAACTTAGATATCTAAACTGGTCGCTCGGTGATATCTCTTGCCCTTCCACTGTTATACCAATATGGTTTTGACTTCTCTGGCTACTAAATTTGTAGTGCATATATGCTGTCTTGGACCTGCTCAATCTGAATCCCCGAGACTCCAATGTTTGTCTCCATAATTCCAATTTGGCATTAACCCCTGCTTTCGTCTCATTTACTAGAACAATATTATCAGCGAATAGCATACACCAAGGGACCTCATCTTGGATAGTTCTAGTAAGCTCATCCATCACGATAGTAAACAGGAAAGGACTTAATGCAGATCCTTGATGTAAACCAATAGTAATCGGAAAATCACTTGTTAAGCCACCGCAAGTTCTGACATTTGCCACTACTCCGTCATACATATCCTTGATTATGTCAATATACTTGACGGGGACCCCCTTTTTCATCATTGTCCCCCATAATACCTCTCTAGGTATCTTGTCGTACGCTTTTTCTAAATCAATAAATATCATATGCAAATCTCTTCTCCTCTCTCGAAAGCGCTCGACATCGACGAAGGCAAATGATGATTCGCTCCTGGCAATATCCCAGTTGTAGCGGTGCTTATGCCGAAATCGGTATCTAATTCCAAGCTTGCAAGCGGAAAGCCAGCAAGCCACACATGCATAAAAAAAATAGCCGAAATGATCGGGCAACTCGCAATAAAAAGCAGCGAGTAAAAATAAAATAAATAGCCGAAATGATTGGGCAACTCGCAATAAAAAGCAGCGAGTAAAACTAAAATAAACGGCCGAAATGATTGGGCACCGCGAAAAAATAGCCGAAATGATTGGGCAATCGCGACCTTCGCGATATAAAAGCTGAAATGATAGAGCATCGCGGAAAGAAATAAAATAAGATGAAATTTATGCCCTACAAGTGATATCACATCAATCCATGTATATGATCCAGGGGCGCAAACAAAGAAGGAATCACGCCTTCCCTCCTCAGGCTCCATCAGAAAGAGAGCTAAGTCTCGACGGTCACATCTGCATCCCAGAAGACCAACAACAACGTTCCTCCTTATACCAGCAAGGCACGGAAGCGACACAACGAAATGGAGCCACGGCATAGTCCCTAGTTCCAAATCTTAACGGCAATATCTACAGCCTAAAAATCAGCAACGGTGATCCTCCTCATTCCAACAGGACTCGGACGCAACATCACCAAGCGGAGTAATGGCAAAATCCCTACCTCCAAGCCTCGACGGTTCACCAACAACCTAGAGACAACCTCGACATTCATCTCGATACAGCAGACGCAATGCCAACAAACGAAGCGAAGGCCAAATTCCTAGCTTCACGGTCTTAACGGCAACTCATATAAAACTTGAAAGACTATCGGAGATCATCTCGCACCAGCGCGGAGTGGTCACCAACTCGACGTTCGTCTCGATACAGCAGACGCAATGCCAACAAACGAAGCGAAGGCCAAATTCCTAACTTCAGGGTCTTGACGGCAACTCATATAAAACCTGAAAGACTATCGGAGATCATCTCGCACCAGCGCGGAGTGGTCACCACCTCGACGTTCGTCTCGATACAGCAGACGAGGTGTCACTACAGCGTCCTTCTTCCAACAGGACTCGGACACACCAGAGCAAACGAAGCGAAGGCCAAATTCCTAGCTTCAGGGTCTTGACGGTAACTCATATAAAACCCGAAAGACCACCAGAGATCATCTCATACCAGCATGGAGTGGTCACCACCTCGACATTCGTCTCGATACAGCAGACGAAATGTTACCACAGCATTCTTCCTCCAGCAGGATTCAGACGCGACAATCAAACAACGGAGCCACGGCAAAATCCCTACCTCCAAGCCTCGACGATTCACCAACAACCTAGAGACAATCTCGACATTCGTCTCGATACAACAGACGCAATGCCAACAAATGAAGCGGAGGCCAAATTCCTAGCTTCACGGTCTTGACGGCAACTCATATAAAACCTGAAAGACTATCGGAGATCATCTCGCACCAGTGCGGAGTGGTCACCACCTCGACGTTCGTCTCGATACAGCAGACGGGGTGTCACTACAGCGTCCTTTCTCCAACAGGACTCGGACACACCAGAGCAAATGAAGCGAAGGACAAATTCCTAGCTTCAGGGTCTTGACGGTAACTCATATAAACCCGAAAGACCACCAGAGATC
Organism: Agapanthus africanus; assembly: GCA_030015575.1. Lineage (NCBI taxonomy): Eukaryota > Viridiplantae > Streptophyta > Magnoliopsida > Asparagales > Amaryllidaceae > Agapanthus > Agapanthus africanus. The sequence goes on along the minus strand of CM057338.1, from coordinate 176,714,707 downwards.
ATCTCACACCAGCACGGAGTGGTCACCACCTCGATGTTCGTCTCGATACAGCATACGAAATGTCACCACAGCGTTCTTCCTCCAGCAGGATTCAGACGCGATAATCAAACAACGGAGCCACGGCAAAATCGCTACCTCCAAGCCTCGACGGTTCACCAGCAACCTAGAGACAACCTCGACATTCGTCTCGATACAGCAGACGCAATGCCAACAAACGAAGCGAAGGCCAAATTCCTAGCTTCAGGGTCTTCACGGCAACTCATATAAAACCTGAAAGACCATCAGAGATCATCCCACACCAGCGCGGAGTGGTCACCACCTCGACGTTCGTCTCGACAATAGCAGACGAGATGTCACCACAGCGTTCTTCCTCCAGCAGGATTTAGACGCGACAATCAAACAAACGGAGCCACGGCAAAATCCCTAGTTCCAAACCTCGACGGTTCACCAGCAACCTAGAGACAACCGCGACATTCGTCCCGATACAGCAGACGCAATGCCAGCAAACGAAGCGAAGGCCAAATTCCTAACTTCAGGGTCTTGACGGCAACTCATATAAAACCTGAAAGACTATCGGAGATCATCCCACACCAGCGCGGAGTGGTATGACTCATCGGGGCTCTCCAAAATGAGCCTAACCTCAAGTAAAAAACGGCATGGCAAAACTCCTAACGCTTGCTCTTCCGACGGTCAAACTGCCTAGAAGGATTGCTTGAAGACGTCTTGTCCAGCCCCCGAAGGGATCAGAGACACGACATGTCGCAAGGCTACTCGAACAAGCAAGATTGCCTATCGAGGAATATATCAGCCAACGCAACGGTACGATGGACAAAACCCTAGTACCACAGACCCTAATGGACCTCTGTCGTAAAGAGCAGAGGTTAACTGTGATGTTAGGATATTCTTGCGAGAAATGCTCGATTCATCTCGATTCGTGAGGAAAAGCCTTAGGCAATCGGGATAAGAACCGGTTTCCTAAGCACTGGGGCCCTGCAAGTCGGTCCAAAATGGACTCTTGCATACTATTCACGGAACACACTCTCCAAAGTCGAATCACGACAAGGAGGGAAACAACCGCTTACGGGTCCTCTCGACTTGTAGGAGGGAAAATTCTCTTATAAGATCCTTACGACTTATATGGGAAAACGCACTTAGGAATCCTCACGATTCCTAAGGAGAAAATACACCTACGGGATCCTCTCGACTCGTAGGGAGAAAAGTCTTCATGAGACCCTCACGGCTCATAAAGTTGAAAAGTCTTAGGTAGCAGATCCTACCCCTGTCTTCTAAGCCATCACTACCTTATAAAGGATTCAAGATGAATTGTTATCTACCATCTATGGGCCACACTTGCCAAAACTACATGCCACTGAAATGGAGAAGTTACTCATGAGCATATAAACTCTTTCACGCCAGAGTAAAACATAAAGAAATAGAAGGGTGCGGCTCATGGAGCTGAGGGTTTGGAACTATATCCCTTAAGAGTCGAGATTTGAGTCAATGATAAATGACGACGCTTGTGTCCGCCGTTATCTTCTCAGATCAAGATTCTGAAAATTATATACCAACCCAAAACTGGTCATACACTATGAATTACTCCACACTACTTCACCCACGTATATACTTACGTGGGCAAAGTAGTGGGGGGCATTTGTTCCCACCAAAAATTTCGGCGCAAAAGAGCCCAAGGCATCAAATGGCAGCGATACGCTTAAGAAAATATGAACCAGTATTTTTCGGGCTGTATTTTGACAAACTCCCGAATGATAAACAGCTAAATTCTGATGGTATTGAAAACATCTCGAAAAAAACTTCGATTTGATATATTATGGGCCTCATAATTCATCCGGAATCAAAAGTTATGAGCAAATGTGCTACGCACATGTGATCTAAGAAAGAAGATGCGAACCAGTATTTTTCGAGCTGTATTTTGACAAACTCCGGATTGAGAAACAGCTAAATTCTGATGGTATCGAAAGTATCTCGAAAAATCCTTCGATTTGATAAATTATGGGCCTCATAATTCATCCGGGATCAAAAGTTATGAGCAAATGTGCTATGCACGTGTAATCTAAAGTAATGCTCTACTACATGGGGAATGCATTTTTAGTCCCACATCAGGAAAAGGAGGGAACCCTTCTCTACCACTCCCATATAAATAAGAGGAGATACCTCTTAGAAAAGGTAGAGTTCAATCCTCAAGGGATTCAATTCTCAAAGGAGCTTAGTTCTCCATAGGAGCTTAGTTCTCCAAGCTAAGAGCCTGCTCCTCCCCATAATGTGCATATACACAAGCGCCATGTGCGCTACGTGCAACGCACGTGTGCCCGCCATGCGCGCACCACGTGCAATGTACGTGCGCACCACATGAGAATATTCAATAATATTAAAAGGAGATTCGTTCTCCATAGGAGCCTGCTCCTCCCTATAATGCCCATATGCGCAAACGCCATGTGCGCTACGTGCAACGCACGTGTGCCCGCCATGCGCGAACCACGTGCAATGCACGTGCGCACCATATGAGAATATTCAATAATATTAAAAGGAGATTCGTTCTCCATAGGAGCCTGCTCCTCCTCATAATGCGCATATGCGCAAGTGCCATATGCGCTACGTGCAACGCACATGTGGCCGCCATGCGCGCACCACGTGCAATGCACGTGCGCACCACATGAGAATATTCAATAATACCCAAAGGAGATTCATTCCCCATAGGAGCTTGCTCCCCCATAATGCGCATATGCGCAAACTTCATGTACGCTACGTGTAAATATGTGCGCCCAGCACGTGCGACGCACGTGCGCGAACGTAAAGAAGCATTTTTCAGCAGCAAGAAGCTGAAGCTCCAGCCCGTTCTTCCCCTCTGATGAGTGGGACATGGTTCAAAGGGTACATCCCTCCGCACCTTCGTTATATGGCACTGTAATCTCTCAGTGTCGTCGGAGAGATGGTGGGTCCCAACGACCAATAATCCTTCCTTCCAAAATAAAAAAAAAAAAGAAGAAATACTGAAGAGATAGAGAAAACCCTCTGCAAAATTTGATAAAACTCAAAGAGAAAGAAAGGCAAGCCTTTAGAAAAAGAAGATCATTTCTTCATTTTCAAGGTAAAGAACTAGTTCTTGAATCACAGAGATGAAATCATCTCATTAAAATAGAAGAACTATCTTCTAAAAGATCATAGATCTACAACAGACCAAGGTCTCTCATAAAAAGATCAAAAGCTCTAGTCATAAAACTAAAAGAAGTATTTTACTTCATTCACAGATATTTGATCTATAAAGGCGGAGCCCTTTTATAACACAAGAACTTTTGTTCTTGAATCTTGAGACAAAGCCCCCTTTAGGAAGAACATAAATTTATTCTTTGATCTTGAAAGTGCCTTGCACTCATGAATTGCGCTCTTGCGCTCATTGGACCGGCGCTCAGCGCCAAAACCTGCCACGTGTCAACCAAAGACACAATCTGCGCTTTGCGCTTCTGAAACAGCGCACTGCGCTCATGGGCTGGCGCTCAGCGCCAATCGCGCCACATGTCACTCACTGGCGTTCCAACAGACTAGCGCAAAGCGCTCATAAATTAAAAGTGCAATGCGCTAATGAACTAGCGCTTTGCGCTTAGCACGACACGTGTCCTCTTCGTGTGCGCTACCTGATAGAAACGCAATGCGCTCTTTAACTGGCGCAAAGCGTCTGGCACGCCACGTGGCGCATTGTCAGAACACACTTTGTTCTGATGAAGACAAAAGATGTCAGAACCCAATACTTAGCATTATTAAAAGGGTCGAGCCGAAATAAAGGCTTAATAGCCAGAGCAAGAATAAAAATGTTAAACATTTTTAATTGGACTTAGCCCAATTCTGGCCATAAGTCCTCGACCTTTATTGAACTGAGCACATCTGCTCACAAATATTCAACAGATCTTAGTCCCAAACTGGGCTACAGATCATTCAAACAATTTACACTAGTTCGAGGGTATATCTCGTTACTCCTCTGATATTTATCGTTGTAATCCTTCAACGTTTTCAGAGAGGTGACGGGTCCCGGTGACCACACATTTCTATAGACTGTAGGGTCCTTAAACTCATAGACGATGATGTCCTTAAGCTCGACCGTGATGTCTTTAAACTAATATTGGACTGTGAGGTCCTTAAACTCAAGGACTATGATGTCCTTAATCTCGACCGTGATGTCTTTAAACTAACATTGGACTGTGGGGTCCTTAAACTCATGGACTATGATGTCCTTAACCTCGACCGTGATGTCTTTAAAATAACATTGGACTGTGGGGTCCTTAAACTCACGGACTATGATGTCCTTAACCTCGACCGCGATGTCTTTAAACTAACGATTGACCGCGATGTCTTTAAACTAACAATGGACCGAAATGTCCTTAAACTACCAATGGACCACCATGTCCTTAAACTGGTAATCGACCGCAATGTCCCTAAACTAAACAATAGAGTCCAAATGCTCTTTTGTTGGATCTAAATGATCCCGTTAAGTTGATATTAGTCTAAAATTAGACTAACGTATCCTTAACAAACGTTTAAGTTGATCTTAATCTCAAATAAGACTAACGCATCCTTAAACCCAACCGCCAAACCCAAATCTAAGAAAATACGGATTTGGACTAATCCACGCCCTACGGACGACAACATAAATTAGTCTCTGTATGCAATCCACGGGCAACCACAAACAAAACAAACACCCACGACACGAAGTGACCATCTGGAGAAGGAGAAAGTTGTTACCGCGATGCGGTAGCGTAATTAACTGCAGGGGCTTGCGCCTGCAAGGAAGAGCGTCCCCACAATCAAAAACCCCTCAAACAAGGGGGAATCTGACGAAGTCTGCTATATCGGCCGCATCCATTTAAACCTTCGATACATGGTGCCATAAATCAACTTGGTATGGAAAGGTGGACGGATAGCACTAATTAGCATCTGCCCCGAATTTCAGGCAAGACGGACCTGCGCGGTCGCGTCTCCGCCTTCGAAGGGGAACAATAATAACCAATCTAATTTTGCAAAGAGCGCATGCTAAAGCGCTTCCTTCTCTCTCTCCAGGTAGCGACCATGACACGCCTTAATCAAGATAATTATATGGATGTATTGACCGAACCCGCTTATTATACAGAGCTGGGGAACGTTGGTTCCGCTTTTTTTTATAATTGTCATAAGTCTGAGTAAGGAATACGAGAATATCAGGATTCCCACGCAACCCGAACAAAGAAAGAGCATGCAGATGCATCTTCTTCGGGTGTGTTCGTAATCGAGAACTGTTTCTCAGTTTGCTCTACGTCCTGGGTATTGGATACCAAATCAGGATCCCACGTATGTAATTTGTTACATGGGTTAAGGAGAGGTAAAGAATTGGGAAAATGTGATATGTCTCTCAAAATAGAGAATAGAGCAATTGTTGCAGCCAAAACAGTTGGCGAATATCACCTAGTATTACCAAATGGTAATACAATGATTCTGAACGACTGTTATTACGTACCAAATATGATGTGCAATATTATATCAGTTTCTTTATTACATAAAGAAGGATATAACTTTGTATTGGAGGATAATATTATGAACATTTTCCTAAATCAAGTGTTGATTGGGTTTGGTACGTTATGTAATAATATATATATTCTAAATCAAACTACAATTTTAAACATAAAGAACACTCACAAGAGGAAAAATTCAAAAATGAACGAAGCCTTCTTGTGGTATTGTAAACTAGGTCTTATCAATGCGACAAGACTAACTAAGTTACATAAAAATGGATATTTGAATCAGCTCGAATTTACATCTTATGAAACTTGCGAGTCATGTCTCAAAGGGAAGATGAACAAAACTCCATTTATAGGACACGGAGAAAGAGCTACTGAACTCTTGGGACTGATACATAGTGATGTATGCAGTCCTATATCTACACATGCCAGGAATGGTTCTCGTACTTCATTACATTCACCGATGATCTCTCAAGATTCAGACATGTGTTCTTATTGAAACACAAATATAAAGCTTTTGAGAAATTCAAGGAATATAAGAACGAAGTAAAGAACCAGACAGGTAAAAGTATTAAAATCATACGATATGATCGGAGAAGAGAATACTTAAGCATAGAATTCCGAGACTACTTAAAAGAGAATGGGATTCTCTCTCAGCTTACTCCTCCGTATACACCACAACACAGTGGAGTATCAGAGCAGAGAAATACTCTATTAGATATGGTGAGCTCTATGATGAGTAATGTTGATTTACCTATTTCCTTTTGGAGTTAGGCACTTGAGACAGCTGCATACCTATTGAATAGGGTTCCGACCAAATCAGTGCCTACCATTCCATATCCATATGAGATATGGAATGGAAAGAGACCATCTCTTAAAAGAGTTAAGATATAGGGTTGTCCGGCCTATGTTGAAAAGCAAAATCCGGACAAGCTCGAGGTAAGGTCTGTTTTGTGCAAGTTTGTGGGATATCCAAAGGATTCATATGGATATATCTTCTACCATACTGAGGAACAAAAAGTGTTTGTTTCTCAACATACCACATTTTTAGAAAAGGAATTTCTTGTGAAATAAATTAGTGGTAATAAGGTAGAGCTAGAAGAAGTTCCAACTACATAAACTATAACTGACGATTTGGTGGAACCGGAGAATTCAATAGTCCCCGATGAACCCCAGCCACTCCGCAGATCTAGTAGGGTTTCTCATCTACCTGAGAGATACTACGGTTTTCTCATAGAAAGTGGGAGCGAAGATTGCATCATGGAAGATGATGACCCAATTAGTTTTGAGCAGGCTATCATAAGTGGGGACTCTGTGAAATGGATGGATGCTATGCGATCTGAGATGGAATCCATGTACACCAACAAAGTATGGACTTTGGAAGTTTCTCCTGAAAGGGTAAAACCCATCGGGAGCAAGTGGATCTTTAAGAAGAAAATTGGTGTAGATGGAAAGGTTGAGACCTTTAAAGCTAGACTTGTAGCAAAAGGTTTTCGTCAATTACCAGGTGTCGACTATAATGAAACCTTTTCTCCTGTCGCTATGCTTAAGTCCATCAGGATCCTACTTGCCATTGCTGCATACCATGACTACGAAATCTGGCATATGGACGTCAAGACTGCTTTTCTACATGGTGATTTAGAAGAGAGCATGTACATGACACAGCCAGAGGACTTCGTAGACAGTACGAGTAACGAAAAGGTGTGCAAGCTGCTTAAATCCATCTACGGATTAAAGCAAGTATCACGGAGCTGGAACATCTGTTTTGATGAAGCTATCAAAAAGTTTGACTTCATCAAAAATGTAGATGAACCATATATATACAAGAAGGTTGTAGAGAGTAAGTTTGTCTTCCTCGTATTGTACGTGGATGACATACTCTTGATAGGAAACGATGTTCCTATACTACACTCGGTCAAGCTCTTCTTATCACACAAGTTCTCCGTGAAAAATCTAGGTGATGCCCCCTATATCCTGGGGATTAAGATCTATATAGATAGATCTAAACGGATGTTGGGATTGTCCAATTCCATGTACATTGACACCATACTAAAGAGATTTAGTATGGAAGATTCTAAGCGTGGTAATTTACCAGCTTGTTCAGGAATCACTCTCTCCAAAGAGATGTCTCCCAAGACAAATTTGGAGAGGGCTCGCATGCAAGGGATACCCTATACTTTTGCGGTCGGGTCTATCATGTATGCGATGTTATATACCAGACCGGATGTAGCTTACGTACTAGGTGTAGTGAGTAGGTATCAATCAGATCCTAGTGAAAAGCACTGGACAGCTGTGAAGAACATTCTTAAATACTTGAGAAGGACTAAAGAGATGTTCTTGGTGTATGGTAATGGTGAACTCCAGGTGGAGTCCTTTACCGATTCGAGCTTCCAGAGTGATAAGGACGACAGTAAGTCGGTCTCGGGTTTTTTCTTCTCCCTCAATGGAGGGACGGTATGTTGAAAAAGTTCCAAGCAAGATACCGTAGCAAACTCGACGATGGAGGCCGAATACATCGCTGCCAACGATGCTGCCAAAGAGGCTGTCTGGATGAAGAAGTTCATTGCTGAACTTGGTGTGGTTCCATCCATCGAGCATCCAATACCTGTGTATTGTGATAACAATGGAGCTGTGGCTTTGGCCAAGAAACCCCGGTCCCATCAGAGATCCAGACATATTCTGAGGCGGTATCATCTAATCCGGGAGATAGTAGATCGTCGGGAGATCAAGGTCAGGAGAGTTGACACGAAAGACAACGCAGCAGATCGACTCACGAAGGCCCTCCCCCAGACACAGTTTGAGAGACTTTTTAGGATGTTGGGTATGAAATACTACAACAACTGGGCTTAGAGCAAGTAGGAGATTGTTAGCAATATGTATGCCCCAGAGGCCATTATTGTATGATATAGTGGATGCTTGGACATATATATAGATGACTTTCTTGCTCGACATGATAGCATGCTATCTGGTTGCTCTTTATCTTAACATGTACACTTATATTATTATACTATCTCTCTGATACATATTGATAAAGCCCTTAGAATGTTAGCTTGACTACCAGGACTATGATGCGGATCATACTACTGGGACTTGTGTAGTCCACAAGCACATCCTTTAATTGTTCCTAGTCGAGAGAGTATCGAGACAGGGCACGATATTCCAGAGTAGACTAGTGTGTATGTTTCTTGACCCTTTAGGGGCGATGGTTGATCCCATAACCATCGATGTTTGATATCAAAGATTGTACACAGGTGCTCATTAGAGAAGGGGTACACCGAACAGGACTCGCCGAGAACTCGTAGATGGTACTATACTTATCGTCATATCGCAGTTCTCTGGTAACACTGGTACAGGTTAGTCTGTAGAACTGAGATCGTCATAGTGTCTTGTGTGGTTCCCACTGTGCTTTGATTTCCTCCCTACCACGGCTCAAAGGAGTCATGCTAACAGGTGGATTTTGGGTACAGTATCGAGTCACATGGAGGCAGTGAGCGATAGGAGGGGTTTCGTCTCACCTGGTATTGGGAGTTGAAGTTGCGGTATGCTCGATTGTCTATAACAGTAAGTCCCTGGTCAGGGCTGATGAGATTTACTGGTAAGTGTTATCAGTAGTTTCTCGAACCGTTATGAGCCACAAATCGGCATGACTTATCAAGTTACTGGGGTCTGACGATTCCATCCCTAAACTCGACATACGACATATTAGACAAAGAGACCGGACTGTACGGTAAGTGTTACTTATAGGCTTCATGGGAGTTTGGACAAGCTTGCTTGTTGATCTTCTAATCGCTCAATACCTGGATAGCCGTTACATCCAGCCAGTACCGCTGACGGCTTGTGAGTAACTGATGTGATCATTACCTACTGCTGGCGTATTGACGAGTCTTTAGAGTCATACACAGAGGTTTCATAGTTCAAGTGAAACGAAGTAGGACACATATGTTGATATGTGTGGGGGCCTGATTAAATACGAGTATGAGATATCGTATTCTAATCTGGCGACATTTGATATCGGTTATGATATAACCGGATTATTGAATCAAGTGTTGATTTGATAATGTGATATACAGATAAATGATATTAGTAGGTTATATGTGATATAACCGGATTATTAAATCAAGTGTTGATTTAATAATTTGATATATATTTATATTTGATATAATTATATATTAATTAATATTATTGCTCACTAATTATTTTCTTCTCTTAATATACATTAATATATATGTGTGATATATATATATATATATATATATATGTATGTATGTATGTATGTATGTATGTATGTATGTATGTATGTATGTATGTATGTATGTATGTATATGTATATATGTATGTGTGTGTGTGTGTGTGTATGTATGTATTATGAGCGTGGATTTTCTATTTTGAGGAAATAGAAAAATGAGGTGGAAAAAGGGAGATATTTGTGGCATGGGTGTGAAGCATGGCTCATGTAGATTTTTATTAGTTTGGCTTCACTATTGAAGCATGGTAGCTATTTTATATTGAGAGATATTCCATGCTTCAATAAGTGAGTTTTTATTGAGCCATTCCACACACGACACAAGAGGTTAGCTCATTCTTTAGCTCTCTCCATCTTCTTCATCATCCTCCTCCAAAGTCCTAACCCTCACATGAGTTGTGAACCCTAGAACTTTAGAGATTACTTAGTGAGCTAAACCCCCTGCTTCATCATCCTGGTCTAGATTAGCATTTTAGACTAAGTTGTTTACTTCACTCATACTAGATTAGTGAAGAGGTAACTTGACCTAGACGAACTTCAGGTGGATCATCTTCGACACGAAGGTCGCGAAGCAAGCTCGATCCTTCTTTAAGTGGAGCTACGAAGTGTCATAGGGACTACTAGCCGGAGCTTTAGAAGAGAAGGACTTGGTTTACAAAACTTGTAGTCTCCATCTCTTAGTATAGAACTTGCTATATGTTCATATAAACCCTAATAATCTAGTTAGATCCTTGGTTAGTGTAGCTTAGCATCCAAAAAATTTTAAAATAGCATGCTTGATGCTTGTATTGACCTTGTGGTGGTGCTAGGATACACTTTCACAACCCTCCAGCTAGACCGATGATCCAAGCTCCTCCTACCGGGTTAGCTCTACCAGCTCCAGCTCCCTGCACCCAGACCGCTCTACCCCAATGCCGAGTGTTTAACCAGGAACAGAAGAAAGTGCCGCGATGCCAAGCATTCACTGTGTCAGTCGAAGAGGCCGAAGCTACGAGTCAGGTTATCACTGGAAAATCCTTACCCAATTTCCTATCAAGTCCTTTCAATTCTTAACCACCTTATATTTGTTATACCTAAACATATCCCACGCGACTTAGGTACAATCTTAGTAGCCTCCCTACCTGCACTCGCGCTCTTCGACACTGGGACATCACATTGCTTTATGTCGCAATGGTTCGTACGAATTCATGCGATCCCAGTTAAGTCACTCGTATCCAGCTGGAATGTCAGTTCAGGGAACAGCGTTCTAAAAGCAACTTTGGGATACAAACTGTGTCCAGTGGTCGTTCGCAGTCGATAATTCTATGCAGATTTCAAGGTGCTGGACATACCGAACTTCGACATAGTCTTGGGAATGGACTGGCTGGGAACTTTCTTCGCTACCATCGACTGTCATCAAAGGAGGGTAGTGTTTGAAATACCAGATCACCCAGTGTTCTACTTCAAAAGTGGAGACCGGACCTTGGAGCCTAGCATCTACAGAGCAAAACCAAAGAAGGCAGAGATTGCAGCATTGCAAGCAGAAGGATCGAAGCCAGAGCTACTTTGAGAGTTTTATAATGTTTTCCCTGAAGATATATCAGGTTTGTCTCCCGATCGAGCTATTGAATTCAGCATTAATTTGCAACCTGACGCACAACCAGTAATAAAAGCTCCATACCGATTAAGTCCGGAGGGGATTGAAGGAGATCCGTATTCAGTTGGATAAACTCCTGAAAAAAGGTTGGATCTGACCCATTACTTCAAGTTGGGGATCTCCGGTGCTGCTGGTAAAGAAGAAGGAAGGTACCTATCGGATGTGCGTGGATTATCGAACTCTGAACGAGGTGACAATTAAAAACAAGTATCCACTACCCCGCATCGATTACCTTTTCGGTCAGTTAAGTGGATCTTATGTATTTTCAAAGTTAGATCTTCGTTCAGGACATCATCAGGTGAAGGTCAAGAAATCCGACATTCCGAAGACAGCATTTAGAACTCAATATGGTCATTATAAATATCTTGCAATGCCTTGGAGTGACCAATACACCTGTCATCTTTATGAACTTGATGAACCAAGTTTTCTAAGAGTACTTAGACAGATTTGTTATTATCTTCATCGATAATATGCTGGTGTATTCAAAGAATCGGAAAGAGCACGCCGATCACTTATGGATTTTCCTGGAGACATTACGACAACATCAGCTCTATACCAAGTATAACAAGTGTGAATTTTGGCTGGATCAAGTCGGATTTCTTGGACATATCATTTCAGGCAAAGGAATCTCTATGGATCCAGCTAAGGTGTCAGTTGTCAGTGAGTGGACGATGTTTCCCCAATATTTAACCTAATAAAAGAGCAAAGCTCTGTTGAATCTAATGAGGCAGCGTCTCACATGCTCTCCACGAGAGCGGTAGTGCTAGAGCAAATCTTATAGGATTAAATCCTATGGTAGCGTCTCACGTACTCCTCACGCGGGTGCCAATGTGCAAAACACAGAAGAGTTCATAAGAGTTAAACTCTTAGATGGCACCGCACGTGCTCCTCATGCGGGTGCCAATGTGCAAAGCACAGAAGAGTTCATTGCATAATAGTTAAACTCTTAGATGGCGCCGCACGTGCTCCTCACACGAGCGCCAATGTGCAAAGCACATAAATACCTATTATAAGAATTAAATTCTTAATTAGCGTCCACGTGCATAACACGTGAGCGCCGGTACCTAGGTATAATTAAAATTCTACAATACTCCCTGTTAAGCAGAGCCGTTGGATGATAAATCATCAAAATACAGAATTAAATTCTGTTGGGAGAAAACATTTCCCAAATCTTTCTAAAATAAGAAAGATACTCCCAGTTGGATCAAAAATCTAATTATAGAATAAAATTCTATTTTGGAATATATTCTCTCAACAAGAAAGATTGCTCTCTGTAAAACAGGGAACTCTTAGATTAAGAATCCAATTGTGATTAAAAAATTACCGTTTTACAGAATAAATTCTGTATAGGGGAAAATATTTCCCCGATCATATTCTATAAAACAGAAGTCCTTGGATCAAAAATCCAACGGTGGATAAAATTCCCCAAATCAATTTTGAGTCCAATTAAATCAATTGGAATCTCTCGATGAGAGATTTTCTCAAAACTAGTTAATAATTTGCCTCCACTATATAAAGGCCCCGAGACTCCAAGTCTCAAGGGGGAACAGAAAAAATACAGGGATCTCTCAAAAAGTACAGAAAATTCAATTCTCAAAGAAGAAGACATTCCTTCTCAAAACCCTAGGTAAAGAAAAGAGATCAAAATATCTCTATCATATCTAAGAGTTTAATCCTTTTTAAAGTACTTAGTTCTTTCTCTGGATCTGAGATCCATAAGACAAGTCTCTCATAAGTTGATAATTTAATTCTCATCGGGAAGATCTTGTTCTTGAGAATCAAAAATTCATAAAAGAACTAGATCCAAAAGAAAAGACAAAAGGAGAAAGGAACCTATAAAAGAACTTAGTTCTTAAAAAAAAAACCAATCCCAGATCTTCAAAAAGCGAAAATCTCGGTGATCATTAATGGTCCAAATTCCATTAACATAGATTTAATCTCTAAAAAATGAAAAAAGACTAGCGCCTCACGTGCTCCTTACGTGGGCGCCCCCTTTTAACAGCACCTAGTGCCTCATGTGAAAAACACGCCAGCGCCCAAAACAGAAGGCTAGCGCCTCACGTGAAACACACGTGGGCGCTGAATAAAAGTGCTTAGCACTTCATATGCAGCCAAAACGGCTGAGTGCTCAGCACTAATTGGGCAGCATCCAACGCCGCACGTGCACCTCACGTGGACGCCATAAAAAGTGCCTAGCACTTCACATTTTGTCAAAATGACTAAAAGCGCTCAATATTTATTGGGCAGCGCCCATGACTGAATGCTTCACATGACATAGATGTGAGCGTCAGAGCTTAAATAAGTGCTTAGCACTTTTACATGAAAAGAAAAGGGCTAAACAAACAGAGCCCAAATAAGTGCTTAGCATTTTTGAATAAAACAAAAGGCTAAGTAGACTTATCCCAAATTGGCTAAGTCTCTGAAATTTTCTTGCAGCTGAGCCCAAATGCTCTTTTGCTGGATCATAAATAAAAATAATTCTTGAAATTTTGCTAAGTTGATCTTAGTCTCAAATTAGACTAACGCATCCTTAATAAGAACAAATTGAGCTCAAATGCTCATACATTTAAGTTGATCTTGATCTCAAACCAGATTAACGGTCCTTAAATAAACCTAAACCCAAATCTAAAATATACGGATTCGGACTAATCCGCGCCCTATGGACGACGACATAAACTAGTCTCCGTTTACAATCCACAAGCAACCAAAACAAACAAAAATACAAACGACACGAAGTGAACTTCTGGAGCAGGAGAAAGTGGTTATCGCAATGCGGTAACGTAATTAACTGTATGGGCTTGCGCCTGCAAGAAAGAGCGTCCCCACAATAAAAAAAACTCATAAAATGAGGGTAAATCTGATAAAGTCTGCTGCAACGGTCGCGTTTGTCCAAACCTCCGATATATGGTGTCATAAATCAACTTGGTATTTTCCGAGAGGTGGATGGATAAATCCAAATAGCATCTGCCCCCAATTCAGGCCTGACGTCCCAACGTCTCGGTCCCGTCTTTCGGCGGTGAACAGATTCTGGCACGCCCGGTGGGACTTTTTCCTCTTTCCACTCCACACTTCGTGTGTCGTGTTTCACGAACAAAATCGCGGTTTGCTATGGTATCCCATGGATTTGAGGTACTAAAATTTGATGTCTTTCTCCTGTGTAGAAAATCAATAGCTTCCAGCTGCACCTCTTGCAACAGCAACTCTCACTCTACCCCAACTGGAGGAGTGACCTACGGACCCAACGCGGCCTCCATCTTTTCAATGCTGGTGGGGCAAGTAACACAAGCCACTACTGGACTATTCTTCAGGACCATATTCCACCAGTAGGTGTCGGTGCCTCAGCGACGCAGGAAGAAGCTCCCAAGATGTCGGTCTTTGATCGACTAGCAACCACAACGGCCCCTCTCAACGGGCCGTCCAAAGCTGACGTCTCAGTCTTCAACAGGCTGGGCAAGAACCCAAACGGGCCCGCAAAGAGGCTCGTGATACCTGAAGGGGTTGCCCCAAAATGGATAGCCCTCCTAACTCCTACTACGGGTGAAGTCATCAAAGGTGATTCCCCTACCAGAAAGTCGGTCTTCGAAAGATTGGCCGGCCTTCCCCAAACTTCAATCAGGACGCCAGTCTTCAACAGGTTAACGCCAACAGCAGCCCCTCAACAAACCCAGGGGCATGAAAAAGTCGCTTCCAAATCTGAGGCGGCCCCTTCTGTAAGACACGCTCGGCGTCGTCACTGGCGCCGAGTGAGAAAAGCTGGGGGTAACTCCCCCTCTGGAGTTACCCCACCAACTCCAATAGTGAAAGTTTACGCTGCTATTCCAACCGGGAACAGCTTTGATCTACTCAGGAGGGTACGAAAGAACTCTAAAATGGCAGTGCTAAAGAAATTGCCCCCACCTGTAGAAACCACAGTGCAGGCAAAGCCGGATCACCCCCATCAACGACTCTCCTAGAAAATTCACAGGGTCTGGCGAAAAGTCCAGGACTCCGTGATTGATCAAAACTACTCCCGTCGACCGAAGAAATCAAAGGCTCGGCAAGAGAAAAACTGTCCCTCCATCATACAACGAGGTACTTCTTATGCACAGGTGCCTGTTACAACGGCTCTTTCAACTCCGACCTCCCATAAAAGGACGAGGCCAGAGAAAATCCTACCGCTGGCGGCAAACTCCAAAGGCGATGGACCCAAACGCCCTAATTCTAGGGGTATGATCGTACATACAGTCTATATGGCTTCTGGGAAAGAAGAAAGCCGTGCTTCCGTAGCTCATCGACCACAAACTCGGTCTCTAACTAAAGCTCAGGAGCAACAACAAAAGCTCCATGAGATGCTGACCAAATTGGCAGCACTTACCGTGCAGAAAGAAAGCCCGGACACAATAGCCGAATAGTGCCAGGAGCAGGTGTCACGCCCCGCTTCCCGGTATACGGCGAAGGGGATGCGACTGGTCCGCTACGTATTTACTGTGAAGTAAATACGCTAAGCATATCTAAGCAATATAAAAGTAATCACAAGAGACAAGAGATATAAAAAATAACAGCAATTTTATTTATTAACATTTTTTTGTGCAATGCATGAAAAGGAAATACAACTGAAGTAAAAACGATGCCTAAACAATGGCATAACAGGAAATTAAAGGTACTGAATGGAAATGTACAATGTCTAGAGCTCGGGGTCTTCGAGGAACAGATCCAAGTCTTCACTGGTGGGCTCGATCTCTGCTGTGTCCAGATCACCTGACGACATTCAAAGAAGAAAGAAATAGAAGGTCGTCAGCGAACAAGTCGCTCGGTAAGTCTCAAAGATAAGGGAGGAATAGAAAAGACGGAATAAGAAGGTATCTTTTAAAGTTGTATAATATTGTAGAATATTGTGTTAACGCTGTTGTTTGTAGCTTGGTACAGAAGGATGCCAGTGTATACGAGAGGGGTCTCTATATGCTAGAGACCAGAGCAAACTGAAAGTACAAGGAACCGTTATGCCACGGTACAACAGCAACAGGATTCATGTTAGGTGTCTTAATCTTACTGTCTCGTGCCACTTTTAACATCTTCCGTACCAATCTACCCCTTAAACCCCGTAGTGTTTTGATTGTATTGTTATATTGTATTGTATAAGTTGTATAATTGGATGACTGACCGAAACCATGATATCAGTAACAGATGTAATGGATGTAACCTGGAATCATGTAAATAGAAAGTATATCCATGGTTTGGTTCAGTCAAGTTGAATAGATTGATAACTGGATTCATGAATTCGTGTGTTCATGTTGAAGGGTAATATTGTAGATTTATATGGTACTTGAATCATATTCAAGTCGGATTATAATCAAACTCAAACCCAAGTCGGACAGTAGAAATGTAAATCGAAGTCATATATTTACTAGGGTCCTTAGGGTAATTTATAAAACTTGAGGGGGTTTTATGTAAAAATACTTTTGTATAGTTTTCAAGATGCAACTCAAATATTTAATTATCATATTTATGTACATACAACAATTTAATGATCAAGATAAATATGTATACATGTTCGAATAGTATGAAATGAGTCAAGTATATTATACGAGTAACTACCAAAAACAATGCTATAAAGAAATATTATGTACGACTAATTAATCAAGTCGAACGAATGCGGAACATAAAAAAAAATATAGCTCTAAGTGTTTTGCATGCGTGAGTTCCAGTTTCACCTAAATACAACTACCTGTTTGAGAGATATATCTGTTTTCGTATCGTTGCGCAAAACAGATCAGAATCTGTTCAGCACCGTCACATATTTTTAAAACACGGTTTGAGTTAATTTCCATTAGGTTTCAAGATACAAAGATTATTATAAAATTTTAGGTATTTTGATGTACTTATCCAAAACACCAAGATTCATACGATTTGGATTTCTGAAACTCTAGTTATGATCATTTTAATATCAGCGTTTAAAACAGAAATTCAGATTTCTGGACAGCAACTATATATTGTATTGCAAAGCCTATATCGGCGTGTTTCATGCATTTATAAGTAATAAAGTATACATAAAATTATAGTTCTATCAATTTTTCATCTACACATCTAAATTTTGTCACGAACGGACATCGGGAGTTTGAGTTATGTCTAATTTAAAAACAGTGTGCGAATCAGGACAGATTCTGTCCAGATCCGTCACTTAATATTGTGACGCAGTTTTCTTTATCATAGATGGGTTTTCAGTAAAACTATAAAACTAATAAAATCTATATAATTCGATGTAGATATCAAAAACACCTGAGTTTTCTCAATTTGGATACCGGTATACCAAGTTATGTGTTCTATAAGTTGACCGATAACTGCAGTTTTTTGTTTTACGATCAGTGAATAAAAACGATATAATTCCTAAAACGTTATGCGGTTCGATCTAAAAATTTTACAGCGTGTACAAAATAATATATTCTATCATGTGTAAATTTCATGAAATTTTCATAATTAAAAATTAATTTATAAAAATTATTTTAAAACTAAAGGTATTGATATGTCATATGTGAGAATGAGAAAACCATGGTATTTATTCGTAACTTCATTTTTTTTTTTACAAAATATAAATAAAGTAATTTAAAATATACCGAAAAATGATATATCCTAATTGTTCTCCGCAATTTTAATATATGAATTTCTAATAGCGACAAAACTGATACAATACTTATTTTTCTAAGAACTTATATGTGAATGTATATCATGCCATATCATTTTCCTCTAGATTTATTCCGTTATTAATTATGTTAAATCTAAATGCAAGACATGAAGGAAAGTTATAATTCAATTAAACGACAACGTAACTTGAATAAGAGGCAATCATTAATCTAATCGAAATTATATAAGTATATATGTGTGTTTTGATGTGTTTCCAATATTTATATATGTAACAATACTTTTATCCATTTAAGTACTATGATATGATACGAGAGGCGGTTCATGGTAATATGACAAGAGAAAGATAAAAAGAAAGAGATGGAGGTAGAGAAAGATAGAAGAGACTTACATACACAAGCCGGTATTGTCACCGGACTTGTCTATCCGCCGATAACCTCGCGTTACTAGCAAGACCTTCTTGAAAATTTCTTCATGTTCTTCTTCTTGGACTCTAGGTGAAGAGGAAGAAGTGAGAGATAAAAAAATTTGAGGAAGGAAAAGATAGAGGAGTACAAATAAAGATGGTGTAATGGTGAATTATGTATAATAATATATGCATTTAACATGAGAATTAAAAGAGAAATGAAAGGCCCCCATTCATTTTGGAAATGTAAGGTCTCATTTGTAGGTTATGAGAAGAATAAAAAATGATAAAAAATAATTGCAAGAATGAAGATTTGAACATGTGACTTATGGAATAACAATGTAAGGACTTAACCAATGAGCTATAAGGTTGTTCATGCACATATTTAATTAGAATTAAATATATGTTGTTGCTTAGAAAGAAAGTAGGCTTTTCAGATGGGCTGTAGAGAATAAGAATAATGGATTTGGGTTAAATATTTATGAAAGGAAAAATAAGAATGAGAAGTTAAAAACTTAAATATAAGAAAAAGGAATTGTACCCAGAAAAAATACATAATAGATTGAGGAATAATAAATTTAAGAGAAAAAAAGGAAAATACAAACTACAAATAAATACGGTATATTATTGAAGAGGGATAATACAAATGTATAAAGATTTTGGGGTCATTACAGCAGGAGACCGATACAGAGTTCCTGCGAAGGGTGCTTCAAAGAAAGGACAAGGAAGCTGCTGAGCAGACTTGCTAACATAAAGGAGATGGCTCTCTTATTCCAGGATATGGTTGGAATGATGATCTAGCCAGTACCCCCAGCCGAGGATCCGCCGAAAATCATCAAGGATGACAGAAGGGAAACATCAAACCCTCTTCCGGCTTTATCGGAAGCCAGGGAGGAAACAATCTCCAAGGCTGCTCTTGATGATTATATCGCTCAACAAATACGAGCTCATCAAGATAATGAAACCGTAGGCCAAATCGTCAGAATTGGGCGGCCGTATCCAGGCTGGTACGACCAAATTAAATACCCACCGGGATATACGATCCCCAAGTTCCATATGTACAAGGAGACAGGCAACCCACATCAGCACGTCGCGCGGTTCCAAACTCTGTGTGACAACACTGTAGGCGACGACAAACTATTGCTTTGCCAGTTCGTTGGCAACCTGTCAGAGACGGCCTTTGAATGGTATTCAGAGCTCCCAAATGACTCCGTGAGAACATTCATAGAGATGGAACTGTTGTTCACACAGTGGTTCGCCAGTGCAAGCGAGCGCATCCCGATCACGTCATTAATCAATGCCAGGGTAAAGATAGGAGAAACCTGGGTCCAATATGCGATCCGGTGGTGGAACCTATGGTCAAAGTGCAAACAACGTATCGAAGAATCCCCCGGCGTGGGCATGTTCATCGGGACCCTTGATCCTTAAACGACTGTGTCCCAGTTCATGACGTTCTTCAAACCAACAACCTTCCAAGCTCTAATCGATAAACTGACCCAAATAGACCAGATGGGTCACGGGCCTCCTCCTCAAGTAAGGACCCTCAAAATGCCAAGGGTAAAGGGAAAGCGGCCTTCGTTGCCAATGCTCAACAACAACCGAGTGGCCCAAAACCGGCTGCTCGCCAAAATAACGTACGTCCACGCCTATCCCTGGAAGAAAGGCTAGGACACGCTTACTCATTTCCCCGTGATAAGACGAGAAGACTAATTGAGTTGGCAATGCGTAACAAACTCATCACATTTCCAGACCCACGGTGTCCACCATAACTTGGCGATGTCAACAACCCCAACTACTGCTCCTATCACAGAATGGTGAGCCACCCAATTGAGGATTGCTACGTCTTTAAGAACTGGGTTGAGGACCGGTATCAACAGGGGAAGATCGCTTTGTCTGAGAACTGGAGGGTGAACCTACCACAGAAGCACACTCCCAAAAAGGTTGATGCGCCGGGGGCATCATGCTCGCTCATAGAAGAAACTCCATGGGAAGTTGTTCTTTCAGCTAAAACCAAAAGAATGCTGAAAGATCTACAGGTATGTTGATTGTTGTGGAAAAGTGTGTTTGTAGAATAACCGCAATCAATAACGGTGTCGCGTGTAGCTAGACCGAGATGAGTACGGGTCGTCTTCAGGGAAACGTTGAATCTTTTACTCTTACTTTAGATGTGTTGAAAAAAAGAGGAGGGATAAAGAATATTGTAGAATGGTTTCTAGATCTACGTTAAGCACTAATGCAAAATATAGATCTAGATTATTTATGGATGTAGTTAATATAAGAAGGGGCTTGTAGGGTTCGTTAGGATTTAGTAGTTATGGATGATTAATTAAAAGTTACCATTTTTATCCTTTAATAGATTTAAAACTAGAACAACAGTGATGCACGTAGATTAGGGTTTCTGGAGGGAAAAGGAATCTCACGCTTAACCCTTATCTCGACATGGAACTCCGTTCATATCTAGCCTTTACCAAAACAATCATTAATCTCATCTCTATCGCGGTCGAGACTAACAATGGATTGGTAGCGCGCCCGATTAGGATGTTAATGATTGTTTTGATAAAGTTTATAAACTTTATAGGACGTAAAAAGAGTTTAGATATTTTCATCATCCATTAACCTACCCTAATCCTACGAACCCTAACAAGCGGAGAATTACTCGCGCATGTTGGGAGAAAAAGAGATGGAGAGAAAATGCATAATTAAACTACGAAGAAATATAATAAGAAAAAGAAAGCTACCTTTATTAATCAACAATATTCATTACACTTTGATTCCTTAGAAAATGATTACAAATACTAGTTGCTTCTCTATCTCTTCTAAGGAGGTAGATGAACCGTTGATGATCAGCCTGGATGCGTGAGCCGTCTTGGACTTCGTGATCGCGTCGGCTTGATGATTTTTCCAAAAGGCTCTCGGTCCATATTTATAGTCCCAAAGCCAGAACGCTTGCTTCCAAATTTGGAAGAAAACAGTAAAGATTCACCCAGAAAAATCACGGCTCCTAACTCCTCTGTCTTGCGGCGGATCCGCGGCCAACAGGAGGGTTTGGCCACGGATCCGCGGTCCTATGATCTGGTCCGTTGATCATTTCTTTGTAGCTTCTTCTGTGTGACATGTGGCGATCTCTGGAACCTTTGGAACTTGAAAATCTTTTAGTAGTTGCTGCCAGACTTGATTTCTAAGTTTTGCTTTCTTAATTAGGCAGGTTTGCTTTAACAACTTGATTTTCCTTGATTTTAGTCCTGAAAATTCTGCACAACAACTCAAATGATATTTAGTAGAGTTTGTTTTCTTAAGATTTGGTCAATGATATTTTTTTGCATATATTTTCCTACCAAATGCTAATTATAATATATAAATACATGAAAATAGTCTTTTTACAGATAAACCCTCATATGTATCATATATTATAATAAACACCTTTTTTAATATAGAAATAGTAGCAAAAATGTAATAAAAAATGTGCAGTTTTATCAACTGAACACATGTCCGGCAGTCAGGTGGAAAAGCCCACTTGAACTCGAAATCATCGAAAGGATGCTGAAACCGCGTACCATACCGGAGATTATTGATAAAGGGCAAAATCCCCAAATCAAGTCTTCAAAGAAAAAGAAAAAGACCAAGAAGCCTGTGCAGCCTGCCGGGTATGACGACAAGCGCACAGACTTGCAAAAGTATATTGACGCGCTGGAGGAGTACAACCATAAGGCATGGAAACCGGTCACGCTCGAAAAGTTCCTCAAGCATATTCTTGAGAACGAAGATGGTGACAACGATGAGGAAAATGACTCATTCGAAGAAACCGAAGACCATGTAGCAAGTTGCCACATGGTCTCCCATTCGTTGTTAAATGATGAAGAAACTTCCTCGGCGTCAGAAAACAACGCAGAGGAACTGGGGGCAGTATCCAAGCTAAAATCCCCGGAACTGCCAGAAGACCCGATCGATAGGCTGTTAAACGAAGCCTTTCGAAAAAGCAAAGCTGACCGAGAAAGCAAAACAGCGATATACGAAAGGCTAAGCATCAGCGTCAGGATGAAGAAGCTGCGGCAAGATGGAGTCGTAAAGTACTCCAACCAAACCAAGGCTTACCTGCGATAAATAAGAGCAGGATCAAGACAGAGAAGCGGTTCGCCAAAGCTCTGTCAATGGGAATGAAGCCGCCACCTCTGGTAGGAAACACTCCCGGGGTCATATTTCTCGACAGAGAGGATTCATATCCAAACTACTGCCTATATCATCGGAGGGTTGCACACCCCACCGAAGAATGCAGTACCTTCAAGAAGTGGTGGCAACGATATGTTGCTCATCAAAAACATTTCAAGAGAATGAAGCGCGAAGCTCGTCGACGGCAAAAGAATGCAACAGATGCACGTGAAAAAATGACTGGCAACTGTCGCATGGTTGGTACCAGTTCAGAAGGGGGAAAACCCTAAGTTCTTACTTTCGGGAGAGATTCTAAGGACGAAATACCCCTCAGCCCTCTCTTCAAAAACTCCACCTCCAAAAAAGAAGTGGAGGAGAAGAACTACGAGAATATTCAGCTGCGTAACCGCACGCTACCTGAAAACAACCTCAGATCTACAAACAAAGGTTCGAGCAAAAAATACAAAGGGAAAGAAAAAATCCCTGAGGAAATTGCCCTCGACGATGGAGTTGTCAAAAAACTCGCAGTAAGTAACCCGCCTAAAAAAATAAGGTGGATTACAATGCCCTAGCACATCTGAGGAAAATACCCTCACAACTGAGCATATTGGATGCTCTCCTCCTGTCCAAAGAGGCCCAAGATTCTCTGGTCAAGGCATTACAAGAGCCTGATCAGTTACAAACTTTCCTCACAGAAGAGAAGATGAAGGATGAGCTGGCGGAGGTCCATATGGCTGACAGTATATTCAGCGATGAAGATCTCCTCCTCAGTACGTGCGAACATAACCGCCCGTTATACGTCACTGGGTACTGCAACGACATCAAGATAGGGAAAATCTATGTCGATAATGGATCCTCCGTCAACCTTCTCAACATGAGAATGCTGAAGGAGATTTGCATGAACGTTCAGCATCTGGCCTGAAACAAAATTACCATCTCCGGATTCAACTCACAGTCGTCGCGGACGCTTGGGTCCGTAATACTGACGCTGCGCTTTGGGTTGCTCGTTACTAACATCAAATTTCACGTCATTAACGCCAAGACTTGCTATAACGCTTTGCTCGGCAGGCCCTGGTTGCATGAGTACAACGTCATCCATTCTACACAATATCAGTGTATGAACTATTTCAAGGATGGCTTGGAATGCACCGTCACAGGGGAGCTAAATCCGTTCTCCATAAATGTGGTCTGGAAATATGAAGACGCAAAGTACTTCCTACCAGACTTCGAAAATACAGAAAGGTGTCATAAGCTAGAGGATAAATAGAAGTTCATCGTCATTATCCCGATCTCTGGCAGCGATTCCGAGGAAGATGAAGAAATAGTCTACTCGGGACATCCCCAGAAAGAAAACAATGGGCCAGGACCATCTATTCCTATTCTGGTCTTTGGCAGCGACTTTGAGGATGAGACCAACGCAGTATTCTCCATCCTCCCGTCAGTGCAAACCTTTGCCAGAACAAATCAGAGTCTACAAATTACAATGGTTCCGCCTCGGCATTATAAGGAACTTGATGCGCTCGATACATACAGCGTCCAAGAACTACAGACTTTCTACGTCATTCCCAGACGGAGAGGTGAAAAGGTGATCCTTTTCTACCAATCTACAGAGACCAGAGTAGAGAAAGAAGTCTGGCACAGTGCCAATTTTGCACTCGATAGGCTTCAACCAATCCGTCTGCCAAGATACTACGCGGAGGGATTGAAAAGTTTTTTAAAGTGCCAAGGTGTACCTCTCGAACAAACTGTTCGGCAAGCCCAATTCTACAAAAAGATTTGGGATATCCCCAGAACCTAGCGAAACATGCCCAACGGGAAGATAGATACAACCGGTCTCAAATACATTCGGTCCAAGAAACGGGAGCGGTTCCATAGCTGCCGCATCATAAACAGCTTCAGCGAAAAGGAAAATACTCTTCCAAATGGTCGTGACGTTGAAATAGATCGAAATCCTGCTCTAAGAATGTTAAGTCCGTCGCTCGAAAAACAAATAGACAAGCTAATAAAAAAAGCTTATCAAAAGAGCCGAGAAAATCACAGCCGCGAAATGGTCATTTATGAAAAGGCCAGGACGCGGCGCCTCAATCAGCAATCGGCGAAAAAGGAAGACTATAATGTTCTTCATCCCTGACCCGCTGTATGTCCTCGCGAAAGGGGAAAATACTGAAATAAAGGAAAAAAACAGGACAAAGAGCGCAAACAACATTCACAAACAATAAGGCGGATCTAAGAAGCTGTGCTATCAAGAAAAACTCGGTTGGAACCTGTCCTTTATAAAGAAGATGGGTCGGGAATACTCTTTCCTCTAAGACAAGACGAGGAAAATATTCAACCTTGTCATGAAGTATCAAATGATGACACTCCTGGAGTCTCGACACCCCGAACAAATAAACGAGGCCCGTCATCTGAAATATTGCTCCTACTACCGAGCAATAGGTCATCCTCTTGAAGACTGCTTCACCTTCAAAGACTGGGTAGAAAACCCGTATCAACAAGGCAGGTTCGCTTTATCCAACAACTGGAAGGTAACCCCGCTGCAAAAGCATGAGCCAAAGAGAACCTATACCATGAGGATAGGACCTGCTCAACACAAAAAATGGAAGCGAACTCGTACTTGCCACATGATAACACTCTCAAGGGAGGGAGGGTACGAGACTATGGATGACCTCTACATGTGCTTTGCAAATGAAGACGAGGACGAGATAATCTCCGAGTTTCCACCGGCACCAAAAGAGCTGGAAGATGGGGATACATACTACGGCGGACAACCTAAGAAAAATTGACTTAGGAACAGAAAATGATCTGAGGCCGACATTTGTCAGTGAGCTACTATCTGAAAATAGGTAGACGCGTTAAAAAACGTGCTCATGCAATATAAATACCGCTTCGCATGGAACTATTCCGAGATGCCAGGTCTAGATCCAAGGGTGGCAGTATATAAACTGGCCATATCGCCGGACATAAAGACAGTCAAACAGGCGCCAAGAAGAATGCGGCTCGAACTTGAGATGAGTATAAATGCTGAGGTCAAGAAACTAATCAACACCGGCTTCATCCAAGAAGTTCAATATCCTGACTAAATCGCCAACATCGTTCCCGTGATGAAGAAAAATAGGATGGTATGCATCTGTGTGGACTTTCGGAACCTCAACAAAGCTTGCCCGAAGGATGACTTCCCAGTACCTGTTATCGAGCTGATGATCAATAACACGACTTCCCATGAGGTCTTCTCCTTCATGGATGGATCTTCAGGATACAATCAAATAAAAATGTATCCTGAAGATCAAAAGCAAACTACCTTCCGGACTCCACTGGGCATATTTTGCTATAAGGTGATGTCTTTCGGTCTGAAGAACGCTGGCACTACCTACCTAGGGCCATGACAAAGATCTTCGATAATCTCATCCATGAGATCGTCGAATGCTACATCGACGACTTTGTGGTTAAAAGCAGATCTTATGAGGAATATTGGGAACATCTAAAAATAGTGTCCTGACGTCTTCGGAAGTATAATCTGAAAATGAATTCTCTAAAATCCGCGTTTGGGGTCTCCTTAGAAAAATTCTTAGGATTCATCATACGGCACCAGGGTATCGAAATCGATCCCTCAAAGATCAAGGTGATTATAGAAATGCCCACGCCAAGAACTATCAAACAATTGCAATCTCTTCAAGGAAAGCTCGCATATATCCGGCGGTTCATAACCAACCTCTCCGGAAAAATGCCGTCCCTACGGTCATTTAATGAAGAAAGGAACCCCATTCATCTGGGATCAAAAGTGCCAAAATGCACTAAACGAAATCAAGAAACACCTGCAAAATCTGTCGGTATTGGCCACTCTGGTTAAGGGAAAACCCCTTATCCTATATACAACAGCCCTTTTCTTTAGGCGCGCTATGGGCACAAGAGAACGATCAGGGAAAGAAGAGAGTTCTGTACTATTTGAGTCGAGTTCTCCTGGGGGCAGAAAACAACTACACCCCCATTGAAAAGTATTGACTGGCACTGATTTTCGCGATAACGAAGCTCAGACATTACACCTTAGCACATGAGGTCCATCTCATATCAAAGGTAGATCCTCTCAAATATCTGATGTCAAGGGCCATACTAACATGAAGGCTTACCAAATGAGCTCTCCTCCTGATGGAGTTCTCGATAACGTATCGACCCCTCAAAGTAGTGAAAGGCCAGGCCATTGCCGACTTTCTCACAGAGCATCGATACTATCCGACTCCCCCCTAAATTTTGAGTTGCCGGATGAACATGCGTTCAACATAATCGAAGGAGAGAAGGAAGAAAATGATTCCAAATGGGAACTCTACTTCGATGGAGTATCTTCCATGAAGCGGTGAAAGCAAAACACCCCCATAATCAAACCCGGGGTGGGTCTTATCTTCGTGACTCCGCAAAGAGGGATATTGCGTTGCGCCATCTTCTTAACGGAGCCAAGGACTAATAATGAAGTTGAATATGAAGTTTTGATAGCGGGCTGATTAGTATAAAATATTGCACATTTGAATGAACATTTTCCCTATTATTGTTAAGTACTAAAATGTGTTTATTGTAATTATAGAACATATGAGGGTTTATGTGTAAAAAGTTATTATCATATATTTCTACATTATAATTAACATAATGAGGGAAAATACATGCATATAATATTTATGAAATATTGTAATTAAAATATGCATATCATATCAAATATTTCTAATCAATATTCTTAACATATAATATCATATAAAATGGTTAGGATAATATCTCAAAAATACAATACTACTAATATATTGATTTGAGATATTGTGCAGGTTAGCTCAGGTCTGGAATCCAAGAGATCCGGGATAAATCAAGATGTCGGAATCAAATCTGCTAGAATATTGAATCAAATCGTAAGATCTAGCAACGGCAGAGACTCAGAGCATTATTTTCATAATCTAGACATCGAGAGGATCTCCAAAAATCAAGATAAAATAGCACAAAAAATCCCAGAGACTGAAGCCATCAATACGCGGCAGAACCGTGGCCAAATAGGCCAATATGCGGTGGAACCACGGCGGTTTTAGGGCCTCATGATGTGATATTTTGGTAATTTTATTGTAACAACATATATTCACTCATGGTATCTAGGGTTTCTAGTTTCTGTGACTATATATAGGACCGAGAGCTTCACATCTAAAATAATCACCGAAGAGATCAAGAGATCTAAACCGATCCACGCATCCGAGTGATCATCAGCTAGTCATCTACTTCCAATAAGATAGAGATCTAGATTAACTAGGGTTCTTATACTCTACTTTCAAAAAGTTGTATGCAATAGTTGATTAATAAAGGTAGTTTTTTTATCATTCTTTTTGCAATTTCCGCACTTACTTTCTGCACTTACTTTCTGCATCTTAATCATGTTTTCACTCTTCTTCATCTTTTCTTCTACTTTAAACATGAGCGAGTAATTCCTAACTTGCTAGGGTTCGTAGGATAGGGTAAATCAATAGATGATAAAATCTTTTAACTTTTTTTATACATTTTAAAGTTTATAAACTTTAGCAAAATAAATGTTAGCATCCTTATCGGGCGCGCTACCAATTTATCGCTAGTCATGACCACGATTTGAGATTGGTTTAACACTTGTTTTGTTAATGGGTAGACATGAATAGAGATCAAAGCAAGGATAAGGGTTAGTAATGGGGAAACCCTAGTTTCTTCCAAAAGAGAACCTTAATCTACATTCATCACTATCGATCTAGTTTTAAACTATTAAAATATAAAATGAGTCATTTTTAATTTTTCATCTATTACTACTAAGTCTTATGAACTCTACGAGCCTTTCCTTTATAAAATTCTATATCCGTAATGACAAAACAACTATTCCATCTTCAATCAACTCGTCTAAAGCAAGAAAAGAGTTCATATTTCTCTGCGGACGACCCGTACTTATCGCGGCTAGCTATTAGCGACACCATCTTGATTACAGTTACTCTACATAAAACACTTTTTCAGCACGATCAATCAAATGGAGCCGTTGCCGGGAAAACAGCTGTAACTTTTTTCTTATTATTCGGGTTGATTTCTTATAAAATCCAGCAAACATATTATAAACGAGAACCAAAAACGCATCTTGTGTATTTAACGATTATTGTGCGAGTTTTGTAAGGGAATCTGGAGTAACTGGAGTAAGGAAACAGAGATTCAGAGACTTGCATCGTAGCCCAGAGGAGCAGAGGGGAGTACGGAAGAAATTTTAGCGAACAAACCTTCTACCCTGCGGCGGAACTGCGGTGGGAACAAGCATTTTGTGGAGGAACCGAGGCGGCTTAGTGGATTTGGACCCCCAAAATCTTCAGGTAATTTCCTAATATCTTCTTCTCTCCTTTAAAATCCAATAATCTGATCTTTGCCTGGAGGATTCTTTGCAAATATCGCCGCACAAAAATCTTTTTTCGTGTTTTAATATCGGTTTGTTTGTGCATATCTTAACCGGACATTAAGGGGCAATAACCCAAATCCAGATTAGGTGGGAATTTCATCACCCTTTCTATGCCCCACAAATCACAAAACGAGCATACTTTCACCCTACATTAATTAAAAAAATATCTAGACCAAGCCTCTAAGAACCGTCGTGCTCAATTAGGACAGAGGAAGGACGTGGGTAATCTATCACTTGTCCGCATTTCTCTTTTGGTGTCTAGGCAAGTGTAACTATGGATAGTGGTTATTTAATTAGGCCCGCTATTTCGGTGAATCATATAGCGGATACCTTCCACTTACCTGGCACTTACCTGGCCACAAGAGTGATAAAGAGGTGGTAGAGGATTGATCCTGCGACTTGTCCTTCAGAAGTCTAGGAGCGGTCTAGTCACTTGACCTAGGTGACCCTAGTTCTAGAGATTGATTGTGCATTTTTGTGATTTGTTGAGTCAGGCCTCACGTCCGACACTTTTTCAAAACAAACCTTATTAAAATAATTCTCACATATCACATGCTGCCGCGTGCACTAAACCCGCTTAGTGCATGATCGGCTGGACACGGAATTCTAGTGCCCTTCTTGTCAGCATTTTTTTCTATCAACTCCGAAATCGGTACTTCTTCATCTTCTGTTTCACCTCCACCCACCACATCTCCCGAAATGTACGGATCTCTATCGTGATTTCACGATACCAACCTGCCACCAACCGTAGGTGCGCAGAATCCACCGCACATCTCTCTCCAAGAAAAATGCTACCCTTTACGCGGACCCCTTCCTACTTTTCTTTGCCAATAGGGGTAATTTTGAAATTAAACCCTACTTCCATCAACCTGTTGCCCAAATTCCATGGGCTTGAATCTGAAGATGCATACGTTTTTATAACCAAATTCAAAAACATATGTGCAATGATGAGCACAACCCAACTTTCAGAGGTTGCTATGCGATTACGTCTTCTCCCTTTTACTTTGTGCGATCTAGCAGAAAAATGGCTTTATGTGCCGCACATTCTATTGCCAAATGGGACGAATTCGTTATAGCATTTCTTAAGAAGTTTTATCCTAATCACAAGACCGTCCGTGTTCGAAGCGAGATTAACCAGTTTACCCAACTTCCCAATGAACCATTCTGGAAATGCTTTGAACGGTTTAAAGTTCTTCTTGTACAATGACCCCATCACGGAATTGATAGATGGCAACTTTGCCAAATTATATATAAGGGTGTTAATCATGCCACAAAAAAAATGCTTGAAACCATTTGTCAATGCCTTTTCATATCAAAAGATAATGGCGAAGCTTGGCAATTTCTGGAAGATCTTGCCGAACAAACCTCACAATGGGAGAGCACTAGACCAACATCATCTTCATCTAGGGCAGGTATCCATCAGCTCATCGTTTCCATCGCAGTGAAAGCCGAAATGGCAACGATGTAAAAGAAACTCGAAGCTATCGAAAACAAAGTCTCGCCAACCTCCCTAAACCAAGTTACGCTCCCCAAAACCGTGTGTGGTTGCTGTTTTAACCCATCATATTTAACGAAAGAATGTCCTTTGAATCCTCCGTCTCAAGGTCATGAACAAACCAATGCTGCTTTTCAGCAACAACCTAGAAATGACCCTTAATCATCCACTTATAATCAGGGATGAAGGAATCATCCTAATTTCTCTTGGAACCAAAACCAGTCTCAAAATCAAAATCGGTTCCCAAGTCAAAATAATTATCAAAGGCTTCCTCCACAGCACCAGCAGCCACCACAACAAAATTAGCACCCCTTTCAACCGCAATCTTTTCAAAACCCGGCCAACAACTTTGATCCTTATAATAATATTTCAACGGCCGGTACTGATAAAAGCTCTGCACTCGAACGTAACTTAGAAACGTTCATTAAACAATCTACACAAACGACGGCTAATTTAACGTCTTCTATCCAAATGTTAGTGCAACATACTGCTTCCCACAGTGAAAGCATAAAATTGATAGAAGCGTAACTTGCATAGTTAAATGTTGCGATGAGTGACATAGAGAAAGGGAAACTTCCATCTCAACCTCTACCAAACCCCGGCCACTCACAAAACGTGAATATCATACATCAAAATCATAATGTGAGTGTCGTAACAATATTGAGATCGGGAAGAGTGCTGAATAATAATGTTGGTAAACAAGTTGAAGTCGATGATATTGATGAAACCCCGGCTACTACTTCTACTCCTACTTTGTCTATTCCAACATCTTCTTCTTAGCCTATTCTTCATTTTCCAGTAGGCTCGAACCCTCAGCCCACTTCCTTGAAAGAATTACCAGCTACAACCATCCCAAATCCAATTTTGGGATTCATTCCATCCCACAAACTTCTCCTCAAAAGTTGGATCTAACCCGTATTGATAAAGCACTTTTTCCACACAGGTTGAGGGCCAACAGACCAAGTCCTAAAATGGAGAAACTTGTGAACATTTTTAAGCAAGTTAAAATAAATATTCCTCTCTTAGATGCTATCAAAAAAGTTCCTTCTTATGTGAAAATTTTAAAGGACTTGTGCACTAGGAAGAGAAAAACTCAAGTACCTAAAAAGAATTTCTTAGCGAGTAATATGAGCAATTCTCTTACCTAATTGGTACCCACGAAACGTAAGGACCCCAGTTGTCCTACTATATCTATAACTATTAGGCGTAAAAAAATCAATCGTGCTCTACTCGATTTAGGTGCTAGTGTTAACTTGCTTCCGCATTCTGTTTATGAGCAATTAGGGATAGGAGAGTTGAAACCTACACATTACACTCTCCAGATGGCCGATCGATCAATCACCCAATCTCGGGGTGAGTTAGAGGACGTATTAATCAAAGTCGGAGAATTTAAATTCCCTATGGACTTTATAGTTATAGATACACAGCCTGTAGCAAACCCACAGAACCAAATTCCGGTGATTCTCGGTCGACTATTTCTAGCAACTTCCAATGCTGTAATCAATTGTCGTAACGGTTTTATGAACCTGTCCTTTGAGAAAATGACAATTGAGCTTAACATCTACAAGTTAAGAAGTCAACCCTCTGAACCCTATGCTGATGTATGTTCTGTCGAAATGATAACTTCCGACATTTGAAAATTTGAGGAGCTTCACGATTCTGATCTCGACGCCACTAGTGCGTTATTGTTTGATACTACTATCTATTATACAAGTGAAGACCATTCTGTCGACAAGTCCACATCTAAGTCCAAACCTTTTGACTTGTCGAATGATTTAGTCGAGAAATCCGAGTTTCATAACTTTCTTTCTGATGAGATTATCATTCTGAATCTCGATGAAAGTTTTGAAAATATTTTTGCCAAACAACTAGCATTCCTAGAAGACATGGGAGTTGTGATGAATCAACACCAAACCAAAGAAGTTGAACTGTCACCCCTTCTTCTTAAGAATGTGAGTAGCACACCATCACTATTTCGTCTCTACCAACCGAGACGAAAAGCCGATCGATTAGGCCTCTTATCTCCCCACTTCTTCATATTTATGATCTTCTACCAACCATATTGTTATATCGATAAAATATTTGAATGGTTGGTATGACTTTTGGTCTTTGTAAAGGTTTGCATAGACCAATAACTCCCTCCCCCCTCTTATAATTTTAAATGCTTAATACTGTTTTACTCAAGTTTGGGGCGAGAGAAAAATATTTTGGCTCTTAAAAGAAAAACAAAATTTTTAAAACTGTGAGCCAAAAATAAGTTTGGGGGAGAATTTCACTGTCATTAATTCTTATCCCCGCTACTAACTTTTCCTCCCAAGTCTATAGTTTTAAGCTTAACAGATGACATCAGTGAGGACACGGCTGCAAATAGGTTTGGAGGAGGTTTGTGCTTATTCACGCATCATTTTTTACAGTATACTAAATAAAAGCACAAAAAAAATTGTTGATAATGAAAGTTAAAAAGTGAAAAACACATATGATAGGAAGGAAAAGTTTAAGAAAAGTAAGAAAATTATATGTTTTATAACGAAGCTAGTAATAGGTAGTCATAAGCCGTTGTCCCAAGGGTTAGTAAGATGAAGGAAATCACTAATCTGAGGATAGAAATAAGTCTGAAAAATAGTCTCTATTCTTGAGTCCAAACTTCTGAACATTAATACCCTACTATACGCACATGCACACATCTTGAAACTTGGTATAATAGAGAATACCTTGAAATGCTCTTATCTAAAAGCCTTAGTATGAAGGAAAAAAATGTATAAATCAACGGAATATTAAAAAATGGTGAAGAAAAATGAACACTGGTTTTGTAATTACTTAAAGCAACATAAAAAAAATATAGCGAGGCTGCTTTATCACCTAGTGCCTTAGAACAACTGGTTTGGGAGCCGCTGCTAAGTCTTAGGTGTTGCAAAACTAGGATATTGCTAATTACGCCTTAACAAGTGAGCATATTTGGTAATCGGTTGGTTAGTACCTCAAAAAGTATTAATGGTCGCATGAAGAATGTGAGCAATTCCATCTGAAATATTCACCGACTAAAAAGTACTAAGGAAGATGAACAAGAGTATGATAACTTGAATTGAATTCTCTAAGTATCGGGATGTCTTTTACACACATGTAGAGGTATATGATCTATGTTTGGAAGTGTTAGTTATATGTATGCCCTAGAGTCTATTATTTTACATGATTGTATATTATAGTGGATGCTTGGACATATATAGAGAGGACTTTCTTACTCGACATGATAGTGTTCTATCTGGTTGCTCTTTATCTTAACGTGTACATTTGTATCATTATACTATCTCTCTGTTACATATTGATAAAGACCTTAGGATGTGTACTTGACTACCAGGACTATGATGCAGATCATACTAGTGGGGCCAAGGTAGTCCACAAGTTCGTCTTTTAATTGTTCCTATTCGAGGGAGTATCGAAACGGGGCATCGATATTCCAGAGTGGACTAGTGTGTACGTTTCTTGACCCTATATGGGGCGATGGATGATCTCACATCCATTGGTATTTGACATCAAAGATTGTACACAGGTGATCATTGGAGAATGGATACACCATACAGGACTCGCCGAGAACTTCTAGATGGTATTATACCTAACGTCAGATGGCAGTTCTCTGGTGACACTGGTACAGGTTAGTCTGTAGACCTAAGATCGTCATAGAGTCTTGTGTGGCTCCCACTATGCTTTGATTTCCTCCTTACCACGGCTCAAAGGAGTCGTGCAAACAGGTGGATTTTGGGTACAGTCCCGAGTCGCATGGAGGCAATGAGCTATAGGAGGGGTTTCGTCTCTCCCGATATTGGGAGTTGATGTTGCGCTATACTCGATTGGCTATAACAGGAAGTCCATGGCTAGGGCTGATGATGAGATTTACCGGTAAGTGTTATCAGTAGTTTCTCGACCCATTATGAGCCTCACATTGGCATGACTTATCAAGTTATTGGAGTCTGACGTTTACCACCCCCAGACTCGATATGCGACATATCAGACGAAAAGACCAGACTGTACTGTAGTGTTACTTATAGGCTGTGCGGGAGTTTGGACAAGCTTGCTTTTTGATCTTCTGATCGCTCAATACCTGGGTAGCCGTTACGTCCAGCTAGTACCGCTAATGGCTTGTAGGTGACTGATATGATATGATCTACTGCTGGCGTATTGACGGGTCTTTAGAGTTCTACACAGAGCTTTCCTAGCTCACACGAAATGAAGTAGGGCACATATGTGATATGTGAGGGACCGAGATTAATACGTGTATGTGATACAGTATTCTAATCTCGCGATATAGGTTATATGTGATATAACCAGATTATTGAATCAAGTGTTGATTCAATAATTTGTTATATGTATATTTGATATATATAAATGATATTAGTCGGTTATATGTGATATAGCCGGATTATTAAATCAAGTGTTGATTTAATAATTTAATATATAATTATATATTTGATATATTAATATATATTAGCTCACTTAAGAATTTATTTTCTACAAATACATATAAATATATATGAGATATATATTAATGTATTTACTATTGTGTCATGCTAGATGATACAATGGACATGGGTGTATGAGACTCACACCAAACTAAAGATAATTTGGGTGATTAATTATTAAGAGAAAAATCAAAATTAGGTGGAAATTAGCATGGCTAAAGAATCTTGTGGAAGCATGTAAAAACCTTAACTTAGTCCACTAATTTTGTTTTACTCTAGATATTTAATAATCCAACCATTATCTTTAGCCATGGTTAAGTCTCTACAAATATTATTTGAGATATTTTCTCACCCATGATTCATCACTTGATTATCTTCTTCATCTCATTTTTCTTCTCTAGCTTTTGATAAGGTGAAGAAAGAAAGAGAGAGAAATAATTCTAAAGTGAGCAAAATACCTACTTCATCAATCTATACCAAACTAGCCATTTAGTATAGGTTGTTTACTTCACTAATTCTCCAATTAGTGAAGAGGTAGCTTGAGTTAGAGATTCCTCAAGGTAGATCATCTTCGGCCTCGAAAATCCTTAAGCAAGCTTGTTCCTTTCGCCTAGTGAAGCCTAAGAAGAGTTCGGGGGACTACTACTTGGAGCTAAGCGGTTACTACTTGGAGCTTTAGAAGTGAAGGACCGGTCTACAAAGGTTGTATTCCTAATTCTCTTAGTGTAAAGTTTGTTTACATGTAATAAAACCCTAATTCTCTAGTTCGATTCTAGGTTAGCATGCTTTAGCATACTTGATTTTTTAAAATTGTATACTCGATGCATGTTTAAACCTAGTAGTGGTGCTAAGGCATACTTTCAGGAAGAAAGATAGGGAGGAAGACTAAAAGCGATGTTTTATTGAGGGATGATGTGATTTCTATCTTTTCATGACTATTAAAATAGGGCTCATGGCTACTCAAAAGCTAGTGTAGTTTGAAACTCTTATTTTCAACTTCTTTCTTTTATATGTTCTTTATCTTTGTATGTAACTGATTGTTCGCATTTTGTATGCGTGCTTAAATTTTTAATTACCACAATCAAGACGGTGTCGCTTGGTAGCTAGCCGGTTGAGTACGGGTCGATCCACGGGGAGATGGAATCTTTTTCTTTATGTTTTAACGAGTTAAATCCAAAATATTTTGAGTTTTGTTTTAAGATCTACGAATGATATAAAAGATGATAAAGGACTTGCTAGGGTTAGGATTAGGTTAGTTCGAGTTAGGAATATCTCACCTCTTTCCATGTCCTTTTTTTTAATATCGGTGTTAAGGTAATCGGCAATAATGGGGATTAGCACGACTAGGAAGGAACTTACAAGTATAAGCTAGGCTTTCCATGCTTAGTTTCTTCCTTTTGGTCCTTATCCGTCTGTTCTTATCTCTTAGCCCTAACCTCCGGTTAATTCAACCACAACCGGTCTAGTTAAGGAATCACCGCTATCATGTAGGATAGGGTGTCGTAGTAAGCGGATTGTGGTTCAATTAGAGAGAGTACGAATTAAGGTATTGGGCAAACAAAGGAGTGAGAGAGATTTTCTTCTCTCAAACCTTCATTCTCCTGCCCTAACAAGTGAGAAATTACCCACCTATTAAAAAGATAAAAATAAAACAAAAGGGAAGGTAGAAAGAATTTAAGTTAAGAAGAATTTTACAACTAGCTATTCGAGACCTCACCTAGGCAAGGATCTTACTCCAGCATCATCGTTGTTAAAAATAAAAAAAAATAAAAAAAGGAGATAACAAAAGAAAAACATTAATTTAATCCTACGACTAAGTTAACAAATGAAAATTGCAGATAATAAAAATGCGATAAACAAATGCGAGAAAAATAAAAAGAACTTACTTTTATTGATAAGCTCTCAAAAACTCGCTACAATTTTTCATAGAGAATTTTAAATTCTAAACCTAAAAATAAAAAGAGGCATACCTAAGAAAGGCACCCTAAAAGAGGCACATAATTTTGGCTTTGAGCTTTTCTATTTATAGATAGAAAAACCCTAGGTTTACATTCTGATCCATACACGAAATTACAAAACTACCCAAAAAGAGCCAAGTCAAAGCACCGACACTGCCACCGACATGCGCATAACGAGGCCGCGGTTCCGCGGCAGAAGTGCCTTATTGGCCGCGGTTCCGCGACCAATTGGTGGAATCGCGTGGCCATCTTTTCAGGGCTTCTCCATGTTGCTTATATCTTCTGTTTTATTCACTTGGTTTCTCAGAATCTCTTCAATTTCTTTCCAGATTTCCAACCGTGCAGAATGATGTGGACTTTTGCCTTGAGCTCCGCGTTGAAGTCTTGGATCTTGTGCTGCCCTTGTGCTTTGTGTATTGAAGTGCCTAATGATTTTCCATTTTTCCCTTGAACTGGTAGGTGGCATCATACGGATGGTTAGCGGAGATCGGTATTCATCTGTTGTTGGTCGTAGTCCCGCATTTGTTGTGACTTTTCATGAATTTCACTGTAAAGAGCTGAGAACCTGCAACTATTTAGCAGACATGGATCAAAAGTACCTACTTATATGCAATGTGATTAAGAATGGGCGATATAAAAATGCAAAAATCTGATATGAACAAATGCCCCTAAATTTATCTTTTGCTCGTCCCGAGCAAACCCAACTTTATTCCCAAAAAGTCCTAACCTCACTTTCGCAGGGAACGCGATTGCACTGAGCTCATGCAACAAGCCGTTAAACCTCTAGGTGTCCCTAGTAGGAGGAGTGTTGTCTCCTGAGGGTTTTTAGCGGATACTACCCACAAAATCCGATCAATTTGGCCGTTGACTTTAATTCTTCAATTCAGTATTCAAGCAAGAAATTCTATTATCTTCAACTTAGAAATCATCAACCCGTATTTTTCACACTTCCTTTTCATTTATCTTAAGATCATATATGTTTGGCCAATTTATAAAGTTTTTAGCATCTCCTAAGTTTTCCTCCTAAAGCGCAATCTTAACTCAGGAATTTTTATCATCTCTACTGAAAATATAAGCCCTATCTTTTATTCCTATCTCTCCTCCAAACTCCAATCATATACCCCTACGTGTGTGTAATTATCATCCCTACACTTGGAAATTCAATTCAAGCTATCATACTCTTGTCCATCTTCCAAAATAATTTTTAGTTGGTGAATTCTAGATAAAATTGCTCACACATTCTTCATGCGATCGTTAATATTTCTTGAAATGTGCTTGCGCATTTAGGCGTAATTCCTTGTCTTGCAACACCTAAGGCTTAGCAGTGACACCCAAACCAGTTGGTCTAAGGCACTAGGTGATAAAGCACCCTCGCTATATTTTTTATGTATGCTGCCTTAAGCAATTACAAAACCAGTGTTCATTTTTTTTTTACCTCTTTATTCACCACTTATACTTTTATTTTATTTTCTTTCATACTAAGGATTTTAGACAAGAGCATTTCAAGGTATCCTCTACTATCCAAATTTTCCATATGTGTGTAAGTGCGTAAAGTAGGGTATATATTTTCAGAATTTGGACTTAAGTTTCAGAATTATTTTTTCAGACTTGTACTTCAAATAAAGTTTTCAATACTCTTCTCTTATTTCGACTTAGCCCAAGAACTGAACTCAAATTTTGCTTATTTCTAAATAAACTACAAGAACGTATATTTTCTACAGTTAAACTTTAAGAAAGGTTATTTTTAGGGTTTTTTAATTTACTAAGCTTAGGATCTAGTTTTTCCTAACTAGTCAACCGTCTTGTTGAACTTGAGTTAAATATGGCAAAAATTGAAACTTTCAATTTTTATAATTTTTTTAAAAAAATTAAAATTTTTTTTATATTTTTTTTAATTTTTATTAAAAAAAATTATAAAGATGCAATGCGGAATTAAATATGCAAAGGAAAAAAATTATATGTACAAAAAATTAAAAATATGCAGATGCAATATAAAGATAACTATTTACAATACCCTTACCCCCAAACTTATTAATAGCAGTGTCCTCACTGCTCCCTGCGGCGTCTACTAGACGCGGCTTCACTAGCCTCACCTCTATCTATCCCTCGTCCCCTCGATCGTGATCGTGAACGTTCCTCTCTTGCTAGGAGGGTGGACATTCCTTGTTCTAGGCTCGTTATTCGCTGATCAAAGTTAGTCAGCATCCCTATTACTCTTTCTACCCCTCTATGGGTTCGTCGAATTAAGCGTGCTTGCACGGCGGGGGTAAGCTTTTCATCGCTCGCTGTGGAGCTCGAGCTAGGGGTTTTGGCCATCACGTCCTCGGCCGGCTCGGTGCGCGACCATAAATCATGTAAACGTGTGTAGGACATGGAGACACCCTCAAGAAGATATCTAATGGGAATCCCACTGTTTCCCCCAATCAGAGCAAAGCTCTGTTTGAATTTCAAAAATTCAAAAATTGAAGCAACGCTTCAGATTCCTTACGCAACGCGCCACGTGTCAAAAGCTGACACGCCAGCGCTGCGTCCAAGGCAGCGCACCCAATCAGAGTAAGGCTATATTTAAAATAAAAATAAAGGAAGTAACGCTTCAGGCAACTTGCGCTCTGCGTTGCGCGACACGTGTCAGCGCAGGTGCACTGCGCGACACGTGTCAGCGCAGTTGCGCTGCGCTCTGTGCTGCGTGACACGTGTCAAGCGCAAGAGTGTCAGCGCAGTTGCGCTGCGCTCTGTGCTGCGCGACACGTGTCAAGCGCAAGAGCGCTGGTGCAGTTGCGCTGCGCTCTGCGCTGCGCGACACGTGTCAAGCGCAAGTCCGCTTGCGCCAGCTGTGCCAGCATTTAAACAGAAAAATTTTGGAAAGATCTTTCTAATTTTATTAAAACAATAAGATTCTCTTCTGTAAAACAGGAGCCCTTGGATCAAAGATCCAACGGTGGGGAAAAATCCCTAAATCACTCAGAGAAAGATCTCTTTAACTGATTTAACAAATCAATTGGTACTATATAAAGGCCCCTAAACTCCAAGTCTAAAACAGAGAGAGAACTCAGAGAAATCTTCTGAAAACTGTGAGAAAGAACTCAGAAAAAAAGAAAGGTAAAAACCTTTAAATAAAAGAAGAATTTTCTTCTAAAAAGATCAATGATCTAAGAACAAGATCAAGATCTTGAAAAAAAAAGAATATATAATAATAATAAAAAAAGAAGTAATTTACTTCTTCATTAGATCTTTCTGATCTGCATAAAGGCATTGCCTTTTGATGAACCATTGGTTCTGGAATCTTTAGATTCTTTTCTTTGATCCAAAATTGGATCAAGATGCGCTCTGCGCTTTTAAGTAGTGCCCTGCACTTGTAAAATCTGCACTGTTGCGCTTCTTAGATTGGCGCAAGCCACCAGGGAGCGCCACGTGTCAACCCCAGAGCAAACTGCACTGTGCGCTTCTAAAAACATAGCACTGCTCTTTTAAATTGGCGCAAGTCACCAGAACGCGCCACATATCAGCAGCGCACTAGCGCAGCGCAATGGCGCAGCGTACTGCGCTTGCGCTCACCAGAGCGTGATACGTGTCACCATCACATGAGTTTGTGCCTTGCGCTCCTCAATTGGCGCAAAGCGCCTGACAAGCCACGTGGGGCGTTGTCAGGGCATTTAATGCAATGTATTATCAAGGACATAGCCCAATAAAGAAAGGTCTATCAGACCAAATAAAAGTGCTGTGCACTATTAAAAGGGGCAGAGCCCAATTAAAAGAAAAAAAAGTCTAAACAGACCAAGACAAATGCTTTGCATTATAAAAAAGGGGACAGAGCCCAATTAAAAGGGCCTAATAGGCCAGAAAAAATGCACTGCATTATTAAACAAAGGGCAGAGCCCAATCAAAGGCCTAACAGGCCAAATGCAAATAAACGTTGAACATTTTCAACTGGACTTAGCCCAATTCTGGACGTAAGTCCTCAAATTAAATTTACTGAGCACAAATGCTCTCTTAAATCAATTTACACCCGGTTCAAGGGTACATATCTGAACTCCTCTGATATTTATTGTTGTAATCCTTCAACGTCGTCAGAGAGGTGACGGGTCCCGACAACCACACACAATACGGACTGCGGGGTCCTTAAACTCGTGGACCGGAACGTACTTAACTAATATTCGTCCCCAGAATGGGAATGTTGGACCACCATGTCTCTAAACTGGTAATACGGACTGTGGGGTCCTTAAACTGATGGACCAATGCGTCCTTAAACCAATATTCGTCCCCAAAATGGGAATGTTGGACCACCATGTCCCTAAACTGGTAATACGGACCGTGGGGTCCTTAAACTCATGGACGAATGCGTCCTTAAACCAATATTCGTCCCCAAAATGGGAATGTTGGACCACCATATCCCTAAACTGGTAATACGGACTGTGGGGTCCTTAAACTCATGGACTAATACGTCCTTAAACCAATATTCGTCCCCAAAATGGGAATGTTGGACCACCATGTCCATAAACTGGTAATACGGACCGTGGGGTCCTTAAACTCATGGACTAATACATCCTTAAACTAATATTCGTCCCCAAAATGGGAATGTTGGACCACCATGTCCCTAAACTGGTAATGGACCACTACGTCCCTAAACTGGAACAATAGAGCTCAAATGCTCTTTTCTCGGATCTAAATAATCCTGTTAAGTTGATCTTAGTCTGGAAATTCGACTAACGTATCTAAGTTGATCTTAGCCTCAAATATGGCTAACGTATCCTTAAACCAAAACCCCAAACCCAAATCTAAGAAAATACGGATTTGGACTAATCCACGTCCTACGGGCGACAACATAAATTAGTCTTCGTATACGATCCACGGGCAACCACAAACAAAACAAACACCCACAACATGAAGTGACCAGCTGGAGAAGGAGAAAGTTGTTACCGCAATGTGGTAGCGTAATTAACTGCAGGGGCTTGCGCCTGCAGGGAAGAGCGTCCCCACAATCAAAAACCCTTCGGACGAGGGGGAATCTGACGAAGTCTGCAACATCGGCCGCATCCGTCTAAACCTCCGATACACGGTGCCATAAATCAACTTGGCATCTTCGGAGAGGTGGACGGATAAAACCAAATAGCATCTGCCCCGAATCACAGGCCTAGAAGTCCCAGTCTACGAGCCGTCTTTCGGAGGGGAACAGATTCTGGCACGCCCGGTGGGACCTTTTCCTCTTTCCACTCCACACTTCGTGCGTCGTATTCGCGAACGAATCGCGGTTTGTTAATGGTTGCCCTCGGGTTTCGAGTTAGTAAGATTTGGTCTCTTGCTTGGCGTAGAAATCAAACAGTAATGATGTTCAACGGCTCAAACTGCTCCAACTGCAAGTGCAACCGACGCTCCGCCTCACCCGGAGGTGTGGCCTATGGACCGCAGGCTGCTTCCCTGTTCACTATGCCTGTGGAACAAGTGACTCAGGCTACCAGCGGTCTGTTCTTTAGGACCATGCTCCCGCTAGTGAGCATTAACATCCCAGTGCCCGTACCGGAAGCTTCAAAGAAGTCGGTCTTCGATCGACTTGCTACTCCTACGGCCCCTCTCAATGGTTCGTCCAATTCTTCAATCTTCACCAGGCTGAGCTCGAGCTCCAAAGGGCCTACCAAGAAGCCCATAATACCTGAAGTGGCCATCCCAGAAAAGATAGCTGCTCCTGAAGTCGTCAAGGCGGCTTCTCCTCCCAGAGGGTCGGTCTTTACGAGACTGACTGCTTCCAGTCCCGCTCCCGCTCAGAAATCTGTCTTCGACCAACTGGACACGGCTCCTCAACGGACATCAGTCTTCAAAAGGCTGACACCGGCAGCAGCCCCTTCCCAGAACAGGGGACAAGACACAGCCGTCGCTGAACCAATCCCAACAACCCGTCATGCCCGACGTCGCCACTGGCGCCAGATAAGGAAGACTGGGGGTAACTCCCCCTCTGGGCTAACGCCACCAGCTCCAACGGTGAAAGTTAATGCTGCTGTTCCAACTGGGAACAGCTTTGAGCTGCTGAACAGGGTACGCAGAAATTCGCTAACTGCGGTACTCAAAAGATCTCCTCCACCGGTAGAGACCGTCGTAGAAGCAAAATCAGAAAAGCCGGAGCAGTCTCCTCAAAGGTTGTCTTCCAGGATCTACAAGACTTGGCAACGAGTCCGAGAATCGGTTATTGATCCGAATTTCTCTCACCAGCATAAGAAGTCAAAAGTTCGGCAGGAAGAAAATCCCCCTGTCAAGCAACGAAAGACGACGACTACCTGGGTGCCCAAAGCAACGACCCCCTCAACTTCGATAGCCCACAAGAGAAGAAGGTCAGAGAAAATCCCCACGCCTGCGGCGAACGTCAAAGGCAGTGAACCCAAACGCCCTAAGGCCGGGGGCATTGTGGTACACACCGTATACATGGCGTCCGGGAAGGAGGACAGCCGTATATCCACAGGTCATGGACCGCTTACGCGATCGGTGACTAAAGCTCAAGAGCAGCAGCAGAAGCTTCAAGAAATGATGACTGCGATGGCTGCGCTCACTGGGCCAAAAGAAAGCACAGAAGCATCCTCGGATCAGCGACAGGAGCAAGAAACCGACGCCGAATTCCACCGCAGGGTACTTGAAAAAGAGGACAAAGAGGCTGCAGAACAAGCAGCCAATATAAAACAAATGGCCCTGCTGTTCCAGGACATGGTGGGTATGATAATCCAGCAGGATCCTCCTGCTGAAGATCCTCCGATCGTCCTTGAAGATGACAGAGGAGAAACGTCAAATCCTCCACCGATCCTATCAACAGCCAAGGAGGAGACAATTTCCAGAGCTACCCTGGATGATTACATAGCTCAGCAGATACGAGTTTACCAGGCGAACGAAGCGGCTGGACAAGTTGTTAAAACGGGGCGACCATATCCGAGCTGGTATGATCAGATCAAATACCCGCCGGGCTACACGATCCTAAAATTCCATGTCTATAAGGGAACTGGCAATCCCCATCAACATGTTGCCCAGTTCAGGGGTCTTTGTGGCTGTTCCCCTCCAAAAGACGGCGACGACGACTGAAGACGTCTCAGCCTGAGATTCGGGGCAGATGCTATATGGTTTTATCCATCTACCTCTCCGAAGATGCCAAGTTGATTTATGGCACCGTGTATCGGAGGTTTAGACGGATACGGCCGATGTAGCAGACTTCGTCAGATTCTCCCTCGCTAGAGGGGTTTTTGATTGTGGGGACGCTCTTCCCTGCAGGCGCAAGCCCCTGCAGTTAATTACGCTACCGCGTCGCGGTAGCCACTTTCTCCTTCTCCGGAATTTCACTTCGTATCGTGTGTATTTGTTTTGTTTGTGGTTGCCCGTGGATTGTATACGGAGACTAAGTTATGCCGTCGCCCGTAGAACGTGGATTAGTCCAAATCCGTATTTACTTAGATTTGGATTTGGTGTTTTAGTTTAAGGATACGTTAGTCGTGTTGAGGCTAAGATCAACTTAAACGTTCGTGAAGGATACGTTAGTCCTGTTTAAGACTAAGATCTACTTAACGTGATGATCCATTTAATATATGGCTGTCGGGACTCGTCACCTCTCTGACGTCGTTGAAAGATTACAATGATAGGTGTCAGAGGAGTTCAGAG
Organism: Agapanthus africanus; assembly: GCA_030015575.1. Classification (NCBI taxonomy): domain Eukaryota; kingdom Viridiplantae; phylum Streptophyta; class Magnoliopsida; order Asparagales; family Amaryllidaceae; genus Agapanthus; species Agapanthus africanus. Next base: position 176,670,206 of record CM057338.1, on the reverse strand, counting down.
ATGTACCCTTGAACCGAAATTGATTAGGGAATATTAAGTCTGTTGAAATGCTTAAGGATACGTTAGCCTTGTTTGGGGCTAAGATCTACTTAAGCGGGATCGTTTAGATCCGACAGAAGAGCGTTTGGAGGCTCTATTATTCTAGTTTAGGGACGTGGTGGTCCATCGCTAGTTTAAGGACGTGGTGATCCAATATTAGTTTAAGGACGTCTCGGTCCAACATTAGTTTAAGGACGTTTCGGTCCAACATTAGTTTAAGGACCCCGCAGTCCGTATTGATGTGTGGTCGTCGGGACCCGTTACCTCTCTGACGTCGTTGAAGGATTACAACGATAGGTGTCAGAGGAGCTCGGAGATGTACCCTTGAACCGGTTGTAAATTGATTTAGGAGAGCGGCTGTACTCGGTCAATTTAGTTTGAGGACTTACGGCCATAATTGGGCTAAGTCCATTTGAAAAATATTCAACGCCTTTATTTATTTTCGGCCTACTAGGCCTGCCCACATTTAAATAATGTATTGCATTACTTTTTATTTTTGTTTGGGCTCTGCCCATAAAGGATGCAGAGCACTGATTTGTATTTTACTTGGGCTCTGCCCATTTATAAATGATGCAGAGCATCAATTTGTTTTGGGCTTTGCTCATTTATTGCTTTGTAATTTAATTAGGCCTACTAGGTCTTTTTGATTTGGGCATGGCCCCTTAGCAAAAGAAATGCATTGCATTTGTCAGACGCTTTGCGCCAATCACTGAGCGCAAGCGCTTATGGTGTTGACACGTGTCACGCAAGCGCAGTGCGCTGCGCCAATGCGCTGCGCTTGGGCTGCAGACACGTGGCGCGCTCTGGTGAGTTGCGCCAATTCTAGAGAGCAAGACTCTATTTGAAAAGCGCATAGCGCATATGGTTCAGACGTTGACACGTGGCGCTCTCTGGTGGCTTGCGCCAATTCAGGAGCGCAACAGCGCAGTTTGCAAGTGTAAGGCACTATAATTTGAGAATCTTTTTTAGAACCAATGGTTCATAAAAAAGTGCAAAGCGCTGTTTGTTTTCTTGATCCAATTTAGATCAAAGAAAACAAGTTTTTCTTGTTTCTCTTATTTCAAAGAACCAATGGTTCATAAAAAGTGCAAAGCACTGTTTATTATGTGAAGATCATTGATCTTGTTCTTAGATCAATGATCTATTAGAAGAAATTTCTTTTATCTTATGAAGGTTTTTATCTTTTTCTTGAAATTTTTTTTTCAGAGTTTTCTCTGTTTGAAGTTCTTGATTTCTCACAAATGTTGATGCCTTTGAATTGAGGTCTAGGGTCCTTTTTATAGTGCCCATAAATTAGTTAAATTTGTTAAAGAGATATTTCTCTGAGTGATTTGGGGATTTTTCCCCACCGTTGGATCTTTGATCTAAGCGCTTCTGTTTTACAGAAGAAAATCTTCTTATTTTAACAAGAACGGAAAGATCGTACTAGAATTTTAATTCTGTTTGGCGCAAATGCCCCAGCGCATGACACGTGTCAAGCAGCGCACAGCGCAGCGCAACTGCGCTGACACGTGTCGCGCAGCGCACAGCGCAGCGCAACTGCGCTAGCGCATCTGCGCTGACACGTGTCGCGCAGCGCAGTGCTTGCGCAACTGAAGCGTTGCTTCCTTTTGTTTTTTAATAGAGCTTTGCTCTGATTGGGCGCGCCTTCTTGGGCGCTGCGCTGACGTGTCAGCGCCTGACACGTGGCGCGTTGCACTCAGCTCAAGGAATTTGAAGCGTTACTTCATTTATTTTAACTTTAATTTTCACTTTAATTTTCATGACAGAGCTTTGCTCTGATTGGAGGAAAACAGAAGCATTGCTTCTTTTCCCACCTTGGAATTTGAACAGAGCTTTGCTCTGATTGGGGTAAACAAATGCCCCTTCCCCACCGTTGCGCTTACGTGGCCCTAAACGTGAGCGCAGCGGTGGCCGAATTCCAACCGTCGCGGCAACTTTTGGAAGTTGAAAGGGCATTTGATGCATATAAATAGGACCTTTGGTCCTTTAGATGATTTTCATCTTCACAATTTTACTTTCAGAACTCAGAGCTCTGCTCTCTTGTTTAAACACTTTTAAAAGTTCAAACTTTAGAGAATTTTAGGTAAAAATATTAATTTTGATTAAATTAAATCAATTTTAAGAGCCTTGCTCTCAATAGATCCCTGATCTAAAGAAGACCCATTTAGGGTTTCACTTAGCAGAGCTTTGCTCTAAAGGGGTCTAAAGAGAACTAAAGGGAACCCTATTAGGGTTCCATTAATAGAGCTATGCTATCTAAAAGATTTTCCTTGGATTTTCCTAATTAATGGAGCTTTGCTCCTTCCAAATCATATAGAAGAACTCTTAAGAGTTCTTCATGGCATTTAATACTATTATTATTATTATATCATTTTTTCCCAGAGCAAGGCTCTCAATGTTCTTAGGGGATTTTCCTTAAATTCTCCTCATAACTGATTTTTGACAGGTGTCACTCCTGTCTATAGAGAATTGCTCTAGAGGAGTTTTAACTCCCTATACCTTTTCCTCATTGCTAATCTTCCAATGTTGCTTCCTTCAGGCATTATGGCGGTGCATCTATACAGTTTGCACGAGTTCATTACTTACGAGGATATCCGTGCACAGGGCCGTCAACAAAACCAAGAGTTTACAGACGCCCAATGTGCAGAGGTCATGGGTCGTCTGAACGCACGCACCGGCTGGCTGCTCCCTCGTCGTTCTGCTCTCTTGAAAGTGGTGCTAGGAGCAATCTGGAGAGCACTCCCGGGGTTTCACGAGGCCTTACCGCTCAATGCACTGGACGATGCCGAAGACAAGGTGCATTCAGTGTACCTGTCGGGGCTGATCTCGAAGAAGCGGCGAGATAGCCTTATCGACATCCTGCATCAAATTTTCCAGCAGACGACGATAATCGCTGCTTATCGAAGACTGGGGGGCCTTGCCGAAGATCTTGACACACAGGAGCGCGAGAGGCTGCGCACGAGAATCATTAGAAAGGCCAGGAGAACTCTGGATGGCCTTACTTTTGAATTCCTCAATCCGTGCCCTGGATCTGAGGTTATTCCATTGTAGTAATTTGAATAATGTTTTTGTTTATGATTGTAAGAATCCTTTGTAATGGAAAATTTCCCCTTTCAGCTTGTCTTATTTCTCGCTCTGAGTCTTTTGCACATGCATGAATGAGTGTGTCTCGAATGCTTAATCCAATGCCAATCAGATGTTCTCTTTGTCGCTTTCTCCCTTTCTCTTATTATCGGCATGTTGACTTGATAATCATGATTGGCAGTTAACTTAGTTTTTCCAAAAGATAGCGATGGCTTAGGTCGCAGGTTCAGATCTGCTGCCTAAGACTTTTCAACTCTATGAGCCGTGAGGGTCTCATAGAGACTTTTCTCCCTACGGATCGAGAGGATCTCGCAGGTGGGTTTTCTCCTTAGGAATCGTGAGGATTCCTAAGTGTATTTTCTCTTATAAGTCGTAAGGATCTTATAAAAGAATTTTCCCTCTTACGAGTCGAGAGGACTTGTAAGCGGTTGTTTCCCTCCTTGTCGAAATTCGACGTTGGAGAGTGAGACCCATGGATAATATGCAAGAGACCGTTTTGGGCTGACTTGCAGGGTCCCAGTGCTTAGGAAACAGGCTTCTTTTATGCCTACTGCCTAAGGCTTTATCTCACGAGTCGAGCCGCCTCAAGGATTTCTCGCAAAGACATCAATTTCTTCACAAGTCGAGACGAATCAAGCGTTTATCGCAAGAATATCCTAACGTCGCATTTAACCTCTGCTCTTTATGACAGAAGTCCGTTAGGGTCTATGGTACTTAGGGTTTTGGCCATCGTACCATCGCATAAGCTAATATATTCCTCGATAGGCAATTGTGCTGTTCGAGTAGCCCTGCGACTGCCGTGTCTCTGATCCCTTCGGGGGCTGGACAAGACGTCTTCAAGGAATCTTCCTAGGCAGTTTGACCATCGAAAGAGCAAGCGTTAGGAATTTGCCATGCCGCTTTTTACTTGAGGTTAGGCTCATTTTGGCAAGCCCCGATGAGTCATAACCACTCCGCGCTGGTGTGGGATGATCTCCGATAGTCTTTCAGGTTTTATGTGAGTTGCCGTCAAGACCCTGAAGCTAGGAGTTTGGCCTTTGCTTCGTTTTGCTGCCATCGCGTCTGCTGTATCAAGACGAATGTCGCGGTTGTATCTAGGTTGCCGGTGAACCATTGAGGTTTGGAACTAGGGATTTTGCCGTGGCTCCGTTTGTTTGATTGTGGCGTCTGATCCTGGCTGGAGGAAGAACGCTGGGTTGACATCTCGTCTGCTGTATCGAAACGAAATGCTGAGGTGGAGCTGGGATTTTGCCGTGGCTCCATTTGTTTTGATTGTTGCGCCTCATCCTTGCTGGAAGAAGAACGCTGGGGTGACATCTTGTCTACTGTATCGAGACGAATGTTGGGGTGGAGCTGGGATTTTGCCGTGGCACCGTTTGTTTTGATTTTTGCGTCTGATCCTTGCTGGAAGAAGAACGCTGGGGTGACATCTTGTCTACTGTATCGAGACGAACGTCGGGATGGAACTGGGATTTTGCCGTGGCTCCGTTTGCTTTGATTGTTGCGTCTGATCCTTACTGGAAGAAGAACGCTGGGGTGACATCTTATCTACTGTATCGAGACGAACATCGGGGTGGAGCTGAGATTTTGCCGTGGCTCCTTTTGTTTTGATTGTTGCGTCTGATCCTTGCTGGAAGAAGAACGCTGGGGTGACATCTTGTCTACTGTATCGAGACGAACGTCGGGGTGGAGCTGGAATTTTGCCGTCGCTTCGCTTTCTAATGGAGCCTATTGGGAAGGTATGGTTCCCTCTTTGATTGCGCCCTTGGATTGCATACAGGGATCAATGTGATCTCATCTGTAGGTCATAAGTTTCATTCATCATTTTTTTTCCCGCGATGCTCTATCATTTTAGCTTTATATCGCGAAGGTCGCGATTGCCCAGTCATTTCGGCTATTTTTCGCGGTGCCCAATCATTTCGGCTGTTTATTTTATTTTTACTCGCTGCTTTCTATTGCGGGCTGCCCAATCATTTCGGCTATTTTGTATGCATGTATTTTTTTTTTATCGCGAGTGTAGAACTTGGATTCTAATGCCAATCTTAGCATCAGCATTGCTACAACTGGAATATTGCCAGGAGCGAATCATCATTTTCCATGAAGGGGATTGGAATTTGATACCGGTTTAGGCATCAGCATCGCTACAACTGGGATATTGCCAGGAGCGAATCATCATTTGCCTCTGTCGATGTCAAACAAAGGTGGATTAGTGAACAGGGTTAAGGTCCTATCGACTAAGGCTTTTGACTTCATGAGCCATAAGGGTCTCACAAAGGTATTTCTCCCTATACGTCGTGAGGATCTTGTAGGTGTATTTTCTCCTTAGGAATCGTGAGGATTCCTAAGTGTATGTTCCTCTGTAAGTCGTAAGGATCCTACAAGAGGGTTTTCTCCTTGTAAATCGAGAGGACCTACAAGGGTTGCTCATCATACGTACATACCCCCAGTCACGGATGGGACTTGGTTAGGGAAATGTTTATTCACGCCCATGGATTGTATACAAGGGCCAGTATTGGACCACTTGTAGGGCAGTATCGGAGGTTGTGGGGCTGCTTAAGAACAGGTTTAGGTCTCTGTAACTTAAGACTTTCAAATCTTATGAGCCGTGAGGGTCCTATAAGAAAGTTCTCCTTACGAGTCGTGAGGATCTCGCAAGTGTATTTTCTCCTTAGGAATCGTGGGGATCTCTAAGTGTGTTGCTCCCTTGTGAGTCGTAAGGATCTCACGTGGGTGGTTTCTCCTTACAAGGTTGAGAGGACCCTATAAGTGTCTTTTAACGAGGTTGCGCCTTTTCGGGTTTTCACAAACACTCGCCGGTAGTCCTGCTGTTTTTACTCATGGAGTCCTTTCGAGTTTTCATCCGTGCCCGCTTTGCTTATGGACATACCGTTTTTTTTGTTTTTGTTTTTGTTTTTTTTTAACGAGGTCGCGCCCTTCCGGGTTTTCACGAACACTCACCGGTAGCCCTGCTGTTTTTTACTCACGGAGCCCTTTCGGGTTTTCATCCGTGCCCATTTTGCTTATGGACATACCGTTTTTTTTTTTGGTCAGCCTACGGATGCTGCGGTATTAGTTTAAGGACGTTTCGGTCCATTGTTAGTTTAAGGACGTTTCGTTCCGTCATTAGTTTAAGCACGTTTCGGTCCGTTATCTAGTTTTAGGACGTAGTGGTCCATTATCCAGTTTTAGAACGTATTGGTCCATCATCCAGTTTTAGGACGTAGTGGTCCATCATCCAGTTTTAGGACGTAGTGGTCCATTAGGCCATTTTCATGAATGAGCATGATGCCCCCGGCATATCCATCTTTTTCGGAGCATGTGGTTGTGGCGGGCTCACCTTCCAGTTTTCGGACAGCGCGAGTTTGCCCTGTTGGTACTGGCCTTCAATCCAATTTTTGAAAACGTAGCAATCCTCGATCAGATGACCTACCGTTTGGTGGTAAGGGCAATAATTGAGAGCGTTAACATCTCCTGGTCGTAACAGACGTTTTGGACTCGGCAGATTGATGAGTCTGTCACGTACCGCCAGCTCGAATAGTCCCCTTGTTTTATCTTGCGGAAACGAGTAAGGACGTTTCAACTTTTGCTGGAGGGGTTGCCGCTTGTTGTTTCGGCAAACGACCGGTCTTGGGCCACTCGATTGTTGTTGAGTATTGGCGATGAGGGTCATTTTCCCCTTCCCTTTATCCTTTCTGCTCGATCCTTTGTTTACGGGGCCGAGATTTTTTTCGAATAGCGTGCGATTGCACGGCTGAACATTCTCGCAGCTCCTCAATTCCTTCAATTTTGAAATAGACTCCTCGAGGTAGGGGTTGGGAGTAGCTTCTTCGTCAGAGTCGCTTCCAAAGGTGATAATTTGTGATCCTTTGGAGTCGGCAATATGACCGTCGGCGGCGGCTCTTTTGCGCTCATCTATCGCATTTTTTCGACGTCTACGAGCTTCACATTTTGTCCTGTCAAAGTGTTGCTTTTGAGCGACATACCCTTGCCACCAACAGTTAAAGGATTCGCAGTTTTCGGTAGGATGTATGTTCTTCTGATGATATAAACAGAAGTTAGGGTGCATCTCTACCTCAGCGAGAGTATTTTCTTCGAAGGGCGGTAGCTTCATTCCTACTGATAGAGCTTTGGCGAACCTTTTCCTCGTCTTAAATTTGTTTTTATCCGCATTGGATGATTTTTGATTTGACGGGAATGCCTTGGCTTTTTCCAGTATGGCCATCTCACGCTCTTGATTAGCTTTTGCTTTCAGACGAATTTCATTTAGGAAGACATCGATCAACTCGTCTGATGGCTGTAGAATCTCTGGCTCAGGGTTCGCCATTGGTTTCTCAGCGCAAGGAGCCTCCTCATCCTCCGTCAGTGAATAAGAAATCACATAACAAGTCGCTACGTAGTCTTTGGATTCATATGATGAATTTTCTCCATCGTTTTCGTCCTTGACAAAAGAACAAGTTGCCCCCGGCGTGTCTGTCTTCTTTGGAGAGTGCGGCTGTGTTGGGTTCACCTTCCAGCTTTCAGACAGCGCAAACTTGCCTCGTCGGTACTGATCCTCGACCCATCCCTTAAAAACGAAACAATCCTCGATCGGGTGACTTGCCGTTTGGTGATAAAGGCAATAATTGGGATTATTAAGATCGCCTGGCTGCGACAGACGCTTTGGACTCGGCAGATTGATGAGTCTGTTGCGCACTGCCATCTCGAATAGTCTTCTTGTTTTATTTTGAGGAAACGAGTAAGGACGTCCTAGCCTCTCTTCGAGGGATGGGCGTGGACGCACGTTGTTTTGGCGAACGACCGGTTTTGAGTTGTTCGGCTGTTGTTGAGCATTGGCGACGACGATCGCTTTTCCCTTTCCTTTCACATTTCGAGAATCGGGTTTTGGAGGAGACGGTCCATGGCCCATCTGGTCCATTTGGGCTAATTTGTCGATCAAGGCCTGGAAGGTGGTCGGCCTGAAGAACATCATGAATTGCGAGATGGTCGCCTACGGATCGAGAGTGCCCACGAACATGCCTACCGCAGGTGCCTCTTCTATGCGTTGTTCGCATTTTGACCATAGGTTCCGCCATCGCGTTGCGTATTGTACCCACGTTTTGCCTGGCCTTACCCTGGCGTTAATCAGTGCCATCATCGGGGTGCGTTCACTGGCACTTGCAAAACGCTGGATAAACGACAGCTCCATCTCCACGAAGGTCTTGATAGAGTCGTTCGGGAGCTCAGAGTACCACTCGAACGCTGTATCTGATAAGCTTCCAACGAACTGGCGAAGCAACAGTTTATCATCGCCGCCAGTGTTGCCGCAGAGTGCCCTGAACTGGGCAACATGCTGGTGGGGATTGCCCGTCCCCTTATAGACATGGAACTTGGGAATGGTATAGCCCGGCGGGTACTTGATCTGGTCGTACCAGCTCGGATACGGTCACCCCGTTTTTACGAGCTGACCGGTTGCTTCAGTTGCCTGATGAACCCGGATCTGTTGAGCTATGTATTCGTCTAGGTCAGCTTTGGAGATTGCCTCCTCCTTGGCTGTTGACAGTGCCGGTGAAGGATTCGACGTTTCTCCCCTATCATATTCAAGGATGATCGGGGGATATTCGGCCGGAGGATCCTGCTGGATCATCATCCCTACCATGTCTTGGAACGGGAGGCCCATACGCTTTATGTTGGCTGCTTGTTCCGCAGCCTCTTTATCCTTCTTCTCCAATATTCGTCGAAGGAATTCGGCGTCAGTTTCTTGCTCCTGGCGTTCATCCGAGGACGTTTCAGGGCTTTCTTTTGGCCCAGTAAGTGCGGCCATTGCGTTCATCATCTCCTGGAGCTTTTGCTGTTGCTCCTGAGCCTTGGTCATTGACCGTGTAAGCGGTCTATGACCCGTGGATGCACGGCTGTCCTCCTTTCCTGACGCCGTGTATACTGTATGAACTGTTATACCCCCGGACTTAGGGCGTTTAGGTTCACAATCTTTGGCATTTGCCGCGGGCATGGGGGTTTTCTCCGGCCTTCTTCTTTTGTGGGCCGTTGAAGTTGAAGGGGCCGTTGCAGTGGGCACCCTAGTGATTGTCGTCCTTTGCCGTTTAAGAGGACGATCCTTTTCTTCTTGCACTTTCGCCTTTTTCTGTTGACGAGAGTGACCTGGGTCAATCACGGAGTCTTGAACCCTCCGCCAAACCTTGTATATTTTTTAGGACAGCCGTTGAGGGGGTTGTTCTTGCCATGTTTCCGGAACTCTCTCCGCGGGCGGAGGAGATTTTTTCAATGTAGCGGTTGGAGAGTTATTACGTACCCTCCTCAGCAGTTCAAACCTGTTCCCAGATGGAACAGCAGCGTTGACTTCCACCTCTGGAGCCGGTGGAGTTAGCCCTGAGGGGGAGTTGCCCCCTGCCTTCCTCACTCGTCGCTAATGGCGACGTCGAGCATGACGAGCCGTTGGGACTGGCTCAGAGATAGAGACAGTCTCTTTTTTCCCCCTGTCTGAATGAGGCGCCGCTGGTGTTAACCTCTCAAAGACTGAGGTTGTCCTTTGAGGGATGATATTCAACCTGTCGAAGACAGATCCTCAAGCAAGGGCAAGAGCAGGAATAGTCAATCTTGAAAAGACTGACTCTTTGACAGGGAAAGCCGCCTTGACGACTTCTGGAGCAGCGGCTATTGCCTTCCTTGGGACAGCCACCTTGGGATACACAGGCTTCTTGGTGGGGCCCTCAGAGTTTTGATCCAGCCTAGCAAAGACAGAGGCTGTTAGCTTAGTAATGGACGACTCGTTGACAGGGGCCGGCGTAGCAGTGAGCCGGTCGAAGACCGACTTCTTGTTCGCTTCTGGTGCAGGTATTGGCATAGAGAAGCTTGAAGGCGGGATCATGGCCCCGAAAAACAGGCCGGTGGTGGCCTGGGCTACCTGTTCTACTGGCAAAGCGAGGAAGGAAGTCGCTTGGGGCCCATATGCTACATCTCTAGGTGAGGTGGAGCGTCCGTTGCAGTGGCACTTCGAGCAGTTGGTGCAGTTAAAGGCCATTGATGCTTGATTTCTGTGCCAGGAAAAAGACCAAATCTTAGTAACTTGAAATCCAAAGGCAACCATTAACAAACCGCGACTCGTTCGCGAAGACGACACACGAAGTGTGGAGTGGAAAGAGGAAAAGGTCCCACCGGGCGTGCCAGAATCTGTTCCCCTCCGAAAGACGGCGACGACGACTGAGGACGTCTCAGCCTGAGATTCGGGGCAGATGCTATATGGTTTTATCCGTCTACCTCTCCAAAGATGCCAAGTTGATTTATGGCACCGTGTATCGGAGGTTTAGACGGATGCGGCCGATATAGCAGACTTCATCAGATTCCCCCTCGCTAGAGGGGTTTTTGATTGTGGGGACGCTCTTCCCTGCAGGCGCAAGCCCCTGCAGTTAATTACGCTACCGCGTCGCGGTAGCCACTTTCTCTTTCTCCAGAATTTCACTTCGTGTCGTGTGTGTTTGTTTTGTTTGTGGTTGCCCGTGGATTGTATACGGAGACTAAGTTATGCCGTCGCCCGTAGGACGTGGATTAGTCTAAATCCGTATTTACTTAGATTTGGGTTTGGTGTTTTAGTTTAAGGATACATTAGCCGTGTTGAGGCTAAGATCAACTTAAACGTTCGTTAAGGATACGTTAGTCCTGTTTAAGACTAAGATCTACTTAACGTGATGATCCATTTAATATATGGTCGTCAGGACTCGTCACCTCTCTGACGTCGTTGAAGGATTACAACGATAGGTGTCAGAGGAGTTCAGAGATGTACCCTTGAACCGAAGTTGATTAGGGAATATGGAGTCTGTTGAAATGCTTAAGGATACGTTAGCCTTGTTTGGGGCTAAGATCTACTTAAGCGGGATCGTTTAGATCCGACAGAAGAGCGTTTGGAGGCTCTACTATTCCAGTTTAGGGACGTGGTGGTCCATCGCCAGTTTAGGGACATGGTGGTCCAATATTAGTTTAAGGACGTTTCGGTCCAACATTAGTTTAAGGACGTTTCGGTCCACGAGTTTAAGGACCCCGCAGACCGTATTGATGTGTGGTCGTCGGGACCCGTCACCTCTCTGACGTCGTTGAAGGATTACAACGATAGGTGTCAGAGGAGCTCGGAGATATACCCTTGAACCGGTTGTAAATTGATTTAGGAGAGCGGTTGTGCTCGGTCAATTTAGTTTGAGGACTTACGGCCATGATTGGGCTAAGTCCAGTTGAAAAATATTCAACGCCTTTATTTATCCTCGGCCTACTAGGCCTGCCCACATTTAAATAATGCATTACATTACTTTTTATTTTTGTTTGGGCTCTGCCCATAAAGGATGCAGAGCACTGATTTGTATTTTACTTGGGCTCTTCCCATTTATAAATGATGCAGAGTATCAATTTTTTTTGGGCTTTGCTCATTTATTGCTTTGTAATTTAATTAGGCCTACTAGGCCTTTTTGATTTGGGCCTGGCCCCTTAGCAAAAGAAATGCATTGCATTTGTCAGACGCTTTGCGCCAATCACTGAACGCAAGCGCTTATGGTGTTGACACGTGTCACGCAAGCGCAGTGCGCTGTGCCAATGCGCTGCGCTTGCGCTGCAGACACGTGGCGCGCTCTGGTGAGTTGCGCCAATTCCAGAGAGCAAGGCTCTATTTCAAAAGCGCATAGCGCAGATGGTTCAGACGTTGACACGTGGCGCTCTCTGGTGGCTTGCGCCAATCCAGGAGTGCAACAGCGCAGTTTGCAAGTGCAAGGCACTATAATTTGAGAATCTTTTTTAGAACCAATGGTTCATAAAAAAGTGCAAAGCCCTGTTTGTTTTCTTGATCTAATTTAGATCAAAGAAAACAAGTTTTTCTTATTTCTCTTATTTCAAAGAACCAATGGTTCATAAAAAGTGCAAAGCACTGTTTATTATGTGAAGATCATTGATCTTGTTCTTAAATCAATGATCTATTAGAAGAAATTTCTTCTATCTTATGAAGGTTTTTACCTTTTTCTTGAAAAAAAATTTCTGAGTTTTCTCTGTTTGAAGTTCTTGATTTCTCACAAATGTTGATACCTTTGAATTGAGGTCTAGGGTCCATTTTATAGTGCCCATAAATTAGTTAAATTTGGTAAAGAGATCTTTATCTGAGTGATTTGGGGAATTTTCCCCACCGTTGGATCTTTGATCCAAGCGCTTCTGTTTTACAGAAGAAAATCTTCTTATTTTAACAAGAACAGAAAGATCTTACTAGAATTTTAATTCTGTTTGGCGCAAATGCCCCAGCGCGTGACACGTGTCAAGCAGCGCACAGCGCAGACACGTGTCAAGCAGCGCACAGCGCAGCGCAACTGCGCTAGCGCATCTGCGCTGACAAGTGTCGCGCAGCGCAGTGCTTGCGCAACTGAAGCGTTGCTTCCTTTTGTTTTTTAATAGAGCTTTGCTCTGATTGGGCACGCCTTCTTGGGCGCTACGCTGACGTGTCAGCGCCTGACACATGGCGCGTTGCGCTCAGCGCAAGGAATTTGAAGCGTTGCTTCATTTATTTTAACTTTAATTTTCACTTTAATTTTCAAGACAGAGCTTTGCTCTGATTGAAGGAAAACAGAAGCATTGCTTCTTTTCCCACCTTGGAATTTGAACAGAGCATTGCTTTGATTGGGGTAAACAGTGGCAATACCAGCGGTGATGATAAACTGTTGCTTCGCCAGTTTGTCGGCAGCTTATCGGAGACGGAGTTTGAATGGTACTCCGAACTCCCGAATGACTCCATCAAAACTTTCGCTGAAATGGAATTGTTGTTTACTCAGCGGTTCGCGAGCGCCAGCGAGCGTACCCCAATAACAGCTTTGATCAATGCAAGAGTAAAGCCAGGCGAAACTTGGGTTCAATATGCAATCCGATGGCGGAATCCGTGGTCGAAGTGCGAACAGCGCATCGAGGAAGCGCCAGCGGTGGGCATGTTCGTGGGCATCCTAGATCCTCATGCAACTATCTCACAGTTCATGATCTTCTTTAAACCAACCACGTTCCAAGCCTTGATCGATAAGTTAGCCCAAATGGATCAGATGGGTCACAGGCCGTCTCCTCCAAAGCCGGACTCTCGAAATGAGAAGGGGAAAGGGAAAGCAATCGTCGTCGCCAACGCTCAACAACAGCCGAGCAACTTGAAGCCGGTTGTTCGTCAAAACAATATGCGTCCACACCTATCCCTCGAGGAAAGGCTTGGACGTCCTTACTCGTTCCCTCAAAATAAAACAAGAAGACTGTTTGAGCTAGCATTGCGTAACAGGATCATTAATCTGCCGGAGTCAAGACGCCCGTCGCAGCCAAACGACATCAATGATCCCAACTACTGCCCCTATCACCGAGTATTGAGTCATCCGATTGAAGATTGCTACGTCTTCAAAAACTGGATTGAAGATCAATATCAACAAGGCAAGTTCGTGTTGTCTGAAAAATGGAAGGTGAACCCGCCGCAACCTCATACCTCTAAAAAGGTGAATATGCCAGGGGCAACGTGCTCCCTTGTTGAAGAAGCTCCGTGGGAGGTTGTGCTATCTGCCAAGACCAAAAGGATGCTGAACGATCTCAAGACATGCCCGGCGATCAGGTGGAAGAACCCGCTAGAACCCCAGATCATCGAAGGGATGCTGAAACTGCGTCCAACTCAAAATATCGGTGGTGATGGCCCAAGCACTTGTACCCAGCCCTCGAAATCTTCAAAGAAGAAGAAGAAGAGATCCAAAAAGCCTGTGAAGCCTGGCGACAAGCGCACGGACTTACAGAAACAGATTGACGCGCTGGAGGAGTATAATCAAAAGGCACGGACTCCCATCACGCTCCAAGAGTTCCTCAGCCACGTCTTTCAGGAGGAAGATGATGGAGAAAGCTCGTCGGACGAATCTGAGGGTTATGTAGCCAGTTGTCATATGATCTCCCATTCGTTTACAGACGATAAGAAAACTCCTTGCACTGAGAAGCTGGGGGCGGATCCTAAACCGGAACTTCTGGGGCCATCAGATGAAACAATCGATGCATTCCTCAACGAAGCTCTGTTGAAAAGTGAAGCTGATCGGGAACAAGAGACGGTCATATTTGAAAGGGTCAAGCGACGGCGACTAGACGAAAGAGTTGAGACACTCCCGTCAAATCAAAAGACACCCGTTGCGGATAAAAACAAATTCAAGATGAAGAAACGATTCGCCAAAGCCATATCAATGGGGATGAGGCTACCACCCTCTGAGTAAAAACAGCAGGGCTACCGGCGAGTGTTTGTGAAAACCCGAAAGGGAGCAACCTCGTTAAAAGACACTTGCAAGGTCCTCTCGACTTTGTAAGGAGAAACCACCTGCGTGGGATCCTTACGATTCACAAGGGAGCAACACACTTAGGGATCCCCACGATTCCTAAGGAGAAATTACACTTGCGAGATCCTCACGACTCGTAAGGAGAACCTCTTATGGGACCCTCACGGCTCATAAGATTTGAAAGTCTTAAGTTACAGAGACCTGAACCTGTTCTTAAGCAACCCCCACAGCCTTCGATAATGCCCTACAAGCGGCTCAATACTGACCCTTGTATACAATCCACGGACGCGAATAAACATTTCCCTAACCAAGTCCCACTCGTGGCTAGGGATATGTCCATATGGTGAACAGCCCTTATAAGTCCTCTCGACTTATAAGGAGAAAACCTTTTTGTAAGATCCTTACGACTTACATGGGAACATACACTTAGGAATCCTCACGATCCCTAAGAAGAAAACTCACCTACGAGATCCTCACGACTTGTAGGGAGAAATACCTTTGTGAGACCCTTACGGCTCATGAAGTCAAAAGCCTTAGTCGACAGGATCCTGACTCTGTTTACTAAGCCACCTTTGTTCAACGTCGACATGGCAAATGATGATTCGCTCCTGGCAATATTCCAATCGCAGCGATGCTGAAGCTAAGATTGGCACCAGATTCCAAGTTCTATACTCGCGATAAAAATCAGCGAGCTAAAAATGCATACGAAATAGCCGAAATAATGGGGCAACTTACAACAAAATCAGCAAGTAAAAAATGTATGCATGCAAAATAGCCGAACTGATGGGGCAACTTGCAACAAAATCAGCAAGTAAAAAATGTATGCATACAAAATAGCCGAAATGATTGGGCAACTCGCAATAAAAAGCAGCGAGTAAAAGTAAAATAAATAGCCGAAATGATTGGGCACCGTGAAAAATAGCCAAAATGATTGGGCAATCGCGACTTTCGCGATATAAAAGCTGAAATGATAGAGCATCACGGAAATAAAATAATAATATAAAAAATGAATGAAACTTTTGCCCTACAGGTGATATCACATCAATCCCTGTATACAATCCATGGGCGTAAACACCAAAGGAAACATATCTTCCCTCCCCATGCTCCATCAGAAAACGGAGCCAAGTCTTGACGGTAACTCATATAAAACCCGAAAGACACATTACCTCGATTTAGGGAAACCAATGTCCTTGACGAGAGCACCTCGATTCGCGTCGACCCGTAGAGAAATCAGTGTCTTTGCAGGAATACCTCGACTCGTCTCAACCCCAGGGAAATCGGTGTCTTTGGCAACCTCCTCGACTCAAGGAAACCAGTGTCTTTGACGAGAGCATCTCGATTCGCGTCGACCCGCGGAGAAATCAGTGTCTTTGCAGGAGTACCTCGACTCGTCTCAACCCCAGGGAAATCAGTGTCCTTGGCAAATATCTCGATCCAGGGAAACCAGTGTCCTTAACGAGAGCACCTCGATTCGCGTCGACCCGCAGAGAAATCAGTGTCTTTGCAGGAGTACCTCGACTCGTCTCAACCCTAGGGAAATCAGTGTCCTTGGCAAATACCTCGACTCAGGGAAACTAGCGTCCTTGATGAGAGCTTCTTGATTCGCGTCGACCCGCAGAGAAACTAGCGTCTTTGTAGGAATATCTCGATTCGTTTCAACCCCGAGGAAACCAGTGTCCTCGGCAAAATACTTCGACTCAGGGAAACTAGCATCCTTGATGAGAGCTTCTTGATTCGCGTCGACCCGCAGAGAAACCAGTGTCTTTGCAGGAATACCTCCATTCGTTTCAACCCCAGGGAAATCAGTGTCCTTGGCAAATACCTCAATTCAGGGAAATTAGCGTCCTTGAGGAGAGCACCTTGATTCGCGTCGACTCGAAAAGAAACCAGTGTCTTTGCAGAACTACCTCAATTCGTTTCAACTCCGAAGAAATCAGTGTCCTCGGCAAATACCTCGATTTAGGGAAATCAGTGTCCTTGACGAGAGCTGCTCAATTCGTCTCGACCCGTGAGAAAATTAGTGTCTTCATGAGGACTTCTCGATTCGTCTCGACTTGCGAGATAAAGCCTTAGGCAGCGGGGATTAAAAAACCTATTTCCTAAGCACTGGGACCCTGCAAGTCAGTCCAAAATGGTCTTTTGCATACTACTCACGGGTCTCACTCTCCAAAGTCAAATCTCGACAAGGAGGGAAACAACCGCTTACGAGTCCTCTCGACTCATAAGAGGGAAAATTCTCTTATAAGATCCTTACGACTTATAAGAGAAAACACACTTAGGAATCCTCACGATTCCTAAGGAGAAAAATACACCAACGAGATCCTCTCGATCCGCAGGGAGAAAAGTCTTTATGAGACCCTCATGGCTCATAAAGTTGAAAAGTCTTAGGCAGCAGATCTGAACCTGCGGCCTAAGCCATCGTTACCGCTTGAAGAAACCAAGACAGGATGCTCGTTCTATCATCTGTCGACCATGTTTGCTAAAGTAACATGCTGATAATAAAAGAAAGAAGAAAGCGAAGAAATGACACAAGACATTACAAAGAATGTATATCTTTTATTCATAAATTTGATTGAGTATAAGATACATTGTGTTAAAGAATAAAAGAAGCAAATACATTTTATTTACAATTGCAAATGGTACAAAATGTTCAAGGAGAAGGAAGCGTCTTAAATAGCCCCATCAATTGCTCGCGCACTTCCTTTAATACCTTCTCCTGATCGGCTGCCACCGCCAGTTCTGCTTCCACTTGAGCCCGCTGCTGAAGGAAGGATGAGAGCTGCTCCTCAACTGCCCGCTGAGCTGCTTCGCGACCTTGCGCATCACGCTCAGCGACATCGAGCTTCTACTTCAGTGCTAGCCCATCAGAAATACTTTGCAGAAGGCCCTCGAAGATAACCTTCACCCGGGCAGCGTTCACATCAACTTCAGCACAGAGGCGAGTAGTCTCGCTTGAAGACACTTGGCATTCCCTCAACCTTAAAGCTACTACTTGTTCTAAATGGCGGAAGTAAGAAGCGCTTTTCTCGATCCATGCCGCCCGTTGAGTACTCGCGGCCAAAATCTCAGGGGCAGGACGCATCGACTCCAGCTGATGCAGGCGGGCCTCGATCTCCCTGCAGTGATTAACCCAAGACTCGACGATGCCTTCATTATGAAAATTTACAAGCATCGCCAGCATCGAATTAACCTCCGCAGAGAAATCTGCGGCAGATGGGGGAACGTCCGCGTCAAGCTCTTCAACATATCCGCTCAGCATTCCCAAACTCATCGCAGCATTCTTTGAAGACGAACGTCTCAAGAAGGGGCCTGTTGGCATTATGATGCGGGACTCAAGAGGGACCGGAACTGGAACGATAGCTGCAAAACAAAACACAGTCAAATGACGGTTCAAGAAAAATAGAAGAGTCATCAATAAGGGAATTTACTATACCAGCTGCAGCAAACGGCAAAGCCGGGAGGACCGGCGGCGCAACCGATCTTTCATCTCCTCCTTCGATCTGTAGCACTGCAATCAGGGCAAGGAAAAATCAGAAACAAGTTCATTATTGGAAAAAGAAAGAGTATTGATTGAAAACTATACTCACCAGCGCCACCGAAGGAAGCGAGCTCCGACGGGAAGGAGAAGTGCGGGTGCAGCACCTGGTAAAGGTGATCAAAAAGTACTCCTGCAAGGACGCAATAGTATAACGTCAATACATGAATTATACGGCCGAGAGATGAAACTGATGGGTCACGAATCCATACCTTCCAGCATCTGCGATGGTGTGAGAGAAGATAGAGAGGTAGCCACCGTCAAAGCAGTAACTGAAGGCGCTCCCTCGAGCAAAGGGGCATCAGCACTGGCCGCACCTGCGTTGAAAACAAAGATAAACCTGTCAGGAAGGATTGCAAGATCTAAAAAGAAGGACGGGTAACCAAAAATTTACCTGATGATGATCCGGCTGAAACGGCGGCGTCTCCCTCCACTGACATGAAACCACCTCCCGACGCCTCATCGCCAGACTCTACGGGAGCCATCGTCGTGCTCGCGAGGCCAGGAGACGGCGGAGGACCGTAGACGGGGAGGGTAATGATTGGAGCATTACCATACTCTTGAGAAAGAGCGGCCCGCTCATCCCCAGCAATCACGCCCGTCTCATCCGCTACTCCCTCGGGCTCAGCGGACGCGGCCGTCTCGTCTACCGTTACCATGGGGTCGTTGGTCTCAGGCGCTCTGTCCGCTGCTGCCCCAGGCTTGGTTATAGCAGCCGTCTCATTTGCGGCTACCTCGGGCTTGGCATCGACAGCCTTCTCTGGCACAGTCTCCTCAGCCCCTAGCTCGGGTCCAGCAACCCCGGCGACGTCGCCCACCGTCGGCTCGGGTTCAGCCAGTACCTCCTCCACTGTCCCCTTAAGCTCGACGGTTTCTGCCGCTCCTTCGGTTGGACTTGGCCCTGCAGGAAAAGATATATAAGAACCCGATAGGTCTACAATTCTTACAACAAAAACTCTCGAAAAACACATTACCTGAGGTGGACTGATCGTTGGCCTCCCGAACAGCACGCGCCGCCTATCTATGAGCGGTAGACAAGGCGACCGGGGGCTCCTCGGAAGGAGAAGCAGCTCGAATAATGGTGCTGGGGTCCGCTCCTACAGCCAAAGCAGCTCTACGCACCTTCGCCTTGCGCCTCAAGCGCTTCCTCTCTTCCCGGGCCGTCACGACGGACCTTTTCGACGCTTCCTTCATCAAGGCATCTTCGTCCTCGTTTAGAGTTGCCTCCAGAGCCTTCAAGGCGTCCTTCATCGGCTTTTCGAGTCGGCTCTCTCGCGGCAGCCCCGAAGAGGCCGGGACTTCAGCAGCTGGCCCAGGAAGAGTTCCCGCATCGGCTTGCAAAATAGGTCCCGCGGTCCCTGTAATGAGAGAAAGAAAGGTTAAGTTGGCCATAAAAGGGAGAATAAAAAACTTTATGAACCGAAATATACCAAGGCCCAAAGAAGCTCTGAGTCGTTCCTCCTCCTGAAAAGTTTTGAGGGAAGCAGCGATAGCTTCTTCGATAGAAACGCCTGTAAAGAAAAGGGGAAAAAGGGGAAAAGCATTAGTCGAAGACAATGATAAAAGAACGATGCAATAGCGAAAAAAATACGACTAGTGATTACCCGATTGCGCAAGCTTAGCTAGCCACGCGTCGCGCCTCGCCAATCGCTCTGAAGCCGTGATGGCGGCCGCCAGATCAGTGTCGTCTGGCGGCATAACTAATCCTTTGTTGGTCCCGTACTCACCCAAGCCCTCGCTATAGGGAGCATGAGGTTCCTGACCGAACGCAACATCAGCAGACAGGATCGACTTCTTCTTCCTCTTCTGCGCGCGGACCCCAGTCGCACCCAAAATTAACTTGCGCTTTGTGGGCACCTTAGGGCGGCGGGTCCCAATGTCCGAGCCCATGCCAGACTCAGGCGAAACCACATTCACCGTCTCCACTGGAGCACGGGGCGCTGGAGGCGCATTCACGGTATCACAGGGCGGCAATCCACGCAATGGGCTCAGCACACGCGGTGGCCCAACTCCAGCATCTTTCAGCGGAGGAACGACTGGGGTCCTTAGCTTCAGGGGAGCTGTTCAGTTGATAAAGCTACACATTTATATTACATTTTTCCTACCATTTTCATATTAAAAAAGGACTTTATTATAATATATTATACATATGAGGGTTTATGTGTAAAAACACTATTTTCCATGTGTTAATATATTTTAATTAGTATTTGGTAGGAAAATGTATGCAAATAAATTCATTGACCTAATCCCAGTAGAACTAGGTCTACTAAATCTTATTTGAGTTGTTGTGCAGAATTTTCCAAGTTGTTGTGCAAAATTTATCAAGGAAATCAAGTTGTTAAAGAAAACTTGCCTAATTAAGAGAATAAAACTTGAAGACCAAGTCTGGCAGCAACCACGAGAAGATTTCTGAAATACAAAGGTTCCAGAGAAGTCCACATGTCCCAAAGATAGAGTCCCAGAAAAATGATGGAGGGATGAGATCAAATGGCCGCGGATCTGCGGCCATACCCCCCCTTTGGCCGCGGATCCGCGGCAAGATATGGGAGTTAGAGGAATATATTTTGGGGCATGAATCTCTGCTGAATTTTACCAAGTTTTCAACCAAAAGATGCTTAGCACTATAAAAAGGCACCGAGAGCCTTTTGGAAAATTCATCAAGCCGATGAGATCACGAAGCCCCAGACGCTCACGCATCCAGGCTGGTCATCAACTGTTCGTCTACCTCCTTGGAAGAGATCGAGAAGCAAACTAGTCTTTGTAATCATTTTCTAAGGGATCAAAGTGTAGATTGTTCAAGTTGATTAATAAAGGTAGTTGTTTTATTTAATTCTTTTGCATTTTACATTATGTTTTCCCTCTCTATCTTTTCATCTTCTTTTCCCAACATGCGCGAGTAATTCTCCGCTTGTTAGGGTTCGTAGGATTAGGGTAGGCTAATGGATGATGAAAATAACTAAACCCTTTTTAAGTCCTTTAAAGTTTAAGAACTTTATCAAAAGAATCATTAACATCCTAATCGGGCGCGCTAACTATTCCTTGTTAGTTCTGACCGCGATTAGAGATTAGATTAATGATTGTTTTGGTAAAGGCTAGATATGAACGGAGTTCCGTGTCGAGATAAGGGTTAAGAGTGGGATTCCTTTTCCCTCCAGAAACCCTAATCTACACGCATCACCGTCGTTCTAGTTCTAAATCTATTAATGGATAAAAAGGGTAACTTTTAATTAATCGTCCATAACTACTAAATCCTAACGAACCCTACAAGCCCCTTATTATATTAACTACATCTTTAAAATAGTCTAAATCTATATTTTACATTCTTGTTTAACGTAGATCTAGAAACCATTCAACAAAATTCTTATTTCTTTCTCTTTCTCAACACATCTAAAGTAAGAATAAAAGGTTCCACATTTCCCTTAGGACGACCCGTACTCATCTCGGTCTAGCTACACGCGACACCGTTATTGATTGTGGTTAAACTACAAACAAACACACTCTTTCGTGTCGATCAAATGGCGCCATTGCCGGAGATACGTGCGTAATTTTTTATTCTTATTATTTGTGTTGAATTCTTAGACGATTCATATCATTATTAAAACAAAACTGCAAATTGCATATTTAACGATTTGTGCGTGAATCTTTGCAAGGAGATCTGGAGTTACAGAATCAACGAAAACAGGAAACAGAGACATTCTTAGAGATCCAGAGGAGCAAAGGAGGCCACAGAAAATTTTTCATCAACCGATCCATCCACATCGCGGCGGAACCGCGGCACAAAGGGTAATCTGCGGCGGAATCGCGGCAGGATAAGGGGATCTCGGGCTAAAAAACTATCCGGTATCTTTCTTAACTCCTTCTCTCTCACCTCAAATCCAATAAAATCTATCTTCTGTAGGATTCTTTGCAAAATTGCGCCGCTCAAAAATCTTTTTGCAAAAATTTTGTGATTGGTTTTGTTTTGCATATTTTAATACGGACTTTAAGGGGCAAAGACCAAATCAAGATTAGGAGGGGATTTCATCACCCTTCCTAAGCCCCACAAATCACAAACCGAGCATATAGATCAGCCCTTCATTAATTTAAAAAATATCTAGACCAGACTCTAAGGACTGTCGCGCTCAATAAGGACAGAGGAAAGTCGTGGGTAATCTATCGTTTATCCGCATTACTTTTGTAGTGCCTAGGCAAGTGTGTCAAAGGTTAGTGGTTTTTAATTAGGCCCACTACCGTGGTTCCTTCCCACTTACCTGGCACTTATCTGGCTACAAGGGTAGTACGGAGGCGGTAGAGGATTGATCCTGTGACTTGTCCTTTGGAAGTCTAGGAGCGGTCTAGAGACTAGACCTAGGTGACCTTAGTTCTTGGGTTACTTGTGCATCTTAGAGTGATTTGTCTTGAGTCCCACTTTTTCAAAAACAAGCCAATTTTAAAATCACGCACACGCTGCCACTTGCACTAAACCCGCTTAGTGCATGCTCGGCTGGACATGGGATCCTAGTGCCCATCTTGTCCGCGTTCCTACTATCGACGCCGAAGTCGGTACTTCTTCATCTTCTTTTCCCCCACCACACACCACATCAACCGTGATGGACGGCACTCCATCTAATTATAACACCACGCTGCCACCGCCCGTAGGTGCGCAGAATCCACCGCGCATCTCTCTCCAAGAGAGATGCTATCCTATCCGTGGTCCTCTTCCTACTTGTCTATCTCTTCCACCAGCTAACGGGGATAATTTCGAAATTAAACCCCACTAAATCAATCTGCTGCCCAAATTTCACGGGCTTGAGTCAGAAAACGCGTACGTTTTCATCACTAAATTCGAAAACGTATGCGCAATGATGGGTACTTCACAGTTGACTGTCGATGCTATGTGCTTGCGTCTTCTCCCATTCACACTGTGTGACTTGGCAGAAAAATGGTTTTATAATACTATCGCACACTCTATCACTAGTTGGGATGAATTCGTAATAGCATTTCTTAAGAAGTTTTACCCAAACCATAAGACTGTCCGTGTTAGGAGCAAGATCAACCAGTTCACCCAGCTTCCCAATGAACCATTTTGGAAGTGCTTTGAACGTTTCAAAGATTGCTTGTCCAATGTCCTCATCATGGAATCAATAGATGGGATTTATGCCGAATTATATATGAGGGCATTAATCCAGCAACAAAGCAGATGCTTGAAACAATGTGTCAATACAATTTCATGTCTAAAGATGGCGGTGAAGCTTGGAAGTATCTGGAAGACCTCGCTGAACACACTTTGCAGTGGGAAAGCGTAAGACCACCTTCATCTAGGGGAGGTGTTCACCAGCTCGATGTTTCTATCGCAGTAAAAGCCGAAATGGCAGCGATACAGAAGAAACTCGACGCTATTGAGAACAAATTTTCATCATTCTCCCTAAATCAGGTCACGCTTCCTAAGACCGTCTGTGGTTGCTGTTCGGATCCTTCACACTTAACGGAAGAATGTCCTATGAATGCATCGTTTCAAACTAATGTTGCTTTTCAGCAGCGACCTAGAAACGACCCTTATTCTTCCACATACAACCAAGGATGGAGGAATCATCCTAACTTTGCTTGGAACCAAAACCAACAAAGTAATTATCAAAGACCTCCTCCACAGCAACCACAACCACAGAATCAGCCCCCCTTTCAATCACAGAATTTTCAAAATCCGGCCAACACGTCTACACCACAAGTGGCCGTGTTAGTTATATGTATGCCCTAGAGGCCATTACTGTACATTGGATGCATATTGTAGTGGATGCTGGGACATATATAGGAAGGACTTTCTTGCTCGACATGATAGTACGCTATCTGGTTGCTCTTTATCTTAACGTGTATACTTTCTGTCTCTCTTATTACATGTTGATAAAGCCCTTAGGATGTGTACTCGACTTCCAGGACTATGATGAAGATCATACTAGTGGGGCCTGGGTAGTCAATGAGTACATCCTTCATTGTTCCTAGTCGTGGGAATATCGAGACGGGGCATCGATATTCCAGAGTAGACTAGCGCATATCTTCTCGACCCATGCGATGGGCGATGGATGATCCCATATCCATTGGTGTTTGACATCGAAGATGGTATGCGGGTGCTCAGTGGAGACTGGGTACACTGAACGGACTCGCCGAGAACTCCCAGATGGTATTATACCTCACGTCAGATGGCAGTTCTCTGGTGACACTGGTACAGCTTAGTCTGTTGACCCGAGATCGTCATAGAGTCTTGTGTGTCTCCCACTGTGCTTTGATTTCCACCCTACCACGACTCTACTGAGTCGTGCAAACAGGTGGTTTTTGGGTACAGTCCCGATTCACATGGAGGCAACGAGCGATAGGAGGGGATTCGTCTCTCCCGGTATTGGGGGTTGATGTTGCGCTATGCTCGACTGGCCATAACAGGAAATCCCTGGCCAGGGTTGCAGTGATATACTGGTAAGAGTTATCAGTAGTTTCACGAATGTTATGGACCTCAAGTCGGCATGACTTATCGAGCTACTGTGGTCTGACGTTTACCACCCCTAGGCGAGATATGCGACATATCAGACGAACAGACCGGACTGTACGGTAAGTGTTACTGGTTGGATTCACAGGAGTGTGAGCGGGCTTGCTCGTCGATCTTCTGATCGCTCAATACCCGGGTGGCCGTTACGTTTAGCAGACCGCTTGCGGCTAGTGGATGCTTGATATGATCATCATCTGCTGCCGGCGTATTGACGAGTCTTTAGAGTCCTACACAGAGGTTTCCTGGCTCAAGCGAAACGAAATAGGAGCGCATATGAGATATGTGCGGGACCGAGAATAATTCGAGTATGTGATACCGTATTCCATTCTCGCGATCAATGTATCGATTGGTTATATGCGATATAACCTAGTTATCGAATCAAGGATTGATTCGATAAGCCGATACATATGATACTAGTCGGTTATATCCGATATGACCGGATCGTTAAATCAAGTGTTGATTTAATGATTTAGTGCATATTTATATATTTGATATATTACTTTGCGTTAACTAGTATTGGTTCACTTTAAAAGGATTTTCTCACTTGAATTGTGCACATTGTATATGCGATATAGTTTTGTGCACATGTTTGTATCATGTTTGATGATACATGCTTACTTGGTTAAGTGTAAAGAATCAAACCATGGTTTAAGTTAATGATTAGGGTTTTGATTATTTATTCATTTATCTTTCTTATTTATTCTTTTTGGAAAAAGAAAAAGATAAATGAATGATTGAATGTTTTGTTTTTAGTTGAAGTTTCTTGAAACTTTGACTAAGTCACTTTTTTTGTTCTTATCCTTAACCCTAACCATTCCATTAACTATGGTCTTTTCTCTACACTTAACTAAGGTTAAAAGTATGATAAGATTTAATTCTTATTCATTTTTTATAATTGAATCTATCATATCTTTCTTCTTCTTCTTCAAGAGCTAGAAAAAGAAAAGCTTTCTAGTTCAATGGCAACTAGCCAAATCAAGTGAGAAATCCAAATCTAAAGTCTACCCACTTCCTATTTCTTCATCCTCTACTACTTGCCATGTAGTAGAGTGTGTTGTCTTCACAAGTTTCTTGACTTGGCGAAGGCGGAGCTCGTTCTTGTGATGCCTCGACGTAGATCATCTTCGGCATCGAACCGACGATCAAGCCCGCCCATTTCTTCGACGAAGCCGATACTTGAGTTCGGGATTCGATTTGGACAGCGGAGGGAGATCATCGCGGAGCTTAAGAAGTGGTGGACCGGATCTACAAAGGTTGTTGTCACTTTCCCTTAGCATTTAATTCGATTACATGCTTGTTTCGCCTAGATATCTAGTACACGATCCGTATTAGGGTTTGTAGGCACCCGTAAACTTTAATTTGTGCATGTTTGATCACTTGTGAGACCTCACTAGGGTGCCTAGGAATCCTACAGTGGTATCAAAGCCTAGCTAGAGCCTTAGGCGAAGTCCCGACGGAATCAGAAGTCCGATCGACCCAAAACCCGACTTGAAAAATGCTCTCTGGACTTTTCTGTACAATGTGGATTTTTGTAGATTAAAAATATTCAGAAAAATAAGCAGGAAGATATAAGGGTTACTGTAAAATTCGAGGGCTTGATTCCATAAAGGCGGTGCGGATCCGCGGCCTTACAGGAGGCTCATGCGGCGGATCCGCGGCCCTTTTGTCATTTTGTGCATCCAATTTTGCACAGTAATTCTTAGTTGTCTGTGCTGGTTTTCCTGGGGATTTTTAATAATTTTTCCCAGAGTTGCATTTTCTGAGTTGTATTGGGGACTCGGTGTATTCGATCGGACTGTCTAATTTTGTCGGTGTGCTTTTCCGGGTATTTTTTAGAATATGTTAAAAAGTTCGATCGGATATAAATACCCACTTTTTCCCCTGCCGGGAAATTTCCAATTGTTGGATTTTTCCGTAGTTTAACGACGTTCTAAGTAGTGCAAGTAACGCGATGGACCCTCTAGAAGACAACAAACCTTAACTCGATTATGTGACCGTCTTAAACTGCCCTTTGAACCTTCGGGTTTGGGGCAGTACGGCGTACCACATGTGAGGCGTTGGCTTGACCCTTCTACGGCTGGACCATTGGTACTGAGGCACGAACTGAATGTTGTTAGACTTATTTCATGTGTTGAGCTGTTTCGGGAAAACTTGGGTGTTCGATTGTTCGATCGGAAAGTTTAACATTTTCCATTTATCCGGAATGTGATACAATAATTGGAATTCACAATTAGTTATGAGATAACGGAATGAATATTATAAACATAGCAGTTTAGTCTCACTTGATTGGTTGCCACGGAATTTTGATGTGATCAAAAGTCCGTCGCAATCACGTAGCGTACGCGGATACTCGCCGGGTAAACTTAATAGACAGCCTCACCCCATAGCCCCGACCAAGTGACTGTAGGAGAACCCCGTCGCCGAAAGCATCCGTCCGGGTGCTCGCGGCAGCGATGTTCTGCCTTGGTGCACTTCGTCGACGGTATCAGGGGTGCGGCCGCCTACTAAAGTTTGCAACGAGCATTCGATCGGTTTTTCGGGAATCTTGTTAAATTGCCCGACTTGATATTGAAAAGTGTTTTCGATAATGAGACTAAAATGCGGGGTTTATAATTGTTAGGCATGTGATGTCTAAGGAATTCATTTGATTAGGCATGCGATGTCGATGCAGGTTGCGGATTCCAACTGTTGTAGTTTTACACTTTCTTTTCTGTGACCGTAAGTGTAATATGTGATATCGCCGGTTTCGTTGCTATATGTCAACGACAATTGGGATGCGCATATTTACTTACGTTGATGACATGTGATGTTATGTGTTGCTGGATATGTTATATTGGATCGTCGTGTTTGAATAGCCGGGGGGTTTTTATGTGAGATGAGTGTTTTTCATTTTCATTCATGTAAAAACTTGTATGTAATATTCTTTTATTGGGGCACTTCCAGGTTGCGGAAGTTGGTATATTATTTACTTTTCCGCACTAGGATAGACCCAAGGAGGGGAGCACAAGTAACCGGGTTCTGGAGTCCAGTGGGAGACCAACTCGAGGAGTCGAGTCCGGGTCTCCTAACCCTAGAATTGGTAGGGTTGCTTGCCGCTCTCGTAGGGGTCTAGGGGTGTGAGATTGGCTATTCATCATGACCGTGGAATCCGTGTTTTATACTGGCTCGTATTGAAAACACGGACGTCCTAGTATATCCAATATTTCATATGATTCTTTCTGCTGCGTTATCTGTGATGTGATCATGCGATTCTGTCCTCTGTTCAGATAGATGTAGTATATAGTATATATGATATATTATATAGACGTTACTTATATTTTACACCCGCGCTAGCCCTGCCCCGCTCTGCCGTTAGTTACCTAACCTAACGGTGCACGAGGGGACATCGAGGCGAAAGCGGATGGCATAAGTGTACGCCATATTTATCTGTGATGTTTAGGTAATTTAAATGATGGGATATTCATTAATGAGATTAATGAAAGAAAATAAACCTAATTGATGTTGTGGAATCGAATTTCAAAATAAAACAGGTAGCTACAGTTCTTGCTTTGCATCGCGATGTTCATTATAGAACATCCTGCACCTTATTCGATGAGGAAAGGACCGAGATCCCCTCACCGGGAGTGACTCCTTTAGCAATAACTGGCAGATGCTACAACCATCGGTTTGTCTTTGATCGCTTCTATAGTTTACGCTTTGCACAGTGATATATATGATATATCCCGCACCTCATTCGACGAGGAAAGGGCCGACGATCCCTTCACCGGGAGTGACCTCTTTAGCAAAACTAGAAAAGCCTCAAAAACATTCCATTTAAAAACCATTTGATTCCGCAACGAGATCAAGTTCAAAGCGTTAAAGGTTTTCACAAAAACCATTCGCAACCCTCCGTCATTTTAGGAAGTAGAGTACTTAGTATTCGTGCTGTGTTTGTTGACCATAGTCAAGGCACAGTGTACGGTAGCTAAGTGATGTCTTCCTACACCGCATATGATGCGATTAGTTAGGACAGTCGCGTGACTTTGTTGACCTTAGTTAAGGGTCATGTGGGTGGGTCTAATTAATCACGAAATGACGGGTAGAACTTGACTAGTACTTATGATTTGTTGACCATAGTTAAGGTCATAGGTGCAAGGGGTAAAAATCTTTATCGGGAGTTTCAAGTGTTGAAATTTGCAATGAGATTGCATACCTTCTATGTGATAGTTGGATCCCGATACCCACTGCGAGTAATTGTTACTCCTGGGAGAGTTTTGCACTTTGCAATTAGCCGATCAAGTAGGTGTCTAGAAAGTTGTCAACGGGGTTACGCCTCTGGGAAAACGAGGTTTTCTGTAATTAGGTCCGTGCGAAAGCACGGGGAACCTCCCTCAAAGTACCGACACTGGCCTGGCTGAAAGATTGGCGAACTTGTGGAGTGTAATTAATCCCGGCTAGTCTTTCCTTTTAGGGTTTGAAGGAAGATTTGATAAAAACAGTGGGAGCCATCCTGATTAGATAAAATACATAACCAATCTAATCTTGCAAGAGCGCACGCAGAGTGTTTTCTTCTCTCTCTCTCCTGGTAGCGACCATATCACGCCTTAATCAAGATAATAATACGGAATTTTGACCGAACCCGCTTGTTATACTGAGCTGGGGAACGTTGGTCCCGCTCCAACTTATAATTATTACAAGACAGAGCAGGAAATTGGGGAATACCAGAATTCCTATGCCGCCCAAACGAAGAAAGTGCATATGATGCATCTCCTTCGGGTGTGTTCATTACAAAGAACTGTTTCTCAGTATCCTCTGCATCCTGGGTATATGATACCGGATCAGGATCCCAGATATGTAATCTGTTACATAGGGTTACAAAAGGGTAGAAAAACTGAGAACGGGTGATAATTTTCATGAGACAGAAAACGGGGCAAGTGTTGCAGCCAAGTCTGTTGGTCACTGTCACCCTGTATTACGAATACATTGATTCTGAACAAATGCTATTAGATACCGAACCTGATATACAAAATCATATCAGTCTCTTTATTAGTAAAGAAAGGATATAATTTTGTATTGATGGATAATGTTTTGAACACTTCCTATATCAAAAGTTGATCGGTTCAGGCACGCTATCTAAAAGCATTAACGTTCTAAATCAAACTACAGTTCCTAGTATACTGAACACACACAAGAAGAAGAGTTCAGAAATGAACGAATTCTTCTTGAGGCATTGTAGACTAGGTCATATCAATGCGACCCGACTGGCTGAAGTTATATTTAGATGTATATTTAAATCAGTTTGAATTTACATCTTGTGAAACTTGCCAGTCATGTCACAAAGATAATATGACCATAGCTCTGTTTATTGGAAACAGAGAAAGAGTTAATGAACTCTTGGGACTGATGCATGATGATGTATGTAAGGTCTCCTGTCTATACATGCCAGGACTGGTTCTTTATACTTCATTATATTCTCTAATGATCTCTCAAGATTCAGTCATATATTCCTGTTGAAATATAAGTCCGAACCTTTTGAGGTATTCACAGAATATAAGTAGGAAGTAGAGAACCAAAATACGGGTATAAGTATTATGTCCTATGATGAGATCAGGGAGGAGAATACTTGTGCATAGCATTCCTGGACTATTCTAAAAGAAAATGAGATTCTCTCTCAGCATTACTCCTCCGTATAAACCATAGCACGATGGTGTATCAGGGCGGAGCAATCACACCCTATATGATAAGGTGTGCTCTATAATGAGTACTACTGAGTTACCTATTTCCTTTTTGGGAGTTATGCGCTTGAGAAGCTGCATACCTATTGAATAAGGTTCGATTCAAATCAGTGCCTACCACTCCATATGAGATATGGTATGGGAAGAGCCTATCTCTTAAGTTAGTTAAGATTTGGGATTGTCCGGCCTATGTCAAAAGCAAAATCCGGACAAGATCGAGGCAAGGTCAGTTCTATAGAACTGGAAAGGTTCCAGCTATACGAAACTACAGCTGAAGATTTGACAGAACCAAAGGATTCTATAGTCCCCGACGAACCTCAGCCTCTCCGCCGATCTGGTAGGGTTCCTCCCCTGCCTGAGAGATACCTCGGTTTCTCGATGACAGTGGGAGCAAGGATTGCATCATGAGATGATGACCCAACTAGATTCGAGCAGGCCATCGAGAGTAAGGACTCTGTAAGAATGGCTGGATGCTTAGCGATCTGAGATGGAATCCATGTACACCAGCAAAGTATGGACTTTAGCTGCTATATCTGAAGGGTTAAATCCCCATCAGGAGCAAGTATATCTTGAGAAGATTACTTGGTGTAGATGGAAAAGTTGAGACTTTCAAAGCTAGACTTGTTAAAGATTTTCGTCATCGACCAGGCACGGGTAATGATGAAACCTTTTCCATGGAATATGCTTAAGTCCATCCAGATCCTACTTGCCATGGCTACATACCATGACTGCGATATCTGGTGCTTGGGTGCCATGACTCCTTTTCTAAATATTGATTTAGAAGAGAACGTCTATAAGAACACAGCCAGAGGGCCTCGTAGACAGTGGGAGCAGCGGAAACGTGTGCAAGATGCTTTATAAGATAAAGCAGGCATCGCGGAGTTGGAACATCTGTTTTGATGGATTAGTCAAAGAAGTTGACATCATCAAAATAGTAGATGAACCTTGTATAAACAAAAAGGTAGTAGGGAGTATGGTGACGATCCTCGTAGAATACGTGGATGACATACTCTTGTTAGGGAAGGAGTTTCCTATGCTACGCTCGATCAATCTCCGCTTATCACAATGATTTTCCATATAGGATCAAAGTCATACCTACTAAATCCTACGCTTTGGATCTATGAGATAGATTTAATTGGATGTTAGGATACTCACTAGTTGTAGTGAGATGGTATCAATCGATCCTGGGGAGAATCACTGGAAGGGTTCCAGAGTGATAAGGACGACTGAATGTCAATCGCAGGCATTGTCTTTACCCTCAGTAAAGGGACGGTATGTTGGAAGAGTTCCAAGCTAGATACCATGGCAAACTAGACGATAAAGGCTGGTAACATCGCTATTGAAGATACTACCAAAGAGGAAGTTTGGGTGTATATTGGTTCATAAGATGAACTAGGTTCCTGCCATTGTATGACAATGGAAGTGGGGCTTTGGCCCTGGAACCCTGGTCCCATCAGTGACCCAGACAAATTCTGAGGCAGCATCACCTGATCATGGAGATAGTTGATCTCCGGGGTGATCGAGGTTAGGAGAGTAGACTCAGAGGACAACACGGCGGATCCACTCACGAAGGCCTTTTTCCCAAAGAGAGACTTTTAGGGGATGGTTGAGTATGTGATACTGCAACCACTGCTACAGATGGCCCTAGTGCAAGTGGGAGATTATTAGTTATATATATGCCCTAGAGGCCATTACTGTACATTGGATGCATATTGTAGTGGATGCTGGGACATATATAGGAAGGACTTTCTTGCTCGACATGATAGTACGCTATCTGGTTGCTCTTTATCTTAACGTGTATACTTTCTGTCTCTCTGATTACATGTTGATAAAGCCCTTAGGATGTGTACTCGACTTCCAGGACTATGATGCAGATCATACTAGTGGGGCCTGGGTAGTCAATGAGTACATCCTTCATTGTTCCTAGTCGTGGGAATATCGAGACGGGGCATCGATATTCCAAAGTAGACTAGCGCATATCTTCTCGACCCATGCGATGGGCGATGGATGATCCCATATCCATTGGTGTTTGACATCGAAGATGGTATGCGGGTGCTCAGTGGAGACTGGGTACACTGAACGGACTCGCCGAGAACTCCCAGATGGTATTATACCTCACGTCAGATGGCAGTTCTCTGGTGACACTGGTACAGCTTAGTCTGTTGACCCGAGATCGTCATAGAGTCTTGTGTGTCTCCCACTGTGCTTTGATTTCCACCCTACCACGGCTCTACTGAGGCGTGCAAACAGGTGGTTTTTGGGTACAGTCCCGATTCACATGGAGGCAATGAGCGATAGGAGGGGATTCGTCTCTCCCGGTATTGGGGGTTGATGTTGCGCTATGCTCGACTGGCCATAACAGGAAATCCCTGGCCAGGGTTGCAGTGATATACTGGTAAGAGTTATCAGTAGTTTCAAGAATGTTATGGACCTCAAGTCAGCATGACTTATCGAGCTACTGGGGTCTGACGTTTACCACCCCTAGGCGAGATATGCGACATATCAGACGAACAGACCGGACTGTACGGTAAGTGTTACTGGTTGGATTCACAGGAGTGTGAGCGGGCTTGCTCGTCGATCTTCTGATCGCTCAATACCCGGGTGGCCGTTACGTTTAGCAGACCGCTTACGGCTAGTGGATGCTTGATATGATCATCATCTGCTGCCGGCGTATTGACGAGTCTTTAGAGTCCTACACAGAGGTTTCCTGGCTCAAGCGAAACGAAATAGGAGCGCATATGAGATATGTGCGGGACCGAGAATAATTCGAGTATGTGATACCGTATTCCATTCTCGCGATCAATGTATCGATTGGTTATATGCGATATAACCTAGTTATCGAATCAAGGATTGATTCGATAAGCCGATACATATGATACTAGTCGGTTATATCCGATATGACTGGATCGTTAAATCAAGTGTTGATTTAATGATTTAGTGCATATTTATATATTTGATATATTACTTTGCGTTAACTAGTATTGGTTCACTTTAAAAGGATTTTCTCACTTGAATTGTGCACATTGTATATGCGATATAGTTTTGTGCACATGTTTGTATCATGTTTGATGATACATGCTTACTTGGTTAAGTGTAAAGAATCAAACCATGGTTTAAGTTAATGATTAGGGTTTTGATTATTTATTCATTTATCTTTCTTATTTATTCTTTTTGGAAAAAGAAAAAGATAAATGAATGATTGAATGTTTTGTTTTTAGTTGAAGTTTCTTGAAACTTTGACTAAGTCACTTTTTTTGTTCTTATCCTTAACCCTAACCATTCCATTAACCATGGTCTTTTCTCTACACTTAACTAAGGTTAAAAGTATGATAAGATTTAATTCTTATTCATTTTTTATAATTGAATCTATCATATCTTTCTTCTTCTTCTTCAAGAGCTAGAAAAAGAAAAGCTTTCTAGTTCAATGGCAACTAGCCAAATCAAGTGAGAAATCCAAATCTAAAGTCTACCCACTTCCTATTTCTTCATCCTCTACTACTTGCCATGTAGTAGAGTGTGTTGTCTTCACAAGTTTCTTGACTTGGCGAAGGCGGAGCTCGTTCTTGTGATGCCTCGACGTAGATCATCTTTGGCATCGAACCGACGATCAAGCCCGCCCATTTCTTCGACGAAGCCGATACTTGAGTTCGGGATTCGATTTGGACAGCGGAGGGAGATCATCCGGAGCTTAGGAAGTGGTGGACCAGATCTACAAAGGTTGTTGTCACTTTCCCTTAGCATTTAATTCGATTACATGCTTGTTTCGCCTAGATATCTAGTAAACGATCCGTATTAGGGTTTGTAGGCACCCGTAAACTTTGATTTGTGCATGTTTGATCACTTGTGAGACCTCACTAGGGTGCCTAGGAACCCTACAGGCCGGTACTGACAACTCACTTGCACAAACTTTGGATATGTTCATAAAACAATCCATGCAAATTTCGGCTGAGATGAGGTCTTCTATTGATACCATAACGAAAAACTCCGCCTCCCATGGTGAGAGTATTAAATCATTAGAAAACCAAATCGCACGTTAAACGCCGCAATGAGTGCGAAAGAGAAAAGGAAACTCCCATCTCAACCCATACCTAATCCTGGCCACTCACAAAGTTATAATGTGAGTGTTGTTACCACGTTGAGATCGGGAAAAGTGCTGAATAACCGAGAGGGTGAGCAAATTGATGTTAGTGAAACATTTGATACCCCAGCTTCTTCTTCTTCTTCCCCTAATTCGTCTAGTCTCCCACCTTCACCCGAGCCTATTCTCCATTTTCCCCAAGTCTCGAACCCTTCGCCCATTTCGCCAAATCTATCTAAGTCGATTCCCACTCCAGTTTTGGGATCGAATCCGTCCCCACAATCCTCTCCAATGTTGGACCAAACCCTTATTGATAAAGCACCTTATCCAAAGAGGTTAAGGCGCAACAGACCAAGTCCACAAATGGAGAAGATTGTGGAAATTTTTAAGCAAGTTAACATAAACATTCCTCTCCTAAATACTATTCAACAAGTTCCGTCATATGCGAAAATCCTAAAGGACTTGTGCACTAGGAAGAGAAAAGTTCAAATCCCCAAAAAAGTTTTCCTTGTGAGTAATGTGAGCACTGCTTTTACACAACAACTACCCAAGAAATGAAAGGACCCCGAAAGTCCTACAATTTCAATTTCTATTTGGGGGTAAAAATATCAATCGTGCTCTACTCGATTTAGGTGCTAGTGTTAACTTGCTTCCGTATTCTGTTTATGAGCAATTAGGGATCGGAGAGTTAAAGCCTGCACATTGCACTCTTCAGATGGTCGATCGATCTATCACCCAACCTAAGGGTGAGCTAGAGGATGTGTTAATCAAAGTCAGGGAATTCA
The DNA here is from genome assembly GCA_030015575.1 of Agapanthus africanus. Classification (NCBI taxonomy): domain Eukaryota; kingdom Viridiplantae; phylum Streptophyta; class Magnoliopsida; order Asparagales; family Amaryllidaceae; genus Agapanthus; species Agapanthus africanus. Next base: position 176,635,166 of record CM057338.1, on the reverse strand, counting down.
TATTCCCTGTGGACTTTATTGTTTTAGATACACAACCTGTGGCGAACCCACGCAATCAAATCCCGGTGATACTCGGTTGGCCCTTTTTGGCCACTTCCAACGCAGTAATCAATTGTAGAAACGGCTCTATGACCCTATCCTTTGGAAAGAAGTCAATTGAGCTTAACATTTACAGGTTGGGAAGTGAACCCTCCGAACCCTATGCTCATGTGTGTTCTGTCGAATTAATAGATGTCAACAGTAGCGAATATGATCAACCTCATAATTCTGACTCTTTTCATATGTTGTTGCTTGACATGGACTCTTCCACCGAGTTGTCCGGGTCAACATCTAACGCTGATGAGGAACTTTTTATAGAGTCGGACGATCACCCCATTTTTTCTGATGACATTATTTTTCGGGGTATCGATGAATGTTTTGAGGAAATTTTCGCTGATGAACTCGCATTTTTACGAGACACGGGTGTTGAGATGAATTAACTCCAGGAGGAAGAAATTGGACCTCCACCCCTTCTTTTGGACAATCATGATAATGCGAGTAATCCATCATTACTATCACTGTGTCGTCTCTCCAAATTGAGACGCAATCATTTTCCATCACACCTCTTATCACCTCCCCACTTCTTCTTGTCAAAAGGTGACATGTTCTTCCACCAACCTTGGTGCTTCATTGATAAAATTTTTGAATGGTTGGTGTTGACCTTCGGTCTTTGCAAAGCTTGGCATTGACCAATAACCTTGACCCTTTCGTGTGATTTTAAAAAGATTAAAATTGTTTAACTCAAGTTTTGGGGGGGTGGTATATTTTGGCTCTTGAAAAAAAAATGATTTTGACAAAATTGTGAGCCTAAAATAAGTTTGGGGGAAGATTCTCACTTTCATATATTCTTGCCCCCATTAATAATTTCCTCCCAAGTCTACAGGTTTTTGAGCTTAACGGATGACATCAGTGAGGACACTGCTGTAAACAGGTTTGGGGGAGGTTTGTGCTTATTTACGCATCAATTTACATCATATTTTGCATAAGCACAACATTTTCAAAAATCTTAAAAAAAATTCTTTGATAATAAAAGAGTAGAAAGTGAAAAATTGCATCCAAAAGATAGGAATAGTTTAAGAAATCCAAGAAAATTAGAAGTTTTCTTAAACGAACTAGTAATAAGTAGTTATGAGCTGTTGTCCCAAGGGTTAGTAAGATGAAGAAAGTCACTAATCTGAGGATAAAAATAAGTCTGAAAAATAGTTTCTATTCTGGAAACCAAATATTTGAATGTTGATACCCTACTATATGCACTTACACACGGGATTGTAGAGGATACCTTGAAATGCTCTTGTCTAAAAGCCAAAGTATGAAGGAAATGAAAAAAATGAAGAAAATATAAAAATGGTGAAAAGAAAAATGAACACTGGTTTTGTTATCGCCAAGGCAGCAATAAAAAAATATAGCGAGGGTGCCTCTTCACCTAGTGCCCTAAGGCCAACTGGTCTGGGAGTCACTGCTAAGCCTTAGGTGGTGCAAGACGAGGAAAAGATTATCACCGAATCAGCAAGCACATGAGTAATCGGTCGGTTAGTACCTCAAGAAGTATTAACGGTCGCATGAAAATGTGTGAGCAAATCTAAATATTCATAAAATTAAAAAGTACTGAGGCAGAAGGACAAGAGTATGATAGCTTGAATTGAATTCTCCGGGTGTAGGGATGTCCTTTACACACGCGTAGGGTTATCTGATCGGTGTTTGGATGAAAGGTAGGAATGAAGAATAAAGACGATGTTTTATTGAGGGATGATGTGATTTCTAATATTTTTTCATGACTATTAAGATAGGGCTCATGATAACTGAAAAGCTAGTATAGTTGGAAACTCTTATTTTCAAAGTCTTTCTTTTATGGTTCTTATCTTTATATGTAAATTTCACCATCTCTCTTTTCTTATAGGATTTTGTGGGTGTAATCCGCTGAAAACCCTTAGGAGACAACACTCCTCCTACTAGGGACACCTAGAGGTTTAACGGCTTATTGCACGTGCTCAGTGCAATCGTGTTTGCCTACGAAAGTGTGCTTAGTTTTCTTCTTTCTTTTTCTCCTCTTTAATAAACTAGTTTGCTCGGGACGATCAAAGATAAGTTTGGGGGTATTTGTTCAGTTGACAAAACTGCACATTTATATTACGTTTTTACTACCATTTTCATATTAAAAAAGGACTTTATTATAATATATTATACATATGAGGGTTTATGTGTAAAAACACTATTTTCCATGTGTTAATATATTTTAATTAGTATTTGGTAGGAAAATGTATACAAATAAATTCATTGACCTAATCCTAGTAGAACTAGGTCTACTAAATCTTATTTGAGTTGTTATGCAGAATTTTCCAAGTTGTTGTGCAGAATTTATCAAGGAAATCAAGTTGTTAAAGAAAACTTGCCTAATTAAGAGAACAAAACTTGAAGACCAAGTCTGGCAGCAACCACGAGAAGATTTCTGAAATACAAAGGTTCCAGAGAAGTCCACATGTCCCAAAGATAGAGTCCCAGAAAAATGATGGAGGGATGAGATCAAATGACCGCGGATCCGCGGCCATACCGCCCCTTTGGCCGCGGATCCGCGGCAAGATATGGGAGTTAGAGGAATATATTTTGGGGCATGAATCTCTGCTGAATTTTACCAAGTTTTCAACCAAAAGATTCTGGTTTTGCGCTATAAAAAGGCACCGAGAGCCTCTTGGAAAATTCATCAAGCCGACGAGATCACGAAGCCCCAGACGCTCACGCATCCAGGCTGGTCATCAACTGTTCGTCTACCTCCTTGGAAGAGATCGAGAAGCAAACTAGTCTTTGTAATCATTTTCTAAGGAATCAAAGTGTAGATTGTTCAAGTTGATTAATAAAGGTAGTTGTTTTATTTAATTCTTTTGCATTTTACATTATGTTTTCCCTCTCTATCTTTTCATCTTCTTTTCCCAACATGCGCGAGTAATTCTCCGCTTGTTAGGGTTCGTAGGATTAGGATAGGCTAATAGATGATGAAAATAACTAAACCCTTTTTAAGTCCTATAAAGTTTAAGAACTTTATCAAAAGAATCATTAACATCCTAATCGGGCGCGCTAACAATTCCTTGTTAGTTCCGACCGCGATTAGAGATTAGATTAATGATTGTTTTGGTAAAGGCTAGATATGAACGGAGTTCCGTGTCGAGATAAGGGTTAAGAGTGGGATTCCTTTTCCCTCCAGAAACCCTAATCTACACGCATCACCGTCGTTCTAGTTCTAAATCTATTAATGGATAAAAAGGGTAACTTTTAATTAATCGTCCATAACTACTAAATCCTAACGAACCCTACAAGCCCCTTTATTATATTAACTACATCTTTAAAATAATCTAGATCTATATTTTACATTCTTGTTTAATGTAGATCTAGAAACCATTCAACAAAATTCTTATTTCTTTCTCTTTCTCAACACATCTAAAATAAGAATAAAAGGTTCCACGTTTTCCTGAGGACGACCCGTACTCATCTCGGTCTAGCTACACGCGACACCGTTATTGATTGCGGTTAAACTACAAACAAACACACTCTTTCGTGTCGATCAGGAGCCTTGCGGTCGCTGCCCGGAAGAGCACCCTTGCGGTCGACCAAGATGCGCTTCTCTTCACGGATGACTGGACCCATGGCGTGCCCATACCAAGCCACGTACACGTTAAGTACCCGGGGAACGCAGCTCGGCTCGCTGATAAAAAAAGTGGGAGCCCGTATTCGGCCGCATAAAATGGAGCAGCGCATTCCGTATCCCCTCCATGGTGGCCGCGGGCTCTTCCAAAAACGCCTCCAACGGGATCCCCTGGTTATAGCTCGACTGTTGGGCGAACCGGTGGGGGTTGTACCTCATGAAGAGCGCCATGTTATTTTGCCTGAACACCAGGAAGCCCGGCCGGATGGAGTAGAGGTGAAGAATCTCCTGAGCTTTCAATACGGAAGCCCCGTCCTTAAAACCGTCACGCAGCGCCACCACCGCCTTGGAGATTTCTGAACCGATAATCACGACTTTTTCCATAAAAGAAATCCTCGCTCCGACCAGTTGTGGACGAAGGAGCAACCCCCTACCCTCCCGTGGAGGCGGATTCACGATCGAAGCGCCAATCGGCCGCATGACTCTCGGGTGTCTGCACTTCTCGAAAAACGATGGGGTCTTATGAATGCCGAATACCCCGAGCACATGCATTTCCATCCATGAAATGAAGTAGTGCATTGGGAAATTGGCAGGCTGCACCCCAGGTTCATTGGCGTCTGCCGCCACGCTGAGTCCGTTGTATAGGTGAGCCAGCCCGGCGATTCCGATCGACAACTGTAGACCAGCCACCATCCGATGCGCTGGGTAGAAAACGGATGGCCTCATGTATCGCGGATGCATGGGGAGCGCGAACCAGGACAGCCAAAATCCCAGAAACCCCAAAAAGAAGGTCTCCTCATCAATGCCCGGGGCGATGATTTCTGATAGGGGCATGATGGCGGCATCGAGGAGATAGAAATCCTTTTGATCGTCTTCCGATACTGGTCGACGATCCAAGCCGAAGCCGAAAGGGTCGTCGAGCTTGGCGAACTTGTCACTCCGCTGCGCTAAAATTTCCGGTCGAAGGAAGCGGGCGATAAAATCTGCGAAACTGACTCCCTGGACTCCCGATTCCAGATAGAGACCTTTATATATATTCAGCACCTTCACCAAACTCGGAAACTGGTGCTGAATAGTATTCTCCGGCGTCAAATCAAATACCGGCGGCTTGGTGGCAAAGACGTACTCGTCAGGAGGAAGCAGCTCCTCGTAATGCTCCCCCCTCACCGGCAAACCCGGGATCTCAGCGAACTCTTCTAGAGAGATGGAGACTTCCCTGTCCGATAGAAGGAAGGTGTGGGTGGGAATGTTCCATTGTTCTATGAATGCCTTAACCCACCACGTCGGAGGAACGGGGTACTCAAACAAGGAGACGTAGACGGCGGAGTACAGACCGATCTTCATCAGATGCGTCCTCTTCGCTGATAGAATATACCTGGCCAATTGCAAGTATCCGGCCAGTTGTCGAGGGGTCAATCCAATATTGTAAGGTTGTCCCCAAGGGCGTGCCTCACCCTGACATATGCGCCGCCCCAAAATATCCACGGCCGGCGGCGGCTGCACGGGAATGGCGCCAATCGAAGGCTGGAGAAGATCCTCCGAATTCCAGTTCGAGACCTCCACGGCATACTTCACCGGGGGTTCATCCGCATAGGGGATCGATGAGATAGGCTCTGACGGCATCGCGCAACCAAAGCTTCGGCGACCCTTAATGATCTCACTGTACCACCTACCCCATAGGTGAAAACTCTTATGCTCTGGGTCATGGTCCTTAATGAGGACGAGCACCTCCCTGTCCACCGGCGCCTCGAAGAATCCTTCCTCTGTGCGAACGAGCGGGAAAGACAAATCAGCAGACATGTTTCCTGCGAAGGGAAAGAAATCAGCCGTCAGTGTTATAATTCCAACGCTTGGCATTTTAAAATTTATACCATACTGCAATGAAGTAGACAAGGGACCAAAGGGGGACCAACAAAATCTAGATGACAATGCATCGGTTAATAAGAGAGCCCCATCATTGGATGAGACTGTCAATTATAGAAGAGATCCCCAAAAGAATATTCTCATTGATGAGGAATCCCTAGAGACAAGAAGAAAATCTCCTCTTTCAGAGCAAAGCTCCGTCACAGAGTGACACTTGTCAAACACTGGTCTCAAGGGAATAAAATTCCTCAAAAGATTAAAAGTGCTCAGCTCTGTGATAATGATGGAAATATCCATCAAAGAAAAATTAATTCTTAAAAATTAAAAAAAATTGGGATCTTAAAGATCCATGAAAACTCTCAAGAGTTCTTCATTTTTAGATCAAAAGATCCATGTTTTGCCAAAAAGCAAAGCTCTGTTCATGGGTTAAGAAACCCTGAAACAGATTCTTGAGAGCAAGGCTCTGTTGGTGAAACCCCAAAAGGGTTTTCTTTAGATCAAAGATCTAGAGAGCAAGGCTCTGTCAATTAAAATTAATTTAATTTAATTTAAGTTAATGTTACCTAAGATTTTTCTAGAGTTTGAACTCTGAAGTTCTTGAAAAACGAGAGCAAGGCACTGAAGTTCTTAAAAGCAAGAGCAAGGCTCTGAAGATTAAAGTTCTTGAAGATGGTGAACATCTGTTGAAGGCCAAGGGTCCTATTTATAGGCGCTTGCGCCCCTTCAACTCCTGAGTTGATCCAACGGCTGGGATCTTGCCACCGCTGCACTCACGTGTGCCCCACGTGAGCGCAACGGTGGGGGGGCATTTGTTTCGCCAATCAGAGCAAAGCTCTGTTTGAATTTCAAAAATTCAAAAATTGAAGCAACGCTTCAGATTCCTTGCGCTGCGCGCAACGCGCCACGTGTCAAAAGCTGACACGCCAGCGCTGCGCCCAAAGCAGCGCACCCAATCAGAGCAAGGCTCTATTTAAAATAAAAATAAAGGAAGCAACGCTTCAGACAACTTGCGCTCTGCGCTGCGCGACACGTGTCGGCGCAGTTGCGCTGCGCTCTGCGCTGCGCGACACGTATCGGCGCAGTTGCGCTGCGCTCTGCGCTGCGCGACACGTGTCAAGCGCAAGAACGCTGCGCTCTGCGCTGTGCGACACGTGTCAAGCGCAAGTGCGCTTGCGCCAGCTGTGCCAGCATTTAAACAGAAAAATTCTGGAAAGATCTTTCTAATCTTATTAAAATAATAAGATTCTCTTCTGTAAAACAGGAGCCCTTGGATCAAAGATCCAACGGTGGGGAAAAATCCCTAAATCACTCAGAGAAAGGTCTCTTTAACTGATTTAACAAATCAATTGGCATTATATAAAGGCCCCTAGACTCCAAGTCTAAAACAGAGAGAGAACTCAGAGAAATCTTCTGAAAACTTTGAGAAAGAACTCAGAAAAAGAGAAAGGTAAAAACCTTTGAATAAAAGAAGAATAAGAAAAGATCAATAATAACAAGATCAAGATCTTGAAAAAAAAAGAATATATAATAATAATAATAATAAAGAAGTAATTTACTTCTTCATTAGATCTTTCTGATCTGCATAAAGGCATTGTCTTTTGATGAACCATTGGTTCTGGAATCTTTAGATTCTTTTCTTTGATCCAAAATTGGATCAAGATGCGCTCTGCGCTTTTAAGTAGTACCCTGCACTTGTAAAATCAGCACTGTTGCGCTCCTTGGATTGGCGCAAGCCACCAGGGAGCGCCACGTCAACCCCAGAGCAAACTGCGCTGTGCACTTCTAAAAACAGAGCACTGCTCTTTTAAATTAGCGCAAGTCACCAGAACGCGCCACGTTTCAGCAGCGCACTAGCACAGCGCAATGGCGCAGCGCACTGCGCTTGCGCTCACCAGAGCGTGACACGTGTCACCATCACATGAGTTTGCGTCTTGCGCTCCTCAATTGGCGCAAAGCGCCTGACAAGCCACGTGGGGCGTTGTCAGAGCATTTAATGCAATGCATTATCAAGAGCAGAGCCCAATAAAGAAAGGTCTATCAGACCAAATAAAAGTGCTGTGCACTATTAAAAAGGGCAGAGCCCAATTAAAAGAAAAAAAGTCTAAACAGACCAAAATAAATGCTCTGCATTATAAAAAAGGGGGACAGAGCCCAATTAAAAGGGCCTAATAGGCCAGAAAAAATGCACTGCATTATTAAACAAAGGGCAGAGCCCAATCAAAGGCCTAACAAGCCAAATGCAAATAAACGTTGAATATTTTCAACTGGACTTAGCCCAATACTGGCCGTAAGTCCTCAAATTAAATTGACTGAGCACAAATGCTCTCTTAAATCAATTTACACCCAGTTCAAGGGTACATCTCTGAACTCCTCTGATATTTGTCGTTGTAATCCTTCAACGTCGTCAGAGAGGTGACGGGTCCCGACAACCACACACAATACGAACTGCGGGGTCCTTAAACTCGTGGACCGGAACGTCCTTAAACTAATATTCGTCCCCAAAATGGGAATGTTGGACCACCATATCCCTAAACTGGTAATACGGACTGTGGGGTCCTTAAACTCGTGGACTAATGCGTCCTTAAACCAATATTCATCCCCAAAATGGGAATGTTGGACCACCATGTCCCTAAAATGGTAATACGGACCGTGGGGTCCTTAAACTCATGGACTAATGCGTTCTTAAACCAATATTCGTCCCCAAAATGGGAATGTTGGACCACCATGTCCCTAAACTGGTAATACGGACTGTGGGGTCCTTAAACTCATGGACTAATGCGTCCTTAAACCAATATTCGTCCCCAAAATGGGAATGTTGGACCACCATGTCCCTAAACTGGTAATACGGACCGTGGGGTCCTTAAACTCATGGACTAATGCGTCCTTAAACCAATATTCGTCCCCAAAATGGGAATGTTGGACCACCATGTCCCTAAACTGGCAATGGACCACTACGTCCCTAAACTGGAACAATAGAGCCCAAATGCTCTTTTGTCGGATCTAAATGATCCTGTTAAGTTGATCTTAGTCTGAAAATTCGACTAACGTATCCTTAACAAACGTTTAAGTTGATCTTAGCCTCAAACATGGCTAACGTATCCTTAAACCAAAACCCCAAACCCAAATCTAGGAAAATTTGGATTTGGACTAATCCACGTCCTACGGGCGACAACATAAATTAGTCTCCGTATACGATCCACGGGCAACCACAAACAAAACAAACACCCACGACACGAAGTGCCCAGCTGGAGAAGGAGAAAGTTGTTACCGCGATGCGGTAGCGTAATTAACTGCAGCGACTTGCGCCTGCAGGGAAGAGCGTCCCCACAATCAAAAACCCCTCAGATGATGGGGAATCTGACGAAGTCTGCTACATCGGCCGCATCCGTCTAAACCTCCGATACACGGTGCCATAAATCAACTTGGCATCTTCAGAGAGGTGGACGGATAAAACCAAATAGCATCTGCCCCGAATCACAGGCCTTGACGTCCCAGTCTACGAGCCGTCTTTCGGAGGGGAACACCCACCATGCATATAAAATTCAAATTCCTCAACATGGAGAAAATTGCGACACAGTTGTGTCACCAACATAGGGCATGGACAATTGGCCGTCCGTTTCTCGGCGCCAATCGAGTGAAGCAATACAGTGCACATGTCATAACTTGGGTTTCGTGTCATCAATGTGTGCACTATATGTAGGGATGGTGTGAAAAATATTGTGTTGTGTGAACTACCAAAAATATTGTTTTGTGCCCAATGGCACACAGTTAAAACATTCGCAAAAAGTGTGCGAGCCTGAATACCCTTTCGGGGCTCCCTAAAACAGTCGTTTCCCATTAGAAGTAGGTAGTCTTCAAAATGGAGGGGTTGGTCGTGAATGGGGAGGCATGGTATTAAGGTGACTTCGTGAATGAAGTCCCTATCAATTAAAATTTCCCTATCCCCCCACATTAATCTAATGTACCCGTGTTGTGCAAGACAACCCTCCTCCATGTATTCATAAAAACGGGCAACAAGATCCGGAAGCGCGAAGGCATTCGGATGGTTAAATAGCAAGAAGTTCCATCCGCGCTTTTGGATCTCATCGCCGAAATAGCTACCGTACAAATTATGTGTAAACAACTGGGAAAAATCTCTTTCAAACTGAAGTGTAGGGGCCACGGAATTAAATTGCAGAAAGATAAAAATTTCACAGAGTGTAATTCAGATACGCAAACCTCCTCTGAAAATTTCAGAGGGCGATGACTCTAGACGGCGGCAGTTGCGCGGCGCAGAAAGGGCTTCGGCAGCGGTTGGGCGCGATCTCTCTGCAGAAATTGGAGTGGCGGCTAGGGTTTTGTTTGTGGGATAATTTAGAGTTCTGTAAATTCAGAAGAGGGGTCGGGTTGTTTTTATAGGGGTTATTTGGTTATTTTTACAAAAGTCCCCCTTAAAAAGAGGAATTTTAAAAAAAATTATTATTTATTTATTTAATGAAACTGAATAATAACAAAAATACCCCCGAAAATTTGAAAAATATGCTTTTTTTATTATTATTATTTTTTTTTTTAAATTATTTAATTATAAGTGGTACATACCCCCAAACTTATTTGAAACAGTGTTTCCACTGTTTATGCGTTAAAGTTCAGAGTTAGGGAAGAAAACGGTATCAAGCTATACAAGGCCTTAAAAAGGCCAAAAGTGAGCACCAACCAATCAAAAATCCTATCTCTATAGTGTGCTGGTTGGTGAAAGAATACGGCGAGGAAAGAAGTGGAGAATACGCGAGACCGTATGGGGATAGAAGTGGAATACTGTCTCGGTATATAAGAAGAAGAATGGCGGAAGGGGAAAAGAAATGTTGTACGAACTTGAGCATGAAAATGAATTGAATAAATTAATACAATCTGTAATGATCAATGTGAAAAGATGGATTGCACTAATCTATCAATATGTTGAAAAATTGGGTCAAATCCCTCAAGATTCGTGAGAAAACATGGGTACGCCGAACTTGGTAAACCAGACACAGATAATGAAAGTGATACGGTGTCTTGCACAGTCGGAACGATGGAAAGGATGGAGGGGAGTGATTGAGGAAGGGTAACAGTTAAAGGTTCCGGAGGGTGTACACAGTCAGTGGAAGGGACATGATGAATTGGAAAATCCGACTCATCAAGCAAAACTGGTTCATCCTCAATACTATCCTCAAAATTCCCCTCAAAAGTTATCTTATTCATGCATTCATTATCAAAATCCAGACACATATGAAGTTCGGGAAAAACAGTTAATGACTCGGGATGATGAATTGGAGAGAGAAACTCATCCAAATCTGTGGGTTCATCATCCGAAATGTTCACGGCATCGATATCCTCAATCAAGTGAAAATCAATTTTCTCAGACATCTCATCAAAAGCATGGATATTAATCAATTCAGGTTCTAGAGTGGAGGTGTAGAGGCCAAAAGGATTGGTGATGGTTTCACTCGAAAGAGACCCTTCACAATCAGGTAAATCAAACACTACAAAGTTGCACAACTCATTAATCGTTCTATCTTCAACTGGTGAATCATTTGGGACACTTGATAGACATTCAAAACCGGAGTTGTGGGATTCAATTGGGGATGGGTAGGTTTGATTTGGAAGGGTGCACAGCTCACTCTTTCCACTCAAATTCTCAATCTGTCCAACCGCCTCATCATACATTGGAAAATTTGGAGCTAGTTGGAAACTAGCTACCGGGTCACTAGGTTGTATGAGGGCGGCCATGGACACATTCAAATCCATCATCTGTTGGCATGACGCTACCCCAAAGTCTTCCAACGACTGTTCCAGACTAGACATGGGTTGTGAAGGGGTTTCATTAAAAGATTCAAACTCGTTTGGATACTGGAAAGTCCCAAAAAGTTGTTCAGAAGCAATGTCTAGGGAAGGTGCAAAAGTTGGGTAGGATAGATAGGAATTGAATGGTTGGACAGGGATAGGATCAATATACGGATAAGAAAGTAAATGGAATTTTTGATCCAAAGAATTCGCAGTGGTAAAAGGAATGAAAGATCGGCTACGGGATTGTTCAATACGTTAAGCGATGGACAATGGACGACTCGCAAAAGAGGTATCAACGTAAGGGGGTGAGGGAGGTTGAAATGGTTGATACGAAGTGGATTGCGGAGTGCAAGTATTTGTCCTAGACGCGTCTATCCGATCTTTCAAAAATATTTTGGGCATGGAGGGGTCGTTCGAAATTCAACCAAAACAAGAACCGTATGAAGTAATGTCTGGTTGTGGGTACCAAAGTTCGGCAAGAGTTTTGCGAAGTGGGGTACCCATGTTGGAAGAGGGAAGGAAGTGGTGTATTTTTTTTTTAAAAAAATTATTTGTTTTCGGAGTTTTAAAAAAATTGGTTGTTTGAAAGAATACGGAATTATGGGACTAAACCTTTTACAAGCACAATCATAATCACAATATGCACAAACACACCTAGAGTTAAGGTCTTTAAAGTCCACTAGAGTGCTCCTAACTGTTCCAAAGTGACAAGTTGTGAGATAACCCTCAAATCGTCTCTTCACTACCAATTGTGGCCAGGTAAGCACAAATGAAGAAAGGAGAGTTCCGCTCACGAATCACCGTGAGACGGGCCTTTTAAAATTACCTTTCTCACTTGTCTAGTCTAGGCACCACAAAATCAAGTTTAGATAAACGATTGAATGCCCACAACCTTCCTCTGTCTTATTGAGCACGACAGTCTTTAGTTGGCTGAGTTTAAATATTTTTTAATTAAGCTCAAGGGTGATACGTATGCTTTTAATGATTTTTGGGGTCTTAGGAAGGGTGATGAAATCCCCACCCAATTTTAATTGGTGTTATAGCCCTTAGATTCCGTATTAATTATGCAAAGCAGTAACACACCAAAAAAATATAAAATACTTGCAATATTTTTTTATTTGGCAGCGTAAAGAATCCTGCACAAAAACAATTTATTGGATAGGAGAAAGAGAATCTGTGCAAAGAAACCTGCAGGAAAAATATTTCAGTGGAGTTCAGAGGAGAGGAGAGGAGAAAAGAGATACTCACAGAGAAAATTGGGTCGCTGACGTCAGCAGTTGATCGCAGTTCCACGGTCAAACCCTTGCTTATGCCGCGGTTCCGCGGTTGAACAGTTGGTTTGGATCTTCAATTTGGTCCTTGTGCTCAGTTGGTTCTCCTCTTTCTGTTTAGATCCCTTGAATCTTGATTTGTTCACTGAGTTTGCTCCAAGCCTACACACCTGCACAAAAACTAATAAAAAATAACAAGATGATTTTTTTTGGTTTTGGTTTTTCAATTTTTATATTTTTATATTTTTTAATTAACCCGAAACTACACAAAGAAATAAACTACTGTCTCCCCGGCAACGGCGCCATTTAATTGTTTGCGTTTTGTATGCGTACTTAAATTTTTAATTACCGCAATCAAGGCGGTGTCGCTTGGTAGCTAGCCGGTTGAGTACGGGTCGATCTACAGGGAGATGGAATCTTTTTCTTTATATTTTAACGAGTTAAATCCAAAATATTTTGAGTTTTGTTTTAAGATCTACGAATGATATAAAAGATGATAAAGGACTTGCTAGGGTTAGAATTAGGTTAGTTCGAGTTAGGAATATCTCACCTCTTTCAATGCCCTTTTTTTAATATCGGTGTTAAGGTAATCGGCAATAATGGGGATTAGCACGACTAGGAAGGAACTTACAAATATAAACTAGGCTTTCCATGCTTAATTTCTTCCTTTTGGTACTTGTCCGTCCGTTCTTGTCTCTTAGCTCTAACCTCCGATTAATTCAACCACAACCGGTCGAGTAAGGGAATCACCGCTATCATGTAGGATAGGATGCCGTAGTGAGCGGATTGTGGTTCAATTAAAGGGAGTCCGAATTAAGGTGTTGGGTAAAGAAAGGAGTGAAAGAGATTTCCTTCTCTCAAACCTTCTTTCTCCTGCCCTAACAAGTGAGAAATTACTCACCCATTAAAAAGATAAAAATAAAACAAAAGGAAGGTAGCAAGAATTTAGGTTAAGAAGAATTTTACAACTAGCTAATCGAGACCTCACCTAGGTAAGGATCTTACTCCAGTATCATCGTTGTTAAAGAAAAGATAACAAAAGAAAAACACTAATTTAATTCTACGACTAAGTTAACAAATGAAAATTGCAGATAATAAAAATGCGATAAACAAATGCGAGAAAAATAAAAAGAACTTACTTTTATTGATAACCTCTCAAAAACTCGCCACAAATTTTCATAGAGAATTTTAAATTCTAAATCTAAAAATAAAAAGAGGCATACCTAAGAAAGGCACCCTAAAAGAGGCACATAATTTTGGCTTTGAGCTTTCCTATTTATAGATAGAAAAACTCTAGATTTACATTCTGATCCATACACGAAATTACAAAACTACCCCAAGAGAGCCGAGTCAAAGCACCGACACTGCCACCGACATGCGCAGAACGCGGCCTTGGTTCTGCGGCAGAAGTGCCTTATTGGCCGCGGTTCCGCTGCCAATTGGTGGAATCGTGGGGCCATCTTTTCAGGGCTTCTCCATATTGCTTATATCTTCTGTTTTATTCACTTGGTTTCTCAGAATCTGTTCAATTTCTTTCCATATTTCCAACAGTGCAGAATGATGTGGATTTTGCCTTGAGCTCTGCGTTGAAGTCTTGGATCTTGTGTTGCCCTTGTACTTTGTGCATTGAAGTGCCTAATGATTTTCCATTTGTCCCTTGAACTGGTAGACGGCATCATACGGATGGTTAGAGGAGATCAGTATTCATCTGTTGTTGGTCATAGTCCTGCATTTGTTATGACTTTTCATGAATATCACTGTAAAGAGCTGAGAACCTGTAACCTACAACTATTTAGCAGATATGGATCAAAAGTACTTATTTATATGCAATGTGATTAAGAATAGGCGATATAAAAATGCAAAAATCTGATATGAACAGTAACTTTCATTATCTTTCTTTTATTATAGGATTTTGTGGGTGTAATCCGCTGAAAACCCTCAGGAGACAACACTTCTCCTACTAGGGACACCTACAGGTTTAAACGCTTGTTGCACGTACTAAGTGCAATTGTGTCGCCTACGAAAGTGTGCTAGGTTTTTCTTTTTTCTTTTCCTTCTTCTTCTCTTTAATAACTAGTTTGCTCGAAACGATCAAAGTTAAGTTTGGAGGTATTTGATTAGTCTAAAATATTGCACATTTGAATGAACATTTTCCCTTTTATTGTTAAGTACTAAAAGGTGTTTATTGTAATTATAGAATATATGAGGATTTATGTGTAAAAAGTTATTATCATATGTTTCTACATTATAATTAATATAATGAAGGAAAATACATGCATATAATATTTATATGAAATATTGTAATTAAAATATGCATATCATATCAAATATTTCTAATCAATATTCATAACATATAATATCATATAAAATGGTTAGGATAATATCTCAAAAATACCACATACTACTAATACTTTGATTTGAGATATTGTGCAGATTAGCTCAGGTCTGGAATCCAAGATATCCGGGATAAATCAAGATGTCGGAATCAAATCTGCCAGAATATTGAAGCAAATCGTAAGATCTAGCAACGGCAGAGACCCAGAGCATTATTTTCAGCATCTAGACATCGAGAAGATCTCCAAAAATCAAGATAAAATAGCACAAAAAATCCCAGAGACTGAAGCCATCAATACGCGGCGGGACCGTGGACAAATAGGCCAATATGCAGCGGCTCCGCGGCGGTTCTAGGGCCTCATGATGTGATATTTTGGTAATTTTATTGTAACGGCATATATTCACTCAGAGTATCTAGGGTTTCTAGTTTCTATGACTATATATAGGACCAAGAGCTTCACATCTAAAATAATCACCGAAGAGATCAAGAGGTCCAAAACGATCCACGCATCTGAGTGATCATCAGCTAGTCATCTACTTCTAATAAGATAGAGATCTAGAGCAATTAGGGTTCTAGTACTCTACTTTCAAAAAGTTGTATGCCATAGTTGATTAATAAAGATAGTATTTTTATCATTCTTTTTGCAATTTTCGCACTTACTTTCTGCATCTCAATCATGTTTTCACTCTTCTTCATCATTTCTTCTACTTTAAACATGAGCAAGTAATTTCTAACTTGCTAGGGTTTGTAGGATAGGGTAGATCAATGGATGATAAAAAAATTTAACTTCTTTTATACATTTTAAATTTTATAAAATTTAGCAAAATAAATGTTAATATCCTTATCGGGCGCACTACCAATTTATTTCTAGTCACGACCACGATTTAAGACTGGTTTAACACTTGTTTTGTTGAGAGCTAGACATGAATAAAGATCAATGCAAGGACAAGGGTTGGTAGTGGGGAAACCTAGTTTCTTCCAAGAGAGAACCCTAATCTACATACATCACTATTAATCTAGTTTTAAACTATTAAAAGATAAAAGAGGTCATTTTTAATTATTCATCCATTACTACTAAGTCCTATGAACCCTACGAGCCTTTCCTTTATAAAATTATATATCTGTAACGACAAAACAACTATTCCATCTTCAATCAACTCGTCTAAAGTAAGAAAAGAGTTCGCGTTTCCCTGCGGACGACCCGTACTCATCGCAGCTAGGTATTAGCGACACCGTATTGATTACGGTTACTTTACATAAAACACTTTTTCAGCACGATCATTCACGGGCCTCGAGATCGCTATCGATATGGGAATCAAAGACATCCTCATATATGGAGACTCTCAGTTGATCGTTAGCGAAGTAAATGGCGACTATCAGACGTGCGAACCAAAGCTGATAAAATATGGCGAAAGAGTGCAACAACTGTTGACACAAATCCCCTCCTACATTTTGGAGAGTATACCGTGTGTAGAAAATAGCAAGGCGGATGCGTTGGCCAAATTGGCTAAGGAACTGGCCGATGAAGACCTCAATGACGTAAAGATCGTCATGAAAAGCCGCAGGATCCTCGCGCCAACAGAAATATCTTCGAGAGACTTAACAGAGCCATCCGAAGGAAAAGAAACGATTGAACAAGTAACCAATCAAATAAGGGACAAAGAAAAGGTCAACGATTGGAGGGAAGTCTTCATAGACTACTTCAAATCCCAACAAACGCCCAAAAATGTGTCGTCTCGACATCGGCTTATGAAATGAGCTTTGTCCTTCGCCTTCATCAATGATACTCTATATAAGAGACCATTCGACTGTCAATGGATAAGATGCCTGGGGCCGAAGGAAGCAAAGAAATTCATTCAATATTTTCACGACGGACTCTGCGGTTCTCACCAAGCTGGGCCAAAAATGAAGATGAATATCAAAAGAATGGGTTACTATTGGCCCACAATGATTCAGGACTACCTCGAATATGTGAAACAGTGTCACTCGTGCCAAATTCACGGGGACTTCATCCATCAACATCCAAATCCGCTACACCCAACAGTAGTTAGCTGGCCGTTTGAAATGTGGGGAACCGATATAATTGGACCTATTAAACCAGTATCATCCAAAAGACATCGGCTCATACTGGAAACGACCGACTACTTTTCCAAGTGGGCAAAAGCAATACCACTAAGGGAGGTGAAGACGAAGAATGTCTTCCATTTCTTCAGGACACATGTCATCTATCAGTTCGGCACCCGCGACGAATTATCTCGGATAATAGGCCAGCTTATAGAAGCCATAAAATCAGCCGCTTCGCATAATAACATAAAATAGATTGGAGATACTCTTCAGTTTATAATTCTCGGGCCAATGGTCTAGCTGAAACTTTCAACAAGACCTTGACGAAGATTATAAAGAAAACGGTATCCAGAAACAAGAGAAACTGGCATGAAAGGTTGCATGAAACTCTCTAGGCATACCGAACAACGTTCAAAATAGCGACGAATACAACACCGTACGCATTGGTATTCGGCACGGAAGCAGTGCTTCCCCTGGAAATAGAACTCTCTTCTCTACGAGTAGCGCTTCGATACGAGCTGACAGATGAAGAAAATGCTCATCTTCGGCTAGAGGAGCTCCATGCCCTCGATAAAACTCGTCTTACATCACAGCAAAACCTGGAGGCTTATAAGGCAAAGATGACACGGTCATATGAAAGACTGACCAGGCCGAGAACATTCCGCCAAGGTGAACTCATGCTAGTCATCAAAAGACCAATGATCCCTAATAGTGCAAAATAGGGGAAATTTGAGCCGAACTATGAAGGCCCGTATATCATAGACAAAGTCTACCAAGATGGAGCCTACTTGCTCATGGATATGCATGGTGAAAGACCCTTCCAGCCAATAAACGGCCGATTCCTCAAAAAATACTACGCTTGACGAGTCACGACTTAGGTCTGTGATAGATGACGACGCTCGTGTCCGCTCTCTATCTTCCTGAGTCAGAACTTTGAGAGTGGTATGCAAAGAAGCTCCGTCGCCTCAAACATAGCGACAAAGAACCGAGATGTCCTCAAACTAGAAATTCACCTCAAACATGGCGATAACGGACCGAGATGTCCCTAAACTAGAAGCTCGCCTCAAATGTGGCAATATAGGACCGAGAAGTCCTTAAACTAATTATCCACCTCAAACATGGCAATATCGGATCGAAATGTCCCTAAACTAACAAAGGATCGAGATGTCCATAAACTAGAAATTCGCCTCAAACATTGCGACAAAGGACCGAGATGTCCCTAAAATAGAACTTCACCTTAAATATGGCGACATTGGACCGAAAAGTCCATAAACTAAAATTTCACCTCAAACATGGGGATAATGGACCGGAACGTCCCTAAACTAGTACATCACCCCAAATACGGCGATATATTCCCTTGGGATCTATATTGCAATCGAAGTCTTAGCATGAAAGATTGCAACGCGGGTCCCACTGGCTACATAGCTAATCCAGCGATTAAGCCACCCTCAAAACCCACTGGCAAATAGGTGGGTCACCTGCGACGAAACTATTTTCGAGAGTTTCGCTATTTAAAAAAAGGTATGTCCATAAGCGAAATGGGCACGGATGAAAACCCGAAAGGGCGCCATGAGTAAAAACTGCAGGATTGCCGGCGAGTTTGTGAAAACCCGAAAGGGCGCAATCTCGTTTTTAAAAAATATAATAAAATAAAAAAAGGAAGGAAAAAACGGTATGTTCACAAGAAAAATGGGCACGGATGAAAACCCGAAAGGACGCCGTGAGTAAGAACAGCAGGATTGTCGGCGAGTTTGTGAAAACCTGAAAAGGGCGCAAACTCGTAAAATAAAAAAATTCATGTGCACTTGCAAAGTTCTCTCGACCTTGTGAGGAGAAAATACCTGCGTGAGATCCTTACGACTCACAAAGGAACAACACACTTAAGAATCCTCATGATTCCTAAGGAGAAATTACACTTGCAAGATCCTCACGACTCGTAAGGATAATTCCTGTTATGAGACCTTCATGGCTCGTAAGATTTAAAAGCCTTAAGCTTCAGGAATCTGAACTTGTTCTTAAGCCATCATATCCCCCAAGTTGCCATACAAGCGGTCCAATATTGACCCTTGTATACAATCCATGGGCACGAATAAACATGTTAAGAATATGTATACCCTAGAGACCATTATTGTACATATGATGTTTATTATAATGGATGATTGGACATATATATAAAGGACTTTCTTACTCGACATGATAGTATACTATCTGGTTACTCTTTATCTTAACATGTTGACTGGTATTCTTTACTATCCTGCTCTCACATATTGATAAAGCCCTTAGGATATGTACTTGGCTGCCAGGACTATGATGAGATCATACTAGTGGGGCCAGGGTGGTCCAAAAGTACATCCTTTAATCAGTTTCTAGTCGAGGGAATATCGAGACTAGGGTATCGATATTCCAGTGAAAACTAGTGTGTACATTTCTTGTCCCTTAGAGGGCGATGGTTGATCCCACAACCATTGGTGTGTGACATCAAAGATTGTACACAGGTGCTCATTGGAGAATAGGTACACCGAACAGGACTCGCCGAGGACTCCTATGTGGTAGTATACCTATCGTCAGATAGCAGTCCTCTGATGACACTGATACAGGTTAGTCTGTAGACCCGAGATCGTCATAGATTCTTGTGTGGCTCCCACCGTGCTTTGATTTCCTCCCTACCACGGCTCAAAGGAGTCGTGCAAACAGGTGGATTTTGGGTACAATGCCGAATCACATAGAGGCAATGAGCGATAGGAAGGGTTTCGTCTCTCCCGGTATTGGGGGTTGATGTTGCGCTATGCACGATTGGCAATAACTAGAAGTCCCTGGCCAAGGCTGCAGCTGAGATTTACTGATAAGAGTTATCAGTAGTTTCTCGAACCGTTATAGGCCAAACATCGGCATGACTTATCATGTTACTGGGGACTGACGTTTACCACCCCTAGACATGATATGCGACATATCATACGAAGAGACCAGACTGTACGGTAGTGTTATTGATAGGCTTCATGGAGAGTATGGACGAGCTTGCTTGTTGATCTTCATATCGCTCAATACCCGGGTAGCCGTTACGTCCAACTAATACCGCTGACGGCGTGTAGGTGATTGATATGATCATCACCTACTACTGGCGTATTGACGAGTCTTTAGAGTCCCACACAGAAGTTTTCTGGTTCAAGCGAAACGAAATAGGACACATATGTGATATGTGTGTGGGCCTGATTAAATACGTGTATGTGATACCGTATTGTAATCTGGCAATTATCTGTTATCGGTTCGGTTATATGTGATATAACTAGATTGTCGAATCAAGTGTTGATTTGATAATGTGATATACAGATATATGATATTAGTCGATCATATATGATATAACCGGATTATTAAATCAAGTGTTGATTTAATAATGTGATATATATTATATGTGATATAATTATATCTTAACTAATATCATTAGCTTACTAATTATTCTTCATAATATATATATTAATATATATGATATATATATATAATGAAGCATGGCATGATTTCTATTTTTGAGAAAAATAGAAAAAGAGGTGGAAAATGAGAGCATGGTTGCAAGCATGAGCTTTATTCATAGTTTATTCTTCTTGACTCACTATTCAAAAATGGTTGCAATTTTATATTGCAAAATTCCATGCTTGAATGAGTGGGGGTCAAGAGTTGCCATTCATTCTAGTCTCATTCAAAACACTTAGCCATTTTTCTTGAGTTGCTCCCATGGTTGCTCTCTAGCTTCATCTTCCGCCTCAAATGCCATGGTTCAAGCTTCAACCCTCACATGAGATGTGAATCATGAAGCTTGAACACAATCTTGTGAGCTTTTAACATCCTCTACATCACCATCCCACACCAAACTAGCAATTTGGTGTGGTGTGTTTACTACACTAATGGAGTTTAATATAGAGTTAGCTTGGGCTAGAGAGACTTCGGGTGGATCGTCTTTGGCGCGAAGATCACGAAGGAGGGTCGTTCAACTCAAAGAGGAGACTTGTAGAGTCGCGTGGACTTCAACCCGGAGTTTTAGAAGAGAAGGACTCGAACTACAAAGGTTGTATGCTCTTTTCTTCTCTTGATTTTAATCACATCATAAAGGCAAACCCTAAAAATCTAGTAATGATCTTTTTAGTCTAACTTAGCACCTAATAAAAATTAAAATGTGGCATGCTTGATGCCTCTAGAACCTCATGGTGGTGTTAAGGTCGACTTTCAAAACATTCCCCTACCATGTTCCACCAACGACGAGAAATGTCCCCGTATGGTGAACAACACTTGTATGTCCTCTCGACTTATAAGGAGAAAACACTCTTGCAAGATCCTTACGACTTACAAAAGAAAATACGCTTAGGAATCCCCACGATTCCTAATGAAAAAGTACACCTACGAGGTCCTTACGACTTGTAGGGAGAAATACCTTTATGAGCCCTTACGGCTCATAAAGTCAAAAAGCCTTAGTCGACAAGATCCTAACCATGTTTGCTAAGCCGCCTTTGTTCAAATCAGTAAAGGCAAATGATGAGTCGCTCCTGGCAATATTCCAGTCGTAGCGATGCTGATACCTAACAGGTTTCAAACTCCAAATCCTTTCACGGCAAATGATGATTCTCTCCTGGCAATATTCCAGTCGTAGCGATGCTGATGCCAAGGTTGGCATCAGATTCCAAACTCGCAATAAAAACAGCAGCGAGTAGCAAAAAATATGCACATAAAAACAGCCGAAATGTTTGAGCAACTCGCAATAAAAAACAGCGAGTAAAAATATATTAAAAAATAGCCGAAATGATTGGGCACCGTGGATGAAAAGCCGAAATGATTGGGCAATCGCGACTTTCGCGATATGAAAAGCTGAAAAAATAGAGCATCGCGGCAATAAAAAAATAAAATAAAATAAAATAAAATTTTCTCTGCCCTGCAAGTATGTCCATATTAACTCTTTTATACGATCCATGGGCACAAATGAAAGAAAGGGAACCATACTTTCCCACCAGGCTCCGTCAAAAGGAGAGCCAGATCTTGACGGCAATATCTACAGCCTAGAGATCAGCTCGATGTTCTTCTCATTCCAACAGGATACAGAAGTGACGTCAACAAAGCTCCAAGGAGCCAAATCAAAATGGAGTAGAGGCAAAATCCTAGCTCCAACTCGGCGTTCCTTCTCATTCCAGCAGGATGCAGACGCAATATCAACAAAAGACCCAAGGGTCGAAACAAAAACGAAGCCATGGCAAAATCCTAGCTCCAAGTCTTGATGGTACATGTATAACCTAGAGACCATCCCGGCGTTCCTTCTCATTCCAGCAGGATGCAGACACAACGTCAACAAAGACCCAAGGGTCGAACAAAATAGAGTAATGGCAAAACCCTAACTCTAGCGCGACATTCCTTCTCAGTGCAGACGCAACGTCAACAAAAGACCCAAGGGTCGAAACCAAAAATGGAGTAACGACAAAATCCTAACTCCAAGTCTCGATGGCGCATATACAACCTAGAGACCATCCCGATGTTCCCCTTCATTTCAGCAGGATACGAATGCGGCTATCAAATAAAAATGAAGCAATGGCATATTTCTAGCTCTGGACTTCAACTGTAATACATACGGCATAGAATTCTTACAAATGTCTACCCTATTTCAGCAAAGAATCGGCGCAACATCGTCAAAACAAGAAAAAATTAAGCAATGGCATATTCCCAGCTTCGAATCTTGAAAGCAACTTATATAAAAGACTATCGGAGATCATCCCACAACAGAGCGGAGTGGTTATGACTCATCGGGGCTCCAAACTGAGCCTAACCTCAAGTAAAAAAAAGCGTCATGGAAAATTCCTAACGTTTGCTCTTCCGACGGTAATATAATCTAAGGAGATTACTTGAAGACGTCTTATCCAGCCCCCGAAAAGATCAGAGACACGACGGTCGCGGGGCTACTCGAACAACAGCTTAAAAACTGCATATCGAGGAATATATCAGCCGACGCGACAGTACCACGGCCTAAAACCCTAGTACCAAAACCTAACGGACCTCTGTCGTAAAGAATAGGGGTTATCTACATATAACGTTAGGACAGGTTTGCTTGTAAACCCAAGGGAGGTAAACTAAAAACACTCCGAAATAAGTACATAAACTAAAGACTCCGATACGAGTGAATAAACTACAAACTCCGAAATGAGTACATAAACTAGAGACTCCGAAATGAGTGAATAAACTACAAATTCCGAAATGAGTACATAAACTAGAGACTCCGAAACAAGTGAATAAACTACAAACTCTGAAACGAGTTGTTCCCCTCCGAACGGCGGCGCACAGGACCGCGATGTCCTGACGCTGAGGTTCGGGGCAGATGCTATTTGGTTTTATCCGTCCACCTCTCCGAAGATGCCAAGTTGATTTATGGCACCGTGTATCGGAGGTTTAGACGGATGCGGCCGATGTAGCAGACTTCGTCAGATTCCCCCTCGCTTGAGGGGTTTTTTGATTGTGGAGACGCTCTTCCCTGCAGGCGCAAGCCCCTGCAGTTAATTACGCTACCGCATCACGGTAACAACTTTCTCCTTCTTCAGAATTTCACTTCGTGTCGTGTGTGTTTGTTTTGTTTATGGTTGCCCATGGATTGTATACGGAGACTAAGTTGAGCCGTCGTCCGTAGGACGTGGATTAGTCCAAATCCGTATTTACTTAGATTTGGGTTTGGTGTTTTTAGTTTAAGGATGCATTAGTCGCGTTGCGGCTAAGATCAACTTAAACGTTCGTTAAGGATACGATAGTCCTGTTTGAGACTAGGATCAACTTAACGTGATAATCCATTTAATATCTGGCCATCGGGGCTCGTCACCTCTCTAACGTCGTTGAAGGATTACAACGGCAGATGTCAGAGGAGTTCAGAGATGTACCCTTGAACCAAAGTCAATTTGGATTTTTACAGTCCATTTGAATGTTTAAGGATATGTTAGCCGTGTTTAGGGCTAAGATCAACTTAAACGGGATCATTTAGATCCGGCAAAAGAGCATTTGGAGGCTCTATTGTTCCAGTTTAGGGACGTGGTGGTCCATCGCCGGTTTAGGGACGTGGTGGTCCATATTCCAGTTTAGGGACGTGGAAGTCCATTATTAGTTTAAGGACGTTTCGGTCCATCGCCATTTTAAGGACGTAGTGGTCCATCATTAGTTTAGGGACGTTTCGGTCCAACATTAGTTTAGGGACGTTTCGGTCCACGAGTTTAAGGACCCCGCAGTCCATATCCATGTGTGGTCGTTGGGACCCGTCGCCTCTCTGACGTCGTTGAAGGATTACAACAAGAAGTGTCAGAGGAGTTCGGAGATGTACCCTCGAACCGGAGGTAAATTGATTAAAGAGAACATTTGCGCTCAGTTCAATTTAACTTAAGGACTTACGGCCAAAATTGGGCTTAGTCCAGTTGAAAATGTTCAACATTTTATTTGCATTTGACCTGTTAGGCCTTTACTGGGGCTCTGCTCTTGTTGAATAATGCATGGCATTTTTGTTTGGTCTATTAGACCTTTATTTGGGCTCTGCCATTTTATAAATGATGCGCAGCATCTTTTTTTATTTGAGCTCTGCCCTATTTAAAGTAATGCATTGCATTTAATTTGGCCTGTTAGACCCTTTTTAATTGGGCTTGGCCCTTCTGTAAATAATGCAGTGCATTAATCATCTGATAGTGGCCTGTCAGGCGCTTTGTGCCAATTATTGAGCGCAAGCGCTTATGATGAGGATACGTGTCCTGCTCTGGTGAGCGCAAGTGCAACAGCGCAGTGCGCTGCGCTAGTGCACTGCGCTGTTGCGCTGCTGACATGTGGTGCGCTCTGGTGAGTTGCGCCAATTCCAGAGAGCAAAGCTCTATTTCAATAGCGCGTAGGACAAATTGTTCTGTAGCTGACACGTGGCGGTCTCCGAAGAGCGCAACAGCGCAGTTTGGAAATGCAAAGCACTAAGAATCTTTTAGATTCAAAAACAGGAGTGCAAAGCACTATTTGATTTCTTGATCTAATTTAGATCAAAGAAAAGATAAGTTTTTTCTTGTTTTTTCTTATCTCAAAGAACCAAAGGTTCATAAAAAGTGCAAAGCACTATTTTATTATATATTTTTTTATTTATTAAAGATCCTTGATCTTGTTTTTAGATCTATGATCTGTTCATAAGAGAACTTTCTCTTCCTTCTAAAGGTTTTTACCTTTTTGTTCTTGAAGAGTTCTTCAGAGTTCTCTTTCTCTCTTTTTTTTTAGAAAATGTTTTTCCCTCCCTTTGAATTGAGGCTTGGGGTCCTTTTTATAGTGCCCATAAATTAGTTAAATTTGTTAAAGAGATCTTTCTCTGAGTGATTTGGGGAATTTTCCTCACCGTTGGATCTTTGATCCAAGGGCTTCTATTTTACAGAAGAAAATCTTCTTGTTTTAACAAGAACAGAAAAATTTCTTTAGAATTTTAATTCTGTTTGGCGCAGATGCCCCAGCGAACAGCGCACAGCGCAGCGCAACTGCGCTAACACGTGTCGCGCAGCGCACAGCGCAGCGCAACTGCGCTGACACGTGTCGCGCAGCGCAGTGCTTGTGCAACTGAAGCGTTGTTTCCTTTATTAAAACTTAGATTTTGGGAAAATCAGAAGCGTCGTCTCGGCCTGAGATATCTTTTCATCTCCTTTTTTCAAGTCAAACTTGTATTTCCAAAATTCTGATTTCCCGGGTCTTGGAAATGATTTCATTGTGCACAGAATTTTCTGTGCTTGGGTCTATATATATATAATTCAAGGATAAGCCTTTTCTTCATTTTTAGAGAACTTCTTCGATCATGACTTGCAACCGCCCTCATGCTCGCCGACAACCATGGGAGGTGCCGATTCGGGACATCGTTCCCCATTTTGCTGCGCGCCTGGTGGACCCTTCTCTCTCGGACGAGCAATGTGACGCTGCAATGCACGAGCTTTTGACTCGTGTGGGGTCTCCTCTCCCTCCGCATTCCATTAGGCTTCGGATGCTTCTTGCCTCGGTGCTCACCGACATTCCCCCTCCTCCAGCAGAGATGTCCTCAGCAATGCTGGATGCCACCGAGGATAAGATTGAGTGCTTTCTCGAAGCGCACTTGATCACCAAATTCCTGAGGGACTGCTCTTTCCACTTGCTGAGCCAGATACGGGCTCGTCGGGTCGTCGTCGCCACTTTTTCCGAGGAGTGTGGCATCGACCGTTGGATGGCTACCCCTCGGGAGGATCGCCGTTTCGACATGATGGAGAAGACGGAGAGGGAGCTGAATAATCTTCTTTTCCTTTTCGTGAACCCTTGTCTTTCTGATCCCGTATTCGGTGATCTTTTTTAAATGTAATAACAATAATAATGAATAAGTATTTTTCTTTCTAATCAAGTACTTCATTGTCTGTTAAGGGTTCTTTTATTTTAGTTCTCTGTTGTGCTTGTGCATCGTATGATTTTAATTTGTTATTATCAAGTGCATGTAATTTTGCATGGATAAATTGCCTTTGGCACTTAACCCCTTCTTCTGCGCTAGCGCATCTGCGCTGACATGTGTCGCGCAGCACACAGCGCAGCGCGACTGTGCTAGCGCATCTGCGCTGCCACGTGTCGCACAGCGCAGCGCGCAGCGCGGCGCTTCCTTTAACAGAGCTTTGCTCTAATTGGGCGCGCCTTCTTGGATGCTGCGCTAACGTATCTGCGCCAGACACGTGGCGCGTCGCGCGCAGTGCAAAGGATCTGAAGCGTTGCTTCATTTATTAAAGTTTAAATTTTCAAAGCAAAGCTTTGTTTATGATTGGGGGAAGATGAAGCGTTGCTTCATCTCCCGCCTCGGAATTTGAACAGAGCTTTGCTCTGATTGGGATAAACAAATGCCCCCCCACCGTTGCGCTTACGTGGCCCTAAACGTGAGCGCAACGGTGGTGAAATTCCAACCGTCGTGGCATCTTTTGGAAGTTGAAGAGGCACTTGATGCCTATAAATAGGACCTTTGGTCCCCCACAGATGCTTATCATCTTTCAGATTTCTATTTTCAAAAAACTTCAGAGTTTTGCTCTTGCCTTCAAGAACTCCAGAGCCTTGCTCTCCTTTCCAAAGTTTTTAGAAAAACTTTAGGTAAAATTGATTCTTAGATTAAATTAATTTTAATTAATCTTAACCAACAGAGCCTTGCTCTTATAGATCTTCTGATCTAAAAAAAGTCCCTTCGAGGTTTCACCAGCAGAGTTTTGCTCATTTTCAAAGTTAGAAACTTTAGGTAAAATTAATGTAAATCAAATTAATTTAAATTAATCTCAACCAAAGAGCTTTGCTCTCACAGATCTTTTGATCTAAAGAGATCTCCATTGGGGTTTCATAAACAGAGCTTCACTCTTAAAAACTTATAGATCTGCAGAGCTTTTGTTCATGGGTTTTAATCCCTGAACAGAGCTTTGCTCTCGAGGAATTTAGCCCTCGGTGCATATTATTTTCTTCTATCGCTAATCTTCCCGTGGTATTTCCTCCAGGCATAATGGCGGTACGTCTATACAGTTTGCACGAGTTCATCACCTATGACGATATCCGTGCACAGGGTCGTCAACAAAAGCAGGAGTTTACAGACGCTCAATGTGCAGAGGTCATGGATCGTCTGAACGCAAGCGGTGATTGGCTGCTTCCTCGTCGTTCGGCTCTCGTAAAAGTCGTGCTGGGAGCAATATAGAGACCACTTCCGGGTCTTCACGAGGCCCTACCGCTCAACGCGCTGGATGATGCCGAAGACAAGGTGCATTCAGTGTACCTGACGGGGATGATCTCGAAGAAACGGCGGGACGGCTTCATTGACATCCTACATCAAATCTTCCAGCAGACGACGATAGTTGCTGCTTATCGAAGGCCGGGAGGGCTTGCTGAGGATCTTAACACACAGGAGCGCGAGAGGCTACGCATAAGAATAATTAGAAAGGCCAGAAAAACTCTGGATGGCCTTACTTTTGAATTCCTCAATCCGTGCCCCGGATCTGAGGTTATACCGTTGTAATAATTTGAATAATGTTTCTTATTCATTGCTTTTATGATTGTAAGAATTTTAGCAACATGAATGGAAACCCCCTTTTTTTATTTCAGCTTGTCTTATTTCTCGTCCTGAGTCCTCTGCCCATGTATAAATGAGTGCGTCTCGAACGCTTGGTCAAATGTAAATCGGATGTTCTTTCTGTCATTTTCTTCTTTCTTTTATTGTTAGTAGGCTGTCTTAATAACCATGGTTGACGGATGATTAGAGCGAGTATCCCGACCCTCTCAAGAAACAGCGATGGCTTAGGCTGCAGGTTCAGATCTGCTGCCTAAGACTTTTCAACTCTATGAGCCGTGAAGGTCTCATAGAGACTTTTCTCCCTACGGATCGGGAGGATCTCGTAGGTGGGTTTTTCTCCTAAGGAATCGTGAGGATTCCTAAGTGTGGTTTTCTCTTATAAGTCGTAAGGATTTTATAAGAGAATTTTTCCCTCTTATGAGTCGAGAGGACCCGTAAGCGGTTGTTTCCCTCCTTATCGAAACTCGACTTTGGAGAGTGAGACCCGTGAATAGTATGCAAGAGACCGTTTTAGATCGACTTGTAGGGTCCCATTGTTCAGGAAGCAAGTTTTTCAGTCCCTGCTGCCTGAGGCTTCATCTTGCAAGTTGAGACGAATCGGGAATTTCCCGTGGAGGCACTAGTTTCTCTGCGAGCCGACACGAATCAGGAGGCTCTCATCAAGGAGTGTTTGTATCCGTGAGTCGAGGAGTTTGCTAGGGATTATTTGTTTCCCAAGCGCCAAGGATTATTTGTTTTCTTGGGGTTTGAAACGAGTCGAGGATTTCCCACGGAGGCACTGGTGGCTCTGCGAGTCGACGCGGATCAGGAGGCTCTCGTCAAGGAGTGTTTGTATCCGTGAGTCGAGGAGTTTGCTAGGGATTATTTGTTTCCCAAGTGCCAAGGATTATTTATTTCCTTGGGGTTTGAAACGAGTCGAGGATTTCCCATGGAGGCACTGGTGGCTCTGCGAGTCGACGCGGATCAGGAGGCTCTCATCAAGGAGTGTTTGTATCCGTGAGTCGAGGAGTTTTGCTAGGGATTATTTGTTTCCCAAGCGCCAAGGATTATTTGTTTCCTTGGGGTTTGAAACGAGTCGAGGATTTCCCACGGAGGCACTGGTGGCTCTGCGAGTCGACGCGGATCAGGAGGCTCTCGTCAAGGAGTGTTTGTATCCGTGAGTCGAGGAGTTTGCTAGGGATTATTTGTTTCCCAAGCGCCAAGGATTATTTGTTTCCTTGGGGTTTGAAACGAGTCGAGGATTTCCCACGGAGGCACTGGTAGCTCTGTGAGTCGACGCGGATCAGGAGGCTCTCGTCAAGGAGTGTTTGTATCCGTGAGTCGAAGAGTTTGCTAGGGATTATTTGTTTCCCAAGCGCCAAGGATTATTTGTTTCCTTGGGGTTTGAAACGAGTCAAGGATTTCCCACGGAGGCACTGGTGGCTCTGCGAGTCGACGCGGATCAGGAGGCTCTCGTCAAGGAGTGTTTGTATCCGTGAGTCGAGGAGTTTACTAGGGATTATTTGTTTCCCAAGCGCCAAGGATTATTTGTTTCCTTGGGGTTTGAAACGAGTCGAGGACTTCCCACAGAGGCACTGGTGGCTCTACGAGTCGACGCGGATCAGGAGGTTCTCGTCAAGGAGTGTTTGTATCCGTGAGTCGAGGAATTTGCTGAAAACACTGGTTTCTTCGAAGTTAGACTGAACCGTCGAGATTTAGCCTCGTCTTCTGGCGGAACCTGTTGGGAAAGTATGGTTCCCTCTTGTTTGTTTATGCCCTTGGATTGTATACAGGGATCGATGTGATCTTGACTGTAGGACCAAAGTTTTATCATCATTTTTTTGTTTTATCTCCGCGATGCTCTATCATTTCAGCTTTTATATCGCGAAAGTCGCGATTGCCCAATCATTTCGGCTATTTTTCGTGGTGGCCAATCATTTCGACTATTTATTTTATTTTTACCCGCTGTTTTTTTATTGCGAGTTGCCCAATCATTTCGGCTATTTTAATTTTTTTTTATTTTTACTCGCTGCTTTTTTTTTTGCGAGTTGCCCAATCATTTCGGCTATTTTATTTTTTTATATTTTTACTCGCTGCTTTTTATTGCGAGTTGCCCCATCATTTCGGCTATTTTGCATGCATATATTTTTACTTGCTGCTTTTTATTGCAAGTTGCCCCATCATTTCGGCTATTTCATATGCATGTGCGGCCTACTGGCTTTTCGCCGTAAACCTGAAATTAAACACCGATTTCGGCATCAGCACCGCTACAACTGGGATATTGTCAGGAGCGAATCATCATCTGCCTCTGTCGATGTCGAACAAGGACGGCTTAGCGAACAGGATTAAGGTCCTGTCGACTAAGCCTTTTAACTTCATGAGCCGTAAGGGTCTCACAAAGGTATTTCTCCCTACAAGTCGTGAGGATCTTGTAGGTGTATTTTCTCCTTAGGAATCGTGAGGATTCCTAAGTGTTTGTTCCTCTGTAAGTCATAAGGATCCTACAAGAAGGTTTTCTCCTTGTAAATCGATAGGATTTACAAGGGTTGTTCACCATGCAAACATATCCCCCAGTCTCGGATGGGACTTAGTTAGGGAAATGTTTATTCGTGCCCTTGGATTGTATACAAGAGCCAGTATTGGACCACTTGTAGGGCAATATCGGAAATTGTGGGGATTGCTTAAGCACAGGTTTAGATCTCTGTAACTTAAGACTTTCAAATCTTATGAGCCGTGAGGGTCCCATAAGAGGGTTCTCCTTACGAGTCGTGAGGATCTCGCAAGTATATTTTCTCCTTAGGGATCGTGAAGATTCCTAAGTGTGTTGCTCCCTTGTGAGTCGTAAGGATCTCACGCGGGTGGTTACTCCTTACAAGGTCGAGAGGACCCTATAAGTGTCTTTTAACGAGGTTGCGCCCTTTCGGGTTTTCACAAACACTCGCCGGTAGCCCTGCTGTTTTTACTCATGGAGCCCTTTCGGGTTTTCATCCGTGCCCATTTTGCTCATGGACATACCGTTTTTTTTTATTCTTTTTATTTTCTTTTTCTCTTTTTTTTTTACGAGGTCGCACCCTTTCGGGTTTTCACGAACACTCGCCGGTAGCCCTGTTATTTTTACTCACGGAGCCCTTTCGGGTTTTCATCCGTGCCCATTTTGCTTATGGACATACCATTTTTTTTTCTTTTTTTTCTTTTTTTTTTATTCATCTTGTCAGCCTAAGGATGCTGCGGTAGTAGTTTAGGGACATTTCAGTCCGCTATTAGTTTAAGGACATTTCGGTCCGACTTTGAGAAGGCTGGTTACTGCTGATAGAGTTTGAGCTTAGGAAGATAGCGAGCGGACATAGTCGTCGTCATCTATCATTGACCTAGGCTGTGGCTCATTAAGCGTAGTATCTCTTTAGGAAGCGACCGTTTATTGGCCTTAAAAGCCTTTCACCGTGCATGTCCATGAGTAGATAGGCCCCATCCTGGTAGACCTTATCTATGATGTACGGGCCTTCATAGTTTGGCTCGAATTTTCCCCGCTTAGCGCGATTGGGGATTATAGGCCTTTTGACCACTAGCACGAGTTCGCCTTGGCGGAATGTCCTCGGTCGGGTCAATCTTTCGTATGAGCGCGTCATCTTTGCTTTATAAGCTTCCAGATTTTGTTGCGCTATGAGCTGTGTTTCTTCAAGGGCATCAAGCTCCTCAAGCCGAAGATTAGCATTTTCTTCGTTAGTCAGCTCGTAGTGGACTGCCATTCGTAGAGAGGGTAGCTCTGTCTCGAGGGGAAGTACTGCTTCTGTACCGAACACCAACGCGTACGGCGTTGTGTTCGTGGCCGTCTTGAACGTAGTTCGATACGCCCAAAGAGCTTCTTGCAGTCTTTCGTGCCAGTCTTTCTTATTTCGGGATACCGTTTTCTTTATGATCTTTGTCAAAGTCTTGTTAAAGGCCTCGGCTAGACCATTAGCTCGTGGATTATAAACTGAGGAATATCTCCAGTCTATATTGTACTGTTGCGCGAAGCGACTGATCTTGTGGCTTCTGTAGGCTGGCCCGTTATCGGAGATGATCCGTCTTGGCGTTCCAAACCGATATATGACGTGCGTCTTGAAGAAGTGGAGGATATTCTCCGTCTTTACTTCCCTCAGCGGTACTGCCTCTGCCCATTTGGAGAAGTAGTTAGTCGTTGCCAGGATGAAACGATGTCCCCTAGACGATGCTGGTTCAATGGGGCCGACTATATCAGTTTCCCACATCTCGAATGGCCGGCTAGCCACTGTCGGGTGTAGCGGATTTGGATGCTAATGGATGAAGTCCCCATGAATTTGGCATGAGTGGCATTGCTTCGCATATTCGAGGCAGTCCTGGATCATTGTGGGCCAGTAGTAGCCCATCCGTTTGATCTTCAACTTCATCTTTGGGCCCGCTTGATGAGAACCGCAGAGTCCGTCGTGAACTTCCTGAACGACTCTTTCTGCTTCGTCAGGTCCTAGGCATCTCAGCCACAGAGAATCGAATGACCTCTTGTACAGAGTATCGTTGACGAAGGCGAAAGACAGAGCTCGTTTCATGAGCTGATGTCTTGTGGACGCATCTCCGGGCATTCGGTGGGACTTAAAGTAGACTATAAAGACTTCCCTCCAATCCTCGGCCTTTCTTCGTTCTTTTATTTGTAGGATCGTCTGTTCAGTCAATCCCTTTTTTTCGGATGATTTCGGAGATATTTCTGCTGGGGCAAGCACTTGACGGCTTTGTACCATGATTCTAACGTCATCGAGATTCTCATCAGCCAGTTCTTTAGCAAGTTTGGCCAATGCGTCTGCTTTGCTGTTTTCTGAGCGCGGTATGTTTTCCAAAGTGTAAGAAGGAATTTGGGTCAACAGTTGTTGCACCTTTTCGCCGTACTTCACCAACTCCGGCTCGCACGTTTGGTAGTCGCCGTTTACTTGACTGACGACCAGTTGAGAATCCCCGTATATGAGGAGATTTTCAATTCCCATGTCGATGGCGATTTCAAGGCCTGCTATCAGAGCTTCGTATTCGGCTTCATTGTTTGTCCTCGGCTCTGTTAAGGAGAAAGTGAAGTGCATTATCCCTCCTTGTGGAGTCACGGAGATAAGGCCTACCCCTGATTTGATTATGGGGGTACTTTGTTTGCGCTTTTTCATGGAAGATGCTCCATCGAAATAAAGTTCCCATTGGGTATCACCACCGTCGATCGCGTCAAACGCATGTTCGTCTGGCAAATTGCAATTCAGAGGAGAATCAGCCGATATCGGATGCTCGGCGAGGAAATCGGCGATGGCCTGGCCTTTCACTGCCTTGAGAGGTTAATACGTTATCGAGAACTCCATCAAGAGCAGAGCCCATTTAGCGAGTCGACCTGTCAATATGGCCCTTGACATTAGATATTTGAGAGGGTCCACCTTTGAAATGAGACGGACTTCATATGCTAATGCGTAATGTCTGAGCTTTGTTATCGCAAAGATTAGCGCCAGGCAATGCTTCTCAATGGGAGAGTAATTGCTTTCTGCTCCCAGCAGAACTCGACTTAAGTAAGAGTGCTCTTTCCTTCCCTTGATCGTTCTCTTGTGCCCATAATGCGCCTAAGGAACCTTCGAGGGCGGTCGTGTAAAGAATGAGAGGCTTTCCCTTAACTGGAGCAGCCAATACTGGAAGGTTCTGCAGGTACTGCTTGATCTCGTCCAGTGCGCTTTGGCATTTGTGATCCCAGACAAATGGGGTTCCCTTCTTCATCAAGTGGCTATAAGGACGGCACTTGTCTGAAAGGTTGGCTATAAATCGCCGTATGTATGCGAGCTTCCCTTGGAGAGATCGCAACTGTTTGAGAGTTCTCGGCGGAGGCATTTCCATGATCGCTTTGATCTTTGACGGATCTATTTCAATACCTCGGTGTCGAACAATGAATCCCAGGAATTTG
Organism: Agapanthus africanus; assembly: GCA_030015575.1. Taxonomy (NCBI): domain Eukaryota; kingdom Viridiplantae; phylum Streptophyta; class Magnoliopsida; order Asparagales; family Amaryllidaceae; genus Agapanthus; species Agapanthus africanus. The sequence goes on along the minus strand of CM057338.1, from coordinate 176,601,185 downwards.
CCTGAGGAAACTCCGAATGCACACTTGAGCGGGTTCATCTTCAAGTTGTATTGCCGAAGGCGTTGAAATACGGTCTTCAAATGCTCGAGGTGTTCCTCGTATGATTTGCTTTTAACCACGAGATCGTCGATATAGCATTCGACGATTTCGTGTATAAGGTCATCGAAGATCTTTGTCATGGCCCTTTGATAAGTGGCACCGGCATTCTTTAAACCGAAGGGCATCACTTTATAACAGAATATACCTAGAGGGGTCCTGAAGGCGGTGTGCTTCTGGTCTTCGGGATGCATCTTTATCTGATTATACCCTGATGAGCCATCCATGAAGAAGAAAACCTCATGAGTGGATGTATTGTCTATCATCAGTTCGGTGACTGGCACTAGGAAATCATCCTTCGGGCAAGCTTTATTGAGATCCCGAAAGTCCACGCATATGCGCACCGTCCCATTTTTCTTCATCACCGGGACGATGTTAGCGATCCATTCAGGATATTGAACCTCCTGGATAAAGCCAGAGTCGATCAGCTTCTTGACCTCGGCGTTGATACTCATCTCGAGCTCGAGCCGCATTCTCCTCGGCGCCTGTTTGACTGGCTTGATGTCCGGGGATATCGCCAATTTGTGTACAGCAATTTCTGGATCTAGTCCCGGCATTTCGGAGTAGTTCCATGCGAAGCAATCTCTTTACTGCATAAGCAGGTCTTTTAATGAAGCCACCTTCTCTTTAGATAGCAGCTCGCTGATGAATGTCGGTCGCGGGTCATTCGCTGTTCCCAACTCAATTTTCTTAAGGTTATCTGCAGTGGTATGAATTCCATCTTCCAGTTCTTTTGGCGCTGGTGGAAATTTTGAGATTACCTCGTCGTTGCTGTTTTCGAAGCACCAGGGAAGGTCATCTATATTCTCGGGCTCTTCTTTTAATATTGTTATCATGTGACAAGTGCGAATCCGCTTCCAATCCCAATGTGGAGTTGGTTCTGTTCTTGTGGCTTTGGGTTCGTGCTTCTGTGGCGGCGCTACCCTCAAGTTGTCGGACAGAGTGAATTTGCCGAGCTGATACTGATCTTCAACCAATTCTTGAAGGTGAAGCAGTCTTCGAGAGGGTGCCCTATTACTCGATGGTAAGAGCAATAATTTGGGTCAGAGACTTCACCCGCTCGTTCGGGATGTTTAGACTCCGGCAATGTAAGCATTTGATGTTTTAGAGCAAGATCAAGTATCTTCTTCGTCTTGTCCCGAGGAAACGAGTACGCTTGACCCATTTTCTTCATGAGGGATAGATCAATAACGCTCAACTCCCGTTTGCGTGGCTTCTTAGCCCTGCTTTGTTGTTGTTGAGCGCCTTTTTGGCCTTTCGACTTATTTTTGCTTTTGCGCCGAGCCTTCTTTATAACAGGTTGACAAGGAGCGGCATTTTCATCCTTTACGGCCTGTTGGAGAAGGTGTTGCATCTTGGCTTTCTCGTAGATGGCCGTCTCGCGATTGTGATCATCTCGGACTTTTTGACCAGCTTTCTTTATAAGTTTCCATTTGTTCCTCGAACGACGGACTGGGCTCCTTTGCATCTGGAACTTTCACTGGCTTAGGATTAGCGTCCTCCCATTGAGCATCCGCTTCTTCATCAAGGTCATACACGACGTAGCAGCCGGGTAGTAACTCTCGTTTCTTTGACCGGATGTATCCAAGCCCTTTTGTTTCCATTCTCCCGTTAGGCAGTTTGTGTTGAGTCCCGGGGACGTTCCAGACCCTATCATAGAATTTGGCCTTTCTAACGGTCTGTTTGAAGGGCATCCCCTGGCGTTTTAGCAGCTTTTTCAAACCTTCCGTATAATATCTGGGGAGACGGATAGGCTGAAACCTGTCGAGCGTAGAATCCGCGCCATGCCAGATTTCTTTTTCTACCTTGGTTTCTTCAGAGCGGTAAAACAGAATTGCTTTCTCGCTCTCTCTCCTGAAAGGGATATAGAATGTCCGCAACTCTTCTACACTGTAGATATTAAGTACATCCAGTTCTTTGTGGTGTTTAAGCGGCACTATGGCGACTTATAGACTTTGCTCTTCGTCAGCGGACGTTTGTATTGAAGGTCGAGCAGAGAATACAGCACGGACTTCATCTTCCGAGTCGCTGCCAAAGATCAATGTAGGAGACGATGGTCCCGGCTTGTTGTGTTGGGGCGGACCCGAATACACTATCTCCTCTTCCTCCTCGGTATCACTGCCGAAGACAGGGATGGTGGCATTAGTTTTATACTCCGGCTTGTGACACTTCTCTGTGTCTTCGAAATCCGGTAAGAAGTATTTGGCATCTTCGTATTTGCGGACCTTGTTCACAGAGAATGGGTTCAGTTCTCCCGTCACGGTATACTCGAAACCATCCTTAAAATATTTCATACACTGATACTGTGTAGAAGGGATGATGTTATACTCGTGTAACCATGGTCGGCCGAGCAAAGCGTTGTAGCATGTCTTGGCGTCTATGACGTGGAACTTAATGTCCGTGACGAGCAGTCCGAAGCATAGCGTCTGTATCACAGACCCAAGAGTTCTTGATGACTGGGAGTCGAACCCGGAGATAGTGATCTTATCCCGAGCAAGGTGCTGGACGCTCATGCAGATTTCTTTTAAGACCCGTACATTGAGGAGATTAACGGAGGATCCATTGTCGATCAGGATTTTGCCTATCTTTATATCATGGCAGTATCCCGAGACATAGAGGGGGCGATTGTGCTCGCACGTCCCAAGGAGGAGGTCCTCGTCGTCGAAAGTGACATCGGCCGTGTGCACTTCCTCCAATTCATCCTTCATCTTTTCCTCGGCCAGGCATGCTTGGAATTGTTCCGGATCTTGGAGTGCCTTAATTAACGAATCTCTCGCCTCCTTTGATAGCAAAAGAGCGTCAAGAATGCTGAGCTGTGAGGGTAGCTTCCTCAGATGTGCTAAAACGTTGTAATCCACCTTATTCTTCTTTGGCGGGTCTTTGGCAGCTAGCTCTTCCATCACTTGGTCATCTAAGATGATATCTTCAGAGACCTTTTCTTTCCCTTTATCTTTTCTGTTTAAGGGTCCGAGATTCTTTTCAGGCAGCGTCCGATTCCGCAGCCGGATATTTTCGCAGACCTTCGGTTCTTCTTCTTTTCCCGAAGCGGACTCTTTAAAAAGAGGGGCAAGTTCTAGCTCTTCATCAGAATCACTCCCGAATGTAGGCACTTGTGATCCACCGGTGTTAACCATGCAACAATCGCCAGCCGTTCTTTTAAGCCCTTCGGTCGTATTTTTTTGCTCCCGACGAGTTTTGCGTTTCTCTCGCTTAAAGTGTTGTCGATGAGCAACATATCTTTGCCACCATCTATCGAAAGCTTTGCACTCTTGTGTGGGGTGCGAAATCTTTTGATGATATAAGTAATAGGAGGGGTGCGTTTCCACTTCACCGGTGATGTTTTCTTCAGAGGATGGTAGCTTCATGCCCATTGATATGGCCTTAGCAAACTTTTTCCTCGTCTTGAATTGGCTTTTGTCGGTAGCGGAGGTGTTTAGCTCCAACGGGATCGTCTCAGCTCCTTCATCAAGTCGCTGGCGCTTGGCCCTTTCAAATATAGCCGCCTCGCGCTCCCGATCAGCTTTACTTTTCAACCGAGCTTCATTAAGGAATGCGTCAATTACTTCATCTGATGGCCCCAGAACTTTCGGTTCAGGATCTGCCCCCAGCTTTTCGGTGCAAGGAGTCTCCTCATCGTTCGTGATCGAATGGGAAATTATATGACAGCTCGCCACATATTTCTTGGATTCATCCGATGAACTTTCTCCCTCATCTTCTTCTTGAAAGACGTGATTAAGAAACTCTTGGAGCGTAATGGGAGTCCGTGCCTTTTGGTTGTATTCATCCAGTGCGTCAATTTGCTTTTGTAAGTCCATGCGCTTGTCGCCAGACTTCACGGGCTTCTTAGATTTCTTCCTCTTCTTTTTCGAAGATTTTGACAGCTGGCTGCAAGTGCTTGAACCACCACCATCGGTCTTTGGAGTTGGACGTGGCTTCAACATCCCCTCAATGACCTGCGGTTCTAACGGGTTCTTCCACCTAATCGCTGGACATGTCTGAAGGTCGTTCAGCATCCTCATTGTCTTGGCTGATAATACAACCTCCCAAGGAGCTTCTTCAACGACAGAGCATGTTGCCCCCGGCGTATTCGTCCCCTTAGAGGTGTGGGGCTGCGGAGGATTCACCTTCCATTTGTCAGATAACGCGAACTTGCCCTGTCGGTACTGGTTTTCAAGCCAATTTTTGAAAACGTAGCAATCTTCTATCGGATAGCCTAGTACTCGATGATAAGGAAAGTCGTTGGGTTCGTTGACGTCACTTGGTTGCAACGGACGTTTTGGATCCGGCAGATTTATGAGTCTATTGCGTAATGCCAGCTCGAATAACCTTCTTATTTTAACGCGGGGAAACGAGTAAGGACGCCCTAGTCTCTCCTCAAGGTCTACGTACGGACGCATATTATTTTGACGCACAACCGGCTTCGAGTTGCTCGGTTGTTGTTGAGCATTAGCGACGACGATCGCTTTTCCTTTCCCTTTGTCATTTCGGGAGTCCGGCTTTGGAAGAGGGGGTTTATGGCCCATCTGATCCATCTGCGCTAGCTTGTCAATCAAAGCATGGAAGGTAGTCGGCTTGAAAAACATCATAAATTGCGAGATGGTTGCTTGTGGATCAAGGGTTCCTACAAACATACCCACCGCGGGAGCTTCTTCAATGCGTTGCTCGCACTTCGACCATAAGTTCCGCCATCGTATAGCGTACTGAATCCACGTCTCGCCGAGTTTTACCCTGGCGTTAATCAGTGCCGTCATCGGGGTATGTTCACTGGCGCTTGCAAAACGCTGAGTAAACAATATCTCCATTTCCGCGAAGGTTTTGATAGAGTCGTTCGGGAGCTCAGAGTACCACTCGAACGCCGTATCCGATAAACTTCCAACAAACTGGCGAAGTAAAAGCTTGTCATCACCACCGGTGTTGCCGCAGAGTGCCCTGAACTGGGCAACATGCTGGTGAGGATTGCCCGTCCCCTTGTAGACATGGAACTTGGGAATTGTGTAACCTGGCGGGTACTTGATTTGGTCGTACCAACTTGGATATGGCCGCCCCGTTTTTACGACCTGGCCGGCTGCTTCGGTCGCATGATGAACCCGTATTTGTTGGGCTATGTACTCGTCCAAATCAGCTTTAGAGATTGTATCCTCCTTAGCTGTTGATAGGGCTGGCGGAGGATTTGATGTCTCTCCCCTATCATCTCCAAGGACGATCGGGGGCTCTTCGGTCGGAGGATCTTGCTGTATCATCATCCCTATCATGTCTTGGAAGAGGAGGCCCATACGCTGTATGTTGGCTGCTTGTTCAGCAGCCCCTTTGTCCTTCTTTTCCAATATCCGACGAAGGAATTCGGCGTCGGTTTCTTCCTCTTGGCGTTCATCCGAGGACGTTTCAGGGTTTTCTTTTGGCCCTGTAAGTGCGGCCATAGCGTTCATCATTTCTTGGAGCTTCTGCTGCTGCTCCTGAGCCTTGGTCACTGACCTCGTGTGCGGTCTATGACCTGTTGATATGTGGCTATCCTCCTTTCCCGATGCCACATAAACTGTATGAACTATCATGCCCCCGGACTTAGGGCGTTTAGGCTCACCACCTTTGGCATTTGTCGCGGGCGCGGGGGTTTTCTCCGGCCTTCTTCTTTTGTGGGCCGTTGAGATTGGAGGGGCCGTTGCAGTGGGCACCCTAGCGACTGTCATCCTGTCCTGTTTGATCGGACGGTCCTTTTCTTTTTCCACTTTCGCCTTTTTTTGTTGACGAGAGCGACCTGGGTCAATCACGGAGTCTTGAACTCTCCGCCAAACTTTATAAATTTTTTAGGACAGCCGTTGAGGGGGCTGTTCTTGCTTCGTTTCCGGAACTCTCTCCGCGGGCGAAGGAGATCTTTTCAATGTAGCGGTTGGAGAGTTCTTCCGTACCCTTCTCAGCAGTTCAAAGCTGTTCCCAGTTGGAACAGCAGCGTTGACTTCCACCACTGGAGCCGGTGGAGTTAGCCCTGAGGGGGAGTTGCCCCTGCCTTCCTTACTCGTTGCCAGTGGCGACGTCGAGCACGACGAGCCGTTGGGACTGGCTCGGAGATAGAGGTTGCTTCTTTTTGCCCCCTGTCTGAATGAGGCGCGGCTGGTGTTAACCTTTTAAAGACTGAGGTTGTCTTTTGAGGGGTGATATTTAACCTGTCGAAGACAAATCCTCGGGCAAGGGCAGGAGCAGGAATCGTCAGTCTTGAAAAGACTGACTCTTTGATAGGGGAAGCCGCCTTGACGACTTCTGGAGCAACAGTTATTGCTTTCCTTAGGACGGCCAATTTAGAGTTCTGATTTAGCCTGGTGAAAACAGAGGCTATCGGTTTGGTAGTGGGCGACCCGTTGACAGGGGTCGTCGTAGCCGTAAGCCAGTCGAAGACCGACTTCTTGTTCACTTCCGGTGCAGGTATTGGCTCAGAGAAGCTTGTAGGTGGGATCATGGTCCCGAAGAACAGGCCAGTGGTGGCCTGGGTCATCTGGTCTACTGGCAGAGTGAGGAAGGAAGCCGCTTGGGGCCCATATGCTACACCTCCCAGTGGGGTGGAGCGTCCGTTGCAGTGGCACTTCGAGCAGTTGGTACAATTAGAGGCCATTGAATCTTGAGTTCTGCGCCAGGCAAAGGACCAAATCTTAGTAACTTGAAATCCGAAGGCAACCATTAACAAACCGCGACTGGTTCGTGAAGACGACACACGAAGTGTGGAGTGGAAAGAGGAAAAGGTCCCACCGGGCGTGCCAGAATCTGTTCCCCTCCGAACGGCGGCGCACAGGACCGCGATGTCCTGACGCTGAGGTTCGAGGCAGATGCTGTTTGGTTTTATCCGTCCACCTCTCCGAAAATGCCAAGTTGATTTATGGCACCGTGTATCGGAGGTTTAGACGGATGCGGCCGATGTAGCAGACTTCGTCGGATTCCCCCTCGCTTGAGGGGCTTTTTGATTGTGGGGACGCTCTTCCCTGCAGGCGCAAGCCCCTGCAGTTAATTACGCTACCGCATCACGGTAACAACTTTCTCCTTCTCCAGAATTTCACTTCGTGTCGTTTGTGTTTGTTTTGTTTATGGTTGCCAACTTAACGTTCGCTAAGATCAACTTAAACGTTCGTTAAGGATACGTTAGTCCTGTTTGAGACTAAGATCAACTTAACGTGGTGATCCCTTTATTATATGGATGTCAGGACTCGTCACCTCTCTGACGTCGTTGAAGAATTACAACGATAGGTGTCAGAGGAGTTCAGAGATGTACCCTTGAACCAAAGTTGATTTGGAGTTTTATAGTCCATTTGAATGTTTAAGGATACGTTAGCCGTATTTGGGGCTAAGATCAACTTAAACGGGACCGCTTAGGTCCGGCAAAAGAGCGTTTTGAGGCTCTATTGTTCCAGTTTAGGGACGTAGTGGTCCGTGTTCCAGTTTAGGGACGTGGTGGTCCGTCGCCAGTTTAAGGACGTAGTGGTCCGTCGCCAGTTTAAGCACGTGGTGGTCTTTTAGTTTAAGGACGTCTCGGTCCGATATTAGTTTAAGGACGTCTCGGTCCATCATTAGTTTAAGGACATTTCGGTCCATCATTAGTTTAAGGACGTTTCGGTCCAACATTCCCATTTTGGGATGAATATTAGTTTAAGGACGTTTCGGTCCATCATTAGTTTAAGGATATTTCGGTCCACGAGTTTAAGGACCCCGCAGTCCGTATCGATGTGTGGTCGTCGGGACCCGTCACCTCTCTGACGTCGTTGAAGGATTACAACGATAGGTGTCAGAGGAGTTCGGAGATGTACCCTCGAACCGGTCGTAAATTGATTTAAGAGAGCAATCTTGCTCAGTCAATTTAGTTTAAGGACTTACGGCCAAAATTGGGCTAAGTCCAGTTAAAAATGTCTACATTTTGTTTGCATTTGGCCTTTGTCTGGGCTTTCCCCTTTTCAGAATAATGCATAGCATTTTATTATTTAGTTTGGGCTCTGCCCATTTATAAATGATGCAGAGCATCAGCTTAATTAGGCTTGCTTGGTCTTTTTGACTTGGGCTTGGCTCATTAAGAAATGCATTGCATTTGTCAGGCGCTTTGCGCCAATTAGAGAGCGCAAGCGCTTGTAATGTTGACACGTGTCGCGCAGGCGCAGTGCGCTGCGCTAGTGTGTTGCGCTAGCGCGCTGCGCTGCTGACACGTGGCGCACTCTGGTGGGTTGCGTCAATTACAGAGAGCAAAGATCTTAAAGCGCATAGTGCAAGTAGTTCAGATGTTGACACGTGGCGCTTTTCCAAGAGCGCAACAGCGCAATTTGGAAGTGCAAAGCACTATTTTATTTTTTTGTTTTTATTAAAGATCCTTGATCTTGTTTTTAGATCTATGATCTGTTCATAAGAGAACTTTCTCTTCCTTCTAAAGGTTTTACCTTTTTGTTCTTGAAGAGTTCTTCAGAATTCTCTTTCTCTCTTTTCTTTTTAGAAAATGTTTTTCCCTCCCTTTGAATTGAGGCTTGGGGTCCTTTTCATAGTGCCCATAAATTAGTTAAATTTGTTAAAGAGATCTTTCTCTAAGTGATCTGGGGAATTTTTCCCACCGTTGGATCTTTGATCCAAGCGCTTCTGTTTTACAGAAGAAAATCTTCTTGTTTTAATAAGAACAGAAAGATTTCTTTAGAATTTTAATTCTGTTTGGCGCAGATGCCCCAGTGTGTGACACGTGCAGCGCACAGCGCAGCTCAACTGCGCTAGCGCATCCGCGCTGACACGTGTCGCGCAGCGCACAGCGCAGCGCAACTGCGCTAGCGCATCCGTGCTAGCGCATCCGTGCTGACGCGTGTCGCGCAGCGCAGTGCTTGCGCGACTGAAGCGTTGCTTCCTTTATTAAAACTTAGATTTTGGGAAAATTAGAAGCGTCGCCTCGGCCTGAGATATCTTTTCATCTCCTTTTTTCAAGTCAAACTTGTATTTCCAAAATTCTGATTTTCCGGGCCTTGGAAATGATTTCATTGTGCACAGAATTTTCTGTGCTTGGGTCTATATATATACAATTCAAGGCTAAGCCTTTTCTTCATTTTTAGAGAACTTCTTCGATCATGGCTTGCAACCGCTCTCATGCTCGCCGACAACCATGGGAGGTGCCGATTCGGGACATCGTTCCCCGTTTTGCTGCGTGCCTGGTGGACCCTTCTCTCTCGGATGAGCAATGTGACGCTGCAATGCACGAGCTTTTGACTCGTGTGGGGTCTTCTCTCCCTCCGCATTCCATTTGGCTTCGGATGCTTCTTGCCTCGGTGCTCGCCGACATTCCCCCTCCTCCAGCAGAGATGTCCTCAGCAATGCTGGATGCCGCCGAGGATAAGATTGAGTGCTTTCTCGAAGTGCACTTGATTACCAAAGTCCTGAGGGACTGTTCTTTCCACTTGCTGAGCCAGATACGGACTCGTCGGGTCGTCGTCGCCACTTTTTCCGAGTGTGGCGTCGACCGTTGGATGGCTACCCCTCGGGAGGATCGCCGTTTCGACATGATGGAGAAGACGGAGAGGGAGCTGAATAATCTTCTTTTCCTTTTTGTGAACCCTTGTCTTTCTGATCCCGTATTCGGTGATCTTTTTTAAATGTAATAACAATAATAATGAATAAGTATTTTTCTTTTTAATCAAGTACTTCATTGTCTGTTAAGGGTTCTTTTATTTTAGTTCTCTGTTGTGCTTGTGCATCGTATGATTTTAATTTGTTATTATCAAGTGCATGTAATTTTGCATGGATAAATTGCCTTTGGCACTTAGCCCCTTCTTCTGCGCTAGCGCATCTGCGCTGACACGTATCGCGCAGCACACAGCGCAGCGCGACTGTGCTAGCGCATCTGCGCTGCCACGTGTCGCACAGCGCAGCGCGCGGCGCGGCGCTTCCTTTAACAGAGCTTTGCTCTATTTGGGCGCGCCTTCCTGGACGCTGCGCTAATGTATCTGTGCCAGACACGTGGCGTGTCGCACGCAGTGCAAAGGATCTGAAGCGTTGCTTCATTTATTAAAATTTAAATTTTCAAAGCAAAACTTTGTTTCTGATTGGGGGAAGATGAAGCATTGCTTCATCTCCCGCCTCGGAATTTGAACAGAGCTTTGCTCTGATTGGGGTAAACACGAGTAAATAAACTAATAGGCGCTAAATTAAGACATCAAGAAATAGAAAAGCGCAACTCATAAGCCTCAGGGTTTAGAACTACATTTCTTAAGGATCGAGATCTGAGTTAACGATAGATGATGACGCTTGTGTCCGCTCGCTATCTTCTCAGATCAAAATTCTAATAAAATTTGTGTATGCCAGCTCAAAACCGGCCATATGCTATGTATTACCTCACTCACGGCCGTGAGCAATGTGGTAGGGGAAATCATTTGTTCACATCAGTCCAGTGTTCGCCTATAACTAGATGCATGCATCAGAAACTTCTAAGATTAAAGTGCAAAGTATATGTGCAGAGGCAAGATGCCCACATGGATATATGCTGGGGATAAAACATTCAACAGTCAACAATAAAGAAGCACATTTAAATAAGTACTTTATTCTGCGGGAAACAAATCACCGAACACGGGATCAAAAGTACAAGAGCTTACAAAAGTAAGAATAAAATTGTCTAAAGCCCTCTCTGCCTTCTCCACCATGTCGAAACGACGATCTTCACGAAGAGTTGCTTCCCATCGGTCAGCGCCATGCCCATCAACGAAGGCAGACATGATGACTCGTTGAGCCCGTATCTGGCTTAGTAACTGAACAGAACGATCCCTCGGAGGCTGGGTAATCAAATGTGCCTCATGAAAGCACTCGATCTTGTCCTCCGTCGTGTCAAGAATCACCGGAGTCATCTCCGCTAGATGAGGGAGGATGTCAGCAAGTACCGACAAGAAGATCATCCGGAGCCAAATGGAACCGATAGGAAGAGGAGAGCCCCTACGAGTCAGGAGCTCAAACATCACCGTATCACATTGGTCATTTGTGAGAACGGGATCCACTAATCGTGCAGCAAAACAAGGAACAATTCCCTAGATAGGTACCTCCCACGGTTGCCGACGAGCATGCAGACGATTGCGAGCCATAACTCTTGGTTTGTTAAAAATGGTTCTCTCCTTGCGAAGAAGGAGAAAAACATAGTTTCAGATTATAAAGAAGAGCATTCAAATCTAGGCAAAGAAAATGTTGTGCATGGTGGAGTTATTTCCAAGTCCTGACAAAAAGGGTATGTGGAAAAAAAAGTTGACTCATGGGAATCAGAGGAAGAAGGTGAAACGATTCCCTCAGCAGCGCCTTACGTGCATGACACGTGAGCGCCGGCACCGATTCTTTGCAGAATTAGAACCTGTAGCGGCGCCTCATGCGCATGACATGTGAGCGCCGGCACTAGTTTTTATATGTATATAACACTTCATGTGAGGCACATATGAGCATTGGCATAAAAAAAAGGGGAGCTTTGTCATTCATACTACGAAAAAATTTGTACATTGGTGAGAGAAAAATGTCTACAACGGGAAGACGCTGAATTTCGGACGCGGATTCATGAACTTAGAGGCAAGTATGAGTAAAGTGCTTCTAGTTTCGTTGACCATCTTTTTATGCATTTTCTCACGAATGCAAGCGTCGGGATCCCCGCTAATGTCGTCCATCCGCTGATATGCGGATATTATCGCCTTCTGTTGGAAGGCACGCTGCAATACAGCGACAAAATCATCTCTCCGCTTCTTTGATATCAGACCCATCAGATATACTGAATGCACCTTGTCTTCAGCATCATCAAGTGCCTCGAGCAGCATAGCCTCATCAAGCTCAAGAAGTGCTTCCCAGATCGACCCAACGACAATCTTCAAAAGAACAGAACGGCGGGGGAGCAATCAACCGTTGTAATCGTCGAAGTGACGCATCACCTCAGCGCACTGGGCATCAGTAAACTCTTGGCCCTGGCAGCGGCCTTGGATGAGAATCTTCTCATAAGTGATAATCTCTTCAAGATCATACAGATGAGAAACCATAATATCTGAAAAGAAAAACCAGTAAAGAGTTAGCAATCAAAATACCAAAATCATTATGATCTAGAAAGGAAAAAAACAGTGGCCCTCACAAAATCAAGGTAATGCCCTCATCAATGATGAGACAGGCACTCATTGTAAGAATTCAAAAGGTTTTTCATTTAATGAAAAATCCCATTGAACTATGGAGTTAGACTCCTAAGATTCTCAAAATGAGTTCTACAGCAGATTCAAATCTGCAAGAACCCTAAAAAGAAAATAAGAAAAGAGGAATAAAATTCCCAAAAGAATTTCTTAAAAAGAAATTTTCTCAGAGCTAAGCTCTGTAGAACAACCCAGAATTAAATTCCTGTAATGGGATTAAATTCCAGAAATCCCTATGGGAAATGGAATTAAATTCCAAACAACCCTTAAAGATCAAAGTCACTAACAGGGGTAAACCCCTAAGATCTCTAAGACCAACGGTCTACCTAAAATAAAGTCTTTAAGATCTCTAAGAGATCATTTCAAGAAAAAGAGTCAATCTCTATTAATAGGTTAAAAATCCAAGACAAAAAGAGTCTCTTTTAAGAGAAAAATGGTCATAATTCTTACCAATTTTCTTAAACAGGGCTTAAACTCTAAGAGTTTATTTGGGCAGAAATCTGAGCTCTGAGAAGAGAATTGAATTCTCAAAGAAGAAGATGGAAGATGACGAGACAGCAGTCATCTCAAAGACCAAAGGCCCTATTTATAGGATGTGAAGGGACGGTTCAACCCCCTGGAAGATCCAACGGTGGAAAACAGTGACACCATTGCACCCACGTGTAAGCCACGTAAGAGCAACGGTGAGGGGCATTTGTTTCCCCAATATTTAATCTAATAAAAGAGCAAAGCACTATTATATCTAATGAGGCAGCGCCTCACGTGCTCTTCACGAGGGCGCTAGAGCCAATCATATAGGATTAAATCCTATGGTGGCGCCTCACATGCTCCTCACGCGAGCGCCAATATACAAAGCACAGAAGAGTTCATAAGAGTTAAACTCTTAGATGGCGCTACGCGTGCTCCTCACGCAGGCGCCAATGTGCAAAGCACAAAAAAGTTCATTGCATAAGAGTTAAACTCTTAGATGGCGCCACACGTACTCCTCATGCGGGCACCAATGTGCAAAGCACATAAATACCCATTATAAGAATTAAATTCTTATGTAGTGCCCACGTGCTCCTCATGCGGGCACCAATGTGCAAAGCACATAAATACCCATTATAAAAATTAAATTCTTATGTAGTGCCCACGTGCATAACACGTGAGCGCCGGCGCCCAGGTAGAATTAAAATTCTACAATACTACTTGTTAAACAGAGCTGTTGGATCAAAAATCCAACGGATATGATAAATTATCAAAATACAGAATTAAATTTTGCTAGGAGAAAACATTTCCCAAATCTTTCTAAAATAAATGCTCTCGGTTGGATCAAAAATCCAATATAAAATAAAATTCTATTTTGGAACATATTCTCTCAACAAGAAAGATTGCTCTCTATAAAATAGAGAACTCTTGGATTAAGAATCCAATGATGATTAAAAAAATCACCGTTTTACAGATTAAATTATGTATAGAGGAAAATATTCTCCTAATCATATTCTGTAAAACAGAAGTCCTTGGATCAAAGAACCAACGGTGGGTAAAATTCCCCAAATCAATTTTGAGTCCAATTAAATCAATTGGAATCTCTCAATGAGAGATTTTCTCAAAACTAGTTTACAATTTACCTCCACTATATAAAGGCCCCGAGACTTTAAGTCTCAAGAAGGGACAGAAAAAATACAGGGAGCTCTTAAAAAGAACAGAGAATTCAATTCTCAAAGAAGAAGACATTCCTTCTCAAAACCCTAGATAAAGAAAAGAGATCAAAATATATCTATCACATCTAAGGGTTTAACCCTTTTTAAAGAACTTAGTTCTTTCTCTGGATCTGAGATTCACAAGACAAATCTTCCATAAGTTGAGAATTTAATTCTCATCGGGAAAATCTTGTTCTTGATAATCAAAGATTCAGAAAAGAGTTAGGTCCAAAAGAAAAAATAAAAGGAGAAAGGAACCTATAAAAAACTTAGTTCTTAAAGAAAAAAAACCAATCCCGGATCTTCAAAAAGCGAAGATCTTGGTGATCCTTAATGGTCAAAATGTCATTAACAGAGATTTAATCTCGAGAAAAGGAAAAAAGACTAGCGCCTCACGTGCTCCTCACGTGGACGCCCCCTTTTAACAGCGCCTAGCGCCTCACGTGAAAAACACGCGGGCGCCCAAAATAGAAGGCCAGCGCCTCACGTGAAACACACGTGGGAGCTGAATAAAATTTCTTAGCACTTCATATGCAGTCAAAACAGCTGAGTGCTTAGCACTGATTGGGCCTTGCCCAACGACGCACATGAACGCCATAAAAAGTGCTTAGCACTTCATATTCAGTCAAAATGACTAAAAGCGCTCAACATTTATTGGGCAGCGCCCATGAATGAATGCTTCACATGACAAACATATAAGTGCCAGAGTTAAATAAGTGCTTAGCACTTTTACATGAAAAGAAAAGGGCTGAACAAATAGAGCCTAAATAAGTGCTTAGCACTTTTGAATAAAACAAAAGGCTAAGTAGACTTAGCCCAAATTGGCTAAGTCTCTGAAATTTTCTTGCAGCTGAGCCCAAATACTCTTTTGCTGGATCTTAAATAAAAATGATTCTTAAAATTTTGTTAAGTTGATCTTAGTCTTAAATTAGACTAACGCATCCTTAGCAAGAACAAATTGAGCCCAAATGCTTATACATTTAAGTTTATCTTAATCTCAAATCAGATTAAAGGTCCTTAAATAAAGCTAACCCAAATCTAAAATATACGGATTTGGACTAATCTGCGTCCTACGGGCGACGACATAAACTAGTCTCCGTATACAATCCACGGGCAACCAAAACAAAAAAACACACACGACACGAAGTGAACTTCCAGAATAGGAGAAAGTGGTTATCGTAATGCGGTAACGTAATTAACTGCAGGGGTTTGCGCCTGCAGGGAAGAATGTCTCCACAATAAAAAAAAAAACTCATAAAATGAGGGGGAATCTGATAAAGTCTGCTACAACGGTCGCGTCTGTCCAAACCTCTGATATATGGTGTCATAAATCAACTTGGTATCTTCAGAGAAGTTGATAGATAAATCCAAAAAGCATATGCCCCCAAATTCAGGCCCGACGTCCCAACGTATTGATCCCGTCTTTCAGCGGTGAACAGTCACTTAAAAGACACCTACATGAATTCACATGCCGTTGTCCCATGAGTTTTAACGGGGCCTTGTACTACATGTTACCATAGTCCACGGGGTAAGATGGACTCCTCTCGTATACACAAATACCTTCTGTACCAACCTACAAACAACCACGTTAGAATAACAATTTTATACCTGTGCAAATTACCAGTTCTTTTCTCATTACTTGTTATATTCCATTTCTTGTTTTGGAACTTACCAAGCGCTAGTTCACTGACGATATTCCTTCCTATTTTTTTCTTTGGAATGTTCATCATGAGGACAGGACTCTCAGGAGATCGAGCCTAGCCAGGAGGAATTGGACCGGCTCGCGGCACAGCCTGACTTCTATTTCCTTGTACTTACTTTCAGTTTGTATGCCACTGTTTAGGCACTGCTTATTTCATTGTATCTTTCCTTTTCAAAACAGTTGTATGTAAATATGAATGTAAATAAAAGTTGCTGTTTATTTTATATCACTTGTCATTCTTGTACATTTTTATATATTGCTTAATTACGCATAATGTATTTATTTCTCGGTAAATACGTTGCGGCCTGCCACGTCATCGTTTCCGTCTACTAGGAAGTGGGGTGTGACATCGTCTGTGTTATTACTTCATGATTGTCTTATCATAATGCCAACAAACAACTAATACGCATCATAAGACGCATGCTCGAGAACCCACGGGAGTATGAGGAGACAAGTCGCAAAACAAACTGGCTAGTAGATCTCTTGCCACAAATAAGCTAAGAAAACATCTCAGTCTCTCTCTCTCTCTATCCACTCATTTTCCACATCCAAAAGATGGACAAAGAATGAGACACAAGGCACAACACTCGCCGACACTCGATAACATATTTTCACCTCAATTCCAATTTGGGAAATGCCTGCCGATGTAGCGTTGGCCGGTAACAAGACAAGAACCGTCACGACTGGAAGTGAAATGAACAGGCAAATATTTCTCGCTCTCACAATAAAACTTTGAATTACAAAACCAGCGAAGAGGTGTCGACGAAACTAATCTCGAAACGAATGAAAACACAAATGCAAGGTTTGTTTGCGTTGTAAATTCTTAATTTGTCCACACTTGACAAATCTATCAGTTATTGTACGATCAGTTTTCTCATCACATAAAGTACATAGCGGTTGCCATAAACAAACGATTAAACGCTTAGTTTTGACAACTATTACATGGTTTTATGTCACGATGGAAACCATTGCATATATAACTGATAGACGGGATCTAAGGTGCGTTTCATTTTTTGATTGTGAGATCCTCGATAATAACATGTAAATTTCATGTTATCGTTGAGTTTCGTACGTTTAGTATAAGATTTTCCTGTTACTTTGAAGTTTTTTCAAGGTTCAATTCACGATAGATATGGTTGAGAAATTTATTCGCAAAAGAGCATATTTATTTATTCATGAAAAATACTTCAGCTGCGCAAAATTTCCGAAAATTTGGGACGCGCGTACCCTAAATTATGACACATTTGGCATTTCGCCTACAAATTCTACACCAATTCGATACACGCTATCAACCCACAGCCAAAACAATCCTCATCCAAAAACTCTATAAATTCTACTCGATTTCAATTCTAAATTTATCCAAAACATTGACAACATTCTTATTCCTCTATTGATCCACCACACATTCACGGTCCAAAACATTCCTAATCCACTACAATTTCTATCCTAATATCACAAACAACATATACAAAAAAATTATGAAGAATTCACAAAGAAAACACACCGAAAAATCGTGAAATCAGCTATGAAGGGGTCAACGACAGAGGAGCTCGACGGCTAGGAGGAAGGGTCGGCGATGGAGTAGTCGGCGGAAGAGGGGCTCGGCGGCTAGGAGGAGGGATTGACGAGAAGAGGGTCGGTGGCAAAGAGGAGAAGGAGAAAGAAGAGGGGGTCGGCGATGAAGGGTCAGCAGCTTGGGAAGGAGGAGGGGGAAGAAGAGGCGGTCAGCGAAGAGGGAGAAGGGGGATCAGGTTAGGGTTTTTTTTTAATTTTGGGGATGAAGATAGAATATTGATATGATATCTGTGGCCTTTTATTTATTTGTGATGATGCTCAATATTGGCGATCCCCAGGATCCTGACACGTGGCCGGTGACATGTCCTAAAACTCAGAAGAAGGGGTCTACTGGGGCCGACCAAGCCACCCTGTACCCGACCTGCAAACACAAGCTGGCCCTCCTCGGGGCCCCCTGCAGAATGGCCTCCTCGGTCCCGTGGCTCTCGCCGAGCTGCCACAAGGCCAGGACTCCTCGGCCTCCTCGCTCGTCCCGAGCACCAGTCCGAGGCCGTCTTCCTCGACCCTCCGACCAAGGTCGTCGCTCACAGGCGTAACTACCGCTCCGCGAATCTCGCTATGCTGATTCTATGCCAGCAACATCCCACGTTCAACGCCATCAATCCCCATTAACGGGCGATCCGCTTTCTACGTGGGCGTGACGTCGGGGGGCGTAACCGCCGGCGAGATTCTCATGCCTGCTGCTGCGTGCTCCACCGCTATATAAACCCCCATCACAGAGGGGTCAAGTAAGTCATTATTTACTCTTTTAAGCCATTATTCTGCTCGGATCTCATCACTAACTTGATCGTCGGAGGGTCCTTGGTAGTACCGAACCACCCCGGGACTTCTTTGCAGGTACTCGGCACCAAACACCTCATTCCACTTCTTCTTCCAAAACCCATTGAGACCCACACGCAACAGGAGATAATCAACAAAGTCCACCGGGAGATCAACGGAAGACAACATCTGAAGGAGACCCGAAAAGGACCTCCATCAGTTGGCGCCGTCTGTGGAAAACAAAAACTCCACAAGAACAAAAGTTGGCCTTCCGATCTCCATCCACATGGCATGCGATCACCCTGAAGATCCAGATACCAGCCTCCGCCTCCCCCCACTGGAGGTGCGGATGAACCTCCTCCGGCGACCGTCATCAACGCCCTCGCCGGCCGAATAGACCGACTGCAGTCCATCGTGGAGGCGCTCGTCCGTGTCCAAACGGCCGGGCCAAGGCCCCAGATCGCTGCTCTTCCTCTTTCAGGAGACTCTGCCCTCGTCGGCACGGTTGACCGCCGGCAAGCTACGTCCCATGGCCACAGGTCTCACGGGCCGATACTCTCTGAGGCCCGCTGGGCGCTCCACAGCTCCACGCCGGGCTCGAGGACCACCTCACCCGGGGATCAAAGCCCTCGCCAAGAGGCAACCGCGCAGCTTCACTACCCGGTTATCCTTAGCAGGCCTCCTACGGCCCCTCTAACGCTAAGAATCAAAGTCCTCCTTAGAGGCGGCCGAGCGGCTTCCCTGCTCGGCTATCCCTGGCCAGTAGCTTCCCTACTCGCAAACCCAGGGATCAAAACCCTCACCAATAGGCAACCGCGCAGCTTCACTGCCCGGTTATCCTTAGCAGGCCTCCTACGGCCCCTCCACCGCTAAGGATCTAAGCACTCACTAAGAGGCAGCCCAGCAGCTATCCTGCTCGGTTATCCCTGGCGGGTAGCTTTCCTACCGCAACTTCAGGGATCAGAAAGTCCTCCCAGAGGCAGTCGAGCCCGACCCACGCTCGGCTATCTCTGGCGGGTAGCTTCCCTACCGCGACGCCAGGGATCAGAAAGTCCTCCCAGAGGCAGTCGAGCCCGAGGATCCCTCGCTCGGCTATCCCTGGCGGGTAGCTTCCCTACCGGAACGCCAGGGATCAGAAAGCCCTCCCAGAGGCAATCGAGCCCGAGGATCCCTCGCTCGGCTATCCCTGGCGGGTAGCTTCCCAACCGCAACGCCAAGTATCAGAAAGCCCTCCCAGAGGCAGTCGAGCCCGAGGATCCCTCGCTCGGCTATCCTTCAGGACAAAAGCCCTTGCCAAGAAGCGCTGGACAGTAACCCTGCCCGGCCAAAGGTCCTTGGTAGGCTTCTTACAACCCCTCCCGCGCTAAGGACCAAAGTCCTCCCAGAGGCAGTCGAGTCCTTGCTCGACAATCCCCGGCTGGTAGCTTTCTACCACAACCGACAGGGATCAAAGTCCTCGCCAAGAGGCACTGGGCAGTAACCCTGCTCGGTCCCCGTCCTGAAGGATTAAAAGCCCTCGCAAGAGGCAATCGAGCCCGACCCTTGCTCGGTCATCTCCGTCTGGTAGCTCCCTACCCACGACGCCAGAGATTAAAGCCCTCACAAGAGGCATCCGAGCGGCTACCCCGCTCGATCATCCCAGGCTGGTAGTTGCCTACCCACGATGCCAGAGATCAAAGCCCTCGCCAAGTGGCACCGAGCAGCTACCCTGCTCGGCCATCCTTCGCAGGCCTCTCATGGCCCCTCCAGTGTCAAGGATCAAAGCCCTCGCCAAGAGGCACCGAGCAGCTACCCTGCTCGGCCATCCTTCGTAGGCCTCTCATGGCCCCTCCAGCGTCAAGGATCAAAGCCCTCGCCAAGAGGCACCGAGCAGCTGCCCTGCTCGGCCATCCTTTGCAGGCCTCAAACGGCCCCTCCAGTGCCCAGGATCAAAGCCCTCACGAAGGGGCAGCCCTGCAGCTACCCTGCCCATCATACGATGAGAACCTCAAGCCTTCATCGTGAGGCCACCAAGTTCCTTCCTGCTCGGCGCCTCCCCAGCGGACATCCTTCTGCCCATCAGACGATGAGGACCTCAAGCCCTCGTCGCGAAGCCGCCAAGCCCCTTCCTGCTCGGCGCATCCCCAGTGGGCATCCTCCTGCCCTTCAGACGCTGAGGATCTCAAGCCCTCATCGCGAGGCCGTCGAGTTCCTTCTTGCACGGCGCATCCCCAGCGGGCATCCTCCTGCCCATCAGACGCTGAGGATCTTAAGCCCTCATCGTGAGACCGCCGAGTTCCTTCCTGCTCGGCGCATCCCCAGCAGGCATCCTCCTGCCCGTCAGACGCTGAGGATCTGAAGCCCTCATCGTGAGGCCGCCGAGTTTCTTCCTGCTCGACGCATCCCCAGTGAGTAGCTTCCTACCCAACAAGAGATATCAGGTCTATCCAAGTTCGAGTAATCCCCCCTCGACTTCGGGGCCATGGAGATGCCTCCTTCTCAGCAGCGCTTAGCACACTTGGCAAGTGATCGAAATCAACTCGGCGACCGATCGCTCCGCTTGTCGTTCCCGCACTGGGCTGCATCCCATCAGACGCCGCAGGTCTGCACACGTCGCGTCGGCCAACCGACGCTTGACACGCAGACAGTCGCTTCAGTGACAGGATGCACAAACCGGCGCACCTTCCTTAAATGCAGAGATTT
This sequence comes from Agapanthus africanus, assembly GCA_030015575.1. NCBI lineage: Eukaryota > Viridiplantae > Streptophyta > Magnoliopsida > Asparagales > Amaryllidaceae > Agapanthus > Agapanthus africanus. Next base: position 176,580,555 of record CM057338.1, on the reverse strand, counting down.
CGCCCTGATTCGCTGGTAGAAATGGCAGCTGACAGCCCGGAGACGCGTCCTGACGAAATCTTAGGAGGGAACTCTCCCCTGGCGGCCCGGCAGTCCACTCTTGGCCCGACCCGCCAGCTGGTCGGGACAAGAGTGGGGGGGCTAATGATGATGCTCAATATTGGCGATCCCCAAGATCCTGACACGTGGCCGGTGATGTGTCCTAGAACTCAGAAGAAGGGGTCCACAGGGGCCGACCAAGCCACCCTGTACCCGACCTGCAAACACAAGCTGGGCCTCCTCGGGGCCCCCTGCAGAATGGACTCCTCGGTCCCGTGGCTCTCGCCGAGCTGCCACAAGGCCAGGACTCCTTGGCCTCCTCGCTCGTCCCGAGCACCAGTCCGAGGCCGTCTTCCTCGACCCTCCGACCAAGGTCGTCGCTCACAGGCGTAACCGCCGCTCCGCGAATCTCGCCATGCGCTAATTCTACGCCAGCAACATCCCACGTTCCACGCCATCAATCCCCATTAACGGGCGATCCACTTTCTACGTGGGCGTGACGTCGAGGGGCGTAACCGCCGGCGAGATTCTCGCGCCTGCTGCTGCGTGCTCCACCGCTATATAAACCCCCATCACAGAGGGGTCAAGTAAGCCATTCTTTACTCTTTTAAGCCGTTACTCTGCTCGGATCTCATCACTAACTTAATCGTTGGAGGGTCCTTGATGGTACCGAACCACTCCGGGACTTCTTTGCAGGTACTCGGCACCAAACAGCTCATTCCACTTCTTCCTCCAAAACCCATTGAGAGCCACACGCAGCAGTAGATAATCAACAAAGTCCACCGAGAGATCAACGGAAGACAACATCTGAAAGAGACCCGAAAAGGATCTCCATCAATTTGGGTTATTCCGTCGGGTGTTGGCCGACGGAATAACCCATCAGAATTTTTGATATTTGTTCTGTATATAATGGGGTTTATTTCGTTGGATTGGGGTTTTATTTCGTCGTTCAGTAGCCTACGAAATGACCCCCAACCCACCCACACACCTAATATGCCATTTTCCTGTAGTGTGTATCGTTAATTATGAAAGCTTTAACCAAACTAATATAAAAAGAAACAAAATTAAAGTACTACTGGTCTGCCAAAAGAAGAGCGCATGTTGAATGAAATTTGATTACAGAAAATTTGACATCTTAATTTTATTTGAGTTACATTGATCACACGTATATTTGCACCCATAACGAGCATTAATGATTTGGAGATCAAAGCTCCACATGCCTAAGGATTTTAAAGGCATTTTATAACCATCCACATGTGATAACTAAGAGGAACTAATACCTTCAATACTAGTTCCAACAGCTACATGAGAATTTCTGAGAATCCCATGAATCCTACCAAACCATTATTAGCCCTTTTTTTGTGACAAAAAAGGGGGAAAACATTAGTTGTTTATAAGCCTTTATGTTTCCCCAAAAACAAAAAAAAATCCTCTAAAAAATATCAAATGCACAATGTCGATTGAAATAACAACGACAAGGACATTAGTAGGTGGATGATTTGATAAGAAAGAGAAACAGAAAGAGAAGTTTAGAAATTAAAAAAAAGGCAGCAGAGTATAATTTTAGATATCCTCGTGTCTTGCACTTGATTTTTCTACATATATTCTCTATGCACAAATTTAATGTTTATACACGTGCACATTTATGCAAAAAAATTGTTAAGACTTAAAAAACCAGCTTAAGCTAATTGCACACATGTCGTGTCGGCATTGGCCAACTTTGATGTATTTATGTATCTTTGGACAAAGTACACTAAAGTCAAAGGAAAAAGTGCCATGAGAATCTTGTTTTGTTTCTAGCATTCAAGATCTCGAGAGAATATACACATTGAAGAAATGAAATCCATGGAATCTAATAGTTTGATTGGATTGCAAACTAAGCAGTGTATATTATTGCAGGGATATGCCATTTCTTTTTTATTTTAACCACAATCCACATGGATCGAGGAGGAAACATTGGGATCAAATATGTTGTTTCCTGACTTTTGCCTCTATATCTCACCAATGTTGAGATAGTTTGTAGGGTGGCAATTGGATCTGATATCATCGGATCAGCTTTCACTATATATACAAAATACTAAAAGGGCAATAACGAAGAGACTAACTTATTTGCACGTCCGATGACAGTGCCGGTATATAATATTTTTAATAAGCTAAATTCTTATAAAGTTTAGGCATTTTTTAAGAAAAACTACCAAAAAGTTTCAAAACCATTAGAAACTGCTATGGCGAACAATGACATGTCTTTACCGTTCGTGCCACATCAGCCAACTGTCACAGCGGTAAAAAAATTTACAAAATTTTTAAACTTGCCCTCATTTCCATTCTTCCTCCCTTAACCTTTAAGAAACCCTAATCCTAATCCACCACCGTCTATGCCAGCGCCGCCCTCTTAACAGCTACGACACCCCCTCCTCATCTTCTTCCCACCTCCTCCTCCTGCATCCTTGAGCTACCCACCTCCTCACCCTCTACTTCCCCCTCCCTCTTTTCCATCACCATTCTTCTCCTTCACTAACAGATCATGAACATAAAATTAAACCCTAACCCTAACTTTCTTCCTTCTCCTCCTCCATCACAAGTCTCCGCCGTTGCCTCCTTCCAAGCCTCGGCGTCTTTCCTCCGTCCAAGAACCAGTCTCCCCTCCCACCCCCAAGCACTTGCCTTCTTTTATGCCTCAGGCTCTAGCCGCCGCCGCAGCCTCCTTCTCTCGTCCAACACCCTCATCAACTTCTTCATCATTATTTTATCAATGATTAAAACAATTAATAATTAATAATTTAAATTAATTGTGTTCGTTTAAAAAGGTAAAGCGGTCATTTTACACGTTTGGTTGACTCTATTAGCTTTTGACCGTTAGGTATGATGATTTTTTCTTAATTTTGAAACGTTCCGGCGGTTGTTTAGAAAACGTCGGAACTGTGCTGCGAGATTAATAAACTTAAGCCTTTAAATAATAATGTTGAGAGAAAATCTTCTAACAAGTCAAGAAATAATGATCATAATCCAAAGCACAAAAAGATCATAACAGATGCAATAATATATTTGTTTTGGAAAGATTTATTTTTGGTTTTAAAAATGTAATGGTAACTAAGGAATTGGTTATGTTATAGTTAGAAAATATTAGTCTTTACCAACTTTCAGTCCATTTATTGATTTGATTTCCATAAGAATTTAAACAATAAATGCTAGAGTTTTTGGCAGTAACATAATTATAAAAAAATTATGATAAATTTCTTTATTAATTTAACTACATGCACCGTACTTGTTAAATAATAATGACGTGGCATTTAATTACGTGCGCTACACATAAAACAATGTTGGATTTTGTTTGATTTCTCTAAAAATATAACAACATCACCGATCAATTTCAAAATTGAACGACCCCATTCATTTTTCCCTATAACAGTAGATATGATTTATTTGTTTTGAAAATATTTGGATTTTTTATAAATTGGCTCATAAGCCTAATCCATACACACAACCTACCCTCACACATAGCTCACGCAAGCACATAACACATACGCACAAAGGACCCACGAATTTCCCCGAAATGGTCAAATTGTAGCCGCTTCCCCTGCTGGGAAATCGACCTCTGCAGTCTTTCCTGAAGGAGAAGTGCCATACAAAATGAGCTATTGTTTATTGGTAAAATATTTGCATTTGGTTTTACAAAGTCTTTATCTCTACTATTATAATATCAAAAGAGGGGTGTAGGAAGCACGTGGAAAAACAACCCTTTAATTTATTATAGCACATGCGATGCATATAATTAAACTAAGTCTATTGCACATAATTAAACTAATAAGATATTAAATAAATAAAGAGATTTGTTTGCTCCTTATTTTAAATCATTTTAATTTGTTGTTAATAAATATTTTAAATACCTTTAATCAAGATTTTTAAAAAACTATTTAAAACAGCTAACATATTAAAAAAAAATTAAAAGCCCTCTAAAACCTATATTATTTTAACTATTTTTTAAAATAACTTCTCAAATCTTTGTCCATGGTGTCAAAATATACAAACATGCATCGCTCGTGCTAAATACCAGTCCTTATAATCCAAACTTTTTTTTGGTGTTCCGGTTGATTTTATCTTGTGTAGATACACATGGTCACTGCTTTTATAGGAAAAATGAATAAGAAAGAGAAGAATTCTCTCTGAAATCCTCATATTCTAGCTGGCGAAGTCATCAATTTCCATTAATTTTGAAATGGTCAAACAGTCACAGCTGCGTTCTGCATCGTCGCCATGGTGTCGAGCGAATGTTTTGCCTAGTAATTCTTTTATAAGTTGGTGGAATAAAGTGATGTCCCTACACGAAAATGGTGATGATAATATGCCTTTAAAACAGCAAATATGCTTTAATTTATGGTGGATTTGAAGAGCAAAAAACTATGTTGTTTTCAACAAATCCGACTGGACACTTCAGTTATGGTGTGCAAAAATGGCAAAAGATTTCGGCGATTGACAAAAAAACAGCTTAAGTTGAGGAGGTACATCAAATATGAAGAGAATTATTTGGATTATTGGCCGACGCTCCGATCGATTGATGTGATTAAAACCAACTTTGAGAGAGCCTACATCAAAGAAGAAAGAAGAAGTATGATTGGAGTGATCCTTAGAAACTCGTCGGGTCAGATATTGGTAGCACAAAGTGAGCTAGTGGAAAATGTAGAATCTGCGGTAGAAGTATAGACTGCTGCGGGCCTTTAAATACACTAGATGCGATGATCTTTCAGTGTTATCTAAAATCAATATAACTCGGATATAAATTTTAGTATCGATACGGTTTAAATAGGATAGTGTTATCAGACACCTTTTTACCCTTGATTTTGTGATGTAAAAATGTTCTATTGTTGGGAAACGATTTGTGCTTGTTTAGTAGACTGCAATTTCAGCCTCGAAATAAAATATTTTTCCAACATATTTTTGGATCCTAAAAATCTGATCAAGTCTTCAAAACACTGATTTTGATAAATATTTACTAGAAATAGGTATGATTTTATTTTCCCCATACAACTTAACCCCTCTTGCTTGTTTTCTTTTTGGATATGAGAGATAAAGCAAAGATAATTGGTGTTACCTATCTGTTCTGAATTTTAAAAATGATTACTTCAAAAACTCTAATTACCATTTTACCTCAACTTAGGGGGAGAGATAAAATTGAAGTTCTTAGCGCAGAGAATTGTAATTAAGGCCATTTGATTAATATTAATATTTAAACTATATAAGTTTCAACAATTGCATTAACATATAGTGAAGCCTCTCCAATATTGGGTCCTAAACTTAATAGGACTTTACATGTGCCTGCAGCTGAACCTATCAAAATCATCAATATTTTAATGACAATATCTCATTTGATTTGCCAAATTATTCACATATGGTGCTGTACACATGGCGCAGGGGTGGGCATACCTGTTTGTGAGGGAAGATCGATCTTCCATTTAGTGCTTCGAAGAAGGACACGCGGGACTGGTGGGCTTCGTTGCGGTAAAAAAATATAAACCAAATCATTCACATATCCGTGCATGCATTAACAATATTCAATTTAGTGAATCAATTTTATCCAAATCCCAAATTATATTTAAAAACCTATCAATCCGGTTTGGTTCAAGATTTGAGCCGATGGTAAATGTAGTTCATTTTTTCTAAACTAACTAAACACACTAACCTATAAATTCCTAGTTCCTCATATTTTCAAAAAATGGTAATTTTTCCTAATATAAAGGCCAACCATGACAATTTTGATTCTCAAAAATAAGTGCCTCGTTCATACATGTTAAAAACTATTTTTCCAGTTTATTCATCTTGACCAATGAAATTTTTATCAATCCTGAGTTACTGTTGCTAATTTAATGAAATTATTATTGTCGTTTATTTTCATGATTTTCCTATCAAAATTTCTAACAGCTGAAATTATCCTCCAATTAAAGATATTATTTTTACGAAGCCTTTGCGCAAAATTTTTAATAGAAGTCGATAGACGTCAATGATGTGTTTCACGGTCACTTTTTTCCAAAATTCTTTTGAAATAATCCGTCTTTCCACAAATCAGAAGGTCTTTAAAAATGAGATATTTTTCGCAAATCCAACCAAAAAAAAAGTTAAATTATATGCTATTCTCACTGTTTTAATAAATTCTTTGCATTTTCTAGATATCGCCGGACAATCTTTTTTAATATTGACATTATAGACAGTAGTTCATAATACTACTATAAAGACAAGGAATTCGATTATGTCATTAATATTGAGTGCACGTTATATTGTTTCTTCGATGTGTCAAATGGTGTCAAATGGACGGACGGATCATTTATGGACGGTTATTGAGGATAGCTAGCAAAACGAGGCATGCGTAAAAATGCCCGGATTTAAAAGAGGGTTAAATTTCGTACAAGTGCCCTTCACCCGACCCGTTACGGGCGAGCGAGTATGCAGGTATAACCCGTGGGTGGATAGATAAACATGTCATACATACAAGGGTTCACGGGCAGGCTAGAGTGTTATCAAATATTGTTTGCAATTTAAATTCAAAAGAATTGTGTGTATAGTTTTTTTAAACATATATTTACAGTAACTACATTGAAATATACATTTTGAAAAGAAAAAAACTCTTAGTTCGGAGGTTTGTTTATATCCTAAATTAATTGTTAGGAGATTTTTGCCAAAACATGGAGAAATTTGCATTTTATATCTTTTTTTAACATTAGTTTTACTTTCATATGTGCCTAAAATCGGTCCAACATTTGCTTCTTGAATTATTTTTATTACTCTATTTTATTCTCCTTATCGATCTCTAAAGTGTATGTTTTTTTACCTATGTTATATAAGATCGACGATTTACTGCTTTTTGTCCAAAAAAGATGCAGAAGAATACTTTCTTGCATCTCTTTTAGGTAGTGTTGTTTTCATTGACTTTTCAAATCTCTCCAATATTTTTTGCCTATCATGCCACATCTTTTCTTTGTATGATGAGATGATACTCCTCTTTTTTTCTCATTGTTTTGAGAAATCTAAGTCTCTGCATCAATACAAAAATAGAATAGTGCATTTCAAATTTGAGGAGTTTTCATTTATTTCAACAGAGATAAAAGTTAGGAATTTACATAACAGAAATATCGATTCTATTACAGAAAACCATTCATTTTTGCATAAAAATATAAGCTAGGTTATAAAGACCATTAATGCTATAAAACCCCATTTAATGGAATTTTTGTAAAAAAAAAGCGAAATGTATTCTTGATCAGAAAAATGCCATATTCCGTTCTTTTTGAGCAAATTGGATATTTCACTAGACATTTCGAGGTTATTCAGTCTGATTGTGGCTTGCAAGTGTTAATCAAACTAACCGATTTCAGAAAACATTAGAAGCTTATAGAGGTTTTATAATATTTTTAAAATTCAACGGACACTGTATCAAAAAACTGAAAAGGTGGACGGTGGTTAATAAAGTTTACCCAAGTAAACAAGGAGTTATAAAGGAATGAAAGTCCTAGAAGGAGTTGAAAGGGTAAAAGTTAAAACAATCCAGGGGGTTAAGAGTAAAACTTCCACTATCAAATTCTGTTGATCGTTAGCCATGTCTCCCAGATATGAACACACAAGCTGAGGGGTGAGCAGTGCGCATTGCTCCCACAAAACACGTCCCCAAAGTAAAAAATTCCTTTTGGCATGAAACCACAAGACAAAAACCCAGAATCTTCTTACCTTTTGCGCCTTCTTTTATATTTTTTTGCACTTTTGGTCCCTCCCTTTATAAAACTATTCAACATTGGGCCCCATTGCGGTGGTAATAGTGGCAAGCTATGCGAATTAATTATTAATGGAGGTACAAAATCGCAATCTTTGGTTGTTTGGTCTTCTCAAGGGAACGATATTCGACGTTTGGTCGCATTAGATGACCAGTTCTATTACCTGTTTGCTCTGGAGTTTTGTATTTACAACCTTTGTTTTCTTGGTTTTTGTTTTGTGTATGTTTGCATATTTAACCAGCATTTTCAATGTTTTGATGAAGATACGAATGGATATCGCACGTTAGAAAATCAGAGGAGGTAAAAGACCAATCTTCAGCCGATCATCACCTGCAGTTGCACGTTTTTTTATTTTTTGAAATAAATATAAAATATAGACTTTGATTTGAATGCAATATATTATAATATAGACTAACGAAGGAAAGAGGCCATTGATAGGAATTTCCTGAATTATTTCAAAATGTATATTTTCTTGTTTGGATGAGTTAGAAAAATAATGAAAAGCAATGTACACTTTCTTGTCATCTCATACTTTTGAGTCATGTCACTTTCTCTCTAAAATAAGGAAAAGTGAGAAGAGAGTGCAAAAAAGAATTAAATAATTTGTTATATTCATTCATGCTTCTTATTTTATTTGAATTATTTTCTTACTTTCTACTATTCTAACAAAACACTTTCTACTATTATAACCAAATAACTCAAATTCACTTTCCATTACCACATAAACACTAACTCAGTTTTTTTTCTTACTTTCTTTTTAACAAAACAAACAAGAATCGATGTTTTCTGTCTATTCATTTTTCTATCAATTTCTTACTTTTCTACTCTCTTTATATTCCAATTGCCAAACCTGCTCTTAACCTTCATCTATAACCAAGTCAAAAGGAAATTAAAATTCATTGCAAAAAGCCCCTGAATTTTGCACTTGACGCCAACTCAAATTACAATAAGTTAGAGGTGTTATCAGAAAAGGTATTGTTTCATTACTATTAAACGGACCCAGGGACCAGCGCCATCTGAACCGGAAACAAAAAGAACCAGATATCATTCTCTCGCTAAAAATTTCTGTCTTTCACTAAAACGACGACGAGGACGGGGATTATCGCCAATTAGGTCACCAATATCGATCGAATCGCTCGAGATCTCCCGCGTGCGATGCGACGCCATCACGAATCGAGATCGAATCGAAACCCTAGACCTCGAGGACATCATTAATGGCGAGGATCGCAGCAGCGGCAGCGGCAGCAGAGGGAAAAAGCGAAACCCTAGGCTCAAGTACAAGGTAATGCTGCTTCTGCTTCTACTAGGCTCTAGTGTGGGGACTGGAACTGCCCTAGGATCTTGACAGCTGAAGGTTCAACGACCGGATCTCGACCCGCAGCGAGCGAATCGCTTTCGATAGGCAAAGGAACCTAAAGCACGAGTTCTGCCCTCTCTTTTTTATATTAATTGTTAGGGTTCGTTTTCTCGCTTTCATGAATCCGCCATTAATGCCGTTGTATTAGGAATCGATCGCTAGTAAAAGGCAAGGAATTGACTCAATTGAGAACAGTACCGCGTGGCCGCTCGTGTTGGTTGGCTCGTGCGCGCGAGCGCGGATCTCGAAGCTGAGTGCGTTACATTGTCGTGACATCTGGTGGTTTTTGCTGATTTTTTAAATTGTTTTTTTAGGTTGTTTCGATCGAATTTAAGGATTCGAGAGGGTTTTGGGGTGAATTCTTGGGGTAAATCGGAGAAGGGAGGAAAATTTGAAGATTAGTGTGGACTACAATGGAATTTGAGGTAAGTACTTGAAATTTCCGCCTCAATTCTTATAAAAATTGCCCCCCCCCCCCCCCCCCCCCCCCTCCTTAATCTACGCGTTTAGTTGATTTTGCTGTGGATTTGAGGTGAGAACGGTTCGCTTTCTTGTGGGTTTGGAGTAGAGATTTATAGCATAGAATAAGAGATTAGTAGCTGATGGAGGAAATTTTGATAGGATAAGGGCTTCTATTATGGAAATTTCAATAACGAGGAGCTGAGCTGAAGATTTGAAGTTTTTCTTTTTCTATTTTTGTTTTTGATTTGATTGTAGTTTCTTTTATTTGGAAATTATGTTATGATGGGATTTTCCATATGCTATTTTGTTCTTAAAAGTAGTCTTTTTATGTTAAATTATATCGAGAATCAGTGAATTTCCTTGTAAGGATCTTATTCACATAGTGTTTCCCCTATTTGTCTTCTGTTTTTATTATTAAAAACGTTTTCCATACGCTTAATTATGAATACAGATGGGATGATAGTTGTACACAGAACTGTCAATCAGGATTGCGTATTGAAGAAAATGAAATTATTTTTCCCGGTACCATAAAACTGAATTATTCTTTCGTAATTTCTCTTCAGTTACATTGCAAGGCATTATGCAGGGATCGACACAGGAAACTCCAAAAGCATATGAGAACTGAGGCTTGCAAGCAGCCAAAGTCCTATGGTCTTTGCATTGTCCTGAGGAACTTCTTCAATGGTGATTGATTGGTGGGATTGGCTCATCCCTGAGTAAAAGCATGCAGAGGTTTAGTGTTGAGGAAGAAGATGTCTTCTTTGACTCATTTGATAGGACTCCTATAGATTCTTCACCAGTATGCAGTGTGGTTGATGAAGAGCAAAAGTCAGAGTTCAGAAAACTCGAGTCTGATATTTGGAAAAAGGACGTGATGAGTGTTCGGGAGAGACGAAAGAGGTTCTTACTTGATGTGGGATTGGACGAGTTTGTTTCGTCGCCATTAGCTCGCTCTCCCAAAACGAAAGAAATTGAGAACTTGGTAGAGAATATGGAGTTGCAAAGAATTACAGAGAGCAGTGCTGCTGCTTTGGATACCTTGTCTTCTCATGATGACGTGGGACAAAGAGACCCTGTGTATTCCATAAGGGATTTGGATACTGGAAAGAAATTCATCATTCAAGATTCTGGGCAAGATGGTTTATTTAGCATGCTCAAAGAAGTTGGCTCCAACAAATTATTTTCGTTGCAGGAGTTTGAAACATTCGTTGGCCTTTCTCGCTTTGTCCAGAATTTCATGCGGAAAGACGCGGCCCCTTCTTTAGAAAAGCATCATAGATGTCTCAGCGGAAAGATTAAAAAATCAAAAGGCTGGTGGAAAAGATTCATATCCTGTAGGCCTTTCAGGGGAATTTGTAAAAATGATGTTTCAATTAAAACTTCCAAAATGCCCAGGAGCATAAAAGCTAATGTTCTTCAGCACAAGAAAAAATGTTCGGAATTTACAGCACTATACACGGGGCAAGAAATCCGAGCTCACAGGGGTTTGATTAGAACTATGAAATTTAGTTCGTCTGGTTGTTATCTAGCAAGTGGTGGCGAAGATTGTGTTGTTCGCATTTGGCTGGTCAAGAAAGCAGAAGCATCATGCAAATGTTCTGTTGCAAATAGTTCCTGTGAATTTGTCGGTACAGTTAAAGATCAGAAGTCGATTCTCGGAATGAAGGGTATAAATTCTGCTCGAGTTGTTATACCAAAGAAGGTTGTCATGATTCATGAAACTCCATTACAAGAATTTTATGGGCATTCCGGTGATGTTTTGGACCTTTCATGGTCTTATTCTGATGTAAGTAACCATAGCAGGCCATTCTACTATATTTGATGTTTTTGTGAAGTATGAAATCTTATAACTACTTGGTAACTTTATGGGTTCTGGACCCTGTTATATTCCTGCAAAATGCGTATATTCTATACTTATCTTTAATAGCCATGCCTCTTTCGTTCATCCCATCTGCTTTCAGATATATACTTCCACCTGCTTGAGGTTTAAGTAAACATCTGAAGTGACTGATGAGTTATTTAATTCTTTTTTATGGTTACATTTTGATTACCAATATCTTAAGTGCTTGAAATTTACCTTTGCAGTGCCTGCTTACATCTTCCATGGACAAAACTGTTCGCCTGTGGAAAGCTGGTTGTGATGGATGCTTAAAAGTTTTTCAACACATTGATTACGGTAATATGCGAAGTCGGGACTGAGGGTGTCATATGGTTTTGTATGCTATAATTGTCTATTAAAATTACAGGAAGTTTTACTCTAGTTTATAGTTCTATAAATGTGAAATTATTTGTTGCATTATGTCATATGGCAGGTATAGTAAGCTATATCATGCTAGTTCCCTTCCCGTGTGTTTGTTATCTAGCCACTTAGTCACTTAAAAGTTTGATTTTCAAGACGGTGAACTCCAATTTCTAGGCAGTTGTATCAAATTCTTCATAGAATTAAATCAGATGCTAATCATGAGCTACTGAGCTACCATACAAAATCTTCTCTCCTGTGTGTAAACCGTGTTGCAAAAAGCCTAGTCCCTTGAATCTTGGATTCAGTTTTGTTTTATTCCAATTAAATGCAGTAGTAATAACCTTAGCAATTAATTCAAATATAAAGCTGGACTGTTTAATATGTTCATGTGTGAACAATTTGGATATCAAAGTTGTTTATATAATGTACCTAAATGTTATTCTAATTGAGGTCTTATTTTCTATGTTTATCAGTGACATGCGTCCAGTTCAATCCCATTGATGACAACTACTTTATCAGCGGCTCTGTTGATGGAAAAGTTCGTATCTGGGATGTTTCAGAAAATCATGTAGTTAACTGGGCTGATATACGAGATATTGTAACTGCTGTATGCTACCGTCCTAATGGAGAGGTTCCCTCAGACCATGCCTTACGTATTATTTTTGCTTGTGTAGCTTTTGGTTAAACTACTTTGTTACCTTATTACTTTATTACCTTATCATAGCCTATATTTTTTAAAACCTTATAACATTATGCTAACTATCTATATTCCCTATTTAACAGGGATTTGTTATTGGAACTGTTTTTGGAAATTGCCGCTTCTACAATTACTCCGGTATACTTTTGTAATCCTCTTAGGTATAGTTGATACTAAATGATTATCTAAGTTACTTTTTGCAGCCGAATGATTAGTTTATTGTGGATGTCTCAGGAGTGGGCCTTTAATTTACCTTTTGAATTATTTATTTGTTTTGTTTTGTTTTGTTTTTTCCCCTTGGGTGGGTGTAGGTGATATTATGCAGCTGGAGACAAATTTCTGCGTTCAAGGTAGAAAGAAGTCTGCTGGGAAACCGATTACTGGCCTACAGGTTGGATATCTGAAGCTATAGTGTTATGTATATGATATGAGATTTAGATGTTAATTTATTAATATTTGTATGGTTCTCATCAGTTTTCCCCAGAAGACTCTCAAAAGGTTATGATCACATCAGCAGATTCCAGAATTCGGATTTATGACGGGGTTGATGTCATCCACAAATTCAGAGGTGGAGCTTGTCTGTGTTTCAGATTCTATAAAGTTTAGGTTGGATACTTAAATTGTATATCGCATAAAATGATAAATATAACACCTATAAGAATCTTTAGTGTTCTTAATATCTGTTGACAATTTGGCATATAGGGTATTGCACCATCTCACAATAGAAAATTTGTGCCTCTAACATGGGCATCCAAAAACCTTTTGGCTAGTCTTTTATTTGGAACCATATAAACAATAAGCATTCACATATCTAATAATGATCATTTCAGCCATTTCCTATTGGACTTGCTATTACGTTTGGAACTATTAGCTCTATTAGTAATATATAAGTAACTGGGTAGGGAGGCGGCGGTCAGTTGTGAGAGGTACTCCTAGATATTGGTAAAGGTCCAAGTTTCGAATCTTTGTTGGAGAAATCTAAGAGGAAGTTAAACTGACAGTTAGAATTCTAGAAAGGATGTAACTATGCCTTAAAATTTATGTAGCAGGTATTGCTAGCGTCTTCCGAAATGCGTGATTCACTTTTCCTTACCCAGCTTCTACTTTATTGTCCAGATCTACCATAAAGTATACTCTGTTAAACCTGGAATTAAGGGTATCTGATGACGATATTGAGCTCAGAAGTGGAGAGGAAAGAGATTTGATTATATTAGAGGTTTACTCTATTCTTTATTAGTATCATACAGTGACATGGTAGTACTAACACCATAAGATCAATGGCAGTGCTTTTTTATTATATAAAGATAGAAAAAGTTTTTCTCAAACAAACAATTTACACGCGCGCGCGTGCGCACGCACATATATATGAGGAATAGGTTTTTGGATGGTCCAAATGGAGGCATAGCAAAACTAGAAAGAATTTGTGCCATTCATCATTATATCTTTTTTCCCCAGCTTATGATTCTGTAGGGGGGCAATTGCTCACACCAATACCCTGAAATAAAGCTCAATGTCTTAGCACCAGCTTCTAGAGTTTTGTCGCTTGGCTGAATAAGATGAACAATCAGAAGGTAGAAGTACATTGCGATAGTTTATACACCTGAGTTAATGCGTCGAAAGATAACCACAACTATGCTATATTTGGTGAGATTAGGTATCAGTTGGTATATTTGGTGAGATTAGGTATCAGTTGGCATAGTTGTTAATCCATACTCTGGATGGGTCTAGGGAATTGTGAATTTTTTTAATCCTGATACAAGTCCTTTTCCAGATGTTTCCTCTTTTAAATGCCCACCATTGTGGTTCTGATAATCAGCTTTTTTACAGCTTTATATGATGCTACAATTCTTTGTATGGTCAATTGCAAATAAAAACCTTCATCTGTACCTCCTTCAGCTTTGGCAACTCTTATGCTTAATTATTAGCATCAGACAGCATGTTGGGTGCGCATAAGCCAGTTGAGGGGTTACGAGCGTCGGACGATTGATAGATGAATGGTTTTATACGCAATTAATCTTTTCGAACTAGAGAAATAAATTCATTTATCCTTATTTATTTCTTTCCAATTGCTATGCCCTGAAGCTGTGTATATTACCTTTGTTTAGATTTCTTATTATGCTTTCTTTTATTGTTGGCTAAATTGCAGGAAAACTACCCCACTTTTTCTCTTATAACAGGATACCTAACCTGGCTTTTCAAAACCTGCATTTTTTGCTCTACTTCAATATGCGTTGATTTTTTCCCTTGCTGCAATTTTTGTCCTTCAAATACCCCTGATTTCTACCTATTTTCTGCCACTTTTTCCTCTGCATATCTAAATACATTCACCTAGAACAGATTATTTACTTTTTTCCCTTGTGGCTCAGGTCTCCGAAAAACCAAGAGGCAATTATCCGCGTCGTTCACCTCAGATGGAAGATACATTGTCTCCGCTGGCGACAACTCCCACGTCTACATATTTAACTACGACCTCTCCAACACAAAATCCCCCAAATCACCAAAACCATCAAAATCAATTCGCTCATGTGAGCTCTTTTCTTCAAAAGACCTCTCACTAGCGATACCCTGGCCCGGCTTAGACCATGAAAACTCAAACATAAGTATCAACAACCTTCACCTTCCATCTCAACCTCTCAAAATCTTAGAGCCTTCGACTTGGCTTTGGGACTCGGACTTTTGCTTGCTCGGGGCTTGGCTTTTTGCTGACGGAATACCGAAAGGATCGGCTACTTGGCCTGAGGAGGAATTTTTAGATTTGCCAAGGCATCATATACATCATCATAGGTATAATCATGGGATTTTGAATTTATCAGCTACATGGAGCTTAGTTATTGCAACGGCTAGTGAAGATGGAATTATTAGGTCTTTTCATAATTATGGATTGCCTGTCAGGCTCTAAAGAGACAAGGAAGGGCTGATTATTATGTACAATAGCGAGGGTTTTGTTCCTGCCATAAAACTATGATCTTCAACGCGTTGCCGCATTTTGCAACGGCCAGTTGCTATAGAATTTTTAGGTCTTTCCATTATTAGGGTTTGCCTGTCCGGCTTTGAAAAGGAAAGGAAGGCTGATAATTTGTAGAACATTGAAAAATCATCGTCCTGCGGTAAAGCTTTTGCTTTATGGGAGGGAGTTGGTGAGGTTCAATTCCACAAAAGAAAGAATGATATTTTGTAGAGTAAGCGAAGGCGGGCGTGACACTCTCGTGTATATTGGCTATAGGGTCACCTAACCCCAGTTTGAGGGATTTTGTGGGTCCATAGTCAGGATTTGGTGGAGAATTTCATAATCTTCCAAAAATTTGAGGGCTTTGCTAGTTGATGAAGCATATGGGGCACATTAGAACTTGCTTCTCATATTATATTGAGAGGGGGAAAGGAGGGAAATTATAATGTGGTGGAGAAAAACACGGTAGAGAACAGATATTTAGTTCAACAGAGATGTAATGAATTTTTGTAGATCTGTTTTGTTATATTTATGTTTAAAAGTTCAAACGAAAGGAATCCACTTTGATTGTGCAGCTGGTTTTGTTAGGGCCTTTTTGGTTGCAGAATTATGGATTTGGATTTGGATTTGGATTTTGGATTGTGGAATCCTGGGATTCCACAATTTTGTGTTTGGTTGATGAATTTGGATTTCTAGGATTCCTTTGTTTTTTATGGGGGGCCACCACAAAACAAGAATTTTTTAAGGATTTGGCACAATTCATTGTATTTTTAGATGAGACCCGTGTATTTTTTTTATTTAATAATCCTCTCTCTATCTCTCTCTCTCAAATTCTCAAATCCAAATCCCACATTTTTATTCACCAACCAAACAAGGATGACAAGGATCTACAAATCCAATACTAGAAATTCAAAACCAACCAAACAACAAATTACCAAATCCAGAAATTTCAACCGTACTATTGTATTTTGGAATCTAAATTCCATAATCCTGCAACCAAACAGGCCCTTATGATGCTTTACCCTGTTTGTTTATGGAGTTAAGAAAGCCGGAGTTTATGTTTAAGTGGATATAGACGAGATGCAAACTTTGGTTTGTAAGGCCCTAGGTTCGCTTTAAAGATGCCATGCAACTTTGATGGGATATTGATATTCGGCAATTTCTCACTCACAGCTGAATTCCGAAATTGTTATAAAGAGCTGAGGAATTTATTATGACATGGGCCTATAAGTTGTTTGTACCAAGAATTTGTGTGGAGCAGTTTTTTAATCTGCAAAAAGTGTCGGAGGGAAATTGAATATGAGTTGCTTTGATACATGATAAAAGTTTCTAAAGCACCGTTACTCTGAATTTGTACCGAGCATGGAAAGAATTGTTTATATATTTTTCGAACCGCAAAATATTGTTTTGGAGTTATCAAAACTCTAAAAAGATTGTTTTTTTATATTATAATATTTTGGAGTTTAGAAAACTTATATTGAATTGTAATTTAGAAAATTTCGGTTATCTCAACTTTTGAGTGTAGGTAACCGGAGTATTCTAAACTTTAAAATGAAATCCAGACATGGCATAGTTAGAAACCGATGCCTTGAGTATAAATAACTTTATGAAACTTTGGTTACCTACCTCAACTCCAAAGCCTAACATGTCTTTGATTTATCTGCTAAGCATTATCGGCTTTCTCAACAAAAATGAAGCGCCGATCCCGTATCTGTAAGGTCTCTTTCCGCCTATTATTCAAGGCCACCAGCTATGTCTCCGTCTCCACAGTGAGACACAACACCTCTCTTTGTTGTTATTCCAAGCTGATCATGCGTATTTGACTCCCCGCTACCAAACTTTTTTGGTGATGCATCTTTAACTCTATTTGTTGGTTTTCGAGAAATCATTCGGTGGCCGGATATAGTACTTCCGGGCAGAAAAAACGAAAAACATGGAGAAAATCGGGTATCCTTCGTACAGTTTAGCGGGATATGTGTTTTCAGTTTTTTTTCCCTCTCATGACCGAGTATGTATGATCGATAGACTCCGGTCGAAAATTGCTCTGCTTATTCATGTTGTTTGAGATGGTTGGATTTGACAGTGTAACCATGCACTGATTCAATCTTTACACTTTGGATGATAGTGTAATTATTACATCATTCTACAACAAAAAAATTCCTAAAAGGCGGGAAAACCATTCCCTCACGCTCCGATATAAGATTGTCCATCTCATCTATAGAAAAAAAAATTCTCCAACTCATCTCTTTTTCACACTTAATAAAAGTCAAAAAACATCCAACTCGTCTTTTTCTCACTAATCAAACAAACCCTCTGCTCACTCAAAAAAAGACGTTGACGCACGGCGGGATCCGCACATCAAGATGTTACCTTCCGCTTGTCTGCTGATGGCGGCGATAGACGGCTGAGATTTAATCTAGAGGCTGGCTCCTGAAGCGTGTGGATCTCAATAGGTTTGAGGTTGTTTGCGCCGAGTTACCTGCAAGGAAGTCCCGGGGTGGTTGTACCACCGAGGACCCTCCGACGGTCAAGTTAGAGAGGAAATCCGAGCAGAGTAACGGCTTAGTGGAGTCAAAATGGCTTACTTGGACCGTCTGAAGAAGGGGTTTATTTAGTGGTGGTAGCAAGCAGGGCAGGCGCGAGAATCACACCGGTTGTTACGCTCCTGACGTCACGCCCGCGTGATGAGCTGGATCTCCCATTAATGGCGAGACATGCTCGTTAATAGGGGATCGTGATGGCGTGGAACATGGGATGTGGCCGGCAGAAATCTCGCGCATGGCGAGATTCGCGGGATGGCGGTTGCGTCTGTGAGCGGTGTCGTTGGTCGGTTGATGAGACCGAGAAAGATGACCTCGGCGGGAGAGCTCGTGGATGAGCGGGAGAGCCGAGGTATCTTGGTTCTGTGGTAGTCCAGAGACGAGCTGTGAGGCCGAGGAGGCCAATTGTGCTGGGGGCTCGGAGGTGAGCCAGCGCTTATTTGTAGGACGGGCACAGGAGTGGTCAGGTCGGCCACTGTAGGTCCTTTCTTGCATGCTCCGGGACACGTCGTCTGCCACGTGTTATGGTCTGGGAGATCACCGATATCGAGCATCATCATCAGCTCACCACTCTCGTCCCGACCAGCTGACGGGTCGGGTCGAAAGTAGTCTGCCGGGTCACCCGAGGTGAGCTCCTTTTCGAAGATATCGTCGGGCGTGTCCCCGGGTAATCTGTTGTATTTTCTGAATGATGCTAGCGAATCAGGGATGCGATCTTTGCTTTAAAGAAGGTGCGCCGGGTCGTGCGTACTTTCGCTGAAACGACAAGCTACGTGTCGGACGCTGGTTGGCTGACGGATGGGCCGCAGACTGCCGGCGTCTGATGGGATACGGCCAATGCACTTGCGACAGGTGGAGCGATCGTGGTCGTCGAGTGCACTAAACCGTTTTGGCGGGAGATGACCGTCGCCGTAGGATGTGCACGTTGGCCGCGATAAATAGAGGTGGGGTCCGCTTCAGGGCCCATCTCTCTTCATATTTTCCTCGTTCTTGATCTTGTAAGCTCGGCGCTCTCCTCATTAGGTCGGATCTTTGCGTTCCCGAGGACTTCTCCATTAGGTCAGATGTCTTCTTTTGAGGAGTCTGTGGATGTCGTAGGGATAGATTCTAGGGGTTCTTCCCCTGAGTTGGAGTCCTCCCGGGAAGTTGGGGTCAGATCCTCTTCCCGGGTTCGCGCGTCTTGGGCGGTTCCCAGAGCGGTGGTGGCGGACGCCCCTGATGTGTCGTCCTTGGTGAGGTATGAGGACGAGCTTGCCACCGCTCGGGCTCGTTTCCATATCCCTTCCGGCTACATGCTACGATTGGCCGAAGAAGGAGAGAGGGCAGCTCAGCTACGGGGTAAAGAGATTGCCTTGTACTTGGAAGCCTTTTAGGCCGAACTGCGCCTGCCTTTCTCTCCCGAGATTATTAGAGCGCTAAATTACTTTGGGCTAGCGTCGGGCCAGCTAGTGCCGAACTCCTAAAGGATTCTCCTCGGGTTCCTGATCCGCTTGAAGTTGCGGATGATCCCCTCCAGTCTGTCCATCCTTTCCTCCTCCCTCATTTACAAAAGTCACCTCGGCACTCACGCGGGCGACCCGAGGTGGGTTTACCTCTCTTTTAGGAAACAACGGGGGAGTGCAGCCGGGTCGGGTGTCGTCATCTTGCCTTTTTCCATCTGTGATTGGAAGAAGAAGTTTTTCTTCGTTGGGCCGCCAGAGGGTGAAGACTGGCCCATGCCCACCCAGTGGTCTAGAGATAGGTACTGGCCGGGAAGTCCATCCAACGATCCCGACGCGGTGAGGGTGGCGGGGTGGGAGCTTATTTCCCGGGATGACGTGCTGCTTTCTGAGCGGGCCCTTAGTTGGGCCGGGCTCAGCCCCACCCAGTTCGTCGGTAAGTTAGGAGCTTATAAGCGGTCTATGCTTGCGTTTGTTTTCATTTTTGTTTGTGTTGCTGATTCCATTGTATTTTGTCTTGTGCAGAACCCATGGACTTGAGCCACCTCCGAGCAGCCATGCGCAAGCCGAAGAAGGGATCGAAGGCTGGAGGTGCCAGCTCTTCTCGTCCGACGTCTGTCCCGGTTCCCCCGGCAGCCGTCCCACTCCAGCGTTCGACTGTGGGCCGAGCCCCGGAGTCCAGCCAGGCGCCGAGCAGAAAACGGATTCGGGGAAAGGATGCCCAGGCTTCGGAGATGGAGACCGGCTCTCTGCCGTCGCCTCTCAAGAGGTTCCCCGAACAGTTCCGCAGACCCCGGCCTCCTCGATCTTGGTGGACGAGGGGGGCCTCCGCTTTGAGGTGCCCTCGGGGTTTTCCGTCACTGACAGCTTGCTATCGGACATGGAGAGGTCGGCCGGGGGCAAGATCCTTCGGGGGACTCTCAGGGCACAGATGGCGGTAATCGCCCAAGAGGCCGTGTAG
This sequence comes from Agapanthus africanus, assembly GCA_030015575.1. Taxonomy (NCBI): domain Eukaryota; kingdom Viridiplantae; phylum Streptophyta; class Magnoliopsida; order Asparagales; family Amaryllidaceae; genus Agapanthus; species Agapanthus africanus. The sequence continues at coordinate 176,560,117 of CM057338.1, read as the reverse complement.
GTTAGTGCCCGTACTTTACTTGACTTTTGTTTCAGCTTCTTACCATTCGTGAGATTTGGTGCCTTTCCTTTCTTTCTGACCCCCCTATGACTTCTTCAGGTTCTCCAGCACGTTGCCCTCGTCATCCATATAGAGGACGAGGAAATTACCCCGGCGATCCGAGCTGCGGACGAGCTCTCCTCACTGGAGGAGAACTCGAAGTTGGAGCTGGAGGCGGCGATGGCGAGGGTCGTCGTCCTAGAGGGCGAGGTGGCGGCCGAGAAGCAGGAGGTGGCGGCCGGGAGGTAAGAGGTGGCGGCCGCGAAGCAGGAGTGTTGCCCGGTACCGCGAGGCCGCCCAGACCGCCGAGGCTAAGCTCCAGGACTCCAAGGTGCTCGTCGGAACCATGAAGAAGTCGGCGAGAACCCTCCGGAAGGAGCTGGAGGCGACGGTAGAGGGGTCGAAGCGAGCCGATCTCAGGGCGGCGAAGGCGATGGAGGACTTCAAGAAGTCGGAAGATTTTTACACCGTCCTAGCCTCGGCCGCTACCGCCATCTGGCACAAGGCCCTCGACGCTGTCAAGACTCGGATGCCGGAGTTCGCCGACGAAGAGCTCCGAGCCGAGTATCCTCGCGGGGAAGACGAGTAGGGTGACGACCCCGGAGGCGAGGCCGGGGAAGAGATTCCCGGGAAGGGCGACGCCAAGGCTCCCGTGGTGGCCGGTGAGTCTCCAGACGCCGCCCGAGTCGTGGTAGCTATTGAGCTTCCCGGGAGTGCGCCTGACCCCGAGGCCTGAAGCCCTTTGTATTCCTGTTTCTTTTCTTTTGTTGCATCGGTAATATTGTGGGCCTCCGGGCATTTTGTAAGGCTGGGGAGCCTCTAATACCCTTGTAAAGACTTTGATTTTGGGAATGAATTATTTTTGCAGTAGTATTTGCGTGTGTGCTTTCCTTTGTCGGTAAACACTTGTATCTGCACAGTACTGCCTTCATGTCAGGTATATTCTTCGTCCGCATTGAGTTGCGTCTGTTCGTTTGCCAAGTGTGCAAAGACCGTCGGGAAGACGGTATCTCTATGGCCCCGAGGTCGAGGTGGATATCGCTCAGATGTAGATAGACCGGATGTCTCTTGATAAGGACTTTAGTTGCTTAATCGTGTGATGGGCAGTAGGCTGCCCGCTGCGGATGCACCGAGCAGGGTAGCTGCTCGATGGCCTCTTGGAGCGGGATTTAATTTTTGGCGTCGGTGGGCAGTGAACTACCAGCCATGGATGCCCGAGCAGGGTAGCTACTCGATTGTCTCTTGCGAGGGCTTTGATCCCTGATGTGTTGGGGAGGGAGCTGCCAGCCAGGGATAGCCGAGCAGGGAAGTCGCTCGGCTGCCTCTTAGTGAGGGCTTTTGTTCCTTAGTCGTTGTGGTATAGGAAGTTATCTGCTGGGGGTGCGCCGAGCAGGGTATCCCCTCGGTTGCCTCTTGGAGAGGTCTTGATCCTTGGTGTCGGCCGGTATTGAACTACCAGCCGCGGATGCGCCGAGCAGGGTAGCTGCTCGATTGTCTCTTGGTGAGGGCTTCGATCCTTAGCGCGGGAGGGGCCGTGAGAGGCCTACTAAGGACGGGCCGAGCAGAGTTACTATCCGGTGCCTCTTGGCGAGGCTTTGATCCCTGGTTTGTTGGGGTAGGGAGCTACCAGCCAGGGATAACCGAGCAAGGGCGGGCCCGGTTGCCTCTTGCGAGGGCTTTTGATCCTTAAGGACGGGCCGAGCAGGGTTACTGCCCGGTGCCTCTTAGCAAGGGCTTTGATCCTTGGTTTATCGGGGTAGGGAGCTACCAGCCAGAGATAACCGAGCAAGGGCGGGCCCGGTTTTCTCTTGCGAGGGCTTTTGATCCTTAGCTCGGGAGGGGCCGTAAGTGGCCTACTAAGGATGGGCCGAGTAGGGTTACTGCCCGGTGCCTCTTGGCGAGGGCTCTTGGTCCTTAAGGATGGCCAAGAGTTGCTGCCCGGTGCCTCTTGGCGAGGGCTTTGATCCCTGGTGTTGTGGGGTAAGGAGCTACCAGTCAGGGATAGCCGAGTAGGGAAGCCGCTCGGCTGCCTTTTGGTGAGGGCTTTGATCCTTAGCGCGGGAGGAGCCGTAGGTGGCCTACTAAGGATGGGCCGAGCAGAGTAGCCGCTCGGCTGCCTCTTGGCGAGGGCTTTGATCCCTGGTGTGTTGGGGTAGGGAACTACCAGCCAGGGATAACCGAGCAAGGGCGGGCTCGGTTGTCTCTTGCGAGGGCTTTTGATCCTTAAGGACGGGCCGGGCAGGGTTGCTGCCTGGTGCCTCTTGGCGAGGGTTTTGATCCCTGGTTTGTTGGGGTAGGGAGCTACCAGCCAGGGATAACCGAGCAAGGGCGGGCCCGGTTGCCTCTTGCGAGGGCTTTTGATCCTTAGCGTGGGAGAGGCCGTAAGTGGCTTATTAAGGATAGGCCGAGCAGGGTTACTGTCCAGTGCATCTTGGCGAGGGCTTTGATCCTTAAGGATGGCTGAGCAGGGTTGCTGCTCGGTGCCTCTTGGTGAGGGCTTTGATCCCTGGCGTTGTGGGGTAGGGAGCTACCAGCCAGGGATAGCCGAGCAGGGTAACCGCTCGGCTGCCTCTTGGCGAGGGCTTCAATCCATGGCGTTGTGGGGTAGGGGAGCTACCAGCCAGGGATAGCCGAGCGGGGTAGCCGCTCGGCTGCCTCTTAGCGAAGGCTTTGATCCCAAAGACAGAACTCCTCTTTTTGCAATGTTCTAACGTTCCCTTCTTGTTATTTGAATGGAAAAGACTTTTTAGGAAAATTTACATTGTCTTTGTGAAAGGGGTGGTACACATTCGTAGGTATTGGTTTCACTAGTACAGCTTGAGCTTCTCGGTGTTGTAAGGCCGCGGAAACTTGCACCCGTCCGCGTCCTGTAAGCGGTAGGCACCGCCGGGAAGTACCTCGGAGATGAGGAACGGACCATCCCATTTTGGGGAAAACTTGTGCAGCCTGCCTTGATCGACGAACTCGTTTCGCCGTAGGACCAGATCATCGGTCCTGAAGGAGCGACGCTTGACCCGCGCGTTGTAGTATCGGGCAGTTTGCTGCTGATAGGCGGCAGCCCTGATCTGAGCCCGGTCTTGTTTCTCCAACAAGATGTCCAGGTTGGTCCGTAGTGCCGTGGTGTTCGCTCCGTCGTCGAAGTATTCGACCCGATGGCTGGGTAGCCCGATCTCCGCTGAGACCATTGCCTCGGTCTCGTAGCAGAGGCTGAAATGGGTTTCCCCGGTGAGGGTCTTCTTTGAAGTGCGCAGAGCCCATAAGACCCGGGGCAGTTCCTCGACCCAACTGCCTTGGCGTCCCTCTAGACGGGTCCGAAGACCTCGGAGGACATCCCGGTTAGCCACTTCGGCCTGTCCGTTGCACTGGGGATGCGCGACCGCGGCAAACTTCATGAGGATATGATATTCATTGCAGAAATCCTTCACTTTCTCGTTTTTGAAGTTCGTCCCGTGGTCGGTGATGATACACCTCGGGATGCCGAACCGGAGTATCAGGTTGTTCTGCAGGAACTTGATGGTCTTGGAGGCATCCGGTTTCTTGATGGGGACGGCCTCGATCCACTTCGTGAAGTAATCTACTGCGACGAGGACATATTTGTGCCCGCCCGCACCGGTGGGGAACTGGCCTATCATGTCCGATCCCCACTGGGCGAACGGCCACGGGGAGGTTAACGCGGACAGCTCGGTAGCAGGGAGGCGAGGTATGCTTCCGTGGAGCTGGCAACTTTTGCATCTCCTGACGAGCTTCTGGGCGTCTTCGTGAATAGTTGGCCAGTAGTACCCCTGGAGCAATGCCTTCTGGATTAAGGTTCGGGCCCCTTGATGTGCGCCGCCGACCCCTTCATAGATTTCACGGAGGACGTAGTCGGCTTCGTGGGGGTTGACGCACCGGAGCAGGGGCTGAGTGAAGGATTTCTTGTAAAGGTTCCCATTGCTCCAGATGAAGTGACGAGCTTTGGCCCGGAGACGGCGGGCTGCTCCCCGATCTTCTGGGAGCGTACCATTCCTTAGGAATTTCATGAGGGGCTTCCTCCAGTCTTGGTCATCTTCCTGCGCCGTATATACATGAAGTATTGTTACCCCGTCTTCCACGCTGGGCCGTGGCAAGGTCTCGAAGAGGATAGATCGCTTGTTGCTGGCCGAGTAGGATGAAGCCAGCTTGCTTAGGGCGTCAGCTTGGGCATTGAGCTTCCTGGGTATTTGCTCTACCTGGACTTCGTCGAAGTTCTTCCGAAGTTTTCTTACTTCAGCCAGATACTTCACCATTAGAGGTTCCCAAGCCTCGAAGTGGCCGGTCACTTGGCCGACGACTAGGTCTGAGTCACTGCGGATTCGAACTGTCTTCATCCCCAGCCCAGAGGCCATACGCAGTCCAGCCAGCAAGGCCTCGTACTCCGCTGCATTTTTTGAGGCTTTGAATCCGAGCTTTAGAGAGTACTCCATTTCTGCCTCGTTCGGGCCCCAGATGATGAGGCCGGCGCCACAACCTTCCTCGGTTGAAGACCCGTCAACGTAAATGACCCACTCAAGGATCGAGTCGGGTTTCCCTTCGATCGGGTGCTGAGCCGCGAGGGTCGGCGTGGACTCCGGTTCCTTACTGGGGATGGTACATTCGACGATGAAATCGACCAGGGCTTGTGCTTTGATGGCCTGCCTCGGGCGGTATTTTATGTCAAACTGGGACAGCTCCCACCTCCACTTCTCTAAGCGGCCCGAGGATTCGGGTGAGGCGAGGATAGCCCCCAGTGGGCGCTCGATGAGAACGAGGATAGTGTACGCCTGGAAGTAGTGTCGTAGCTTCCTTGAGGCCACAATGAGTGCTAAAACGATCTTCTCTATGGCTGGGTACCTCGTTTCTGCGTCTTTGAAGACGTGGCTCACGTGGTATACCGGCTTCTGCACTCTGTCGACCTCTCGTACGAGCACTGAGCCCGCTGCTTGGTCGGATACCGCCAGATATAGCGATAGCCCGTCTCCTTCAACTGGTCGGGTGAGCAGAGGTGGCGTCGCAAGGTGCCTTTTAACTGGTCAAAGGCGGTCTGGCGCTCTTCTAACCACTCGAACCTCGGAATTTACCTGAGAGCTTTGAAGAATGGGAGGCACTTTTCCCCAGACCTCGACATGAAACGTGACAGAGCGGCTACTAGCCTTGTCAATCGCATGATATTTCTAATTATCCGAGGAATGGGTTCGTATTTCTAGTGGTTATTCTAGGTCCATTTTACAATATGAAGGTACTGTTTGATATTTCTAATTATAAACCAACTCATAGCAGATTCAAAACATAGTAATAATCCATTAAAATACGATATTTTACCGATATCACACTTCTACACTAAAATAGTACTGAACTTAAATCTGCAGGGTTGAAATTTATACCTATTGAATGATCACTGAAAGGCTCCTTCAAGGATGCACAAGTACAATTTATCCTAGCTTGAGGGTGGTGATAATGATTCTTAGCACTTAGTTTCTCTTCTCATCTCTTTTTCTTTGTGTGTTTTAGGATTTCCTTTTTCTTCTAATTTAGAAATTTTGTTTCCAGCTTGATATCTCAACTGAAGCAAAAGAAAGGATAAGAATAAGGGAGTGATGAGATTTAGGAGGAGGTGTCACTTAGAGGGAATGTTGTGTAGCCATGCAAGTAGGAGGTGTAAGCATGAAAGATGGTGGTGTTTTTATACAAGGAGGATGTGTCACCATAAATATCTCATGCAAGCATGAAGTGTCATCTAGGTTATGATATCCCATGAGTATAATTTAACCTTAACCATGACCCTACCCTTTTTACACATAAACCCTCACAAAATTTTCAATTTTCACAATTAACTAAACCTTTCACAAACCCTCCCATGATACTTATTATTATATAAACAAACTATTTCTTTACTAATTTAATCTACTACATATTAAAAGGTCTTTTATTACAATAAAATTTAAATTAACATTTTTAAATTAATTAATTAATTAATTAATTATCTAAAATATTTCAAATTGTTACAATATTCCCTCTTAAGAAAATTCGGTCCCCGAATTTAAAACTTAATTATACGTACCTTCAAAAAGATTCGGGAATTTCTTCCGCATCGCATTCTCGGCCTCCCAAGTGACCTCCTCGCTATTTGGTCCTCGCCAAAGAACCTTTATAGACGGAAGTACCCTTGATCTCAGTTTCTTTGCCTGCCGGTCTAGAATAGCTACCGGCTGCACAGTGTAGGATAAATCCTGCTCAAGCTGTAAAATCTGATACTGGATCGCGTGAGAGGGATCGTGAAGATACTTACGAAGTATTGACACATGGAACACCGGATGTACATCAGGAAAACTCGGTGGAAGTACTAAACGATAAGCTACAGCACCCACCCTCTCCAGAATCTCATCGGGTCCGACATATCTGGGGCTGAGCTTCCCCTTTTTCCCGAAACGCATCACACCCCTCATCGGAGATACACGAAAGAACACATGATCTCCCATATCAAACTCGAGTCTGCGACGGCGTCGATCAGCATAAGATTTCTGTTTACTCTGGGCCGCTCTCATCCTGTCCTGTATCAACTGGATCTTTTCTGTAGTTTTCTGCACTATCTGCGGTCCCAAAATGCTGCTCTCGCTGAGTTCTGTCCAGCAAACGGGCGATCGACACTTTCTTCCATACAAAGCTTCGAAGGGTGCCATCTGGATCGCCTCCTGAAAACTGTTGTTGTGAGAGAATTCTATCAAAGGTAAGTGACGATCCCAACTGCCACCGAAATCAAGACTGCAGGCTCGAAGTATATCCTCAAATGTCTGTATGGTCCGCTCCGACTGACTGTCGGTCTGCGGGTGGAAAGCCGTACTAAAACTCAATCGGGTGCCTAAAGCCTCTTGAAGTTTCTGCCATAGTCGGCTGGTAAACTGTGCACCTCTATCGGATACTATGCACGTCGGAACTCCATGCAATCGCACAATCTCGTTAATGTAGATCTGGGCATACTGTGCATATCCATAGGTCGTTTTCACCGGAAGAAAGTGAGCTGTCTTTGTTAAACGATCCACAATTACCCAGATGGAATCATACCCTCTGCTAGTCCTGAGCAGACCCACAATGAAATCCATGGAAATCTGCTCCCATTTCCACTCCGGAATGGGCAAGGACCGTAACTCTCCTGCCGACCTCCGGTTTTCGGCCTTGACTTGCTGACAAGTCAAGCATCTCGAAACAAACTCCGTGATATCTTTCTTCATTCCTTCCCACCAATAGACATCTCTCAAGTCATGATACATCTTGGTGGAATCAGGATGAATACTATATGCTGACCGATGTGCTTCCTCTAAGATCTTCCGTCTCAGTCCCTCTGAATCCGGCACATAAAGACGAGTCCCAATTCGTAACACTTCACGGTCATCGATCACGAACTCAGAATCTCTACCTTGTCTAACCCGATCTATGATCTCCGACAAGCGAGCATCTGTGGGCTGTGTCTCTCGGATGCGATCCAGTAACTAAGGACGGGTGCGAATATGAGCGAACTGTCCTCCTGTCGATGTGAACTCAAACTGTACACGGCTATCACATAGAATCTGCCAGTCTGCCGAAGACTGTCTCTGTACGGTGCTCAAATAAGATAAGCTACCTCCGGGCCTCCGACTCAAAGTATCTGCTGCAACATTCGTTTTGCCCGAATGATAAAGAATCTCGCAATCATAATCCTTCACGAGTTCCATCCATCGACGCTGCCTCAGATTCAGATCCCGCTGCTGAAAAATATACTTTAAGCTCTTGTGGTCTGTAAATATCTGGCACGACTCACCGTATAAGCAATGCCTTCAAATCTTAAGTGCGAAAATCACTGCAGCCATCTCTAAATCATGAGTGGAATAGTTCTGCTCGGTATACTTTCTTACAAAACATAAAATATGGTGGGTTTGCTGTCTGAAATTAAGCATATAAATTAGAATGTGATTTTATTTTCTAAAAAGAGAGATTTAATTGGTTTTTCAAGATAATGGCAGTCACCAATGAAATTAGAAGGATTTGATTGTTTTCTGGATATTATGGTATCCTATAAAGTATGGAGGTAGTTTGGATCATGAAGATTTTGTATGTGCATTGGCTTATATTTTTTTCTTTTTCTTAACATTTAATTAAAATATTTTGATACATCAATAAAACGGTGGCATCAAATTGGATGCTTAGTTTATTGGCACTTTTTTACCATTTCCTTCTGGCGCTAGAATAGAGAAAAAAAGAGATTGATAGTTATACTTTATGTCGTGGTTATCTTAGGATCATAACAAGAGGATGGTAACTAATGTGTAATAACTCAATTAGTAAGACGCTCTCCTTCTGGGACAAGGTTCTAATCCCAAGAGGGTAAGTGGCCATAAATTAATGCTTACATGGCAATTCGTGGCTCACGGGTTAAAAAAAAAACAAATAAATGGTTTATAATTTAAAATAGTGTAAATCAAAATTAATTCGGGAAAAAAATCCTTCACGGAATAAAAAAAAGTTATCCTAACCGTTTAGAAAGATTCCATTGACTCACACAAATGAAATGACCCAAAGAAAACAATACAAGGCTGCGTAATTATATCATTGCTTATTATAATGGAATAATGCGAAAAATACTTGCTAAATAAAAACACTTTCCAAAAATTTACATCTCTGTTTATTAGTACCATATTTATGTTTTGCTGGGATCAGTTACAGCAAATATCCGCGAGGGCTGTATCGCACGTTCCACCAATCGAATGATGCCACGTGTACATCGGTGCCGAATAAATCGCACCGGCCATTACTATTTGATAATCTTTCCCGATCAAGAGTTAGGGTTTTTAGGGTTTGGGGAGTTGTTTGAAATTAAAACAAATTTCGGTTTTTCCATTTTTCAACAAAAGAAATTTCGTGGGTTTTTCCCTCTCTCTCAAGTTCTTGATATTTGATTTTCGTGTTTGTTTGTTTGGTTGGATTTTGGTTCACTTTTCTCATCATCTTCTCAAGGAGTATCAAGCATTAAGCAAAGGCTCTAATTGAGTTGGTATGGCTTCTTTCTTTCTTATCTAAAATTTTGACCTTTTTGTTTCTTTGGGCGTTCAATGTATTACTTTAACGGCAATATTTTAGGCCTCGTTTGGCAATGGGGTTATGGTTTTCGAGTTTTTGATGCTAAGCTCCAAAACTTCAAACTATAGCTCGTTTGACAACCAAAATAGAGTTTCCGAAAGCGTCGTTTCAAAAAGTTTCCATTGCTCGAAACTCTGTTTTTTCTAAAATTCCAAAAAGACTGGAGTTTCGAAAAGTTTCATGTCTTATCCCTGTCTCTCTCTCTCTTGCACTTAAAAGAAGCCAAGTTAAACAAAACCTTGGTTTCATAAACTAATATTTCCAAATAACCCTATACTTTGTGAAACCCAGATTATACAAAACCACGGTTTGCATACATGCAAATCGTTGTTTCGTTTTAACTTAATCGAAACCACGGTTTTGGATGCTTTGCCGTTTAACTAGGCCTTAGGATTTTGTTTGGTACCTGTTTTTTAAAGAATAATGAAGAGTTGAAAGGATTTATGCCAACCCTAAAAGTTTAGATTAAATTTTTCTTTGGATGCAATCGTCATATGGATCAAACAAGCACCCTCCGATTTTGTAGAGTAAGGTTTTTGAGCAGCGCTACGTGTTTTTGATATCAACCCCTTTGGAGATCAAACTCGTGTCCTGTCATATTGGAGAGAGTAAATTGGTACCAATTGAGCTAACCCAACCGGCTATGTTCATTTGGTAGGATTGAACCTGTGACCTCTCACTTGGGATAGGGTTATGCTCCTTTGGTGTAGAATATAGGCTTTTGTTGTTGTGTAATTGGTGTTTCTTAAATCCTTGTTGATTTGGACTTGCTCTTCATGGATGCTGGTGTTATGCAACTTTTGATTCCATGACCTTTTTGTTGGCATGAAGAACCGTGTATTTACGAGAAGTAACCATACTTTGAGTATTTAAAGTTTGGAAGTAACTTCTGGATGATGTGGTGAATCGTATGTGGCATGTTCATAAAATTTCCCGTTCATTATGGCTAGAAAGTAAGCTTCGAGCACAAGGAACAAGAAAACAATTTGTTGATTCACCCTTCTTTGTTGCTTTTACATAGCAAGAATTAAACATTACCATGTTGTAACTTTTTCGTTAGTTTTGTTTATGAAAACATTATAGGAAGTTGCTTCCTAAATAATTTCTTTTCAACAAATGTGTTTGTAGCTAACTTAATTTTTTTACCATCTTCCAATACATCTTTTGGATGCCACTTCAAGGTTTACTTTCAGCTTCTTAGGTAGTTTGGTTCTTCCAAATAGGCCATTAGATGGCCAATGTCGTTTCATGAGAGGTGATTCCTCTTGTTCTCTTTCTAAATGGGGTTTACAACCAAAGAATTAGGCATGGATGAAGATTAAGGGTGGAGATGCCCCGATTGGACTTAAATGAGGGTTTAGTAAAAGAAATTTCTATATCCGGAATTTAGAATCCACATGAGTATCATTTTTGGTGATTTCCTTTTTTGCCGATCATAGTAGTCGTTTTTTTATTTTATATTCATTTTAGTCTTGGGGTTGCCAACATTTGATTTAATTTCGCAATATCCAAGCAGCTCCTTGATTTTTGCCTATATCATGGATATGAATCGTTATCGACCATTATTGAGACCTTGACAATGACAATAGGCATCATTATTCATCCATCACGGCTGTAATGATGGTTGGTGATAGTGCAACAAGGGTTATTAACTTTTATAGAAGTTATAATAGAGAACATAGATTAGCGCTGTGCAGGAACCATCTTAGGCCGAAATAACTGACCGATGGTTCCGGTCGGTTTCAAAAAACCGCAACTTGGTTAAACTGAACCAACCAACCATTAGTATATTTACGCGTATACTAACCTTTCCTAATGATTAGATGTTAATGGGCATACCAAAGCGGGCCGAAGCGAGCCATAGTGGCCATCTAAGCAAGGTTCAAGAACTCGGTTTTGGTTTCTGTCTCATAATTTTATTAGTTTCACCGAGTTTCGGCTAGTTTCGCAAATCTTGGTTCGGATTTAGATATATTAAATACTTAAATTTATGGTTCTATATTACAATACAATGATCCCAGTGTTTAAAAATCCAGCCATGATGCAAAATATATTGAAAAGTGTACTTAGATAAGTATTAATATAGAGTTTGGTTCACTTTTTTGCGATTTTCTAATAACGAAGACCTACAATGATCATAATGACAGTAAAAAATGTATTAAAAATAAGTTTATAAAGGTTTCGGTTGAAACGATATTGTATGGTTGGTTTCATATCGGTTTCGGGTTTCATATCGATCTCTACCGAAACCGATACGAAAACACCACGTATCGATGGTTTCGGCCGAAAACTCAAACCTTGATTCTAAGCCTAATCAACCGGCTCGAAATGGCCATATATACTCAGCAAGGAGAAAACCCTAACCTAACACATTCTCTTTCTTTCCTCTCTAATGGTGACTGCGTGGTGAAACCACAGATCCGGCGTCCGCTCACTCGCTTGATGAGAAACGTCTCACAATGGGGGTCCATTTCCAATCCACTTCTATCCACCGACAACCATCCTCTCTTCAATTCTTAATCGCAAAAATTCCATCTTTCTTAAGGTAATGGTTTTGAATCCCTTTCTCATCAATTACTTATTTCCTTTTAATGATTCATGATTTTTAATTTTTGATGATACTTTAAATGATTTACTTGAATAGAAAACGTGTGGATCATCTAGATTTTGAATGGATTCATAAATTAAATTTAGGGTTTCTTCTTTTCTTTAGCTCTTTAAGAAACCAATCATTTAAACCCAAAACGTATTGATTATCTTGGTTTGGTTTTGTTTTCTAGTCTAGTGCGACTCGGTTCAGTTCATTTTTTCTCAAAAAAACTGAACTAGAGGATGCATAACCTTAACCTAAATGTCAACGGCAAGTCATTATTTACAATGTCGATGACTTAATGGTAAGGGTCGCTTGCGATGACTATGATGATGTTAATTGACATCCTTGTTGATGAATCCCATCCTTGTTGAACCCTTAGGCAAAAGGCCTTCTTACCCATTCATGATCCTCTTGTTGTCGCGTATCATCTTTGATTTCTAATTCAAACACCTCAGTTGATGCCGGCATCATTAATATGGATGCCTTGTCATTTATGCCCTAGATGCCATTGTTTGAGAATTCTGTTTTCAGTTCTGTTCTTTTCAGTTTTGAATTCGTGGTTGTCGGCCAATTCAATGGTTGTGGTTTTCGATTTCAATTTTATATAATATAGTAGTAGCAATATTAATAATAATAATAACATATAAAGCTTTTTTCTAAAATACACACACACGAAGCTTTCATTATGCAAAAGTTTCCATTTAATGACAGCTGTCTTATTACCCAAAGCATTTTTTTACATTCAAAGCCTTTATCGAGATATTTACATTTCAAGAAAAGCTTGCTCATTATATACAAACACAAACATACATATCCGATCCGGTAGGGCGGGTTCATGTATTTAAATTCACAATTTTTTTTGTAGGACATTTGATCAACGATTGGTTTCATTCAAGTTGATCAACACACCCTAGATAAAGTATGTTTACAAAATCATCATGTTTGAAAGTGTGATATATATGGCACAACTAGATCTAAAATTATAAAAATTATACGGTTAAAATAAATTCACATGTATATCCAAATCTATACACTTCCAAACACCATGATTTTGTTAGCATACACTATCTATGCTATATTGATCATTTTGAATAGAAAGAGTTGTCGATCAGATGTCGAGTTTATAAAAACAACTGAGCCTTTTATCTCAAGCATATAAGGTATGCTACATGAACCAACATGAGAATCACATCGGCCGAGCACTTGAATCCGCCGCCCTCACTCACTCGTATCGAACAATATACTTTCATTAAGGACTTTGGCATCCATATCTTTTCGGATCGCCTTTATCCACGTTTTCTGCGGTTTTCCTTTCGTTGAATATCCATTCGTTGAACTGGTTCTTCCGTAGATCTGTGTCGCAAATGACACCATGTTAGGCGGTTTTCTACGTCGTCTTTTTCTTCACAGGTGTTACACCAACGTTTGCATGAATATCCTCATTACGCATCTTATCCTTTTTAGTGTTACCCAACATCCAACGAAGCATGCACATCTCCGATATATGCATCTTTTGTGCATGATGTTTCTTAGAAGCCCAACATTCCGTACTATATAATAAAGCATGTCAAATAGCATTTCGATAAAATTTCTCTTTCAACCTTAACGGAAAGTTACGATCGCACAAAATCCTCGTTGTGCTCCTCTGATTGACATCGCTATCAATCTTCCCATCTTTTTGGATAATAGAACCTACATATCTAAATTGATCGCTCGGTGACCTCTTGTCCATTCAGTGTTATACCACTGTGATCTCGACTTCTCTATTTACTAAATCTGCATTGTATATATGTTGTCTTAGACGTACTTAATCTAAATCCTCGAGATTCCAATGTTCGCTTCTATAACTCCAATTTTGCATTAACTCAAGCTTTAGTTTCACTCACAAGAATAATATCATCAGCGAATAACATACACCAAGGTACCACATCCGGGATATTTCTAGTAAAGGTCGTCCATCACTATGGCAAACAAGAATGGAGTTAATGTAGATCCTTGATGCAAGTCAATTGTGATCAGAACCACTCGTTAGGCCGCCACAAATTCTTACATGTTCTTGATTACATCAATTTATTTGATTGGGTCTGCTTTCTTCATCATTGTCCGCTATAATACCTTTTTAGGTACCTTGTTATAAGCTTTCTTTAAGTCAATAAAAACTATATGCAAATTCCTCTCTCGAAAACATTCAATAAGTTGATAGAGCAAATGAATAGCCTCAATCGTCGATCGTCTAGGCATGAATCCAAACTGGTTCTTTATCTTAACATCCTGTTTTAGCCTGTGTTCAATAATTCTCTCCCAAAACTTCATGGTGGCACATGAGTCCTATGAAAAAGTTTATGAATTTAAAAAACACAAACTCGTCCTAGTGAATCCAAACTCTCTACTTATTGCGATAGCTCGCTCAATGAGCATGTTGCCATTTCTCTTTTTATTAGGAGTCCTTTCTCTCGATCTCCTTTTCTATTTCTCTTCTCTTTTTTGACCTCACGTCCTCTCATCTTTCCCAATTTTGATCTAGCGATGATAGCTTTAATGGAGTAGCGATAATCCATATCTAGCACGATGACCATGAAATAGGTAAAAAATTCTATTTGTGTTTTTTTGCATCAAATTGAGAACATTTAGGATGGTCCTTGTCGAAACCGGTCCGAGACGATCGGAACTTACACGATTAGTCTGATTGTTCGAATGATGCTCAACTCCATCATGACCCTTTCTCATTGTTGGTGGCATTTGATTATCGTTGGCTTTTGATATTGACACTTAAGGCCAATTCATTGTCAATACCTATGTTGTCATTGGTGACCTTAGACACCTTCACTTTGTTACACCTTTGTGTTGGCAAGGTTTGAGGTGGCGTCCGAAACTCGTATCGGTATCGGTGGAGACTGATATGAAACCAACCATATATTATCGTTTCGGCTGAAACCTGAAATAACTAATTTTTTGCTGTCATCGTACTCACTGTAGGTCTTAATCATTAGATATGAGGCATTTTCGTGGTGATTAGTTATTGTGTGGTCGCCGAAGACGATGGATTTTGACTATTGAGAAAGATACAAGAGGAAAGAAAACCCATCGGGCTGAGAGAGATAAGAGGGAGGGATGTGAAGGGGATTGAGAAACAATTGATCATGCCTATTTTAATCAGCTGGAAACAGCTTTTAGGGCTACATAACTTTTTTTACCAAGTGCAAACCCAAGATTGGGACCATAGCTTTCTTTTGTACAACCGGTCATGTTATTTTTATCCTGAGAAGGTCACAAGAAACCAAATCCTCCATTAATACTTATCTAAGTACATTTTTCAATATATTTTGCATTAGATCTTGTCTTGGCTAGATATTTAAATACTAGGATTATTGTCTTATGATATAGAATTATATATTTAATATATCTACTATCTATATGCATGTATATATTACTGTCAAAACCGAAGCCGAAACCTGCACCAAGATCAGCGACACTAACAAAACCCACCGAAACCAATAAATTTTGAGAGATCGAAACTGAATCCGAGTTCTCGAACCTTGGTCGTTGGTGCCATTGTCAATGAAGACCATGGTGGCAACCTTTTTAGCCATGTCATTGGCGTCATAATTGTTCATGATCCCCTCCCATTATAGGTCATGTTCATCATGAGCCTTGGTGCCCAAAGGCTATAGTTCATGATGCAACGATGGCTAGAGGAAGTTCTAAATGAACATGCATGGAGGCAGTTAAAAAAGACCTTTTATCAATTTGATCTAGTGGGTGACCCAACTTGAGTTGAATGGAGGACATGATTCATGTAACAGATGCCAAAATTTTAAGACATGTGTGTTTCATTTATATAATGGAATGCACGTAGGATTTAGTCCCAACTTTTAAGCTTCTATATCTTGGACACGAGCTTAAAGTGTTCTGTAACCAGTGACGGGATTCAAATCAGGGCCTTGTTATGTAGCCTCCACTTGGATCAAGGATTTTGTTTATTTAATGCCTTTTTGGTGTATATGATGAGGAACTTTACATTTTTATCATTTTTTAACATGGTTTTTGAAAATGATAGAAGGTTTTGGATGGTTTTCTTGGAGTGGAAGCTACTATTGTCTTTTTGGGAAATGAATACTATCAAAGGTAGAGAGGTTAGAGTGGAAAGAACAAGTATTCTTTCCCGCTCCCTTTGATTGAAGATGTGTTAGGAGGAAAAATGGTTTGAAAGGGTGAATGAGTTTGCAAAACAAGATGAGCTTAGCGTAGAGTGATTGGACTGAAAGTAAAAGTGAGTTAAATGGGTTTGGAGCGGATGAGGAGTTTTAAAAAATGTAGACGAGTTTATGAAAAATTTAGTTGTCAAAATGAAGATGAATTTGGACAAAAAATGTGAAGTAAAAAAGAAACGAGAGTATTAGATTAAGAGTTTTCTTAGATATAGCGCCTTAAATTCTTCTGCATTTTCATTGACACTTAGTATTTTTTGGATATTCTCTACACTTGCACAGATTTGTCGTCAAGGTGACATACCCGTATCCAATTCGTATCAGATGCCTATGCAACTCAGATTCTTTCACGTCCACCAAAAGTACCTGTGAAACTCTTTTTGGCAAATCATAACATTTATATTTTATCTGAGATGCATTGAACATGTATCGGTAATAAGATACCAACAATCTATGCATCAATACTTGCAATTTGTTTGCAAACTTAGTTTAGATCTTCTAAATTTTTTTTTTTGGGAAATTATGAATCCGCGAATCCGACTCATATTGTGTCCCATATCTGAATTCATGCTACTTAGCTCTACATTCTCCAAAATTCGTATTGTGCCCCGTACTCGTATCATGCTACTTAGCTCTACGGCCTCCAAAATTCTTTTAAATTTTCAAAAAATCCCGAAACAATTAAGTTGTTGAACTTGGGATAGTTATGTGTTTTAACATATTTAAATTATTGAATTCTAATTTTTCCCATGTAGACATCTTGTTTACCAAACCCCAGACTAAAACCCTAGCTTCTCTTATTCTTTTTTCTTCTCCCAAGCTCTTTTTGTTGTTTTCTCTTCTTCACCTTTCTCACCATTTCTCCAATTTTCTCTCTTCTCACTAATCCCCAAATCTGAAAAAATCCAAAGTCAATCTAGCCCTAGCCCAAATAATACTTATGCAACCAAGCAAAAAAAAAAAGAAACCGAGATTTGATGAACAAATCTATACAAAAAGAGAAATCGAAACATGATACAAGGATCATAACTTAATGGTTTTCTTGTATTCTTCATAAATTACCATGTAAAACCCTAATGACATTTTTTTGGATTTAGAGAGGTTGTGAAGAAAATGGTGTAGGTAGGGCCATTTTCGTCTTTTTAGCTATTTTCGTCAAAGTTAGTAGCTGTTTAATGGGTTGGGGTGTTTGAAATTTTTTAAGAAATCAAGAAGGTGCGGAGAATATTCAAGAGTAATGTTTTTTTGGGGGTTTGGGGGTGGGTTACATCAATATAGGGAAGAATTTAGGGGGTAATCCATGAATTAAATCAATATGATTATCAGTTTAATCAAATAGAAATAATTAGAGAAGTACAGGTGTTGTATGCTAAAGTATTACCGCCATTAATGTTGTGTTATAGTTAATTGCAAAAAAAAACGGTTCATGGTATTTCATTCTAGTTTTGAAGGTCATGATATCTATATAAAAAACCATCAATGTTCATGGTATTTTAGCATAACCTACCCTATATAAATTTCATTGTGATTTAGTCAACAATTATAAAAAGAAGGGTCCGTTGGGGTATCTATGGATGTCCATGATGGCCAATTTCGATCCATGATGGTCGATTTCGATCCCAAAAAGACCGTCTGAATTCTGATATCTAGATGGTTTTACTTGGATTTGTAAATTATTTAAGCTATCCAGCTTGAAGCACGCGTTCAATCTATTTCCATGTATTTGATGATCAATGAATATGAGTGACTCCGAGCATATCCTTTATATATGTTAGTTTTTTTATCGAAAATAAGTCTACTGTTTATATACAATTTTAGTTACTAATTATTTAGAAAGCAACTCTAAACATCACTGAATATTAAATAATTAAAGATATAGAAACATATTGTAGTTAATTATACCTTGTATGAAAAACCCACTGTAGGCATCATTAATATTTGAAACTGTCATACTGTTTCTATTTGTTTTCCTATTTCGTTAAAAAAACCACTAATTTCTTAAATTATTTTGGTTAAATAATAAAATAAATCTGTTTTTTAATCCGAGGATGGTCAAGACCTTGGTTTACCCAGAACTTCCCTATCCAAACACGGGCGAGAATGTATTTTCCTTTACTGTCACCTTTTCAAACTTAATACATCTAAATCATTTTTCTTTCTTTTCTATATGGTTATGACAATCAGTCCCTTTCTTCTTTGCGGATTTATATCTGTAAATAATATGTATTACATGGGTGGTTGATGTAGAAGATAAGGTGCCATTGCAGTTCATCTTTGTTAATACTGCCATTTCTGTTCAATAGTTACTTGACCGTAATTATCCATGCACCTTGTATGCGTTTTATAGTAAAGAATCATTCCACCAATCGTATTGTTTTTGTCTTTCAGGATGCCAATCTGCTCAACTAACACCCTTAACAAAGCGCACAAATGGTGTTCTGCTTTGGCAACTGATCGTCCGATGGTAATGTATTATTCAAAAGAGTTGACTAGGATCTTGTCGATAATATTTGAAAACATATTCTATCAACTTGCCATTATCCACATTCGGATGTTTGTGAACAATAATCATTGTTGAAAATACTGAAAAGGTCTCTTCATAAGTGATTGCACAAATTCCAGAGGACATAATGACTAAATTTTAATAGGATTTGTTTTTAAATTATGGGTTTCATGTCAGTATCATTTAGAGAACTTCAACATTTACGTTGTAATATTTTTATTACCTCAGCATCCCGTTTAGTTTCCTTTTTTATTTATTGGGTTAATTGCATATGACTCACCTATTGATATATACCTCCTCCAACATTTATCACCCCCCAA
Organism: Agapanthus africanus; assembly: GCA_030015575.1. Lineage (NCBI taxonomy): Eukaryota > Viridiplantae > Streptophyta > Magnoliopsida > Asparagales > Amaryllidaceae > Agapanthus > Agapanthus africanus. Next base: position 176,541,349 of record CM057338.1, on the reverse strand, counting down.
CCAGTATAAAAAATAGTGTCGATATTAGAGCGAATTCGATTAGATTCCTGGTGAGGGTGATAATAGTTGGACGAGGTGTAAATGAGGGGTGTTATACGCAATTGACCAAACATTTCTATTAGTTTGTGCAGATAGGTCCTTGTTATCTACGTACTAAACAATTTGGTTAATGCTTAATCTCAACTCTTTACGTGCTTATTTTTGCAGGCTCCTATTTGTCAGAAATGTGGTGATTTTGGTTTTTCGGAGCTTCTTGTATATTGCAGGAAGTGCAGGACTTCTGCTGAGCATAGGTTATTATAATTCAGATTAATATCATCACCTAGATGGTCTTGAGATCCTTTCTTAAAGAATTAATTTTTCTTATTACTTGATTTTTTAAAAAAATTCTTCCAGATATTGCCTTTGCAAATTTCCGAAAAAGGATGAAAAGGTCCATTGGTTTTGTGAGGAGTGTGAACCTAGACCTCTTGAGATAGCCTCCCTTGAGAACCTAGCTGTTGATGATAGTGGAAAAATTGAAGACGATCTGCAATACAATGGTCAGCATCCTGAGATTTTGAACCATCAAAAAAGGTTTAGTCAAGACAATAATGTTTTATCGCCGAAGGTTCTTAATGGTGTTGCTAGCGGCTCACGACATAAAATGGTAAGATGGCTAGATGTTTAGGTTGTGGACATGCAATGTATATTAAATAGCATTACTTTTACCACTCCCTTTACATGGACTTTGACAGCGATAAAATTTTTTTTTAATGAACTTGATGAGGTTTGAATTTGTGACCTCTTGAAACTTGGTGCTTTGATACCATGTCAAAAACAACTTTATCCTAAAAGCGTAAGCTTTTGGGCTGGGCCCTAGCAAGGGTAATGAAACTAACGTAACAGTCAAGTAAAATACACCAAACCACTCTCTACTTTGACCATTTTTCACTAAACCTCGAACCCCCTTTAAAGTGCTGCTTTTAGATGTATTTAGTGAAAGGAAAATATCAGAAAACCAAAAGTTTGAGGGAGTTTACTGTAATAAAAATCTTTAATGTAGATTGGTGAATATGATCATAGTTAACAGTATTTTAGTGTAATTTGTCTGAACATGTAATGGTTCCAGTATGATTGGTGCATTATTATACATTTATTTCTTGGTATGGTGTAGGTTGATCGTGAGAGTAGTCCATGCATATCTTTAGAATGGGGTGAGAAGCGGAAACCAAAAAGACGAAGAAGGTCGAATTCAGCTGATGAGGACATCTTAGACCACAATATCACCAACAAAGTCACGGAGCTCCCAACTGAACCAATCGGGTCTCAGATTGTTGCGCCGGAATACGTGGCACAGAAAAAACTCCATGTTGAGCAAACAAATGTGGTTTACAACCCGGCTTCTGTTAATGAGCATCTTCCATTAGCTGCACAGCCTATATTTGATTATGTTTGGAGGTAGGTTTGCCCTTTTACATGCTAGTTTTTTTCTCGGCCTGTGCTATAAATCTTCTAATTTTATCTTATATCGACAAAATATCCTTTAATCATTCGAAAGTTTTGATGCAAGTTTATAATGTTTTTTCCTCTATTTCTTAAAGATAAGAGCTGGACGCCTCTGTTTGTCACTGAATATATTGTTTATAGAACTTCTGCTTGGGTTTGCATTATAATTTAAAAGATGATGGAAATGATTTATTGATGTGTTAGTTCTCTTTTATCAGGGGATATATTTCTTTTGGAAATGAAGAATATGGTCCATTAACAGCGCACATATCAAGTTTAGCATGTCAAAAAGTATTTGATGCTGCAAAATTATTGCCATCAGTTCTTTGCATGGAAAAACTCTCAAGGATTGATTCTATGCCGAATAGTTTCAAGAAGGCTCCTCCAACTGATGACAAGATTGGTCTATATTTTTTTCCGGAAAATACAATGTATGAATATCAACTTATTTGATTTTTGTTAAAAATAATCGATTGCTTTTTTAACACTTCCTCATTGGCATTGAATGCAGGGTTGAGCGGGTGCTTGAACTTCTGGATGATGTTATCAAGAAGGATCTTATGTTTAAGTTTATGCTTGATGAAGTTGAGCTGCTAGTCTTTCCCTCTTCCATATTACCCAAAGACCACCACAGTAAGTTTGAACTCCCTTTCACATTATGGAAAACTCTTATCTGAATACATAGTGCTTGTGAGTTACAAATTCCAAATTGAAGCGAGGTATCTAGCTAGTGAAATAGAGATATTAGTTGCAGAGTGTTTTTCGTCGCCCTATTGAGATTGGAATACGTTCACTTGTCATGCGTATGCGTATACATATACAGATTCCCTCTGCTCATGGGTAGACTGAGGTTTATTGATTGTAGGGATCCGAATCTCCGGTAGCCGTGGAATAAGATACCGTTAATTACCCCTCGTCTTTGGAGCGAGAGAACCTTCGATTGAAGGGTAAAACTGGTCATGCGAACTCAATATGCGGTGTGCGTGTGCTGTGTTTTGAAAGTGTTTTGGATGTATCGAGGCTGCGCAGAGTTTACGGGGGTCCCGCTACCCAGATAGTAGACTGGGGGTCAAAGGGGCTAACAAGAACCCCCTTACGGGATGCGGGGCAGCATTCTGTTAGAAATTTTTTCTAACGGGGAAATGTTTCGAGTGTGAAACGTGTGGGAAAGAGGGATGAAGAGCGTCCTAAGGACGCGTAAGATGGGAAGTGTTTCGAGTGTGAAACGTGCGTGGCGTGTGGCCGCTGGCGCCAGCTGGTCACGTGCGTGGCGTGTGGCCGCTGGCGCCAGCGGGTCACAAGCCCTGCACGTGGGGGCGGGCGCCAGCGGGCCACGCGTCCTGCAGGTGACCGCTGGGTGCCAGCGGAAAAAGGGGCTTCGCCCTTGGACCGGGAGTTGAACTTCCGAGGGACTTTCGAGTTAAAAATCCTATAAGTATTTTTATTTGGAGTTAGAAGTCCTAAAAGATCTGGATTTTGGGGTTAAACTCCTTTGAGGATTCTTGTTTAGAGTTGAACTCCCAAAAGATTTTCGGAGAAGATGAAAGGGAACCCCTTTATTCTCCCTTGAGTTCTGGATCATCTCCCGAGCCTTGGATCCTCCCAAAGTGGGATTTTTGAAGACGGATCTCTTTTTCCTCCTCTTTATTGGTTGCATCTTGGAGAAAAATGGTGGTGGGATTTAAAAATCTTCCTTTTTAGAGATTTGATGGGAGATTTAAACTCCCCTTCAAGGGTTTTATGGTGAAAAACTATTTCTTTTGGGGAAAAGAAGAGTTAAACTCTTGATTTAATTCAAAAAGAGAAGAACGTTTAAAACCTTGAGAAAGGAGGCACAAAACCTTAGAAATTATAAGAGAATGAAAGTCGTTCTTGATTCTCATCATATTTGCTTTTTATAGATTGCACACTTTACATATAGCCCTTTGAGCTTTTCCAAATGGCATTTGTGCCTCCACATGCCTCATGTGCTTATTTCTTTTTTCACATAAGCCATGAGCTTTACAAAATTTTGGCTTTTTGCCCATATTCCATACATTTATTTCAAAAAAATTACATTAAACTAATTTATGGTTTCATTCTTTTTGTCATGGGGCCAGTCCTTTCCATGCTTGTTCTTGATTTGGGCTCGGGCCCACTTGCTTGGGCTCGGGCCCACTTGGATTGGGGTTAACTTTGACTTTGACTTTGACTTGATCAACCGGGATGTAATTTTTGATCCCAACAAAGTGCCCTCATCAATAAATGCACACCGCGTGTATGCGTTGCGTATGAAATTGATGGATCTTATTCTATATGAAGATTGATTTGGTTTGGTTTCCTGTGAAGGGTTGATACTGGCCTTTTGGTGACGTGGATGGTCGATGCTGCCATTTTTGTGACTTGGACGGTCGGTGCTGCCATTTTTGCGACTTGGATGGTCGATGCTTGATTTGACTTGCTCCGCTTTCTGCGGTGTCAGGGTTTGGGTTTGACTTTCTCCGCTTTCTGCGGTGTAGGGGTTTGGATTTGACTTGCTCCACTTTCTGCAGTATCGGGATTGAAGTTGACTTGCTCCGTTTCTTGCGGTGTCGGGATTGAAGTTGACTTGCTCCGCTTTCTGCGGTGTCGGTGTTGAAATTGACTTGCTTCGTTTTCCGCGATGTCAGGATTGATTTGTTTCCGAGGTGGGGCTTGATTTCACCGAGAAGGTGATAGCTTCCAAGGTGGATCTTGATTCCGTCGAGGAGGCCGTTGTTGTTGAATCGGCTGATCTGATTGGTTTTGAAGTTCTTGTCCGTTCCGCGGGACCTTTTAAGCTTGGAACCACTGCTGGTGGGACTTTGATTTGATCTACTTGATTTCTGTCTTGTCTGGCGGGACTTGAATTTGAGTGAGACTGGGAATTTGGATTTTGTATTTTGTTTATCATCAGCATCGCTGCACTGGAACAATACCAGGAGCGACTCATCATTTGTCCTGAGAAGACTTGGGATTTGGGTCGACATCAGCACCGCTGACACTGAAGCGTAGTATCAGGAGCGACTCATCATTTGTCGTTACCCGTTGCGGAGCGATGGCTTAGAAGACAGATTTAGATCCCTATCACCTAAGGCCTTTTGATTTCATGAGTCGTAAAGGTCTTATAAAAGCATTTTTCTTAGGAATCGTGAGGATTCCCAAGTGTGTTGCTCCTTTGTGAGTCGTAAGGATCCCACGCGGGGATATTCTCTTCACAAGGTCGAGAGGACTTTGCGGGTGTATTTTCGTCTCTTTTTCATGAGTTTCGCACTTTCGAGTTTTTACAAACTCACCGGCGGTCTTGCTGATTTTACTCACGGAGCCTTTTTGGGTTTTCATCCGTGTCCGTTTTGCTTGTGGACATATCTTTTTTTTACGATCTTCATCGCCGGTAGGACTTCAGATGTAGTCTCGCCGGTAAGACTTAGGAGTGATAGGGGTCACTTACGCCCATGGATTGTATACGGTTTTACAGGATGTACGATCCAGACCGTCGGGTCGGTGTGCTCAATTCGTCTGCGACTTGAAGCATTCACGCATAGTATTTCATGAGATATCAGCCATTGATGGGTGGCATGAGCCTTTTTCCCTCGACACATTAGTTGGTAGGATCCTCCATCGAACACCTTCTCGATGACGTATGATCCTTCCCAATTTGGCTCGAATTTTCCCTTGGCGTGTCGATTCGGGATGATGGGTCTCTTGAGGACCAATACCAATTCGCTTTTCTTGAAAGCACGGAAACGGATCATCTTGTCATAGGCTCGTGACATTTGGGCTCAGTACAACTCTAGATTTTGCTGTACTGCGAGCTTCTTTTCTTTTAGGGCGTTGAGCTCTTCGAGCCGAAAAAGGACGTTTTTCTCCTCTGTCAAAGCATGCTGGGCAGCCATCCTTGGGATTGGAACTTCAATTTCGAGAGGGAGGATCACTTCCACTCCGAAGAGTAGTGAGTATGGAGTGGACTGAGTTGGAGTGCGGTGTGTGATACGATATACCCACAACGCCTCGTGGAGTTTGAGATTCCAGTCTCTCTTGTTAGCTGAAGTATTTTTCCTTAGGAGCTTGCATATTGTTTTATTAAAGGTTTCTAGTCCATTGGCTCTTGGATTATAGATGGAGGAATATCTCCAGCTTATCTTGTGCTGAGTAGCGAACCTTGAGATTTTGAAGCTCTTGAAAAAAGGCCCGTTGTCAGATATGAATCTTCTCGGTGTACCGAAGCGGTATAGAATATTATGCCGGAAGAACTTCAGAATATCTCGTCTTGATTTCTTTTAGCGGGACAGTTTCAGCCCATCTGGAGAAGTAGTCAGTTGTGGCCAATATGAGCCGGTGGCCTGTGGATGACGGAGGATCAATCGGGCCAACTATATCGGTGTCCCAAACTTCGAAAAGTCATGACGCCACCATAGGATGTAGCGGATTTGGGTGCTTTTGAACGAAGTCACCGTGAATTTGGCAGAGATGACACTTCTTTGCATGCTTTTCGCAATCCCTTATCGTAGTAAGCCAGTAATATTCAAGCCGTTTGATTTGAAGCCACATTTTGGGGCCGGACTGGTGAGCTCTGCAGACGCCAGAGTGAACTTTTTTCATGACTTTTAGGATTTCGGCGGAGGACACATCTAGGCCAGAGCTGGTCGTACGATCTGCGGTATAGCGTGTCATTTACGAACACATATCAGAGAGCTCTCTTTTTCAGCTGAACCCTCGCAGATTGTTTTTTCGGGTAGCTTGTTGTATCGAAAGTACTCTATGAAAGGTTCTCTCCAATCAGGCTCGTCTTGAATGATCAGAGTTTTTTCGGCAGAATTGCTCTCTTGTTCTACGCTTTCTTTTTCTCGTAAAGAGACTGGGGGCAGAATTTGCTGGATTCTGACTGTGATCAGGATTTCATCCACGTCGGGATCACCCAACTCTTTGGTTAGACGAGCGAGTACGTAGGCTTTTCCGTTCAACGCCCTAGGAACTCTCATTAGTTCAATATGGATGAACTGTTTTATGAGTTCCACCATCCGGCTTCTACATCAAGCTAATTCGGGCTTATATATCTTAAGTCACCGCTTACTTGGCCGGCGACAAGCTGAGAATGACTGTAGGAAAAGGCGAAAGCGAGACATAGCTTACATCAATTCGCGCTTAAGGTCCACTTGGAAAAGGCGAAAGCGAGACAGAGCTTACATCAGTTTTAGTGGATGCGTAAGAGATCGTCTTGTTTACATGCATTCATCCTGCTACTTCAGATATTCAACCGGTGTCATAAGTTTTTCTTTTGTTACCTAAGCTTTCAGTGTTCTTTCCAAATGTGATTTTAAGTGAGGATGGAGGGTGCATTATGCTAGTTTATAACTTGTAGGAAAGTCTGTTAAAAACATTATGTTTTAAAAACTTTTTCCATACCGGATTAGGCAGAAGTCTATAGGATGCTAATTTGAATGTCAGTGCTAAATTTTCCTCCTTTTTTATTTGAGAAATTGGCATAGCTATCATTGTTTAAGTGGTTGTATTTAAGATTGCCATTCTCATGATTGTTACACTGGCAGATTCAGTAATTGCTGATACCATTATCCATTTCATTGCAGGATTTCAAGGAAACTACCATCTCTGGGGTGCATTTAGAAGAAAGCAGGTTCCCATCGCCGCTCCATCCCCCGACTGTCTCTCAAAGCCAAGCGAACTCAAAGAAGAGAATAAGAAGACGGAGGTATCGGATAAAACTGCAAGAGGCAATGCTGAGGCCGAACTCTCTGACGTAACAATCAGCACTTGCATCGACAAGCAAAAGTCGCTAGAGTCAGATTGTTCAGGAGATCTAGAAGAGGGTGAGATATGTGACTTGTACATAGAAAGAAAAGATAGAGAGATGTTCGAGGAGGAGGGCCAGTGTCTAAATTTGTTCCCTTTACAGGTCGAAGACATGGGAATTGCTTCGAAGATTGGAAGCGGTGATGAGTTGAGCCTCGAGCTAGGGCTAAGTAGAAATTCACCGGGTATAAGGGGTGAAAAGTTTTAAGATATAGAAATAGGAAACACAGTTTTGCGTACTAGGGTTTAATGTATTGGCGCTTTTGGGTAATATAAAAATTTGTTCTTGCTAAGTGTTTTTGTTTCTCAGTTAATGTGTTGTTTAAAGTGTAACAGGATTTTTAGTGTCGACCGTGAAATTTGTGCCTATGATATATTGATGGAAGATGTGTGTTTTGGTTCATGTTGGTTTTGTGGGTTTAGGTTCATGTAGGTTTTGTGGGTTTAATGAGGATCAAACGATGCACTCTTTTTTAGGTTTTTATATATCCTTTTCCTTTCGTTTAGGGAATATGATTATACCATGGTATTAGACATCAAGGAAATTTGAATTATCAGATGTTTTTTAATTGTTTTGAATAATCGGCCTTAACCTGATGCATTTGGGGTATGAATCTCAAGACTCGTTGCTCAACAAAATCTAGATTTTACCACTGTGCTATTATAGTGTAGACCTTTTGATAGACTACAAATCCAGGCGCTATCGTGAAATGAAAGTTGTAGCGTTGATAGAAATTTGTTACAGTATGACCTTTTATTGTTGATGTTTTGATGCAAAGTTAATTATTGCAGGGGTTATGTTATTTTAAAGAAGAAATTCCTGTCTTATAATTATTTTGATGCAAAGCTTTATTGCTGGAGTTATGCTTGCTAGACTTTTAAGCATGATGCTTGCATAACAGAAAAAAGCAGCTAAATATATATTAAAAAAATTGTCACTAAGATAGTGAAAAACATTAATATTTATGGTCATGTGTCATATTGAGAAGCCCCTGCTCATTCAAGTTAAAATAGTATAAACAAAGATTTGAAGAATTTCTAAAGCATGTATAAATAGAGGGGGGGAAACCATTATAAGGGGTCAGGTATTAATTATCCAATTTCCATGATTAATGTCTCTGTCTTCTTTCTGGTTTTCTAAAGTGACTAGATTAACCGGCTGGGCTTTAGCTCAGCTGGTACCAAATTTTTTTAATGTGAGAAAGTCGTTGATCTGATTTCAGAAAAAAAAAACTGTCTAAATTAAGATCAAGAATAAATTATATGGCTTGTGAAAGCTTTTTTATATCAAATCCTATATGGTAAGTGTAAAATGATGTTTAGAGGCCTAAATGCAAAATAGCCAGCGAACGCCACTGCAGTTTGGGCTTGCAGTCTCCGTTTCCTTTTGCACTATAAGTGTAGGGATTGGTTTTAGATCCCATATAGAAATTTATTTATAATATTATATAAGTGCATTTAAAAATAACGAAGGGCATTTGGTCTAGTGGTATGATTCTCGCTTAGGGTGCGAGAGGTCCCGAGTTCAATTCTCGGAATGCCCCCCTTCTTCGTAATTTTTGAACTATTTTTCAAACAACCCCTAAAAATATCCACCAACAATGAATAAAGACAAAAACAGTAATGAAAGAAGAAAAAAAATAAAGAAGTTATCTTTTGAATCGATCTCCTGTTTCATCTCTTCCCCATTTCTCATGGCTCTCTTCCCCGCTGCCACTCTCCCTCTCTCTTCTTCCAAACTCATATCTCCTCTTTCTCTCTCCTCTTCCTATTCATTTCCTCTCTCTAGAATCAAAGCTCCACCGATGTTTCATTATTCCCAAAATACCCCTCATCACTTTGCTGTCAACGGCTCCTCCTCCTCCTCCTCTTCCCAAAATGGGGCTGGCCCGATTCCTGATTCATCCGATTCAAGGTAACTGTTCTCATAAAAAGAAATTATTTATTTTTCTCTGTGTGCATTTTCTGTCTCTTAATATTAGAAATCTAAGTTACTAGAATTAGTCAGTTCTGTGCTTGTTTCTCTAAATTAGGTTGGATTTTGCAAGGTTTAAGTTTGTAGATCTGGATCTTTTCGTGCCTTTTATAATTTTATTAAGCTTCAATGATCACTCTTCAATTATAACAAATTAGAATCATTATGTTAAGAAAGAAAGAGAATATATTATGGGCATAGGAGAAAAGAAGAAAGTTTGTCTTTATTGCTAATGCTGAATATAGGGAGGCCGCTTCGATTTCATTGAAATATGTGGTGCATGAGTATTGTGTTTTCCTTTTTTTTGGGAACTGGCCTGTAAGCCTCACACCCACGCACACATCACACATACGCACGGACCCATGAATTTGCCCTAAAAGCGTTAATTTGTTGTCGGTTCCCCGGCAACGGCGCCATTTGATTGATAGTATTTTGTGCTTATGCGCTTTCGAAAGATGAATCAAAAATATTTATAACCGCAATAAAGAACGGCGTCGCTTGGTAGCTAACCGGTGAGTATGAGTCGGTCCACAAGGATTTTGTGTATCTTTTAATTGTTCTAACGAGTTAATTCCGATTGGTGTCGGATTGATTAAATCTAAAAACTAAACTGATCTAAATTAAAATCTTGCTAGGGTTAGGTTTAGGTTAGCTTTGGAGAGTCAATATTCTTCACCGCTTTCTATGTCCAAATTAAGATCTATGAGGTGTTATGGTAATTATTAATAAAGTGGATAAGAACCTAAAGTAAGAAACGTTCCCCTCCTGGGTTCGAACCCCACACTCTTCCCAGGAGGGGAAGTGCCATACCAATTGAGCTATTGCTCATTGGTATTATGTCGGTGTTAGCTCAAAGGAGTGTTTGGCCAAATTGCTTCTGCAAGTCATCGTTCTGGCATGTTCCTAGATGACTGAAAGGCTTAAGAATTCAAACACGATTTTTTTGCAATTTTCGTGTTGTGGTTGTCAAATTTGACGACTAAATCGTCGACATGGCTGATTAACAATAAAGAACATTCTTGGCGATTTTCAGTTTTCTAGTTAATTAGATTCAAGTTCTACTGTTTTGCTAACGTACTATCTGCGTAAAAATATTATAGAAAATCAGTTTGAGCTAATTGTTACATGCAGGCCTCAGACTACAACCATGATGCCTTTTGGCCTCATCAATGGCGAAGATTCGAGGCCAAATCCGTCATATAAATGGCGGAGGGTTTTGCTGAAAGTAAGCGGAGAAGCGCTTGCTGGAGACAACATGCAAAATATTGATCCGAAGGTGGGAATATTTTATGTGCGCTACACAATTCTGTAGATTAATTCACATTTGCCTCTCTCTTTAGTTAATGGCAAAATTTGGTCACTTTCTTCTGTCTATTTCTTGCAAACTTGTGGGCACATAATAGTTGGTTGTTGTGCATTTTGCTAGTATTATGTTCTGTTCATGAAACTTTTGGAGTATACATATATAAAATATCCAATGTTTTCTTCATGTTCTTTCCTATATCATAACTATACTACTGTATTCTCTTGTAATTTGTGGTGAAGTATTCCCTATCACATCGACAATTTCAACTGTTTGGTTCAAAGATTTCTTCCTGGCGTTTTAAAAAAATATAGTGGCATGTATTTTTTTGTGCAGGTCACCATTTCCATTGCAAGGGAAGTGGCTTCTGTAACTCGACTTGGCATAGAGGTGGAACTATCTTTCAACTTTTCTCCACTTTTATCATATTCTTTTTAATATAGAGCTTTAATTAAGACTTCAGATTTAGAATTTTATCGTCGAAGATTATAAATTTGATGGACTGAATTTGCTTGTCAAGGTTTATCTTTTAACGGACTATATGCTAATTCTTTTAGGTAGCTATAGTGGTTGGTGGAGGCAATATATTTCGTGGAGCTTCTTGGGCAGGGTCGAGTGGCCTTGATCGTTCTTCCGCAGATTACATTGGGTATGGAAACTCGGATTACTTTTTTTAATGGATTAATTGCACAAAATCCCCTTTATTTTAGTTTGAATAGCTCGCATACGCCGCAAGTGTTTTACAAACATCCCCTCTGGACAACGCCCAAACCCCACAAAAAATGATCTAATTCTATTCTAATCACAACACCCTTGTCGTCTAATTAGACAATTATTTGAGTCGTCTAGACTTTAGAGTTAAATTTGGGTGTGATGATGCTCAAGATTGGCGGTCCCCAAGATCAGGACACGTGGCTGGTGGCGTGTCCCACGACTCAAAAGAAAGGGCCTACAGGGGCCGACCAGGCCACCCTACACCCGACCTGCAAGCGCGAGCTGGCCCTCCTCGGGGCCCCTGCGAATTAGCCTCCTCGGCCCCTCAGCTTGTCCCGAGCTGCCACAGGACCAAGACTCCTCGGCCTCCTCGACCGACTCCACCACTCACAGGCGTAACCGCCGCTCCGTGAATCTCGCCATGCGCAGATTCTACGCCAGCAACATCCCACGTTCCACGCCATCACTATCCCCATTAATGGGCGATCCGCTCTCTACGCGGACGTGACGTCGGGAGCGTAACTGCCGGCGAGATTCTCGCGGCTGCTGCTGCGTGCCACCACCGTTATATAAATCCCTATTACAGAGGGGTCAAGTAAGTGATTCTTTACTCTTCTAGGCCGTTACTCTGCTCGGATCTCATCACTAACTTGATCGTCGGAGGGTCCTTGGTGGTACCAAACCACCTCAGGACTTCTTTGCAGGTACTCGGCACCAATTCCTTATACCAGCTCTTCCACCAAAACCCATTAAGACCCACATGCTACAGAAGATAGTCATCAGAATCTACCGGGAGATCGACGGAGGACAATATCTGACCCGAAAAGGACCTCCATCAGTTGGCGCCATCTGTGGGAAAACTCCACAAAATACAAAGTTGGCCTTCCGATCTCCACCTAAATGGCAAGCAGCCGCCCTGAAGATTACGTACCAGCCGCCGCCTTCCACTCACCGAAGGCGGGGATGAGCCTCCTCCAATGACTGTCATCAACGCCCTCGCAGGCCAAATAGATCGGCTGCAATCCTTTGTGAAGGCGCTCGCCCGCGTCCAAACGGCCGGGCCTGGGCCCCAGATTGACGCTCCACCACTTCCAGAAGGCTCTGCCCCCTGTCTGGACGGCCGACTACCAGCAAGCTGCGTCCACTGGCCACCGATCTCTCGAGCCGGTACTCCCTGAGGCCCGCTGGGCGCCCCAGGGCTCCACGCCAAGGTCCGCCGCCAGAACGCCTCGCCTTGAGCCTTCTCGCGACCCTTATCCCCCTGAGGAGATGTCAGTCACCTCGCCTATCTACAGGCGTGGTCGACACCACCACCATCGGCGGGGCCGCACAGAAAGGGTCCGCCCTGGCGACTCGAGAGCCACCTCGCCCCGGGACCTGAGGCGCCTCATCGAGAGGAACCGGGGCCGCTCCCAGACGCAGGTCACCCGCAGCGGAGGCCAGAGATCCCAAGGCGCCGATTCCTCGGGATACCACGGTCGGCTCGACGCCCTCGAGAAGAAAATCGAGGGCATGCGCCGGGAGGCTCACCTCTCGAGCGACGGAGCTAAGTACGCCTCCAACTCGCTCACGAGGCCGTTCGCCGAGGAATTGCTCGCTGTCCACGTCTCCTCGCGCAACAAGCCCCCAAAGGTCTTTCTGTTCGACGGGAAAACTGACCCGAAAGACCATTTAAACGCTTTCACCGCGGGGATGAGCTTCCAGGACCATTCCGACGCCGTCCAGTGCAGAGCCTTTCCGGCCACCCTTATCCGCGCAGGTCGGGACTGGTTCCGGGAGCTCGAGCCCCGCTCTATTTCGATCTTCGACGAGCTGGCTACTCAGTTCCTCGGCCATTTCGTTGGGAACCGTCGACAGAAGCGCACGGTCGACTACCTCTTCACGGTTAAGAGTGGGGACAAGGAAACGTTCAAGGCCTACATTACCCGTTTTTATAACGTCCTTCTTGAGGTGCCCGAGCACCGGGACGAGACCGTCATCACGGCGCTTAGATTTGGTCTGAGGCACAAGGAATGGTTACGCTCCTTTGCGCTGGCGCAACCTAAGACCATGGCCGAGGTCAAGGCGTGGACCGAACGCAAGGTTCAGCTGGAATCCGAGATGAACGCTAACCTCTCCCGGGCAAAACGGTCCGACCAGAAGAAGAAGGCTCGGGAGGAGAGGCCGGAGCGTCAGCAGCCCTACCACCCGAAGTTCCAGGAGTATACCCCCTCAACGTCTCCCTCGCAGTGTTGCTGGAGAAGGCCCAGAACGAGGGGTTCTTCAAGTTCCCTCCGATCCCGCGTCAGGCCGCAAAGCGAACCCGGGGCCCCTACTACGCTTTCCACCGGGTACTGGGCCACGCCACGGAGGACTGCAAGCAACTGAGGGACTACATCGAAGAGCTCATCCGGTCTGGGCACCTCGCCGCCTACTTGAGGGACAAACGGCAGGCCGACCGCGAGCAGGAGCAGAATCACCCTCCCGCCGACTTGACCATCGGTCAGATCATGCTCGTCTCAGCGGACGGCCAGCCCGGTGCTCAGGGAACCCCATACCCTATGCCGAGCGCGGGGGACAACGGTCCTTTAGGGAGCTCGGCCCAAGCCAATAAAGTCATCTACTAGCCTGTACCTTTCTTTTAAAGCAATGTAAACTCTTCTTAAGATCTGTTGTTAATTTAATAAAGATCAATGGAGTATTGCGAAAAGGAAAGAAAAGTTTTGTTTATTCAAAAGGTATTATGGGCTCCTCAGCCATACATGAGAAAAGAAAAGAAAATTACAACAGTAGGGAAGGGGGTGCAGCGAGCACTGCTCGTGGTACTCGGTAAAGATCTCCGCCAACCGGGGCCTCGCAAGGTCCAACCTTTGTCCCCGGTTCCCCCCGCGCGCGTCGATCCCGAGCCTCAGCTCGTAGCATTCGCGGACGAGCGCCTCTGAGCGGGCCAGCCGGTTTGCGGAGATCAGGCCGAAGCGCCTCAAAGACCGCAGCTTGCCTACAGCCTCATCATAGAGCAGCTCAGACAGGGGGTTGTAAAGCCCTGGCGACGTCCTCCAGATGGAGTATATCAGCAGCTGCAGCAGGGAGGAGCGTCGTGGGAGCAGCCGGCCGAAATGGTCCTCAATGCTCCTATAGACCAGCTGCACCGTGTCCTCGGTGCAGTACTGGTCGTAAAGGTACACGTCTTCAAAGTGGACGATGTCGGGGATAGTAAACGGGAAGTCTTGCATTCTCGACGACCTGTTTCTGAAGGATGGAAGGACCAGTACTTCTTCAGCCTTATATATCCCACTGCACAGCTCAACAGTCGCCCGCTTTCACCTAGGAAGTCGCCGCCACGCGGCAGCCATCAAACCTTCTCCGGTGGAATCGAAGCGACGCGCCCCTAGCGCTTCGCCTCCCCCCGCATTCAATGCACTGGCTACGTGCGCCGTTGCTCCGACCGTTCTCATTCCCCGCACTTACATCTGGACGGTCGGGCTACACCTCGTCAAGATTCAACCCAGCAGCTACCCTGCTCGGTCACCCCTGGCGGGTAGCTTCCCTACTGCAACGCCAGGGACCAGAAAGCCCTCCCAGAGGCAGTCGAGCCCAAAGACCCCTCGCTCGGCTATCCCCAGCGGGCAGCTTCCCTGCCATAACGCATAGGATCAAAAAGCCCTCCCAGAGGCAGTCGAGTCCGAGGATCTCTCACTCGGCTATCCCCAGCGGGCAGCTTCTGTGCCATAACGCCGGGGATCAAAAAGCCCTCCCTGAGGCAGTCGAGCCTGAGGATCTCTCGCTCGGCTATCCTTCAGGACAAAAGCCCTCGCCAAGAGGCACCGGGCAGTAACCCTGCCCGGCCAAGGGTCCTTGGTAGGCTTTTACAGCCCCTCCCGCGCTAAGGACCAAAGTCCTCCCAGAAGCAGTCGAGTCCTTGCTCGGCTATCACCGGCTGGTAGCTTCCTATTATAACCGACTGGGATCAAAGTCCTCGCCAAGAGGCACTGGGCAGTAACCCTGCTCGGTCCCCGTCCTGAAGGATCAAAGCCCTCGCAAGAGGCAACCGAGCAGCTACCCTGCCCGGTCAACTCCGGCTGGTAGCTCCCTACCCTCGACGCCAGGGATCAAAAGCCCTCACAAGAAGCACCAGAGCGGCTACCCCGCTCGTTCATCCCAGGTTGGTAGTTGCCTACCCACGACGCTAGAGGTCAAAGCCCTCGCCAAGAGGCAACCGCACAGTTTCATTGCCCGGTCATCCTTAGTGGGCTTCTTACAGCTCCTGCGCTAAAGACCCAAGTCCTCCCAGAGGCAGTCGAGTCCTTGCTCGGCCATTCCTGGCAGGTAGCTCCCTACTACAACGCCAGGGACCAGAAAGCCCTTGCAAGGGGCGACTGAACAGCTACCCTGCCCAGTCACCCCCGGATGGTGGTCAATACTCGAAATCAGAAATGCTCTGTGGCCCGCGGAGGATCCGAGACCCCAGTGAGGGACGTCAGGTCTATCCAAGTCTAAACGATCTCCCCTCGACTCTGGGGCCCAAGGGCATACCTGCTCGGCAGCGCTTGGCACGCTCATCGGCCAGTGATTGAAGTCAACTCGACGGACGATCGCCAGACAGATGGGCAACCTGACATAAAAGCACAACGGTACAAGCAAAGATATCTTACGAGCATTCTTCACAAACAGATGGTAGAGCGCAATTCTATGGAGCCGAAGAAAAACTTTATTACCACCGAAGACAAAAGTTTTACAAAGGGTATTTTTTGGGCTCCCCAACCTTACAAAGTTCGAAAAAACAATATAAAAAGAAGGAAAATGGGGGCTCTACACCTCGGGGCCAGGTACGACCTCCACCACGTGGCGCGCGGGGGCTTTGGCGACCTCCTCGCCAGGAACTTCTCCCCCCTCCTCATCGGCGCCCACGAGGGGGAACTCGGCCTGGAGATCTGCGTCGGCGAACTCCGGCATCCGGGCCTTAACGGCATCGAGGGCGTCGTGCCAGATGCGGGTCGTGGCCACGGCCAAGTCGCCATAAAAGTCCTTCGACTTCTTATAGCCCTCCACCGCCCTCGATTCAGCAGACTTGGACGCCTCGGTCGCCGCCCCCAGCTCCTTCCGGAGGGCCTTCACCGTCTTCCTCAGGTTGCCAACGAGCACCTGGGCGTTCTCGAGCTTGACCTCGGCGATCACCGCAGCCTCGCGGTGCCGGGCTACCTCCCGTTTCCCGGCCTCCACCTCGCCTTCCAAGGCGGCGACCCTCACCGACATCACCTCCAGCTCCCGTCTGGAGCTCTCTTACAGCGAGACGAGCTGACCCGCAGCCTCCAGCGCCAGGACTACCACCTCGGCTTTCATGCGCAGGGCGAGGGCCACATGCTGGAGAACCTGGGAGACACGAAGAAAATCAGAAAGATGAAGGGGCACTGAATGTCACAATGAACCAAGAAACTTACCTGCACGGACTCCTGGGCGGTAGACGCCAGCTGAGCCCTGAAGGTCCCCCGGGAACTCTACCCCCAGCCGAGGTCACTATTTCATGCAGGAGACTTTCCGCAACGGACAGCCCCGATGGCACCGCGAACCGGAGGCCCCCTTCCTCCACCATGATCGGTGCGGACCGACCCCGGGAGGGCCTCCGGGAGCTCCTCTTGAGTGGCTCCGAGGGAGTGCCGTTCTTCTCTTCCGAGGCCGGGTCCTCCTGGATCAGGGCCCGCTTCCGGCCCGATGCTCTGCTGGGACCCAGGGCGGGATCCTCCCCCGGGCACTTGCGGGACACTGCCACCGGAGCGGTAGGAGCCGAGGCGGGCTTCGCACGAGAAGAATTGGCGCCCCAGGCCTTCGTAGGTTGCCTCGGCTGGCGCATGGAAGCTCTGAAGGAGGCGAAGTCCATGGATCCTGCACGAAACAAATACCCAACAAATCAGCGACACGAGTAAAACACAAACCCAAAAAAAGCAAGCCTAACTCACTGACGAACTCGACGGGGCTAAGCCCGGCCCAGCTCAAGACCCTCTCGGACAGCAGCACGTCAGGTCGGGGGATGGGCTCTCACGACGCCACTCTCACCGCGGCGGGGTCATCGGACTGTTGCCTCGGCAGACATTTCTCCCTCGACCACTTGGTAGGCACGGGCCAGTCCTCGCCCTCGGGAGAGGAGACGAAAAAAATTTCTTTTTCCAATCATGAATGGAGGAAGGCAAGGCCACGACCCCGGTCTCGGCAGCGCCCCCCGGCCGCTTTCTGAAAGTGAGATAAACCCATCTCGGGTCGCCCGCTTGACCACCAGGATGACTCTTGAAGACGAGAGACGAATCGAAAAGGGGAAGATTGAAAGGAACCGCCTGTAACTTCAGGCGGATCAAGAACCCAAGAAGGATCCTCCACGAGTTCGGCACTAACTAGCCGGGGGCCAGACAGAAAAAGTTCAGCGCGGCGACGACCTCAGAAGAGAAGGGCAGGCGCATTCCGCCCCAAAAAGCTTCCAAATACTGGACGATCTTCCTGCCCCGTACTTGATCTGCCCTCTCTCCTTCCTTGGCCAGTCGGAGCGTGTAGCACGAGGGGATGTGGAAGCGAGCCCGAGCATTGGCGAGCTCGTCCTCATGCCTCACCCAGCACGAGGAGCCAGGAGCCACATCTGCCTCCTCCTCCCTGGAGGCTGCCCCCGCCGCACGGTCCCGGGGAGAAGATCCAACCCCTGCTCCTCGAGAAGACTCAGACACAGCTAAAGGTACCCTAGCACCTACTCCTACAACGTCTACTGATTCTACAGAGGAAGACATCTAACCTTGGAAAAGAAAATCCTCAGGGGCTGAAGGCGGGAGAAGGGAGACGAGCACCGAGCAACCAAGACTTGAGAAAGAGAAATATGAAGGAGTAAGGGCCCTAGAGCGGACCCCACCCATGTTTATTGCTGCATATGGCCTCATCCAACGGCGCCCATCATCTCCCGCCGAAACGGCTCCTCGCGTCCAGCGGCCCCGATCGCTCCACGTGTCAGTCCTGCGCTGGACCATGTCCCATCAGACGCCGCAGGCCTGCATACGTCGCGTCAGCCAATCGACGCCCGACACGTGGGCCGTCGCTTCAGTGGCAGAGTGCATGAGCCGGCACACCTTCTTTAATGCAGAGATCTCGTCTTGATTCGCTGGCGGAAAAGACAACCGATGGCCCGAGGACTCCTCCCGACAAAGCCTTAGAAAGGAGCTCACCCCGGGAGACCTGGCAGTCCACTCCTGACCCGACCCGTTAGCTGATCGGGATAAGAGTGGGGGGCTAATGATGATGCTCAATATTGGCGGTCCCCAAGATCAGGACACGTGGCAGGTGACGTGTCCCACGACTCAGAAGAAATGGCCCACAGGGGCCGACCAAGCCACCCTACACCTGACCTGCAAGCGCGAGCTGGCCCTCCTCGGGGTCCCCTGCGAATTAGCCTCCTCGGCCCCTTAGCTCGCCCCGAGCTGCCACAGGACCAAGACTCCTCGGCCTCCTCGACCGACTCCACTACTCACATGCGTAACCGCCGCTCCGCGAATCTCGCCATGCGCAGATTCTACGCCAGCAACATCCCACGTTCCATGCCATCACTATCCCCATTAATGGGTGATCCGCTCTCTACGCGGGGGTGACGTCGGGAGCGTAACTGCCGGCGAGATTCTCGCGGCTGCTGCTGCGTGCCACCACCGTTATATAAACCCCTATCACAAAGGGGTCAAGTAAGCGATTCTTTACTCTTCTAGACCGTTACTCTGCTCGGATCTCATCACTAACTTGATCGTCGGAGGGTCCTTGGTGGTACCAAACCATCCCAGGACTTCTTTGCAGGTATTCGGCACCAACTCCTTATACCAGCTCTTCCGCCAAAACCCATTGAGACCCACACGCTACAGAAGATAATCATCAGAATCCACCGGGAGATCGACGGAGGACAACATCCGACGGAGACCCGAAAAGGACCTCCATCAGGGTGTTTTATGGGTTTTGGCCAATAAGAAGACAGGGTACTTGTGCTAATAAATTCACTCGAGGGGTAAACTACAGGAGATTTTGTGCAGTTAACCTTTTCTTTTAATAGCATTGAAGAAAATGGAATCTCTATAAGTTTCTCACCACTTTTCACATTTGTTTGAGTATGATTTATTAATTTATCCTCTAATGTAAAAGAGAAATGTGCAAACAGCAAAGTATACGTCACATCTAAAAAGATGTTCTTTAGTTTCTAGAAGGATAGGAAAAACCTATTGACATTAGGAATGCTTATTCCATGGATATGGAATTTCCATTT
This sequence comes from Agapanthus africanus, assembly GCA_030015575.1. Taxonomy (NCBI): domain Eukaryota; kingdom Viridiplantae; phylum Streptophyta; class Magnoliopsida; order Asparagales; family Amaryllidaceae; genus Agapanthus; species Agapanthus africanus. The sequence continues at coordinate 176,521,810 of CM057338.1, read as the reverse complement.
GCTATTGGAAACTACATTCTGAAGCACAAGTAAAGACAAGATGTTTTCCCATTATTATCACTATCCAATTCTTTTATGAACCCATCTAATAAAAGCCCTTGATCCCAAGATTTTTGTTGGTTATATTAAAAATGTTTATATTGCCATGTGTTTTTCTCTCTCGTATTATTTGTATCACACTATCTTTCTACATATTCTTGAAATGATATTCAAAATGGCATGCAACTAAAATAATAAAATAAAGTTTACTTATTTGATATGTTATAGCTAAACACTAGTTTCTGATTTGAGTTTATTGCTTCTTATTCCTTGCCCTCTCGGTTTCAGCATGCTCGCTACAGTTATGAATGCGATATTTCTGCAAGCAACAATGGAGAGCATTGGCATTCCAACTCGTGTTCAGACCGCATTTCGCATGTCAGAAGTAGCGGAGCCGTACATAAGAAGAAGGGCTGTCAGGCATTTGGAGAAAGGCCGAGTTGTGATTTTTGCTGCTGGGACTGGGAACCCATTCTTTACAACTGATACCGCAGCAGCTCTTCGTTGTGCTGAGAGTAAGCTCATCATGAACAATGATTTATGCAAGTAAGCTCTAATATTTGCCAAAGTGTGGGCAACATTGAAATTTAAGCTTTTTGATGGTATCAGAGGGCCGGCTTTCAAGAGGTCCCCTAGGTTTAAACAACATCACCAATAATTTAACTTCTTAATTTCAAGATGCCTCTTGCTGTTGCAAACGGGAAAAATGTAAACCTTCTACTCTGGCAAGAGGACCAAGAGGATGAAGACTTTGGTAGGACATCATCTTTTATGGAAGGGCCGCTGGATCCTGCATAGGTCCAACCTTATAACCCTACAAGAAAAAGGAACTCTGACAAGGAATGAAATGCCATATTCCCCTGGGGTTAAGCTCGTATATTCTTGATTTTAAGCAGTACTTGTAGGGCAAAGACTAATTTTTGTTAACTAAAGTTAAAGATCAATTGCATTTAACACCCTTCTTCTAAATATCATCCAACGCTTTGTAAATTCAACTTCCTTGTTCGCGCCCGATGCCTCTGGGATCAGTCAGTTATATGATTATAAATGTTACTCCAACTTATGTTAGACTAATCCCAGGGGTATTCGGTAGTAAATGAGGTCTATAAGTGATTGAAGCGGTATATATATTTGAAGATTGTCATATAGATATTTACTTCCCCGCCTTGTTCATAAAACATATATGCATATAAAAGTTATTGCTGACACTATTTTTAATGAATAATTGCAGTTAATGCAGAAGTTGTGCTTAAAGCAACAAATGTAGATGGCGTATACGACGAGGATCCCAAGCTTAACCCAAATGCTCGCCTTCTCGATGATTTGTGCTATCAAGACGTGACTACACAAGATCTATCGGTTATGGACATGACTGCCATCACACTATGCCAAGAAAACAATATTCCTGGTACAAAATCTATAAACTTAGAACTATAGTTTTTTTGAGCATTCTTTTTGGTTTAATTGCACAAACTAGTTTACCCCATATAACACTAATACCTCCTCAAAGTGGTTTATTAGCTCAAACATCTCCCCTTCCCCTGAGCATGCTTTTCAGGGAGACATGTGTTTGCTTTAGCGAGAAGTGGTTTATTAGCGCAAACTCCATACATGAATAATTTAAAGCGAACATACCCTCTTTGCTCATTGACCAAAACCCTTGAAAACCCTTGAATTTGAGTATTTTCGAGGGTATTGGTTGATTAGCAGTAGTGGTGTTTGCTCAAATTAATTTAATTGAGGTGGTATAAGCGGTATTGTAAAACAAGGTTTAAAAAGCTGATCAATCGGCATTTAAAAGTTTTTGGCAAGCAATCGTACTGAATAGAGTATTAAATGGTCAAATGACCGTGCGAAATGTGTTGTGAAAGGCCATTTAATTAGGAACCCCAAAATGCAAACTCAATGTTCACTTGATAAAGGCTCGATTCTTTCTTTGTCCTTCACAGTGACCTATTTTCCCTATCTTCTCATACATTTTCAATGTGAGCGCGTGCGCATGTTCTTGAAATTCTATTTTTGCATGGTTTTGCATATCCGAATATTCGCCGTATAATCCATTCATGCATTGTCCGCTGGCCGTCCAAACAGAGAATAAATATGGATTTCACAACATTGGATATAAGCGATATATAGACTAGACACACATCAACTAAAATTTGGGTATAAGTGATATGTGGATTTGTGCATTGAAACCTTATTTTAGACATTAATGAACTAGATTTTGTTAATGCAGTTGTTGTATTTAATCTGAACAAACCTGGAAATATTGCAAGAGCCATTGTTGGCGAAAAGGTTGGCACTTTGATTGGACCTTGGAGTCAGCAACAGCGATCTGAAGGGAACATTGTTGGTCGTGAATTTGCCAGTGGTAAATGAGTATGGTGGCTAAAACTCTGAGAATTGAAGCGAAAAGTAACTCATATTTCAGAAGATAATAACTGTATATGAATTTTGTAGGGACTAGGTATAACCGTAAAATAATATATTAGAACTATGAGTTAGAGAAGATTTTGTAGAAACTTTTCGTTGGCCTTTCTTGTTCTTAACTTTATTAAGGACGGCAAAATTTGGTTGTTTAACATTCATATGATCTTGCTTGTAGCTGTGTGTTACTGCTATGGTTTAGGCCCTTTATTTTCAGACTCTTATTAATTTAATTTCTGAATTTTTGGTGGATTATATGGTTAGAGTTAGAAATAACAGACAAAAACTGACAAGTATACCTGTTCGTTTCTCAAATCATGGATCAGATCCTTTTAAATTGGTTTCTTCTCCGTCTGCATTGATTGTGTGCTTTTGTGTCCCCGTGTTGTGTGCGTGATGTGTGTATGTGTCACGTCCCACTTCCCGAAAATATGGAATACGATGGGTGACTAGGCCAGCCATACTCCTACGGTCAGGGAATAATCCCGCCGTAGTCACATTTCGGCTTCTAGCATTAGATGGTAATCAGTAAACAGTACTAGAGTAAAGGAAAATCACAGTTCACAACTTTATTACGTTGCAATAAAAGAGTTCGAAATACATTATTTTGCAGAATAAAAACTAATCAATGAAATATAAAGTGCTGAAAGCTAAAGAAATGGCGTTGACGATGCAGTCTAGATCTCCGCGATCTCGGATGGTAGGTCCTGCTCCTGGATTGGGTCCGTTTCGTTTTCTGAACATGCACACTTAGGTCATCAGAGCGACACACATAACAATTAATATATATATGACGGTTATGCAATATTATTAAACATGAAAAGTGCAACAAAATGCAGGACACGAGTATAGTAAACATCACTGAATATGAATAAGGTCATCAGAGCGACACGCATAACAATAAATATATATATGACGGGTATGCAATATTATTAAACATGAGAAGTGCAACAAAATGTAGGACATGAGTATAGTAAACATCACTGAATACGAATAATACACTATAGGTATCGTGTCAATAAATTAGACAATGTGTACGTCGCTATTTATCGGTCACTAAGTCAATGAAATCAAATGGCGGAAAGGATGCTCGTGTTTAATAAGGGTCTCGTGCATGCCCGAGACTACGGTCCGCTGTGTCCGGGACATAGCCCTGTCGGCCGTACCGCTAGGCCCACGACCTAAAGCGAATTATCATCCTCTAAATCACCGTACCTCGCTAAATACGAGCTCAATTCCACCTTGATTTCCCCATTCCTCAGGTTATAGTATGCATTCAGGTATTAGATAGGTTGTGAACAATTATGTATCGCTGTCACTTTCAATCACTTTTCCACTTATCAATATCACTGTCGTATTTGGCACAACCCAATTACTAATACTAATATATCAACAATGCAAATCAGTCGCTAAGTCTCAACATGAACGACTACTATGCAGCAGGTATAAAGCAAGCACGAAAATAGCCGAAATGCACGGAACAGATATTCACTATTTTATGACGATCAATGCCATATAACATGCAAAATTCATGATAAATCACACGTAGAGAATTGACCAAAATAATGCAAAAGGAGTACGAAACACACTTGATCATCTAAACAGTAAAATTAATCTCATGCCAAACGGAAATCAGATTAGGGAATTATCGTCATATTAAGGTAGCGATCGACGGCTGGAATTGCAGTTTCAGAACTGAAAGTCCAACTTCACGCGCGTTTTACTAATAATTATGTTCAGATTCAGGTGTTGCCACAGTTGAATAAAATCTAGTTCTATCAATTAAGTTTCCAACGCATCAAACGGATCATCAATAGTATTTCTGTATTAGAAGTTATGTCCTATTTAGTGTAGCTGTGTAAGAGGGGTCACTGTAGAAACTGCAGAACACCTAGGTTCGCTAAAATGCAATTTAAATATCAAACGACGGTGAAACGGCAAGGGACCAGATTCATGTATTAGCTAATTAAATTATTAACGTATTCATATGGGGCTCCGTGCATTTTCAGTCTAAAGCGGGGATGCACAGGTGTTCAAAGTCTGGTATCCAAATTGAAATGCTGTCCCGGACTGCAGTCCAGTGCCGCGTTCGCAACCACGTATCGTTACAATGATCTAAAATTTCGAGAAACAAACTAGGGTTGGTTATAGGTTATCGAGTCGGCTTCGATATAAGACGTAGAACATCACGTTCCAAACAGTACCGAATTTGCGATGATTTTAATAATGTAACACGTGCTGTAAAATTTCAGATTGACGCAACTAGGAGGGGTATCATTCATAGTGGTGAAAACAATTATTTTCCTTCGAATTCTTACGACTTATCTGTTATCATAAAAGGGTTTCAAAGCTCGTAAATTTCGTCATTTTAAATAGGGTTTTTCATCTAAGGTGTCGTGTTACATACATAGGTTATGTACAGGGATCAAATGAAACATTCGTTCTCATTAACCGATCCAACTAAGCTTATTCAATTTGAATATTATAATGGTATAATAAGGGATGACATCTATTAATATAATTGAACGACGTTGTCTGCTACAAAATTAAATTGACGGTTAGACATCGATGTCGCTGTACACATACACATTTACACCGGAGTATGTAACATTGTTCATTTAATCAACTACTACGGTTTTTTAGCATGAATAAGTAAGGGAAGAGGATTCCACTTGCCTAGCGATAGACGACGACACGACGGTGGACGATGGTGGAGCACGACACAGGCACGATCACGGCACGATGCACGCTCAACTTGGCTGGATCGGGCGTACTTGGGCTCAGCATTGGCGTGGAGGCGGCTACGGCAGGGGTTGCCAGTGACTCCGGTGAACCGCTCGGATGCAGAGGGCCTGCCGGCGGTGAGCTCAGGCAGCTCTGGGGCTTGGAGCTGGTGAATCGGGGAGCTCCGACTCAGGTGCAGTGGCTTGGGCTCGGGGTTGGTGCTTGGAGATGGTGAGCAGGGGAGGAGTTCGGAGATCGTCGGCGAGGTGGAACGGGTGGTGGCTGCTGTCGGTGGCGCAGGACTCGGCCGGTCGACGGTGGAAACGTGGCGGCGTCGCGACTTTGGAGGGAGTGGGGCTCGGTGATGAAGCGAGAGCTCGTCGGAAGTTGCGGGTTGAGAAGGGAGAAGGGAGTAGGCGGAGGTCGGGTTTGTCGGCGACGTGTCGCTTGAGGTAAGGTGCTCGGTGGCGGAGCAGAGTGAGGAGGTGAGGGGGAGGGAGCGAGAGCGAGTGAGAGAGAGTGAAGCAAAGAGAGACGAGGGAGAGAGGGTGAAGTAGAGAGAGAGACGAGATCGAAGTCGTCGTGGGTTTTGGGCGAGTGGAGTCGTGGCCGTTGGGGAGAGACGTTGGAGGAGTGCGGGTCGTGGGAAGGTAAATGCGGCCGTCGCGGTGTGGATGCGAGTCTCGCGGGCATGGACGTGAGGAGCGGGGAGACGCGGCGGAGAGCCGTTGGGGGTGACGCGAGCGGGGGCGGTCGTCATGGACGAGCGCGAGTCTCGCGGGCGAGCGAGGGAGCCGTTGCGAGAAAAGGCGGGAAAAGAGATCGAGGGAGGAAGAAGCGGAGTGGGTGAGCGGGTCGGGTCAAGTTGGTTGGGTCGGGTCGGGTAGTTTAGGATTTGGATTTAGAGTTTATGTAATAATTTAATAAATAAAATAATAAAATATTTAAAAATGTGTAAAATTTCTAGGAAAATCTGAAAAAAATACGGAAAAATAAATATACAAAACCTGGGGATTTACAGTATGCGGCTCTTGTATATACAGGTTTAAGGCTTACTGACCAGTGCGGAAAACAATTGTTTTTCTTATAACCAAAACGGTCGTAAATATCCCTATGTTTTGTTAGAGTGTTAAAAGAAACAAGGAAAAATAGATTTGGGTCCTATGGCTCAAAAGCGATACGGTTTACTCCCTGGTCTAGAAAAATTTGTCAAAAACTCTCTAAACTCAACGATACCTTCATTTGAATCCTTTTAGTATATTAACTAATGGGTTGTATCAATACTATCCTTTACATTTACATTTGAAAGTAATATATTTATTTTATTAAGTACTATATTTATTTAATAAAATGCTACATATATCTAGCAAAATAGATGTAGCCGTTTTATAAATAGATATAGCGGTTTAGGTTTCTTAACATAAATATAATAGATTCCATATAAATATATTACTTTTTAAGATAGATGTAATGTTTTATAAGATAAATATAATACTTTAAAAGATAAAACCTTCTCTGAAATGATTATTGATATAACACATCGGTTGATGTACTATAAGAACTAAAACAAATGAATATTTAAGTATAAAAAGTTTTCAACTAGATTATTTTTTACCCAGGACTAAAGCCTATTGCTTTTGGGCTCCAGGACCTAAATACATGTTTTCAAGAAACAAATTTCACAAAATGGAAAACAGGAACAAGAAAGAAACATAAAATGACCCCAAGAAAACAGACGATTTGGTAAAATCAAAGTCTAACAATGGTTACAGTAGCTTACTGATCATAATAAGGATTTGCATATTTGAGAAATATTCAAAGCTTAAATTTTATTTTTTCGGATATATAATTTTGGGCTCTTTTGCTATGTAATAGAAGGGGCTTATGCCTATGTAAAGAATGTCATGAAATTAAAAAGAAAAATTAAGAATTATATGTAGATATTCTAGTGGAAGTAAAGTGTCTACATTCATTCTCTTAATCCTAGAAAGGGAATCACACTGTATATCTTTTTCTTTTTTTTTAAGAAAAATATGATCAATTAAGCCACGGACATAATGTGTATCTTTTACTTGTGTAATAATGTTCAAGTGCTTAATGGGGCTGTGAACGTTCACAACCCCATTAGCTGAGAATCTAAGAGTAAAAGGATATGGGTTTTCTGGTTTAACTTGTGTCGGTACCCACCTTCTGGGGTTGTGAGTACATTTACAACCAATACTGGTTGTGACATTCTTGCCTAATGCATAAACATATTAAATAGAAGGTTTTTGATAACGATTGCTCCAATACAGTCTGTTCTTCTGCATCGTATTAATGTGGATGCATATCCTCTAAAATGTTCCTTGGATTTGAGTCATAATGACTGAGATTTTGAATCTAAGAGTGTTTTAAAAATTACAAGATATTGATAAATAATAAGTTTGGAAATATTTGCATATTTTTAGGAGGGGAAAGATCTGTGTCGCTGCTCTTTCGCCCTGTCTTCGTCGGTGTGTGTGGGGGGAGGGAATTAAATAGATTAAAAAATAAATCAAACGAAAAAAGAGGTGTTACCAAGAACCAGCAGCTTACGCTTTTTCCACCTGCGCCACTTCAACTTGATTGCCCAAATTACCCTCCACCCAAACCAGCCCAGGGCCCCAGCTCCTGCAGACAAGGGCATCAACGTCCATTCGGACCCCAACAAACCCGCGCAATTTGGACCATTTTTCACTTTAACCTAATTTTAAATAATATTAAATTTACATGGCATGGAGAAGACATGGCGCTAGGCCTTTTATAAGAAAAATTTTTAGGGGGCGCACTTTCCAAGTCGTCACATACAATTCATAGAAGAACCATTTTGAAAATGTATGGGGCGCATTTGTCAAGTGCGCCTCTTGACAGTAAAATCCATCAAAAATTGTAAGAGAGAGAGACATGATTGAGCGAGAGGTGAGGCGAGAGCAAGGGATCGTCGATAGCCCTCAGGAGGGAGCCGGAGCTCCTGGGAAGCGGCGCTGCCTGCTTCCTCTTGCTTTCGCCACCGCTGTGAGGGGCCCGCACCAACACCGAGCGATCGAAAGGGAGACTGTCGCCGATGCCGTAACAACCCTAAAATTCTTGTACACTTTTAATATTCCAATATTAATAAAAGGGTATATTTCTGTTTTGATTAGGAGTTATAAGTAATTCTTATTAAATAAGTGTAAAAACAAACCGGTAGCTCATTGGTTAAGCCTTTACACTGATGTTCCATAGCTAACATGTTCGAATTCTTACAACTATAATTATCTTTATCATATTTTCTTTTGACGTTTCTGAACCCTGAAACTTCTACGTGCATTTCACAGAGTTTGGAAATGTTTTAAAATAAAAGATATATGAAATCGAGCTAGTTGCACCAACCTGAACCCATGACACGAGACCCGACCCCATCCACGGATCTAGACCAGACCCAGACGGCCTAGGGGCCGGTTTGGACGGCCGTGCCTTGGCTACACGTTCCCCGCCCATGGGTGCGCATCACTTTGGCTTCGCGCCTGTTCGTTTCTATCACCTGAACCCCCCTCCAACCAGAGAACTGCTGCTCCTTCAATTCTCAATTAAATCCCTTTTTAATGTCTTTAAAATTCCTTTTAATTCCTCATATCTTCACTCCATCTCTCCTATATAAACCCATGCCAGTCCTAATTTTCTCCCCCTCGGAAAACTACTCTCAAAATTCTATCTCTCAGGTCTTATTCAAGTCAGGTTCACTCAAGAAGCTAAGTACCCTCAAGAAGATCAAGTTAGCTTTCTTCCTCTCGTGGTCGGTCTCGGCTTCTCCTCCTTCATCTTCTATGATCCAATCTAGATCAAGCGCAACTTGTAAGTTCCCTTTCCCTCTCTCTTTTGAACGCACGATACGGTGTTCGAATGTGCAATTTCCTTTGAAAATTTAGCTGCAAACCTACATGTTCATTTCCATTTTCATGCTAATACCATTCTATTGTCCTTCCAATAACATATCTCAATGTCATGTAAATTTAATATTTATTTAAAAAAGAATTTATTTTGACATGATTAAAATAATATTAGTTAATATCGTAAAAGTTAAGAAAACAAGTAGCGGATAAATATCTCGTTTTTATCAATTTCCTAATGCTAAGTTTCGTGATATATTAGTATAGATAACGCACGGGATAACGACCTGGGGCAACGACCTACACCACGCGCACTTTTGAAAATCCTAAATCCACTAAAAGTAGTATTTATATGGCTTCGCATTAAATACCCTCGAGATATTAAAAGAGAGATTAATCTATAATTCTTTTCCTTTTGCGTATTTTTGCCTCACAACCCTTTTAGGGGAATCTGTTGTGATGGTGCGGACTATCGTATATCTTGGATTTAGTGAGTGACATGCGGAGCTCTTCACGGAGCGCGGACCTGAAAGGAAAATACAGTTTTAAAACAAACCTAAAACAATTTCAACAATATATATATATATATATATATATATATATATATATATATTATGAAGTAGTTTAATATGTAACTTGAATGAAAAGAAATATTTGCAAATAAGATTTTAAATAAAATACCTCAAGTTTTCTAAAAGATATATGTTTCATTAAAATACCATAAACTCTTAAAACCTAGGTTTTGTCACTAAAATACCACGAAATCTAAAATAAATATTTTTATTAAAAACCCTCGATATTATTATTAATATATTTTTACCAAAACACTCTCGAGATTTACTTTTAACATAAAGTATTTTATATAAAAAAACCCTTGAGCATTCAAATGGTTTGATTTAAATAAATACCTTAGAATTTCCAAATAATATATTTTCACATAAATACCTAGATACCATAAAAACATTATTTTTATGGTATTTAGGTAATGGATGGGTTTAAGTGACCAATTCTCGTTTGAGCCTCGGAGAGCCGGAGACAATCAATGTTATCAGTTGCTTATCTCCAGATATAAAATCCATATATTCATATAAATCATATTATTTTAATACTGAATCAAACATGACCCAACACATGAATACACCTCGACTTATATATTTACAGTTGACATGGCAATTTGATCTTGACATGAACTCAATTGTATTTATGTGACTTATTCGATCAAACCTATTACATGCTTGAGTAGATTTGATCTTGTTGGGGTCAAAAATTACACCCCAGATGACCAAGTCAAAGTCGGTCAACCCCGAGACAAGTAGGCCCGAGCCCAAACAAACGGGCCTAAGCCCAAATCAAGATCGAGCGTGGAAGGGGCCGGCTCCATACCAAAGAAAGGGCGATAAATTAGTTTAAATACATTTTTTAAAGAATTAAATGTATGAAAAATGCGCAAAATTCCAAAATTTTGTAAACTCTATGACTTATGTGTAAAAAGAAATAAGCACATGAGACATGAGAAGGCACAAGTGCCATTTGGAAAAGCCCAAAGGGTTATATGTAAAGTGTGTAGCCTATAAAGACAAATATGATGAGAAATAAATAATAACTTTCATTTTCTTAAATATTCTAGGGTTTGTGTCTTTATCTACCCTTTATCAAGTTTTTTTTCTCTTCCTCTGCATTTCCAATTAAATCAAGAATTTAACTCTTTTTTTCTCAAAACCAAATAAAATTTCACCATAAAACCCTCGAAAGGGAGTTCAGATCTCCCATCAAACTCCTAAAAGAGAGATTTTTATTCTCACCCCATTTTCCCCCCAAGATTCAGCAAAAAAAGGAGGAGGAGGAAGACCCACCTCCAAAAATACCAGTTTGGAAGGATCTAAGGCTCAAGAGAGAAGAAAGGGGCCCCTTTGATCATCTCCGAAGATGTTTGAGGAGTCAACTCCAAGATCCAAATTCTCAAACGAGTTTAACTACAAATCCAGATCATTTAGAAGTTTAACTCTAAATTTACACCCAATTCCTGTTTGGAATTTCAACTCCAAGCCTGTCACGACCCGAAGGTACGGAACGCGACTGGTACTTAAATTACGAACCGTCTAGAGGCGTAACGTAATCCAAATAAGCCAGAGCCCAGAAATCTAAACCGTTTAAAAATAGAGTGAATGAAAACTTGTTTTAAAACAAGTGGTTTTAACCAAAATAAGTGGCATTAAACATTTTAAAAGCAACATCATATTTTTCCGAAAATTTCGGCAGAGTCTCCTTTGTAAATACTGGCCCCCAAATGGGTACAACACATGAAATATATAATAATGAATAAAGGTATCCCCAAGCGGGAGCTAACTCTTCGCCAAATGGCGGAAACCACCATACAAGCAATATAATATACAACGCCGAAGGGCGAGGATCAAAAACTCAGAAGAAAACCAACATTCTCAAGAAAACCAGAGAAGAGTTATAATAATATAAGCGCGCGACTCTAAGGTCGAAAGAATAAACAACTGGTTTTCTAAGTCTATCAATATACAAGTCTGGTTGATGGAGTTTACTAGATACAACTGAAATAAATAAAAGTACTACGGTGGTCACGATGCAAGTGAACCTACCTACCAAAGCAATCATCCGGAAGGAAGCAGTGTGCCAGCAAGCAATGAAACCTGTACGGCCAAATCTGTAAGAAACTGTGGCACAACGGGGGTGAGTTGCCAACTCGTGAGTAGAAAATATCACCGAGAAGAAATCGCATGTATGACTCTCTTCTAGGTCATACACTAAAAATATACAATACTATAACTGTTGGAGATAGTGCTCTCAGAGTCAATTATTGGATCACAGGCACGTGATTGTAATGATTGAGGGAGGACCTATACCGGTAGAACAGTCTTACTCAAGATGATAGTATGCTATCTGGTTTATCTTTATCATCGTGTACTGTTTTAGGTGACCTTACAGGTCACTATTGCACGTTGATAAAGCCCCTAAGATTCTTGCTTGACTGCCAGCAGTATGAGGACGATCATATACGTGGGAGCTGGGGTCTATAAGAAAATCCTTAAAAGGTCCCTAGTCGTGGGAGTTTCGAGACAGGGCATCGATTCTCCAGAGTAGACTAGTGTATACAGTCGAGACCCCGAGGAGGGACGGTGGCCGGTCTCACAAGCCACTGGTGTTAGTTGGTTCACCTAAGATGTATACAGGTGTCACGACCCGAAAGAGCACGTGACTGGCCCTTGAACCATATGAAGTCTATAGGACCCCATCTGATCCAAGTAAGCCAAAAGCCCAGCAATCTAAAACCATTTAAAGAGTAAATAAGGAAAACTGTTTTTGAAAAGTAAGGAAATCATGTTTGGAAATCAAAGTTTTTAAATAACTAAGCCGAATATGCATTTTTTTAAAATGTGTAACCTTTCCTGAAAATTTCGGCAGAGTTTCCTTTGTAAAAACTGGCCCCGAACGGGGTACAACAAGAATAATATATATGAAATGATAAAAGGCATCCCCAAGCGGGAGCTAGCTCTTCGTCCATCGACGGTCACAACCACGCAAGCAATAATAATATACAACGCCAAAGGGCGAGGATCAAAACCCAAAAAAAAGAAACTCAAAACAGCCAGAAAACCGTAATACTACTAGCGCGACTCTAAGGTCGAAACAAAACAACACTGTTTTCTAAGTCTGAAACAATATACAAGTTTGGTTGATGGAAATTCTAGATACAATAAATGATACATGAACAATGGCGGATCTGATACAAAAGAACCCACCTATCCAAGCAAGTCACCCCTAAGGAAGCAGTGTGCCAGAAATGCCGCTATGGAATCTGTACGGCAAACCTGCAAGAACTGGGGCACAACGGGGGTGAGTTGCCAACTCGTGAATAGAAAATATCTACAAGCAGAGATCGAATGCATGACCCATCCTAGGTCAATACGATCAGATATAAATAAACCTCAATATGAATAAAGCTGAAGCATGCTAAACTGGCAATGTAATCTCTACACGAGTGTAATGCCAAGTGCTCGTGCTAGTGCCTCAGGTAATAGCATGTCATGAATATGAGGTATGACCAATGTAATCAAATCTGCACACTCGTGGATCCCGTCCACTCGTCACCCACTGACAATAACCACCATGCATGTAAATATCATGAATCATGTGCATGGGAAATAATATGAGGATATAACCACCCGTGTCCCTCGCGACACATCAAAATCATGGAACCAGGGTGCCCAGCATCGACACCCGAAAACATCATGAAAACTGTGCCCAGCATCGGCACGTAAATCCTCATATATCGGGCTCCGTCAGTCCGGATCGGCCTGCGGGCTCTGTCTGCGGTATCGGCCCTCGGCCCCGGCAGTATGCCCAAAACATCTATCGACTCTGGTCGGTATCCTCCGGATAACCGCCAGGTCCAACCAATCACCGGTAGGTACTCGCCCGCCTCCAGGCTCAATCGGCAAAGCTCATCGATCATCTTGCCGAGGGAAACCATACCGGGTCCACCATGTACCCGCAATCGGCTCATCCACGCCTCGATTCGGGTTACACATATCGCTCTCAGCACCGAGAAAACACATGGTGGACGCACTGAAATATCATATCAAGGGTAACCGGGTTTTTAAAGAAATGACATATTCTCTTTTGAAATACCCTCGGTTCCCAAATCCAGAAATATCATAGAAACAACATATCTCAATGCGTACAGTCAAAGCATGATGTATGCGGCATGTAACAATAATGCAAGCATATCAGTAAGTCATGCAACATGGAATAATAATGTGCACATGTCGAGGGAGACCGCTCTTTTAAAAGGAATCTGTTTTTAAAGAGTATCTTGCGGTTCCCAAATCCCCAATCAAGCTAGAATCATCTATATATGTGTACAGGTATAAGTGTACAATATGCCATGCCAGAATCATATCATGAATGCAATAGTACTATAGTGTAGTGACATGGCAATTATCGATGATGAGTGTGTGAGCCGGCAACAATTGTACGTGGAACATATACATCATCGATAATGGTGCTGGTGTCCTAGCAGCATGACTGAATGTCACAACAATACAAGCGATGCAATGCAAATAGCAGGAATATGCGGAAACGAATGATCAACGCAAAAGTACAGAACCTGCCCCAATAGATATGTCATGCAACCTTGCCTTTTGAAATAAGACGAATCAGGGCTTTTGGTAAAGTAAGGGCTACGGTGTTTTAAGAAAAGATGCATCATTTGAAAATATCCGTATAACCCTTCTGCTTATCTTTAAAATATCCCCGATTCGTTAGTTTTGAAATAGGTATGACTCGGTCTAGTCTAATGTCTACTAAATAATCTAGACAGGAGGGGTATGAAACCACCTAATCTGAGTCAATATATAAATATAGATATGATAGTCGGTGATCTCGCCTCAATAACATATCGTATGATATCCTCGAGTCATGAGTGCGGATCTATCATCAATATCGGCTCGTACGGTAAATCGTCGTACGGCATCCCAATAGCTGGGTAGGGGTCAATATCACACTATCTCATCACATATCGGTATCACTTATCGTCAGATCACACAATCTGGGGTACTACTGTAAGTCTAGTACAAATCGACACCATCTATAAAATATGAATGCGGGTAAAGCACATGTCCAAAGGCCCGCTAAAACTATCATATCGCACCTCAAAGGCAAACTATGTCACATCGCCGATCTCACGGCCTCACATCAAGTATCATCTCAAACCACGTATCATCCTCCAATCCCGTATATAAACACATAGTCCCATACCCATGTGTAGATATACGCACCATCATATGCACTCTAATAAATGAAAGAATGAATGCAAGTATGTGTGTAAATGTATGTGTGAGTGCAACCACTACTCTAGGGTTCGCACTATACTAAACCAATATATTCTTATCATCAAAATATCATTATCACCATCAATAACCCTAAACAACACATAATAAATATTCGTGTGTATACGTATTCGTATACATCACCACGGACTGCGGGGGTGCTATACGCCATCCACCCGACTTCTCCCCGTAGATATAAATCTACTCACCTTGCTTCTCGTGTGCCAGAGCCGATGTCGCTATCTTCACCTCCTTTGCCTCAACATCACGCGGGGTACCTACAAGTATATCACAATGCTAAAGCACATGAAAATCACATCGGAAACCAAAATAGCACACGCTACCCGCATAGGTAAAAACCCATCGACTCGCATGTAAACACAATCAAAATCCACTTGTCGTTGACGTCCAAACGCCACCCGACAGGAATGAATCACCAAATACCAAAATCCATGCTAAAACAAGTCCCAAATTATACACCAACATAGGAAAATCAACCCAGATTTCACCCTAGATGGAATCAGTCAAAACTAGACATGCTCAGGGTCAAAACTAGAGGAAATGGGGGCATGCACAGAAAACGAGGCAATTCCTTAAAATACCTTATTTTAGAATTTTCCATAATTTTTCCCCATTTATCTGTATTTAATTATACCAGAATATTAAAATATTCATTAAAATAATATTAAATTATAAAATTTCCCAAAAATCATATTTTATTATTTTGAAGACGTTACAATCTACCCCCCTTAAAGAAATTCGGTCCCCGAATTTAAATTTAAACCCCCAAATACTAAAATATTTCAATACAAATTCCAAGTCATCGGGGCTCCGAAATCATCTATACATAAAACATCATAGCGCAATGCATGCGCATGAGTACTGAGCAGATAACTCAAAAGCAACACTCCATCAAGCATCCGCAATCATCGGAGTCATGGTAACGACACAATGTCAAATCCAATACAAAATCAATATGATATGGACCAAGACTATACATGTAGACACCCAATCTATACATGTAATTAGCTGATGCAACTGTATGCCAAATCTTTTTAAGTCGCTGTGCGATGCGCGTAACACTGCACAGTGGCGGACGTTTCTCATAAGAAAATAACTATATATGTGTATATATATCCTTTGTTTAATAAGCACGTTCCACCATTTTGAAAATAATCAGAAGGGTTTCCTTGTTTTTAAAACGTTTTGTGTCATATCGGACACGTAGGTATATATTGAGACTATAGCTCGCTTTTCGGAAATCCCTTCGATAACTATCGATGCATGCAAAATATATCCAGGCACTGTCCACTGACTAGTCCTGCTCAGTATGAAAGCAAATATCCCACATCATAAAAATGTACTGCTCTAAAAGGAATAAATTCCAAAAATGCACATAACACCACCCTGTGCGTCTGACGCGCACGGAAATCAAAATCCATATATGCGCTAAACATGTGCACAAAACAACATCTAGGTGCAACGGGTGTGCACGAAGCATCTGTCATAGGCAACGTATGTGCCTGACAGCCAAAAATCCGGTGC
Organism: Agapanthus africanus; assembly: GCA_030015575.1. NCBI lineage: Eukaryota > Viridiplantae > Streptophyta > Magnoliopsida > Asparagales > Amaryllidaceae > Agapanthus > Agapanthus africanus. The sequence goes on along the minus strand of CM057338.1, from coordinate 176,505,330 downwards.
ATCTGACATGCACGAAGAAATCTCGATTTAGTGCATCGGGTGTGCACCAAAATCGTATCTCAAAACATGCGGCCAACATGCGCGAAAATCCAAATCGGTGCATCCATCATGCACGAATGAAAATCTAGACCCTGCGCACTCAATATGCACGGAATCATAAAATCCAATAGCAACGTCGAATATGCGTAAGTCCAGTCAAAAGCACGGAGTGCAAGAATCCACATCAATATCACAATCAAAATCGACATACCGAAAGGCATCAAATCGAAGTCAGGTGCAATCGTAATGCACAAAATATAAATCCGGTGCAACAAAGGCACGAAATATAAATCTGATGTGATAAACGCAAGAAACATAAAACTGGTGCGACAAATGCACGAAGTATAGAACTGGTGCATCCCATGCACAAATACCAAGCAAGAACTCAAATACGTAAGCAGCAACACCAAGTGTATCCAGATATGAAGAAAATCATAAACGTGTGCAGCTGCGGGCACAAAACACATATCGATGCACTACAAGCACATATAAGCTATACCGAGTGCAAAATCAAAACACTAAAATTACATGAAACTCTGCTGGAAGCGTAAATCAAATCACCAGCATAAAATAGGCATGAAATCGCAATCAACAGCTCAAGAGTAATAACTATGTACAAGGTATAAATACCCAGTAGGTGCAACCATGGTGCACAAAATCAAATATCATGAAACCCTGTCATCAAGACTAAATCATGCGAATAGATCGCCCAAAATACCGAAATCCAAAGCAACGGATACGTGATAATCAAATCACAAAATCACAAATCATAATTACCGTCGTCGGTATACCCTCCTTCAGGGTCGAGAAGGTACCGGTACATCCGATGCTAGCGGCGCAAGATATCTACTTGCCTCTTGCTCGCGGCTGGCGTCCTCTGCCTCTGATTCCTGATCTTTCCTGTAGATTACCAACTCGCAATCCATCGGCTCATCGGCCTGGTCAGGTGTGCTGACAGGAACGATTCCGTTCTTGCACTTCCCTGGTCATCTCTCGGTCAATCCTCACGACCGCTCGTAAAGCAGCACATCTCTGGCGCCGACCTCGGGTCCTCTGAATGCATATCACACATCTGATCCTGGGTGCAACTCTTATTGCAGCAGTGTACTGGAAGGAATCCTACTCAAGGTCTCTTCTGATCTTGCCTAAGCCAAACTGTAAGGAGGCTGGTACTCTGGCGTAATCTTTTCTCGCTCTCTGGACCTCTGCGTCCTTAGTACAACATCTCCTCGGAAGCTGGTCGCATCTCTGCGTCTCTGTATGCATGTCCGGCCTTTAATCTTAACGGGGTGTAGTAACAGCTCGTCTGCCTCTCGCACGAACTTCTTGTCCCGCTTGTCTGTATCATCGACCATTCGACGTCGCGTCTTTATCTGCACACTGCAATGTCCTCGGCTACGGTCCACCCGAAGTCTCTAACACGGACTCGAAATCACGAACTCAGTATCTTCATCACTCAGTAGAAGATATCTAGCCGAACACGTCCTCAGCGTGCATATCGCATCTCTGATGTCAGCGGAGTGGAACGTCATCTCGTCGAAATCTCGTGCAAACTCTTTACTCCATCTTGCTCCACTATCGACTGATTCGGACTCATCTCATCATGGCTACACAGACTGCGCTCCGACGGCTATGCTCGTATCTGGAGTCTCCCAAGCAGTGTCCCATCACATGATATCCGAATGATGTCGAATCATCCGATCGACTCGTCAGAACCTCACAATCCCCCAAGAGCTCAACATCTCGGGTCCAGTTTAATAGTATCGAGTACATGCCACAGCGTCGGTGGTCCAGCCGTAGAAGGGCAAACCCAAGCCTCACTAATGGCGCCGAGGAACTGCCGCAAACCCTAAGGTTCAAAGGCTTTCACACGGTCATTAAGTCGAGTTAGGGTTTCATTCTTCTAGAGGGTCCATAGAATCACCTGCATGTCTTTCCGTATACTTTAAACTTGGAAAATGGGTTCCTGACCTTCGATCGTCTCAATCGACTCTCAACGAATCTGCGTGAAGTCGCCTCTAGCTGGAATCAATCTATCTGATGACCTCGCATCGGGGTAAGCAAACGAACCACATGTCCTAGTCATTCATCCTCGGTGACTAGCGACTCACTACCATATCTCTAAGAATATGCTCATGCTGCAGTAGCTCCAATCATCTGGGCGATATCTCATCACTCGCAGCAACAACTGGCTCATTCGTCGGTACGCTAAGCAGCGCCTCAACCATCATGAATAAGCGATACATCAACGGTCATCACATCCTGGCTGGCCTCTATCAGTGGCTCAATCCTCTGGTACCGTCCGGTACATCCTAGAAATCTCACAGCAGCGATCTGTTAAACGCCCATAGTGCGGAAACACAAAATACGAAGCCTCAATGCAACCGTATGTCTCTGGAATCACGCCCCGGTCAGTCCTCGTCCGCGACGAGCTCATGCTGACAACTCGAGCCGTAGCTCACTCTGCCCGTGCAATCGCGGCAGCAAAACCATAACCAGTATCGATGAAGATAGATCATAGGAAGGAATATGACACAATGCAAGGAAATGTACAACCTAAGGTTTCTTAAGCGGAGTGGCGTGTCGTAAGTATGCCGCGGAACATACCCACGGTACGTCACTCTACTTCAGTCACCTATTCCATCAACCAAGGGTCATCCTACACGACGAAAGTTCGGGTCTAATACCCCCTCGACCAAGTCTAAGTTCCGTAAGGTCAAGCCTAAGTTCCTTATATAGATAACGCCCTAGGCTCCACATAGTCAAACTTAGACTCGAACCAAGGTCAACCTAGCGCTCTGATACCAACTTTGTCACGACCCGAAAGAGCACGTGACTGGCCCTTGAACCATATGAAGTCTATAGGACCCCATCTGATCCAAGTAAGCCAAAAGCCTAGCAATCTAAAACCATTTAAAGAGTAAATAAGGAAAACTGTTTTTGAAAAGTAAGGAAATCATGTTTGGAAATCAAAGTTTTTAAATAACTAAGCCGAATATGCATTTTTTAAAAATGTGTAACCTTTCCTGAAAATTTCGGCAGAGTTTCCTTTGTAAAAACTGGCCACGAACGGGGTACAACAAGAATAATATATATGAAATGATAAAAGGCATCCCCAAGCGGGAGCTAGCTCTTCGTCCATCGACGGTCACAACCACGCAAGCAATAATAATATACAACGCCAAAGGGCGAGGATCAAAACCCAAAAAAAAGAAACTCAAAACAGCGAGAAAACCGTAATACTACTAGCGCGACTCTAAGGTCGAAACAAAACAACACTGTTTTCTAAGTCTGAAACAATATACAAGTTTTGGTTGATGGAAATTCTAGATACAATAAATGATACATGAACAATGGCGGATCTGATACAAAAGAACCCACCTATCCAAGCAAGTCACTCCTAAGGAAGCAGTGTGCCAGAAATGCCGCTATGGAATCTGTACGGCAAACCTGCAAGAACTGGGGCACAACGGGGGTGAGTTGCCAACTCGTGAATAGAAAATATCTACAAGCAGAGATCGAATGCATGACCCATCCTAGGTCAATACGATCAGATATAAATAAACCTCAATATGAATAAAGCTGAAGCATGCTAAACTGGCAATGTAATCTCTACACGAGTGTAATGCCAAGTGCTCGTGCTAGTGCCTCAGGTAATAACATGTCATGAATATGAGGTATGACCAATGTAATCAAATCTGCACACTCGTGGATCCCGTCCACTCGTCACCCACTGACAATAACCACCATGCATGTAAATATCATGAATCATGTGCATGGGAAATAATATGAGGATATAACCACCCGTGTCCCTCGCGACACATCAAAATCATGGAACCAGGGTGCCCAGCATCGACACCCGAAAACATCATGAAAACTGTGCCCAGCATCGGCACGTAAATCCTCATATATCGGGCTCCGTCAGTCCGGATCGGCCCGCGGGCTCTGTCTGCGGTATCGGCCCTCGGCCCCGACAGTATGCCCAAAACATCTATCGACTCTGGTCGGTATCCTCCGGATAACCGCCAGGTCCAACCAATCACCGGTAGGTACTCGCCCGCCTCCAGGCTCAATCGGCAAAGCTCATCGATCATCTTGCCGAGGGGAACCATACCGGGTCCACCATATACCCGCAATCGGCTCATCCACGCCTCGATTCGGGTTACACATATCGCTCTCAGCACCGAGAAAACACATGGTGGACGCACTGAAATATCATATCAAGGGTAACCGGGTTTTTAAAGAAATGACATATTCTCTTTTGAAATACCCTCGGTTCCCAAATCCAGAAATATCATAGAAACAACATATCTCAATGCGTACAGTCAAAGCATGATGTATGCGGCATGTAACAATAATACAAGCATATCAGTAAGTCATGCAACATGGAATAATAATGTGCACATGTCGAGGGAGACCGCTCTTTTAAAAGGAATCTGTTTTTAAAGAGTATCTTGCGGTTCCCAAATCCCCAATCAAGCTAGAATCATCTATATATGTGTACAGGTATAAGTGTACAATATGCCATGCCAGAATCATATCATGAATGCAATAGTACTATAGTGTAGTGACATGGCAATTATCGATGATGAGTGTGTGAGCCGGCAACAATTGTACGTGGAACATATACATCATCGATAATGGTGCTGGTGTCCTAGCAGCATGACTGAATGTCACAACAATACAAGCGATGCAATGCAAATAGCAGGAATATGCGGAAACGAATGATCAACGCAAAAGTACAGAACCTGCCCCAATAGATATGTCATGCAACCTTGCCTTTTGAAATAAGACGAATCAGGGCTTTTGGTAAAGTAAGGGCTACGGTGTTTTAAGAAAAGATGCATCATTTGAAAATATCCGTATAACCCTTCTGCTTATCTTTAAAATATCCCCGATTCGTTAGTTTTGAAATAGGTATGACTCGGTCTAGTCTAATGTCTACTAAATAATCTAGACAGGAGGGGTATGAAACCACCTAATCTGAGTCAATATATAAATATAGATATGATAGTCGGTGATCTCGCCTCAATAACATATCGTATGATATCCTCGAGTCATGAGTGCGGATCTATCATCAATATCGGCTCGTACGGTAAATCGTCGTACGGCATCCCAATAGCTGGGTAGGGGTCAATATCACACTATCTCATCACATATCAGGTATCACTTATCGTCAGATCACACAATCTGGGGTACTACTGTAAGTCTAGTACAAATCGACACCATCTATAAAATATGAATGCGGGTAAAGCACATGTCCAAAGGCCCGCTAAAACTATCATATCGCACCTCAAAGGCAAACTATGTCACATCGCCGATCTCACGGCCTCACATCAAGTATCATCTCAAACCACGTATCATCCTCCAATCCCGTATATAAACACATAGTCCCATACCCATGTGTAGATATACGCACCATCATATGCACTCTAATAAATGAAAGAATGAATGCAAGTATGTGTGTAAATGTATGTGTGAGTGCAACCACTACTCTAGGGTTCGCACTATACTAAACCAATATATTCTTATCATCAAAATATCATTATCACCATCAATAACCCTAAACAACACATAATAAATATTCGTGTGTATACGTATTCGTATACATCACCACGGACTGCGGGAGTGCTATACGCCATCCACCCGACTTCTCCCCGTAGATATAAATCTACTCACCTTGCTTCTCGTGTGCCAGAGCCGATGTCGCTATCTTCACCTCCTTTGCCTCAACATCACGCGGGGTACCTACAAGTATATCACAATGCTAAAGCACATGAAAATCACATCGGAAACCAAAATAGCACACGCTACCCGCATAGGTAAAAACCCATCGACTCGCATGTAAACACAATCAAAATCCACTTGTCGTTGACGTCCAAACGCCACCCGACAGGAATGAATCACCAAATACCAAAATCCATGCTAAAACAAGTCCCAAATTATACACCAACATAGGAAAATCAACCCAGATTTCACCCTAGATGGAATCAGTCAAAACTAGACATGCTCAGGGTCAAAACTAGAGGAAATGGGGGCATGCACAGAAAACGAGGCAATTCCTTAAAATACCTTATTTTAGAATTTTCCATAATTTTTCCCCATTTATCTGTATTTAATTATACCAGAATATTAAAATATTCATTAAAATAATATTAAATTATAAAATTTTCCAAAAATCATATTTTATTATTTTGAAGACATTACAACAGGTGCTCATTGGGTTATGAGTATACTGGACAGGACTCGCCGGGAACCTGCTAGTTGGTCTTATACCTGATATCAGATAGCAGTTCCCTGGTGACATGTATACAGGTTAGTTCATCGACCTGAGATCGTCATTTGTCTCGTGTGAGTTCCCACTGTGCTTTGATTACTATCCTACCACGCTCAAAGGAGACGTGCAAACAGGTTTTAGTTGGGTACAGTCCCGAGCCACATGGAGGCAGTGAGCGGATCTTCAAGGGTTCGTCTCTCCCGGTATTGGGGGTGAGGTCGCGCTGTGTCTAGGAGAGCCATTACACGAAGTCCTTGGCCAAGGCAGGAGATTTACTGGTAGGTATTCCAGTAGTATCTCAGGGTGTTTTGGGCTACACTCCGACACGACTTGTACCGCTTTTGGGAGTCTGACTTTTACCAACCCCTTAGGCCCGCCATGCGATGCTCATAGACGAACGGACCGGACTTTACTGATATTGTCACTGACAGGCTCAGTAGGGTGTCAGGATGAGTTCGCTCATCGACGTCCCTTTTGGTCAGTACCTGGTAGCCCGTTACGTATTGGCTAATACCTCTGACGTGCTAGTGGTTAAATCCATTACCAAAGTATTGACGAGTCTTTAGAGTCCCCCACAGACCAGTTTCTCAAGTTTCGGGCGAAACGCTGTAGAGGCCGTATGGAGATATGGCAGGGTTCGATCAGATACGTGCGGTATTGCACGGATCGTGATCGGACGGATTTTACTAGCGGGCTTTGGTTTAAGCCGGATCCTAAGTATTAGATAGTGTAGTTTTGTCTCTTTGCATTTGTGTTCAGTGGGAATACAAATGCGTGTATGTATATACAGTCGCGGGGTTTTCCTGTAATTTATTACAGGATCAGTTTTTTTTGAAGTTGCCTATTTGCATTCCATTCCGGCCAGTTTTCCTTTGTTCCTTCTCGGCCGGATTCTTTTGATGGAGGGGGTATTTTCAAGTGCGCAAATTATCATTTGTGGAGGGTTTATTTGCTATTTGAGGGATTATGATAACCATAGCATCATTAGATTCCATTCTTTTCTTGCTTCATTATGGCTTGCAATTAATATGATGAGATTGAGTGGGGTTTAGATTAGAAATGGGTGTGACCATTTTCTACACATATTCATTCCCTTTCTTCTCTTGAGAATATTCATTCATTTTTCTCCACCATTGAGGATAAGGGGCCGGCCACATTTAGAGAAGGAGAGGGTTTCATTTTTGAGTAGTGATTTCTTGATCTCATTTGATTATTCCTTGCTAGAAAAATGATAGCACCATTTCCCTCCAAAGTTCATTCTTTCTTCACCTCCATCAATGGCAACTTCTACAACCCCAAGAGACAACCATTCTACACTTTATCTACACCATTCCTTGGGCACGTCGGCTCGCCAACTTCGTGCTCGAGTTGCCTCGGTCTAGAGGTGGGAGCCCGTAAAAGAACCCGGCGATGTGGTGCCCGTTTCGACGAGAAGGCGACGACCGGAGATTCCGCGAGGAGATCGGAGTGGAGACGAAGACCGAAAGACACGGATCGCTTGGTATAGCTCTCTACCCTTTTTTCTAGTTTGCTAGAGTTAGCTTAATGGCCCGATCCGGGATTTTAGTGCGCGATGGTGTCGGTTTCTAGTTGTTAGAAAATTTTCGTTTCCGCATTCCGGCGTCGGATTGACGGCCGGAGCGCCGCCGTGCACTTACAATAACAAGGGTGACAGCATATTATAAGTGATATCAAAGTACTCGTGTCTGTGCCAAGAATAATAATATATCGATGTGTGACATGTACTAATACACCATCCAACGTGTGTCCAGAAACGACACACAAATTATGATAAAAGCCGAGTGCCCAGCATCGGCACTCAAAACATCATGAAGTCCGTGTCTAGCAGCGATACATAATACTTAAATCTCGGGCTCCACATAATCAGGATCGGCCTATGGGCTCCGCATAATTAGGATCGGTCCAAACTCCGAACGGTATCCTCCGAATATCCGTCGAGTTTCCATACTATCACCGGTCGGTAGTGCTCCCCTGCCGGGCTCAACGCCATCATCTGCGATCTTCTTGCCCCGAGGTACCGCGCCGGGTCCACCATGTACCCGCATACGGTGTATCCCCCTCCTCGAATCGGGTATATGATACTGCTCAAGAACCGAGAAAACACATGGTAGACGCCTCTCAAATCATATCACGAGAAAACCGCAAATTTCTATCTTTAGAAATGAAAATGAGTTTATAAAATTCTTACGGTTTCTCCAAATCCAAAAATCTCATGGAAAATCCGATATCCAAAAATCTCAGAGTAAGTAAACAGTGAATTACCGGCATAAAACCCCATAATATTGCATGACCATAATTATACACATGCATGGGTATCTAAGTAAAGAATGCAATATCTAAACTAGCATAGTAATCATATATTGGAACTATCAGCTAGCAAATTATATCAATGAAATAATATTCTCTAAAGTGTACGTGACATGACAATTACCGATGATGATGTGTGTGAGCCGGCGAGCAAGTGTACGTGGAGCATACGCATCATCGGTAATGGTGCTGATGTCCTGACAACAGGGGTTCATAATAACTAAAGAAAACACATGTATAAGCATGCAATACAATGAGAACAACATGAAAATACAGAAAAGATGTAGTAACCGCAACATTTAAGAATATGCCTTTCCAAATACGAGTCATACAGTTCTTGGTGTTTGAAATAGCACGAATCGTGGTTTTAGAAAAATAGGGCTACGAGGTCTTTGAGAAAAGATACGTCTTTTGAAAAATCCGTAGTATCTCTCGTCCTGTCTTTAAAATAATCACGATTCGTTAGTTTTGAAAATAAGTATGACTCGAGCCCAGTCTAAAGAGTAAAGAAAATCCGCCTAAAGTCCGATTCGATATATCCAGTAGTCGGCGATCCTGCCTCAATAGCGTCACGTACGGTAAAATACATAGTACGACATCCTCGAGTTAAGAGTGCGGATCAATTATCATATCTATAACTCGTACGGTAAAATCTATCGTACGGCATCCCAAAATCGGGGTACGAGTCAAATATCACATATACCTCATTATTTATATGGTATCATCATCGTAAAATCATGAATTAGAGTACCTTTCTAAAATCTAGTACATCCCAATATCATCAAACATATCTCCTCGTGTGTATGACAATATATCGCCCAATGATTCGCTATAATATCATGTCGTATCATATTACGACCCAATCACATATCACAACTCACGGCATCATGCCCGATCATATCGGCCCATCTCCAAGTATCACATACTAGCTCATCATCCGTGTATACTTATGTGTGTGTGTGTATACACACACACACACACCCCAACGCGCGCGCGCGCATACACACACACACATATAAGCATATACATCCAAAATCAAATCACGCGTGTGCATGTGTGTGTGTGTCCACCCTTACTCTAGGGTTTCGCGACTAAGAAACTAAACTAAAAGCACTTCATCAAATTACACAAATCCAACCCATGGTCTCCTAAGGTCTTTCTTACTAAATATTCATAACTCGCAATATATAACACACACACGTACACACACACATATATCATATCTTACGAAATTTCGAGGGTGCTATACGCCATCCACCTGACTTCCCTCGTAGATATACATCTACTCACATGGACGCCTAGGCTAATCTGATCCGAATTCAGCTCTGTCACTTCCGCGCTACATCCGACGCCTCTGCACCAGATCCTAGAAATGTACATAAGGAAATAAGAGAATAAATACACGAATAGTCGCGGAACAAACGACACAAGTCAACCGCGGGCACAATAAGACGCGCACACACTTAGTGCACAAACGCGCTCGCGACAACGCCACAAACCCCGACTAGGGTCGCAATACATGACCACAACTATGTCTAAAACCCAATCGCGCATTCACGACACATTAAATATGTTGGATATAGTGCCCTCAAAGTCAATTATTGGATCGCAGGCACGTAATTGCAATAATTGAGGGATGACCTATGCCGGAAGGACAGTCTTACTCAAGATGATAGTATGCTATCTGGTTCATCTTTATCATCGTGTACATATTTTAGATGATATTACAGATTACTATTACACGTTGATAGAGCCCTTAGGATTCTTGCTTGACGGGCAGCAGTATGATGGCGATCATATACGTGGGAGCTGGGGTCTATAAACACATCCTTAAAAGGTCTTTAGTCGAGGGAGTTTCGAGACAGGGTATCGATACTCCAGAGTAGACTAGTGTATACGGATTGAGACCCCAACTAGGAACGGTGGCTGGTGTCACAAGCCATTGGTGTCAGTTGGTTCACCTAAGACGTATACAGGTGCTCATTGGGTTATGAGTACACCGGACAGGACTCGCCGGGAACATGCTAGTTGGTTTTATACCTAGCGTCAGATAGCAGTTCCCTGGTGACATGTGTACAGGTTAGTTCATCGACCTGAGATCGTCATTTATCTCGTGTGAGTTCCCACTGTACTTTGATTACTACCCTACCACGGCTCAAAGGAGTCGTGCAAACAGGTTTTAGTTAAGTACAGTCCCGAGCCACATGGAGGCAGTGAGCGGATCGGCAGGGGTTTCGTCTCTCCCGGTATTGGGGGTGAGATCGCGCTGTGTCTAGGAGAGCCATTACACGGAGTCCTTGGCCAAGGCACGAGATTTACTGGTAGGTATTCCAGTAGTATCTCAGGGTGTTCTGGGCTATACTCCGACACGACTTGTACCGCTTTTGGGGGTCTGACTTTTACCAACCTCCTAGGCCCGACATGCGATACTCATAGACGAACGGACCGGACTGTACGGATATTGTCACTGACAGGCTCAGTAGGGTGTCAGGATGAGTTCGCTCATCAGCCTCCCTTTTGGTCGATACATGGGTAGCCGTTACGTACGGCTAGTACTACTGACGTGCTAGTGGTTAAATCCACAGCCAGTGTATTGACGAGTCTTTAGAGTCCCCCACAGATAGTTTCCCAAGTTTCAGGCGAAACGTTGTAAAGGTCGTATGGTATTATGGCAGGGTTCGATCATATACGTGCATTTGTGCACGGATCATGATCGGACGGATCATACTAGTGGGCTTTGGTTTAAGCAGGATCCTAATATTAGATTTGTTGGATTACTTTAGTCTCATTGCATTCGCATTCAGTCGGAATGCGGATGCAGGTATGTATATACAGGTAAGGGGTATTCTTGTGATCCGTCACGAGTTTACTTTAGTTGATGCCGTATCTTTTTGTTGGATTAAACATTTGGGTTAATGTTTATTTTGGTGGAAATTATGAGCTTAATTCATGATGAGATGCATTAATTGTGACATGTGCATGGGTGATAACTCATGGTCTCTATATTTGTGTATATGTCACATTTTCGATTGATTTAGTGTGTGAAATGAAAGATGGAGAGAGAGAGGGCAGCCATGTACATGGGTTAGCTCTTGTGATTATCAATTCTAGCCTCTCTCATTTTTCATCTCACACAAGAAAAGAAAAGCTCTTCTTCTTCTTCCTCCTCTAACTCATAACTTCCACTAATGGCATCATCTTCAACCTCCATCCATACACTCTCATGTGTTGAGAATCAATGGATGCTTGAGACAAAGTTATTACACACATTCTCTAGTTCACCTTGGACATGTCGGCTAGCAAACTTCATGTTCTAGTTGCTTCGGATGAAGCGAGAGCCCGTAAAAAGACTCATTGATGTGGTGCCCTTCCGATAAGGAGACCGGAGATCGGAGATACCGCGAGGAGCCTGGGATGGTGGCCAAAGACCGAAGGACACGGATCAATAGGTATGGCCACTCTCACTTCTTAGTAGTTAGCTAGTTTAGCGTTAATGGTTCGATCCTGGTCAAAGACTACGATAGCGCCGGTTTCCTAAAAAGTTTTTGTTTCCGCATTTGGCCTCGGATTGACGACCGGGACGCTACCGTAGACTTACAAAATATAATATGAAATAGGTAGCAAACCACCAAAACCTTAAATTTAAATCAAATCAATTTATTCCAAAAACCTAGTAAGCGATCCATTATCATGTTAGCACAAATCTAAATGTTTTAACAATTTTAACGGCCACATAGCTCACTTAATATCCCAATTAGGTCACACCAATACTAATTATATTTTAATCTCACTTATTTTCATTAATCCCAAAATTCTAGTTTGCAAAATAGCTTGATTAGGACAATTTAGAAATAACAATTAATAATTTAACAACTAAATTACATTTTTCATGCCTTAAGATGTTACACTATACTTTATAACCATGAACAAACGATAGAAACCCTAACTAAATTTCAAACCCTTTTCTTTAATTCACAAATTAGCAATTAGAACCAAATTATCACATGAATAGTTTAGATTAGAATAGTTAATCAACAAATTAGCCATTAGGTTAAGAATTATACTTCACAAGTTTAGAGATCTAGCTTGCAGTCTAGCCTCCCCAAAAAGCTTCCTTGCTCCAAGATCTACATTTTTCATGCCTTAAGATGTTACACTATACTTTATAACCATGAACAAACGATAGAAACCCTAACTAAATTTCAAACCCTTTTCTTTAATTCACAAATTAGCAATTAGAACCAAATTATCACATGAATAGTTTAGATTAGAATAGTTAATCAACAAATTAGCCATTAGGTTAAGAATTATACCTCACAAGTTTAGAGATCTAGCTTGCAGTCTAGCCTCCCCAAAAAGCTTCCTTGCTCCAAGATCTAAGCATTAGAGTTGAACAAAGAATTGTGATGATTTTAGCTATGATTTGTGTTGGTTTTATTGTGGATTTTGAATGAGTTTAGTGGATTTTTACAAGGAAAAGAAGATGAAGAAGTGGAGGAGGGGAGGGCTGCAGTTTCGGCTAGGGAAGGGAATGAGTGGGAGGGGGGGAAGTCTAAGTCAAAGAAACCCATACCTCACATATTTACACCCATACTTCTTTTCTTCATTATTCTTTTCACTTTAATTCTTTTTCTTTTCTTTTGTTGTGAGGAATAAAGTGGGGACAATGGAGAATGGGGGCAGCTTGGGTTCGGCCACAACAAGGGAATGGGGGTTTTGGGAGTGGGTGAGTGAGAAAAGAGAGGTAACCTTACCCCCATACTCACATCAACATCTTATCTCCTTAATTATTTAATTTTCTTTTATTTTAAAATCTAGACTTCTCTAGAATTATGGAGACACAATTAAGAAGTATGAGCATGTTACAACTTGATGTTAAGTTGTCATGGTTCACTAAAGTATAATTAACTCATTCCAAATTTGTAATTATCACTAATTAAATGTATCAGTGGGGGCTTAAAATAATATTTAAAATAATTAATTACGGAAAATATTTTAGTAAACTAGCAAATTTTATAGGTGACCCATTAAATACCAAATACTAGCAATTACATAACTAGAATATGTATATTTAAGTCTATGAAGAAAAATAATTATATCTTGGTTTTTACGCACCAGTTATTTTACCGATTATCCGAAATTTCACCTAAACGATTTTCAAAACGTTACAATCTTCCCCTTTAAAGAAATTCGGTCTCCGAATTTAAATTAAAACTCCCCCAAATACTAAAACATTTCAGCAAAACACTCAAATCGGTAGGGCTCCGAAATCTTAAATGCCTAAGACACATATTAGCGCAATACATGCGCATGAAAACGAGTATATAACTCAAAATCAAAACTCCGTCAAGCATCACGCAATCATCGGAGTCATGGTGAAGATACCAATGTCAAAGTCTAATATGAAAACCAACATGATATACTCAAAACTATAACATGTACATAGTACGTATCGTTATAAACTCGTCAAAACATCTGAAAGAAATGCTTGCCAAACCTTTTTCAAGTCGCTGTGCGATGCGCGTATCACAGCACAAGTAGCGGACGTTTAGTGTAAAAAAATAACTATATATGTACATATATATATCCTTTGTTTATCACACATGTCCCGCCGTTTTAAAATAATTTAGAAGGGTTTCCTCTATAACATGTTTCGTGTTATGTCGGACACATAGGAAAATACTGGGACTACAGCTCTTTTTTGGAAATCCCTTCGGTAACTACCGATGCGTGCAAAACTATATTCAGGTACTGTCCTCGAACTAGTCCTACTCAGCTACTATACCAAATAGTAAATATCATAAAAACGTACTGCTCAAAGGAAACCATACTCAATAGTACATGTAATAATGCCGCGTGCGTCTGGTGCGCAAAGAAATCGAAATCAATGAATGTGCCATACGTGTGCACAGAAACAGAATCTAAGTGCAACGGGTGTGCACGAAAACACCTGTTAAGAGCAACGGGTGTGCCTTATAACAGGTGCATCTGATATGCACAAAAAATCCTGATTTAGTGCATCATCTGGTGTGCACCCAAATCGCATCAAGCGCGCCAAATATGCGCAAGAATCCAAATCAAGTGCACAAGGTACACGAAAACAAATATCGAATGTCACAATCGAAACCGATGGTATACAACATACATCAATCCAAATCAGGTATACTGTGGTATATACTCTCACAATCACGTGCATCGGCATGCACAAAATCGAATCAAAGTACTAAAAGTGCATGAAAAACTACATTGAAGGCACAAGTCAAATAACATACATGCCATAGGCATGAAGTCAAAATCAATCATCTCGAACGAAATCAAATCGAAGTCCAGTGCAACTGTGGTGCACAAAATCTCAATCATGCAAGTAAATCGCCCAAAATACTAAAATCCAAAATAACGGACACGTGATATTCGAATCACCAAATCACAAATCATAAACACTGTCGTCGATATGTCCTTCCTTCAAAGTCGAGAAGGTGCCGGTGCATCCAAAGCTAGCAGAGCAAGATATCTACTCGCTTCCTGTTCATGGTCTGGCGCCTTGTACCCTTAGGCCCTCGTCTCTCACTGCGGATTGCCAGTTATATAGCTCCTCGGATCAACGGCCTAATATGGAATGATGACGGCAACAGTGCCGCTCTGGCACATCCTCTAAAGTCTCTGGCCAATTATCATAGTTACTTGTAACATGTCTCGTCGATGATGCCGAAATCTAGCCTACTGGGTGTGCATGATACGACCGATCCTGGGTCCAAGTCTTCTTGTCAAAATCTTGTACAAACCTCTTACTCAACTTTTCTCTAATGTGGACTGATTTGGACTCGTCTCTTCGTAGCTGTATGGACTGTGCTACAAACGACTATACTCATATCTGGAGTCTTCCTTCCAAAACTATGAACTCGACAGCTCAACATCTGATGGTAGGTATCTTGTCAATTACCTTCTCGGGAACTCGCTCAATTTATCGGAGTGATGCGCTTACGCTCGTCCTCTCTCGATCGACTCACAACGTGCCTGTGTGAAGTCTTCTCTAGCTGAAATCAATCAATCTGATGGCCTCGCATCGGGGTATGCAAACGAACCACATGTCCTAGTCATTCATCCGTGGGTGACTAGCGATCTTCTATCATATCCTTAAGTACAAACTCGTGCTGCAATAGCTTCAAACATCTGGGCGATATCTTGTCAGTCGCAGCAACAGCTGGCTCATTCATCTGCCCGCTAAACAATGCCTCAATCTTCAAGAATAGACGATACACTAACGGTCATCACGTTCTAGTCGGCCTCTAACAGTAGCCCAATCCTCTGGTGCTGTTCTGAACGTTTAAGAAATCTTTGTAAAAACAATCTACCACAACGCTCATATCACGAAAAACACAATAAAACGAAATATCTATGCAATCGCGTATCACCGGAATTATGTCCTGCTCAGTCCTCGTCCAAGACGAGCTCATGTTGACCGCAACTCTAGCCGCAGCTCTCTCTGCCCGTGCAACCGTAGTAACAGAAACCACCATCCGACATCGATGAAGATAGATCAAAGAAACGAATAGAATACGGTGTAAAGAAATGTTCATTCTAAGGCTTCTTAAGTGGAGTAGCGTATCGTAAATATGCCACGGAACATACACACGGTACGTCACTCTACTTAAGTCACCTACTCCATCAACCAAAGTCAACCTACGCGACGAAAGTTCGGGTCTAATACCCCTTCGACCAAGTCTAAGTTCCGTAAGGTCAAGCCTAGGTTCCGAATATATATATATATATATATATATATATATATATATATATATATATATATGCCCTAGACTCCGCATAGTCAAACTTAGACACGAACCAAGGTTAAACCTAGCGCTCTGATACCAACTTTGTCACGACCCGAAGGTACGGAACGCGACTGGCCCTTAAATTACGAACCATCTAGAGGCGTAACGTAATCCAAGTAAGACAAAGCCCAGAAATCTAAACCATTTAAAAATAGAGTGAAGGAAAACTTGTTTTAAAACAAGTGGTTTTAACCAAAATAAGTGGCATTAAATATTTTAAAAGCAACATCATATTTTCCCGAAAATTTCGGCAGGGTCTCCTTTATAAATATTGGCCCCCAAACGGGTACAACACATGAAATACATAATAATGAATAAAGGCATCTCCAAGCGGGAGCTAGCTCTTCGCCAAATGGAAGAAACCACCACACAAGCAATATAATATACAACGCCGAAGGGTGAGGATCAAAAAGTCAGAAGAAAACCAACATCCTCAAGAAAACCAGAGAAGAGTCATAATAATACAAGCGCGCGACTCTAAGATCGAAAGAATAAACAACTGGTTTTCTAAGTTTATCAATATACAAGTCTGGTTGATAGAGTTTACTAGATACAACTGAAATAAATAAAAGTACTACGATGGTTACGATGCAAGTGAACCCACCTACCAAAGCAATCACCCGGAAGGAAACAGTATGCTAGCAAGCCGCAATGAAACCTATACGGCCAAACCTGCAAGAAACTGTGGCACAACGGGGGTGAGTTGCCAACTCGTAAGTAGAAAACATCACCGAGAAGAAATCGCATGTATGACTCTCTCCTAGGTCATACACTAAAAATATACAATACTATAACAAGGGTGACATCATATCATAAGTGATATCAAAGTACTCATGTCTGTGCCAAGAATAATAATATATCGATGCGTGACATGTACTAATGCACCATCCAACGTGTGTCCAGCAACGACACACAAATCATGATAAAAGCCGAGTGCCCAGCATCGGCACTCAAAACATCATGAAGTCCATGTCTAGCAGCGACACATAATACTCAAATCTCGGGCTCCGTATAATCAGGATCGGCCCAAACTCTGAACTGTATTCACCAGATATCCATCGAGTTTCCATACTATCACCGGTCGGTAGTGCTCCTGCCGGGCTCAACGCCATCATCTGCGATCTTCTTGCCCCGAAGTACCACACCGGGTCCACCATGTACCCGTAGACGGTGCATCCCCCTTCTCGAATCGGGTATATGATACTGCTCAAGAACCGAGAAAACACATGTGGGCGTCTCTCACATCATATCACGAGAAAACCGCAAATTTCTATCTTTAGAAATGAAAATGAGTTTATAAAATCTTTGCGGTTTCTCCAAATCCAAAAATCTCTTGGAAAATCCAATATCCAAAAATCTCAGAGTAAGTAAATAGTGAATTGCCGGCATAAAGCCCTATAATATTGCATGACCATAATTATACACATGCATGGGTATCTAAGTAAAGAATGCAATATCTAAACTATCATAGTAATTGTTTCCCCCAATCAGAGCAAAGTTCTGTTTTAAAAATGAAGCGACGCTTCTGCTTCTCCCAATCAGAGCAAAGCTCTGTTCAAAGTCCAAGATTTGGAATGAAGCGGCGCTTCCTTACCCCTCAAAATTCAAAATCTAAAAGGTTGAAGCAACGCTTCAGATCCAGCGCTCTGCGCTGCGCGCCATGTGTCAAACGCAGGCGCGCTAGCGCAGTTGGTCTGCGCTGCGCGCCACGTGTCAAACACAGGCGCGCTAGCGCAGTTGCGCTGCGCTCTGCGCTGCGCGCCACGTGTCAAACACAGGCGCGCTAGCGCCAAGTGCGCCAGCGTTGGAATTAAAAGAATTCCCTACCGTTAGATCAAAAGATCTAATAATAATAAATTATTAATTAATAAGAATCAAAATTCTGTTTTGGAAAGATCTTTCCAATCTTATTAAAATAAGAAGATTGTCTTCTGTAAAACAGAGGTCTTAGGATCAAAAATCCAACGGTGGGGAAATATCCCCAGATAAATCAAAGAAATATCTCTGTAACTAACTTAACAAATCAATTGACCCTATATAAAGGTCCCTAGACTCCAAGTCTCAAAGATATACAGAAGAGAGAGAACTCTCTGTGAACTTTGAGAAAAAACTCAGAGAGAAAGAAAGGCAAGCCTTTGAAGAAAGAAGATCATTTTCTTCATCTTTAAAGGTAAAAGAATTATATTCTTGAAGAACAGAGATGAAATCATCTCATTAAAAAAAAAGAATCCTCTTCTAAAAAGATCAAAGATCTAAGAATAAGATCAAGATCTTCAATAAAAAAGAAAAGATCAAAGAAAGATCTAATCATGAAAGATTAAAAAGAAGTAATTTACTTCATTCTTAGATCTTTTGATTTATAAAGGCACAGCCTTTTGATGGGAACAAGAACCTTGGTTCTTGAATCTTGAGGCAAGGCCTCCTTTGAAGAACAAAAAAACTTGTTCTTTGATCTTAATTTGATCAAATTGCGCTCTGCGCTATTAGACAGTGCCTTGCACTCTTGAATTGCGCATTTGCGCTCCTTGGACTGGTGCACTGCGCCAGAATGTGCCACGTGTCAACCACAGAACGATTTGCTCTTTGCGTTTTTAAAAATAGCGGACTGCGCTCTTGGACTGGCGCACTGCGCCAGAGCGCGCCACGTGTCATTCACTGGCGCAGCGCACTCAGAAAGCACAGTGCGCTAACAGACTTGCGTTTAGCGCAGAGCGTGACACGTGTCACCTTCGCATGCACTAGCGCTTTGCGCCCTTTGATTGGCGCAAAGCGCCTGACAAGCCACGTGGCGCACTATCAGAACACTATTTTGCTCCTGATAAATGCTATGCATTTAATTACAGAGCCCAATACCATGCATTAATAAAAGGGCAGAGCCCAAGTAAAAGCCTAATAGGCAGAACATGAATAAAATGTTAATCATTTTCAACTGGACTTAGCCCAATTCTGGCCATAAGTCTTCAATATCAATTGAACTGAGCACAACTGCTCTTCCAATCAATTTACACCCGGTTCGAGAGTACATCTCTTTACTCCTATGATATCTGTCGTTGTAATCCTTCAACGTCGTCAGAGAGGTGACGGGTCCCGACGACCACACATTGCAACGGACTGTGGGGTCCTTAAACTCATGGACTATGACGTCCTTAACCTCGACCGTGATGTCTTAAAACTAATACCGGACTATGATGTCCTTAACCTTGACCGTGATGTCTTAAAACTAACATCGGACTGTGAGCTCCTTAAACTCATGGACTATGACGTCCTTAACCTCGACCGTGATGTCTTAAAACTAATACCGGACTATGATGTCCTTAACCTTGACCGTGATGTCTTAAAACTAATATCGGACTGTAAGGTCCTTAAGCTCATGGACTATGATGTCCTTAACCTCGACTGTGATGTCTTAAAACTAATACTGGACTGTGAGGTCCTTAAACTCATGGACTATGATATCCTTAACCTTGACCGCAATGTCTTAAAACTAACATTGGACCGTAATGTCCTTAAACTACTTATCGACCGCAATGTCACTAAACTAAACAATAGAGCACAATTGCTCTCTTGTCGGATCTAAACGATCCCGTTAAGTTGATCTTAGTCTAGAATTAGACTAGCGTGTCCTTAACAAACGTTTAAGTTGATCTTAGCCTCAAATGAGGCTAACGTATCTTTAAACCCAAACCCCCCCAAACCCAAATCTAAGAAAGATACGGATTTGGACTAGTCCACGCCCTACGGGCGACAACATAACTTAGTCTCCGTATACAATCCACCGGCAACCAAACACAAAACAAACACCCACGACATGAAGTGACCATATGGAGAAGGAGAAAGTTGTTACCGCGATGCGGTAGCGTAATTAACTGCAGGGGCTTACGCCTGCAGGAAAGAGCGTCCCCACAATCAAAAACCCCTCAAACGAGGGGGAATCTGACAAAATCTGTTACATCGGCCGCATCCGTTTAAACCTTCGATACACGGTGTCATAAATCAACTTGGCATCTTCGGAGAGGTGAACGGATAGCACCAATTAGCATCTGCCCGAATTTCAGGCGAGACGGACCCGCGCGGTCACGTCCCCGTTGTTCGAAGGGGAACAAATTCTGGCACGCCCAGTGGGACCTTTTCCTCTTTCCACTCCACACTTCGTGTGTCGTGTTCGCGAACCAATCGCGGTTTGTTAATGGTTGCCCTTGGGTTTCAAGGTACTAAGATTTGGCGTTTTGCTTAGTGCAAAAAGCAAAACAGCAATGGCATTCACCTGCTCGAAGTGCTCCAACTGCAGCTGCAACTCGCGTCCTGCCTCAACTAGGGGCATAACCTACGGGCCCCAAGCGACCTCTCTGTTCACGATGCCCGTGGAGCAGATTACTCAAGCCACCACAGGGCTGTTTTTCGGAACCATGCTTCCGCCGAAAAGCTTCAGCACCCCAGTGCCCGTACCAGAAGCTCCCAAGAAGTCGGTCTTCGATCGACTTACAGCTACTGCGGCCCCTCTCAGCAGGTCATCCAGCACTAGCGCCTCGGTCTTCTCTAGACTGGGCCAAAATTCCTGCGGGCCCACAATGAAGCTTGTAGTCCCAGAGAAGGTTTTTCCGAAGAGAGTAACCAACCCTGCTCCCGAAGTCGTCAAGGCGGCTTCTCCTGCCAAGGGGTCGGTCTTTACAAGACTGGCCGTCCCAACTCCAACTCCTGCTCCTGCTACTCAAAGGACATCAGTCTTTAATAGGCTGACACCGGCAGCGGCCCCTCACCTGAACAGGGGGAAAGACAAAGCCATCCCCGTCACCGAGCCAACTCCATCAACTCGACACGCTTGACGTCGCCACTGGCGCCGAGTGAGGACGTCCGGAGGCAACTACTTCTGGGCTAACTCCACTAGCCCCGACGGCGGAAATTAATGCTGCTGTTCCAACTGGGAACAGCTTTGAGCTGTTGAATAAGGTGCGTAGGAATTATCCTACCGCTGTACTGAAAAGATTTCCTCCTCTGGTGGAGAATGTTGCAGAAGCAAAGCCAGAACAGTCCCCTCAGCGGCTGTCCTCCAAGATCTACAAAGTCTGGCGGCAGATCCGGAACTCAGTGGTTGATCAAGATTACCCTCGCCGACAAAAAAGGGCGAAGGTTCAACAAGAAGAAAACCATTCTGTCAAGCCACGAAAAGCTATTCACCACGACGGCCCCCTCAACTTCGACCGCTTATAAGAAGAGAAAGCCAGAGAAAACCCCCGTGCTTGCGACAAATGTCAAAGGCACTAAACCCAAACGCCCTAAGTCTGGGGGCATGGTGGTACATACTGTTTACATGGCATCCGGAAAAGAGGATAGCCGCGCTTCGACGGGCCACCGACCGCTCACCCGATCCATCACAAAAGCTCAGGAACAACAGTAGCAGAAGCTCCTGGAGATGCTGACTGCAATGGCCGCACTCACCGGGCCAAAAGAAAGCCCGGAGGCGTCATCGGAACAACGTTACGAACACGAGACTGATGCTGAATTCCTTCGGAGAAAGCTCGAAAAGAAGGACAAGGAGGCTGCGGAACAAGCGGCCAATATAAAGCAAATGGCTCTTCTGTTTCAGGACATGGTGGGTATGATGATCCAGCCGGATCCCCCAGCTGAAGATCCTCCGATTATCCTCGAGGACGACAGAGGAGAAACGTCAAATCCACCTCCGGCTCTTTCAACAGCCAAAGAGGAAACGATCTCTAAGGCCGCCCTGGATGATTATATTGCTCAACAAATACGAGTTCACCAGGCAAATGAAGCGGCCGGCCAAGTCGTCAAAACGGGGCGACCATATCCGGGCTGGTATGATCAGATAAAATACCCGCCGGGCTACACGATCCCGAAATTCCATGTCTACAAGGGGACAGGCAACCCCCATCAACATGTCGCCCAGTTCAGGGCTCTTTGTGGCAACACCGGCGGCGATGATAAGCTCTTGCTTCGCCAATTCGTCGGCAGCTTATCAGAGACGGCGTTTGAGTGGTACTCCGAACTTCCAAACGACTCCGTCAAAACGTTCGCAGAGATGGAGTTGCTATTCACTCAGCGATTCGCGAGCGCCAGCGAACGCACCCCAATAACGGCGTTGATCAATGCAAGGGTGAAGCCGGGCGAAACTTAGGTCCAATACGCAATCCGATGGCGGAACCTGTGGTCAAAGTGCGAACAGCGCATTGAAGAAGCACCAGCGGTGGGCATGTTCATGGGCACCCTAGACCCTCATGCAACTATTTCACAGTTCATGATGTTCTTTAAACCAACCACGTTCCAGGCTTTGATCGATAAGCTAGCCCAGATGGATCAAATGGGTCATAGACCGTCTCCCCAAAGCCGGAACCGCGGAACGACAAGGGTAAAGGGAACGCGACCTTCGTTGCGAACACCCAACAGCAGCCCAGTGCACCAAAGCTAGCGGATCAACTGGAGGAGAGACGACGCTATTACAATGAGAAAATGAAGCGTCCTTGCTCATTCCCATGGGACAAAACGAAGAGACTGTTCGAGCTGGCTATGCGCAACAGGCTTATCAATTTGCCGAATCCCAGGCGACCGCCGCAACCCAGCGAAGTGAATAATCCCAATTATTGCCCTTACCACCAAACGGTAAGTCACCCGATCGAGGATTGTTTCGTCTTTAAGGGATGGATCGAGGATCAATACCTGCAAGGCAAGTTTGCGTTGTCTGAGAAGTGGAAAGTAAACCCACCACAACCGCACAGTCCTAAGAAGACGGATACACCAGGGGCAACATGCTCTTTTGTTGAGGAAGCTCCATGGGAGGTCGTGCTTTCAGCCAAAACCAAAAGGATGCTGAATGATCTCCAAACATGCCCAGCGATCAGGTGGAAGAATCCGCTGGAACCCCAGATCATCGAAGGGATGCTGAAGCCGCGCCCAACTCCAAAGATTGGTGGCGATAGCCAAAGTGCTCACACCCAGCCGTCAAAATCTTTGAAAAAGAAGAAGAAATCTAAGAAACCCGTGAAGCCTGGCGACAAGCATACGGACCTACAAAAACAGATTGACGCGCTGGAGGAGTATAACCAGAAGGCGCGGACTCCAATCACGCTCCAAGAGTTCCTCAGCCACGTTCTTGAAGACGGAGATGATGGAGAAGAATCATCGGACGAATCTGAGGATTACGTAGCAAGTTGCCATGTGATCTCTCATTCATCGCTAGACAATGAAGAGGCTCCTTGCACAGAGAGACTGGGGGCAGGTCCCGAACCGGAACTTCTATGGCCGTCAGACGAAATGATCGACGCCTTCCTGAATGAGATTCATCCGAAAAGTAAAGCCAATCGGGAGCGTGAGATGGTCATATTTGAAAGAGCCAAATGCTGGCGACTAGACGAAAGAGTCGAGACACTCTCGCCGAATCAAGGAACATCTGTCGCGGATAAAAACAAGTTCAAGACGAGGAAAAGGTTTGCTAAAGCCATATCAATGGGAATGAAGCTACCACCCTCTGAAGGAAACACTCCCGGTGAAGCAGAAACATATCCTAACTACTGCTTATATCATTGAAAGATTTCGCACCCTACTGAAGAGTGTGACACTTTTAAAAGAGGGTGGCAGGGATATGTTGCTCACCGGCAACATTTTAAGCGGATATGTTGCAAAACTCGTCGGGAGCAAAGAAGTGCAACCGAGGAGCATAAAAGAACTACCGGTAACTGTCGCATGGTCAACACCGGGGGATCGCAGGTTCTCACTTTCGGAAGCGACTCTGACGAAGAGATGGCTCTTGGCCCTCTCCTTAAAGAATTCACCTTGGGGAAGGAGGAAGAACCGAAGGCCTGTGAAAACATTCAGCTGCGCAATCGCACGCTTCCAGAAAAGAATCTCGGACCTACGAGTAGAAAAGATAAGGGAAAAGAAAAGGTCTCTGAGGATATCACCCTGGATGACCAAGTCATGAAAGAGCTGACTGCCAAGGACACGCCAAAGAAGAACAAGGTAGACTACAACGTTCTGGCACACTTGAGAAAGTTACCTTCGCAGCTCAGCGTTCTCGACGCCCTTTTACTATCCAAAGAAGCGAGAGATTCATTGATCAAGGCTCTACAAAAACCAGAGCAATTCCAAGCTTTTCTCGCCGAAGAAAAGATGAAGGACGAGCTGGAGAAAGTACACACAGCCGATATCACCTTCGGCGACGAAGACCTCCTCCTTGGGACGTGTGAGCACAACCGTCCCCTCTATGTCTCAGGGTACTGCCATGATATAAAGATAGGCAAAATCCTGGCCGACAATTGGTCTTCCGTTAATCTCCTTAACGTGCGATTCTTGAAGGAAATCTGCATGAGCATCCAGCACCTCGCTCGTGATAAAATCACCATCTCCGGTTTTGACTCCCAGTCATCACGGACTCTCGGGTCTGTGATACTGACGCTGCGCTTCGGGCTGCTTGTCACGGATATTAAATTTCACGTCATTGACGCCAAGACATGCTATAATGCTTTGCTCGGCCGACCTTGGTTACAAGAGTACAACATCATCCCTTCTACACAACATCAGTGTATGAAATACTTTAAGGATGGTCTCGAGTATACCGTAACAGGAGAACTGAACCCGTTCTCCATAAACGAAGTCCGGAAATACGAAGATGCAAAATACTTCTTGCCAGATTTCGAAGATACGGAGAGATGTCACAAACCGGAGAACAAAACTATCACCACCATTCCCGTCTTCGGGAGTAATACTAAAGAAGAAGAAGAGATGGTTTATTCAGGCCCACCCCAGTACAACAAGCCAGGACCGTCCGCTCCTTTGTTGATCTTTGGCAGCGACTCGGAAGATGAGGTCCATGCTATATTCTCTGCTCGGACTCCAATACGAACATTCGCTGATGAAGAGAAAAGTTTGCAAGTTGCCATGGTTCCGCCCAAACATCATAAAGAACTGGACGCGCTTGATACCTACAGTGTAAAAGAGCTGCAGACATTCTATGTCCCTCCCAGGCGAAAAGGCGATCCTATTCTACCGCTCTGGGAAAACCAAAGTGGAGAAAGAAATATGACACGGCGCAGATTCTACACTTGACAGGTTCCAGGCCATCTGTTTGCCTAGATATTATACAGAAGGCTTGAAAAGACTGTTGAAGCGCCAAGGGATACCCTTCAAACAAACCGCTTAAAAAGCTAAGTTCTATAACAGGATCTGGAACGTTCCTGGAACTCAGCGCAAGTTGCCCAACGGGAGAATGGAAGCAATCGGGTTTGGATATATTCGGTCCAAGAAACGGGAGCTACTCCGCGATTGCTATGTCGTACATGACTTTGATGAAGAAGGAGATGCTCAATGGGATAATGCCAACCCTGAATTAGAAAAGGCTCCCGACGTGAAGATGACCAGTCCGTCGTTCGAAGAACAAATGGACAAGCTTATAAGAGAAGCTGGTCAAAAAGTTCGAGACGACCATAATCGCAAAATGGTCATCTACGAGAAGGCCAGGACGCAACGCCTTCTCCAACAGGCTGCGAAGGATGAAAATGCCCCTCCCTGTCAACCTGTTGTAAAAAAGGCCCGACGCAGAGACAGAAACAAGTCAAAAAGCGGAAAAGGCATTCAGCAACGACAAAGCGGGACCAAGAAGTCACACGAGCGGGAATCGAGCGGTCCGGATTTGTCCTTTATGAAGAAGATGAGTCGAGCATACTCTTTTCCTCAAAACAAGACAAAGAAGATACTTGACCTAGCTATAAAACACCAAATGATTACACTTCCGGAGTCTAAACACCCCAAGCAAGCAGGCGAAGTCTCTCACCCAGACTATTGCTCTTATCACCAAGCAATAGGACACCCTCTCAAAGATTCTTCACCTTCAAGAACTGGATCGAAGATCAATATTAGCTCGGTAAGTTCGCTCTATCCAACAGTTGGAGGATAACACCGCCGCAGAAGCATGAACCCAAAGCTACGAGAGTAGAACCAGATCCACATCGGTCTTGGAAGCAAACTAATACTTGTCATATGATAACATCATCAAAAGAAGAACCTGAGAATATGCATGACCTTCCCTGGTGCTTCGAAAACAATGATGACGAGGTGATCTCAGAGTTTCCACCGGCGCCAAAAGAGCTAGAAGATGGAATACACACTACTGCAGATAACCTCAAGAAGATTGATTTGGGAACGGCAAGTGACCCGCGGCCTACATTCGTCATTGAGCTACTATCTGAAGAAAAGGTGGCTGCGTTAAAAGACGTGCTTATGCAGTATAGAGATTGCTTCGCATGGAACTATTCTGAAATGCCAGGATTAGATCCAGAGATCACGGTCCACAAACTAAGGATATCCCCGGACATCAAGCCAATCAAACAAGCACCGAGAAGAATGCGGCTCGAGCTTGAGATGGGCATCAACGCCGAGGTCAAGAAGCTGATTGACTCTGGCTTCATCCAAGAGGTCCAGTACCCTGATTGGATCGCCAACATCGTCCCGGTGATGAAGAAAAATGGAACAGTGCGCATATGCGTGGACTTCCGGGATCTCAATAAAGCCTGCCCGAAGGACGATTTCCCAGTACCGGTCATTGAGATGATGATAGACAACACGTCCACTCACGAAGTTTTCTCCTTCATGAACGGCTCATCAGGATATAATCAGATAAAGATGCATCCCGAAGACCAGAAGCACACCGCTTTCCGGACCCCTTTGGGTATATTCTGCTACAAGGTGATGCCCTTCGGTCTAAAGAACGCCAGTGCCACCTATCAGAGGGCCATGACGAAGATCTTCAATGACCTTATACATGAAATCGTCGAATGCTACATCGACGACCTCGTAGTGAAAAGCAAATCATACGAGGAACATCTCGAGCATCTGAGGATTGTGTTTCAGCGCCTTCGGCAATACAATCTGAAGATGAACCCTCTCAAATGCGCGTTCAGGGTCTCCTCGGGCAAATTCCTAGGATTCATCGTTCGACACCGAGGTATCGAAATTGATCCGTCAAAGATCAAGACGATCATGGAAATGCCCCCGCCAAGGACTCTCAAACAATTGCGATCCCTCCAAAGGAAGCTTGCGTACATCCGGCGATTTATAGCCAATCTCTCTGGCAAGTGCCGTCCTTATAGTCACTTGATGAAAAAGGGGACCCCGTTCGTTTTGGATCATAAATGCCAAGGCGCGCTGGATGAAATCAAGCAGTATCTGCAGAACCCGCCAGTGCTGGCTGCTCCGGTGAAGGGAAAGCCCCTTATTCTTTATACAACAACCCTCGATGGTTCCTTAGGCGCATTATGGACACAAGAGAACGACCAAGGGAAAGAAAGAGCTCTCTATTACTTGAGTCGAGTTCTCCTGGGGGCAGAAAGCAATTACTCTCCCATCGAAAAACACTGCCTGGCGTTAATCTTCGCAATAACGAAACTCAGGCACTATGCGTTGGCACATGAAGTCCGCCTCATATCGAAGGTGGACCCTCTCAAATACTTGATGTCGAAGGCCATACTGACGGAGCGACTCGCTAAATGGGCCTTGCTCTTAATGGAGTTCTTAATAACCTATCAGCCTCTTAAGGCAGTGAAAGGCCAAGCCATCGCCGACTTCCTCGCTGAACATCCGATACCGGCCGATTCTCCCTTGAATTGCGAACTTCCAGACGAACATACGTTTGACACGATCGACGGAAATGGTACCCGGTGGGAACTTTATTTCGATGGAGCATCTTCTATGAAGAAGCGCAAACAAAACACGCCTATAATCAAATCAGGGGTAGGCCTTATCATCGTGACCCCGCAAGGAGGGATAACGCGCTTTGCTTTCTCCTTAACAGAGCCGAGGATGAACAATGAAGCCGAGTATGAAGCTTTGATAGCAGGCCTCGAGATCGCCATCGACATGGGAATCGAAAGCCTCATCATATACGGAGATTCCCAACTGGTCGCCAGTCAAGTAAATGGCGACTACCAAACGTGCAAACCAGAGTTGGTGAAGTACGGCGAGAAAGTACCGCAGCTGCTGACCCAAATTCCTTCCTACACCCTCGAAAGCATACCGCATGCGGAAAATAGCAAAGCGGATGCATTAGCCAAGCTTGCTAAAGAATTGGCCGATGAGAACCTCAATGACGTGAGGATCGTTGTACAAAGCCGTCGGGTCCTCGCACCGGCAGAAATATCTCCGGAATCATCCGAGAAAAGGGATGCGACTGAGCAGACGACCCTGCAGATAAAAGACCAAGAAATGGTTGAGGATTGGAGAGAAGTCTTTATAGACTACTTCAAATCCTGTCGAACGCCTGAAAATGCGTCCTCAAGACATCAGCTTATGAAACGAGCTCTGTCTTTCGCCTTCGTCAATGATACTCTGTACAAGAGGTCATTTGATTCTCTATGGCTGAGATGTTTGGGACCTGAAGAGGCGAAAAGAGTCATCCAAGAAATTCATGACGGACTATGCGGTTCTCACCAAACAGGCCCGAAGATAAAGTTGAAGATTAAACGGATAGGCTATTATTGGCCCACAATGATCCAAGACTGCCTCGAGTATGCGAAACAATGCCACTCATGCCAGATCCATGGGGACTTTATCCATCAACATCCAAATCCACTATACCCAACAGTGGCTAGCTGGCCGTTTGAAATGTGGGGGACTGACAAATCGGCCCCATCGAACCAGCATCATCCAGAGGACATCGATTCATTTTGGCGACGACTGATTACTTCTCCAAATGGGCAGAAGCAGTACCGCTGAGAGAAGTAAAGACGGAGAATATCCTCCACTTCTTCAAGACGCACGTCATTTACCAGTTTGGAACTCCGAGACGGATCATATCCGATAACGGGCCAGCCTACAGAAGCCACAAGATCAGCCGCTTCGCGCAACAGCACAACATAGACTGGAGATACTCCTCAGTTTATAATCCCCGAGCTAACGGTCTAGCTGAGGCTTGACGAAGATCGTAAAGAAGACGGTGTCTCGAAATAAGAAAGACTAGCACGAGAGACTGCAAGAACCTTTCTGGGCATATCGAACCACGTTCAAAACGGCCACAAACACAACGCCGTACGCGTTGGTATTCGGTATAGAAGCAATACTCCCTCTCGAGATAGAGTTACCTTCTCTATGCGTGGCAGTCCATTACGAGCTGACGGACGAAGAGAACGCTCACCTTCGGCTTGAGGAACTTGATGCCCTGGATGAAACCCGGCTCCTGACGCAGCAAAACCTGGAAGCTTATAAAGCAAAGATGGCGCGCTCGTATGAAAGATTGGCCAGGCCAAGGACATTCCGCCAAAGCGAACTCATGCTAGTGGTCAAAAGACCTATGATCCCCAATCGCGCCAAGCGGAGAAAATTCGAGCCGAATTATGAAGGCCCGTACATTATAGACAAGGTCTACCAGGGTGGAGCCTATCTACTCATGGACATGCACGGTGAAAGACCTTTCAGGCCAATAAATGGTAACTTCCTGAAGAAGTACTACGCTTGACGAGTCACGGCCTAGGTCAATGATAGATGACGACGACTATGTCCGCTCACTATCTTCCTAAGCCCAAACTCTATAAGTAGTAACCGGCTTGCTTTACAACGGATCGAAACGTCCTTAAACTAACAGCGGACCGAAACTCCTTAAACTAACGACGAACCACTATGTCCTAAAACTAGCTGTTGACCGAGATGACGAGAAACTATGGTGGATTGCAGCATCCCAAAGCTGATACAGAAAAAAAAAGAATAATAAAAAAAAGAATAAAAAAAAGAGAAAACGGTATGTCCATAAGCAAAATGGACACGGATGAAAACCCGAAAGGGCTCCGTGAGTAAAAACAGCAGGGCTACCGGCGAGTTTTGTGAAAACCCGAAAGGGCGCAATCTCGTTAGAATAAAAAAAAAAAAGAGAAAAAAAAGAAAACGGTATGTCTATAAGCAAAATGGGCACGGATGAAAACCCGAAAGGGCTCCGTGAGTAAAAACAGCAGGGCTACAGGCGAGTTTTGTGAAAACCCGAAAGGGCGCAACCTCGTTAAAAGACACTTGCAAAGTCCTCTCGACTTTGTAAGGAGAAACCACCTGCGTGAGATCCTTACGACTCACAAGGGAACAACACACTTAGGATCCCCACGATTCCTAAGGAGAAATTACACTTGCGAGATCCTCACGACTCGTGAGGAGAATCCTCTTATGAGACCCTCATGGCTCATAAGATTTGAAAGTCTTAAGCTACAGAGACCTGAACCTGTTCTTAAGCAACCTCCACAACCTCCGATATTGCCCTACAAGCGGCTCAATACTGACCCTTGTATACAATCCACGGGCGCGAATAAACATTTCCCTAACCAAGTCCCACCCGTGACTAGAGATATGTCCATATGGTGAACAACCCTTGTAAGTCCTCTCGACTTATAAGGAGAAAACCCTTTTATAAGATCCTTACGACTTACAGGGGAATATACACTTAGGATTCCTCACGATTCCTAAGGAGAAAACACACCAACGAGATCCTCACGACTCGCAGGGAGAAATACCTTTGTGAGACCCTTACGGCCCATGAAGTTAAAAACCTTAGTCGACAGGATCCTAACCCTGTTCGCTAAGCCACCTTTGTTCGAGGTCGACAGAGGCAAATGATGATTCACTCCTGGCAATATCCCAGTTGTAGCGGTGCTGATGCCGAAATCGGTGTCTAATCCCAAGCTTGCAGCGAAAAGTTAGCAAGCCACACGTGCATACGAAATAGCCGAAATGATGAGGCAACTTACAACGGAAGCAGCAAGTAAAAAAAAATGTATGCATGCAAAATAGCCGAAATGATTGGGCAACTCGCAATAAAAAGCAGCGAGTAAAAATAAAATAAATAGCCGAAATGATTGGGCACCGCGAAAAATAGCCGAAATGATGGGGCAATCGCGACCTTCGCGATATAAAAGCTGAAATGACAGAGTATCGCGGAAAGAAATAAAAAATGAATGAATGAAATTTATGCCCTACAGGTGATATTATATTAATCCCTGTATACAATCTAGGGGCGCAAACGAAGAAGGAATCACATTCCTCCTCCCCCAGGTTTCATCAGAAGAAGAAGCCAAATCTCGATGAGTCACAGATAGCCTGGAAATCATCTCAACATTTGTATCAGTAGACACAACATCAAGCAAAGCGGAACAGCGACAACTCCCAGTTCCATGACTCGGCGGTGTACAGATGACCGAGAGTCAAATCCCAACTCCGTGAAATGCGGATATAATCAACAAAATTCCTGGTCACGTGGAACACGGATAACGTCACTTCTGACCCCGTGGAAAACGTCCAGAGCGGATCGTGGTCCTCGCAGAGCACGGCAGTGAACGCGTGTGAAGCATCCAGAGCGGAGCCTAGTCCTCACCAAACACGGCAGTGAACCCGTGGGAAGCATCTAGAGCAAAATTCCTGGTCACGTGGAACACGGATAACGTCACTTCTGACCCCGTGGAAAATGTCCAGAGCGGATCCTGGTCCTCGCAGAGCACGGCAGTGAACCCGTGTGAAGCATCCAGAGCAGAGCCTAGTTGTCGCCGAACACGGCAGTGAACCCGTGGGAAGCATCTAGAGCAAAATTCCTGGTCACGTGGAACACGGATAACGTCACTTCTGACCCCGTGGAAAACGTCCAGAGCGGATCCTGGTCCTCGCAAAGCACGGCAGTGAACCCGTGTGAAGCATCCAGAGCGGAGCCTAGTCCTCGCCGAATACGGCAGTGAACACGTGGGAAGCATCTAGTGCAAAATTCCTGGTCGGAACACGGATAACGTCACTTCTGACCCCGTGGAAAACGTCCAGAGCGGATCCTGGTCCTCGCAGAGCACGGCAGTGAACCCGTGTGAAGCATCCAGAGCGGAGCCTAGTCCTCGCCGAACACGGCAGTGAACCCGTGGAAAGCACCTAGTGCAAAATTCCTGGTCACGTGGAACGCGGATAACGTCACTTCTGACCCCGTGGAAAACGTCCAGAGCGGATCCTGGTCCTCGCAGAGCACGGCAGTGAACCCGTGTGAAGCATCCAGAGCGGAGCCTAGTCCTAGCCGAACACGGCAGTGAACTCGTAGGAAGCATCTAGAGCAAAATTTCTGGTTACGTGGATAACGTCACTTCTGACTCCGTGTGAAGCATCTAGAGCAGAGCCTGGTCCTCGCCGAGCACGGCAGTGAACCCGTGTGAAATATCCAGAGCGAACATTGGACTGTGGAGTCCTTAAATCCGCGGACTATGATGTCCTTAACCTCGACCGTGATGTCTTAAAACTAACATCGGACTGTGGAGTCCTTAAATCCACGGACTATGATGTCCTTAACCTCGACCGTGATGTCTTAAAACTAACAATCAACCCCAATGATTTTACACTAATTTTACCTTGGTTCAAGGGTACATCTCTTCACTCTTTTGATATTTGTCATTGTAATTTCTCAACGTCTTCAAAGAGGTGACGGGCCCCTAACAACCACACGTTTCACGGACTGTGGAGTCCTTAAATCCACGGATCATGATGTCCTTAACCTCGACCGTGATGTCTTAAAACTAACATTGGACTGTGGAGTCCTTAAATCCATGGACTATGATGTCCTTAATCTCGACCGTGATTTCTTAAAACTAACACTGGACTGTGGAGTCCTCAAAATCCATGGACTATGATGTCCTTAACCTCGACCGCGATGTCTTAAAACTAATATTGGACTGTGGGGTCCTTAAACTCATGGACTATGATGTCCTTAAGCTCGACCGTGATGTCTTAAAACTAATATTGGACTGTGGAGTCCTTAAATCCACGGACTATAATGTTCTTAACCTCGACCATGATGTCTTAAAACTAACATTGGACCGTGGAATCCTTAAATCCACGGACTATGATGTCCTTAACCTCGACCGTGATGTCTTAAAACTAACATTGGACTGTGGAGTCCTTAAATCCATGGACTATGATGTCCTTAACCTCTACCGTGATGTCTTAAAACTAACATTGGACCGTGGAGTCCTTAAATCCACGAAATATGATGTCCTTAACCTCGACCGTGATGTCTTAAAACTAAAATTGGACTGTGGAGTCCTCAAAATCCACGGACTATGATGTCCTTAACCTCGACCGCGATGTCTTAAAACTAATATTGGACTGTGAGGTCCTTAAACTCACGGACTATGATGTCCTTAACCTCGACCGCGATGTCTTTAAACTACGGTATCCTGGAAAACGTCCAGAGCGGAGCCTGGCCCTCGCCAAACACAACAGTGAACCCGTGGGAAGCATCCAGAGCAACCCCTGACTCCGTGAAATACGGATAAGGACAACTTCACCCATCACTTGCGGGTCCTCACGACTCGTAAGGAAGAAAATTCTCTTGTGAGATCCTTACGACTCTTAAGAGAAAACGCCCTTGGGAATCCTCACGATTCTTAAGGAAAAATTACACCTATGGGATCCTCTCGACCCGTAGGGAGAAAATTCTTTATGAGACCCTCATGACTCATAAAGTTGAAAAGTCTTAGGTAACAGATCCTAACCCTGTTTTCTAAGCCATCGCCACCTTACAAAGAGCACAAGATTGACAGTTATATACTATCTACAGACCGCACTTGCTAAAATCACATATCAAACAACACAGCAAGGAGAAGAAAGCGACAGTTAGGAAAACATTTGATTCGCATTCAGTTAAGCATTCAGAGCGCACCCATTCATGCATGAGCAAAAAGGTTTAATGCATAAGATAAACACATGGAAATGAAAAAGCTTGCCATTTATACTCCAGAAAATTCTTACAGTGATAAAAGCGGTATACAAAAACGCCATTAAAATTTTACAATGGCAAAACCTCGGATCCAGGGCATGGATTGAGGAATTCGAAAGTAAGGCCTTCTAGAGTCTTTCTGGCCTTTCTGACCCTTCTCGTATGCATCCTCTCGCGCTTGCGCGTGTCAAGATCTTTGGCGACGTCCCCCACCCTTTGATAAGAAGCGATTATCGTCGTCTGTTGAAAAATTTGATGCAGAATATCGACGAGGCTATCTCGCCGTTTCTACGAGATCAGCCCCGACAGGTACACTAAATGCACCTTGTCTTCGGCATCATCCAGTGCATTAAGCGGCATGGCTTCGTGAAGCCCCGGAAGCGTTCGCCAAATTGCTCCCAATACGACTTTCAAGAGAGCGGAACGGCGAGGAAGCAACCAACCAACGCGTGCATACAGACGACCCATAATCTCCGCACACTGAGCATCTTTAAACTCTTGGCTTTGGTGACGGCCATGTACGCGGATATCTTCATAAGTGATGAACTCATTCAGACTATATAAATAAACAGCCATAGTGCCTGAAAGAAACATCATTAGGAGATTAGCAATGAGGAGAAACAGACACAGGGAGTTAAACTCCTCAAGAGCAATGCTCTGCAGACAGGAGTGACACCCGTAAAAATCAATTATTAAGGGAATTTAAAAGAAATTCCCCGAGAATGCTCAGAGCCTTGCTCTGAGAAGATGACGTAATTCATCAAAAATAAAATTCCATGTTTGATCTTCATGATCTATGAACAAACTCTTAAGAGTTCTTCTATATGATCTAAAAGGAGCAAAGCTCCATTAATGAACTAAGAAATCATAAGTGAAATCCTTTTAGAGAGCAAAGCTCTGTTGATCGACCCCTAAAAAGGGTTCTCTTTAGATCAAAGATCTATGAAGAGCAGAGCTCTTTTAATGGGTAAAACCTTAATCTAGTGAAAGTTTTAAACTTGACCTAAATTTTAGCAGAGTTCCGACTCTTAAAAGTTTTTTAACAGGAGAGCAATGCTCTGACAAAGAGATAATTCTCAAGGACGAGATGAAAATCATCTAAGGGACTAAAGGTCCTATTTATAGGTATTGAGAGCCGTTTCAACTTCCAAAAGTTGATCCAACGATTGAGATGTTGCCACTGCTACGCTCACGCTTGGGCCACGTAAGCGCAACGGTGGGGGGGGGCATTTGTTTCCCCCAATCAGAGCAAAGCTCTGTTTTAAAAATGAAGCGACGCTTCTGCTTCTCCCAATCAGAGCAAAGCTCTGTTCAAAGTCCAAGATTTGGAATGAAGCGACGCTTCCTTACCCCCAATCAGAGCAAAGCTCTGTTTCAAAATTCAAAATCTAAAAAGTTGAAGCAACGCTTCAGATCTAGCACTCTGCGCTGCGCGCCACGTGTCAAACACAGGCGCGCTAGCGCAGTTGCGCTGCGCGCCACGTGTCAAACCGAGGTGCGCTAGCGCCAAGTGCGCCAGCGTTGGAATTAAAAGAATTCCCCACCGTTAGATCAAAAGATCTAATAATAATAAATTATTAATTAATAAGAATCAAAATTCTGTTTTGGAAAGATCTTTCCAATCTTATTAAAATAAGAAGATTGTCTTCTGTAAAACAGAGGCCTTAAGATCAAAGATCCAACGGTGGGGAAATATCCCCAGATCAATCAAAGAAAAATCTCTGTAACTAACTTAACAAATCAATTGACCCTATATAAAGGCCCCTAGACTCCAAGTCTCACAGATATACAGAAGAGAGAGAATACTCTACAAACTTTGAGAAAAAACTCAGAGAGAAAGAAAGGCAAGCCTTTGAAGAAAGAAGATCATTTTCTTCATCTTTAAAGGTAAAAGAATTATATTCTTGAAGAACAGAGATGAAATCATCTCATTAGAAAAAAAAAGAATCCTCTTCTAAAAAGATCAAAGATCTAAGAACAAGATCAAGATCTTCAATAAAAAAGAAAAGATCAAAGAAAGATCTAATAGTGAAAAATTAAAAAGAAGTAATTTACTTCATTCTTAGATCTTTTGCTCTATAAAGGTACCGCCTTTTGATGGGAACAAGAATCTTGGTTCTTGAATCTTGAGGCAAGGCCTTCTTTGAAGAACAAAAAAACTTGTTCTTTGATCTTAATTTGATCAAATTGCGCTCTGCGCTATTGGACAGTGCCTTGCACTCTTGAATTGCACCTTTGCGCTCCTTTGACTAGTGCACTGCGCCAGAACGCGCCATGTGTCAACCACAGAACGATTTGCGCTTTGCGTTTTTAAACATAGCGCACTGCGCTCTTGGACTGGCGCACTGCGCCAGAGCGCGCCACGTGTCATTCACTGGCGCAGCGCACTCAGAAAGCGCAGTGCGCTAACAGAATTGCGCTTAGCGCAGAGCGTGACACGTGTCACCTTCGCATCCGCTAGCGTATTGCGCTCTTTGATTGGCGCAAAGCATCTGATAAGCCACGTGGCGTACT
Organism: Agapanthus africanus; assembly: GCA_030015575.1. NCBI lineage: Eukaryota > Viridiplantae > Streptophyta > Magnoliopsida > Asparagales > Amaryllidaceae > Agapanthus > Agapanthus africanus. Next base: position 176,468,624 of record CM057338.1, on the reverse strand, counting down.
ATCAGACCACTATTTTGCTCCTGATAAATGCTATGCATTTAATTACAGAGCCCAATACTATGCATTAATAAAAGGGCAGAGCCCAAGTAAAAGCCTAATAGGCAAAACATGAATAAAATGTTAAACATTTTCAACTGGACTTAGCCCAAATCTGGCCATAAGTCCTCAATATAAATTGAACTGAGCACAACTGCTCTTCTAATCAATTTACACCCGGTTCGAGGGTACATCTCTTTACTCCTCTGATATCTGTCGTTGTAATCCTTCAACGTCGTCAGAGAGGTGACGGGTCCAGACGACCACACATTGCAACGGACTGTGGGGTCCTTAAACTCATGGACCATGACGTCCTTAACCTCGACCGTGATGTCTTAAAACTAATACCGGACTATGATGTCCTTAACCTTGACCGTGATGTCTTAAAACTAATATCGGACTGTGAGGTCCTTAAACTCATGGACTATGACGTCCTTAATCTCGACCGTGATGTCTTAAAACTAATACCGGACTATGATGTCCTTAACCTTGACCGTGATGTCTTAAAACTAACATCGGACTGTGAGGTCCTTAAGCTCATGGACTATGATGTTCTTAGCCTCGACTGTGATGTCTTAAAACTAATACCGGACTGTGAGGTCCTTAAACTCATGAACTATGATCTCCTTAATCTTGACCGCAATGTCTTAAAACTAACATTGGACCGTAATGTCCTTAAACTACTTATCGACCGCAATGTCACTAAACTAAACAATAGAGCACAATTGCTCTCTTATAGGATCTAAACGATCCCGTTAAGTTGATCTTAGTCTAGAATTAGACTAGCGTGTCCTTAACAAACGTTTAAGTTGATCTTAGCCTCAAATGAGGCTAACGTATCTTTAAACCCAAACCCCCCAAACCCAAATCTAAGAAAGATACGGATTTGGACTAGTCCACGCCCTACGGGCGACAACATAACTTAGTCTCCGTATACAATCCACGGGCAACCAAACACAAAACAAACACCCACGACACGAAGTGACCATATGGAGAAGGAGAAAGTTGTTACCGCGATGCGGTAGCGTAATTAACTGCAGGGGCTTGCGCTTGCAGGAAAGAGCGTCCCTACAATAAAAAACCCCTCAAACGAGGGGGAATCTGACGAAGTCTGCTACATCGGCCGCATCCGTTTAAACCTTCGATACACGGTGCCATAAATCAACTTGGCATCTTCGGAGAGGTGAACGGATAGCACTAATTAGTATCTGCCCCGAATTTTAGGCGAGACGGACCCGCGCGGTCGCGTCCCCGTTGTTCGGAGGGGAACAGTAATCATATATTGGAACTATCAGCTAGCAAGTTATATCAATGAAGTAATATTCTTTAAAGTGTACGTGACATGGCAATTACCGATGATGTTGTGTGTGAGCCAGCGAGCAAGTGTATGTGGAGCATACGCATCATTGGTAATGGTGCTGATGTCCTGACAACAGGGGTTCATAATAACTAAAGAAAACACATGTATAAGCATGCAATGCGATGAGAACAACATGAAAATACAAAAAAGATGTAGTAACTGCAACATTTAAGAATATACCTTTCCAAATACGAGTGTTTGAAATAGCACGAATCGTGGTTTTAGAAAAATAGGGGCTACGGGGTCTTTGAGAAAAGATATTGTCCCCTCATGGAAACTGAATAAAGCAGTAAGGAAATACACAAGAGGAGTATCACGTGTTCACACGTGATCGGGCATCACGTGGGGACACGTGACCTTCTATGAGCAATGTTATAGGCACTGAGATATACAATTTGAGATGGGGTCATGTGCCAGCACGTGATGGATTCCTGAACCCTTTGAACTAATAGAATTGAATTCTGATCAAAAGGGGTCACGTGCCCACACGTGATGGGCCTTTAAACCCACTGAAAGGAATTAAAAGGTATAATAAAACGGCAAGAAAAAACCCCAATGGGGCATCACGTGCCCACACGTGACTAGGGGTCACGTGCCGACACGTGATGAGTTCCCGAGCTCTTTAAAAGAATGGAATTAAATTCTGGTTAAATGCTTAATCAGTGGGTCACGTGCTACTACGTGATAGAGTCTTAAAACTCTCTGAATCAAAGGAAAGAAAACCCTAAATAGGGCATCACGTGCCCACACGTGACAAGGGGGCACGTGCCAACACGTGATAGACTCTTAAACCTTCTGAACTAATAGATTTAAATTCTAATTAAGGGAAATCAAAAACCCTAATATTTCCCTAGATCTTTCCAAACAAAAAGATTGTGCTCTGTAAAGTGGAGCACCGTTGGATTAAAAATCCAATGTGATTAAAAAAATCACCAATTTATAGAAATATTCTATATAAGGAAAGATTTTCCTAAAATCTGCCAGGAACAACAAACAAAATATCTTTTTGATTAAAAATCCAATGGTGAATAAAATTCACCATGTGATCTAACAGATCATGTTGGTTATAAAATCAATAAAATCTTTCAATGAAAGATTGACTAAACAAACTGATTCTTTTCTTTCTCCTATAAATAGGAGCCAAGAAGAGAAGAGAAAGAGAGATATACAACAACAGAGAGAGAATACAAAAGAAAAGAGAATTTAATTCTCCAGAGAGAAAAAAAGTTCTCTTCAGAAAAGAAAGAAACCTTAGGTAAGAGAGGGAAAAAGAGATCATTCTATAAGCTCCCACAAAACAAAAGGAGAATTTAATTCTCAAACTAAGAGTTTAACTCTTCTGAATAAGAACTTAGTTCTTCTTTTGGTTGAAGATCTGCAAAAGCAGATCTCCCCATAAGTTGAGAATTTAATTCTCATCGGAGGGATTCTGCCATGCAGATCTAAAGCCTAAGGGAGGACCTAAGTTCAGAGAATTTTATTCTCCCACAAAGCACATAGGAATTTAATTCCTCTAAATAAAATTATGTTTTAACCCTATAAAAGAATTTAATTCTTAAACAAGGGACTTATACTTTTCATGCAAAATCATGTGGCAACACGTGACCCTCCCCTCCAATGAACAAAAGAGAACGAATAAGATTAGGTCACGTGCTCCCACGTGATCCTTGAATAGACTTCTCAAAATAAAAAGGGCAGAACCGATTTTTGGGTACCTCACATGTCCCCGCGTGACCCTTGACAAACACCTCTTTAAAAAAAAGAAGATGGAAAAAGCTGAAGGATTAATATCCAACGCATGGGCGCTCTCACGTGTCCCCACATGACCCCTAGCAAATCCTTTTAATATCCAGTGCATAGGTACCCATCACGTGCCCACACGTGATAGCCATGAAGATTAAGTGTTTAACACTTACTTGCATATTCTGAGAATAAAATAAAAGAAGTTTGGACCCGACACTCAAGCGCCTCACGTGACCCCATGTGAGCGCTTCTTTTTTAGTGTTTAACACTATTTTGTGCGCTGCATCCTTAGTGTTTAACACTATTTTAAGCGCATCACATGGGAGCACGTGATAGAAGAGTATACTCTAGTGTTTAACACCATATCCAAGCCAATCATAGCCTAAACTAGCTAAGTCTTCCAGAGGCAAGATCTCCTGAAACTGAACTCCAACAATTCTCTTGATATTCAAAATAATTCTCAGAACCCTTTCAATCAACTTTGGTTCGAGAGTACATCTCTTCACACCTCTGATACATGTCGTTGTAATTCTTCAACGTTTTTAGAGAGGTGGTGGGTCCCAATGACCAATAATTATCTGGTGCATTTCCAAACCCATGTTTGCATCTGAACATGGACCGCAATGTCCCTAAACTAATCAATAGATCCCAAATGCTCTTTTGTTGGATCTAAATGATCATGTTAAGTAGATCTTAGTCTAAAATTAGACTAACGTATCCTTAACAAACATTCAAGTTGATCTTAATCTCAAACGAGATTAACGATCCTTAAATCAATCCAATTATAGATCTTCCAATCAACATTGGTTTAAGGGTATATCTCTTCACTCCTCTGATATTTGTCGTTGTAATCCTTCAACGTCTTCAGAGAGGTGACAGGTCCCGACAACTAGGCATCCCATGGACTGTGGGGTCCTTAAACCCATGGATTATGATGTCCTTAACCTCGGACTGTGGGGTCCTTAAACCCATGGACTATGATGTCCGTAAACTTTACAGACTGTGACGTGTTTAAACTATGGACCGAGATGTCCTTAAACTAACATTCGATCGTAATGTCCTTAACTAACAATGGACCGCAACGTCCCTAAATTAAAACAATAGAGTCCAAATGCTCTTTTGTTGGATCTAAATGATCCTGGTAAGTTGATCTTAGTCTAAAATTAGACTAACGTATCCTTAATAAATCGTTAAGTTGATCTTAGTCTAAAATTAGACTAACGTATCCTTAACAAATATTTAAGTTGATTTTAGTCTCAAATGAGACTAACGCATCCTTAAACCCAACCCAAACCCAAATCTAAGAAAATACGGATTTGGACTAATCCACGCCCTACAGGTGATAACATAAATTAGTCTCCGTATACAATCCACGGACAACCAAAAACAAAACAAATACCCACGACACGAAGTGACCATCCGGAGAAGGAGAAAGTGGTTACCGCGATGCGGTAGCGTAACTAACTGCAGGGGCTAATGCCTGCAGGGAAGAGCTTCCCCACAATCAAAAACCCCTCAACGAGGGAGAATCTGACGAAGTCTGCTATATCGGCCGCATCCGTCTAAACTTTCGAGACACGGTGTCATAAATCAACTTGGTATCTTCGGAGAGATGGACGGATAGCACCAAATAGCATCTGCCCTCAAAATTTATGCAAGACGGACCTACCCAGTCTCGTCTCTGTATTCGGCGGAGAACAGATTCTGGCATGCCCGGTGGGACCCTCTTAACGGGTTGCCGAAACCAAGCGCCTCAATCTTTAACAGATTGGGCCAAAGCTCCAATGGGCCTGTGAAGAAGCCCGCGATACCGGAAGGGGTTATCCCGAAGAGGATAGCCATTCCTGCTCTTGAAGTCGCCAAAGCGGCTTCCCCTGCTAAGGAGTCGGTCTTTGCAAGACTGACTGTATCGGCTACCGCTCCAAACGAAGTCACCAAGACTGCTCCTCCCGCTCGAAAGTATGCCTTCGACAGGTTGGCTATCCCCGCTCAGCGGACGTCCGTTTTTAATAGGCTGGCGCTAATAACATCACCTGACTAGAACAGGAGGCACGATCGAGCCACCCCTATAGCTGAGCCAGTACCGTCGGCTCGACATGCTCGACGTCTCCACTGGCGCCGAGTAAGGAAGGCTGGAGGCAATTCCCCTTCTGGATTGACTTCGCCGGCTCCAACGGTGAAAATTGATGCTGCTGTTCCAACTGGGAACAGCTTTGAACTACATAGGAGGGTATGCAAAAACTCTCCGACTGCTGTATTGAAAAGGTCTCCTCCACCAATGGAGAGTGCTACAAAGGCGAAGCTAGAACAGCCCCCTCAGCGGCTGTCCTCTAAAATTTATAAAGTTTGGCGACGGGTCCAGGACTCCGTGATAAATCAAGGCTATCCCCGCCGACAGAAAAAGATGAAGGTTCGGCAAGAAGAGGACTACCCTGTCAAGCCACAGAAGGCGACAGCTACTTGGGTGCCTACTGCAACGGCCCCCTCAACTTTGACCGCCCACAAGAGGAGAAGGCCAGAGAAAATCCCTGAGTCTGCGACGAATCGCAAGACCACTGAACCCAAACGCCCCAAGTCTGGGGTTATGGTGGTACATACTATCTATATGGCATCCGGGAAAGAGGATAGCCATATCTCTACGGTCCATCGACCACTCACCAAATCCGTAACAAAGGCCCAGGAGTAACAACAGAAGCTCCAGGAAATGTTAACGCAGATAGCCGTACTCACTGGGCCAAAAGAAAGCCCGGAAACGTCGTCGGAACAACGTCAAGAACAAGAAACCGATGCTGACTTCCTCCGCAGAATCCTTGAAAAGAAGGACAGAGAAGTAGCGGAACAAGCGGCCAATATAAAACGAATGGTGCTTCTCTTCCAAGACATGGTCGGGATGATGATACAGCCGGATCCTCCGGCAGAAGACCCTCCGATTGTCCTCGAAGATGACAGAGGGGAGACGTCGAACCCTCTTCCGACTTGTTCAGCAGCCAAAGAGGAGACCATCTCCAAAGCCGCCCTGGATGATTACATCGCTCAACAGATACGAGCTCACCAGGTGAATGAAGCGGCCGGTCAAGTTATTAAGACTGGATGACCCTATCCGGGTTGGTACGACCAAATAAAGTACCCGCCGGGGTATACGATCCTTAAATTCCATGTATATAAGAGGACGGGGAACCCGCACCAACATGTTGCTCAATTTAGAGCCTTGTGCGGTAATACTAGAGGTGATGATAAACTACTGCTCCGCCAGTTTGTTGGCAGCTTGTCGGAGACAGTATTCGAGTGGTATTCGGAACTCCCGAATGACTCTATCAACACATTTGCAGAGATAGAGTTGCTATTCACCCAACGTTTTGCGAGCGCTAGCGAACGTACTCCAATCACGGCGCTGATCAATACCAGGGTGAAGTCGAGAGAAACTTGGGTCCAGTACGCGATACGGTGGTGGAATCTATGGTCAAAGTGCGAACAGCGCGTCGAAGAGGCTCCTGCAGTGGGCATGTTTGTGGGAACCCTCGATCCGCAGGTGACCATATCCCAATTCATGCAAGCCGACCACCTTCCAGACTTTGATTGATAAGCTGGCCCAAATGGACCAGATGGGTCATAAGCCTTCCTTTTCAAAGACAGAGCCGCGGAATGAAAAGGGCAAAGGGAAAGCGACCTTTGTCGCCAATACTCAACAACGTCCGAGCAACTTAAAACCGGTTGTTCGCCAAAGCAACGTGCGTCCACGCCAATCCTTCGAGGAGAGACTATGACGTCTCTACCCTTTTCCGCGGGAGAAAACAAAGAAACTGTTCGAGCTGGCAGTGCGCAACAGGCTCATCAATCTGCCAGATCTAAGACGTCCGCTGCAGCCCGGCGATACTAACAATCCCAATTACTGCCCTTACCACCGAGCAGTAAGCCATCCAATTGAAGATTGCTTCGTCTTTAAAGGCTGGATTGAAGACCAATACCAACAGGGCAAATTCGCACTGTCCGAGAACTGGAAAGTAAACCCGCCTCAACCGCACGCTCTTAAAAAGGAGGACACGCTGAGGACATCATGCTCTTTTGTTGAAGAAGCTCCATGGGAGGTCGCTCTTTCAGCCAAGACGAAAAGGATGCTGAAAGATCTTCAAACATGCCCGGCGATCAGGTGGAAAAATCAGCTAGAACCCGAGATCGTCGAGGGAATGCTGAAGCCACGCCCGACGCCAAAAATTGGTAGCGATAATCAAAACGCTCAGGCCCAGCCGTCAAAGTCTTCGAAGAAAATGAAGAAAACCAAAAAGCCTGTGAAGCCTGCTGACAAGCGCACGGACCTGCAAAAACATATCGACGTGCTTGAAGAATATAACCAGAAGGTGCGAACCCCGGTCACGCTCCAAGATTTTCTCAACCACATCCTTGAGAACAGAGACGATGACAATGACGGGGGAGAGGACTCAGCAGATGAAACTGAGGGCTATGTGGCAAGCTGCCATATGATTTCTCACTTGTCGATGGATGGTGAAGAAGCACCTGATGCAAAAAAACTAGGGGTAGATCCAGAACCGGAATCAAAACCCTTGGAATTGTCTGACAAGATCATTGACCTACTGCTGAACGAAGCCCGTCAGAAGAGCAAGGATGATCGAGAACGCGAAATGGCTATATTCGAAAAGGCCAGGAGACGGCGTCAATTTAAAGAAGTCATGGGTCATGAAATACCTCAACCAGATCAACGCACTTCTGTCGCCAGCAAAAACAGGTTCAAGACGAAGAAACGGTTCGCCAAAGCCATATCGATGGGAATGAAGCTGCCACCCTCCGAAGGAAATACTCCTGATGGGATACACCTTGACGAAGGGGATGCACATCCAAACTACTGCTTATACCATCAGAGGACTACACACCCTACTGAGGAGTGCAACACCTTTAAAAACTGGTGGCAAGGATATGTTGGCCACCGGCAGCATTTCAAGCAAATGAAGCGCAAGACGCGTCGAGAGCAGAAGAGCGCGACAGATGAGCGCAGAAGAACTGCCGGCAACTATCGCATGGTTGATAGTAAGGGATCGCAGGTTCCTACTTTTGGGAGCGATTCTGATGAAGAAATACCCCTTGGCCCTCTCTTCAAGGAATCTACCTCCGAGGCAGAAGAAATGAAGACCTGCGAGAATATTCAGCTGCGTAATCGCACGCTACCCGAAAAGAATCTCGGGCCTGCAAACAAGGGATCGAATAAAAAAGATAAAGGGAAGGAAAAAGTCCCTGGGGATATTGCCCTCGACGATCGAGTCATCGAAGAGCTGGTAGCCAAGGACCCGCCCAAAAAAAGTAAGGTGGATTATAACGTTCTAGCACACCTAAGAAAGATTCCTTCACGGTTGAGCATTCTCGATACCCTTCTGCAATCTAAAGAGGCGCGAGACTCCCTAATCAAAGCGTTACAAGACCCCGGACAGTTTCAAGCTTTCCTCGCCGAAGAAAAAATGAAGGACGAGTTGGAGGAAGTGCACACTGCTGACATCACTTTCGGTGATGAGGACCTCCTCCTCGGGACGTGCTAGCATAACCGTCCGCTATATGTCGCCGGGTACTGTCATGACATCAAGATAGGCAAAATCCTAGTCGACAATGGATCCTCCGTTAACCTTCTCAATGTAAGAGTGTTGAAGGAGATCTGCATGAGCGTTCAACACCTCGCTCGGGATAAGATCACTATCTCCGGGTTCGACTCTCAGTCATCACGGACGCTCGAGTCTGTGATTCTGACGTTACGCTTTGGGTTGCTGGTCACCGATATCAAGTTCCACGTCATTGACGCCAAGACTTGCTACAACGCTTTGCTCGGCCGGCCTTGGTTACATGAGTACAACATTATCCCTTCTACACAACATCAGTGTATGAAGTACTTCAAAGATGGTCTCGAGTACACTGTGACGGGGGAACTAAACCCATTTTCCATGAACGAAGTCCGCAAATATGAAGATGCCAAGTACTTCCTGCAAGATTTCGAAGACACAGAAAGATGTCGCAAATCGGAGAGCAAACAAAAAGCTATCACCACCATTCCAGTCTTCGGGAGCGATACCAAGGAGGATGAAGAGATAGTCTATTCTGGGCTGCCCCAATACACCAAGCTGGGACCGTCCACCCCTATGTTGGTCTTCGGCAGTGAATCTGAAGACGAAATCAATGCAGTATTCTCTGCTCGGCCATCAATACAAGCCTCCACTGGAGAAGATCAAAGCTTGCAAGTTGCCATGGTTCCGCAAGAGCATTACAAAGAGCTCGATGCACTTGAAACTTATAGTGTACAAGAGCTGCAAACATTCTACGTCCCTCCCAAGCGAAGAGATGAAAAGGCGATCCTCTTTTATCAATCCACGGAAACCAAAGTGGAGAAAGAAGTCTGGCATGGTGTCGATTCGACACTTGACAGACTTCAGCCCATCCAGCTGCCCAGATACTACACAGAAGGATTGAAGAGGCTGTTGAGGCGCCAAGGCGTACCCCTTAAGCAGACCACGCGACAAGCTCAGTTCTACAATATGATCTGGAACGTCTTCGGAACTCAGCGAAAATTGCCCACCGGGAGAATGGAAACGATCGGGCTTGGATATATTCGATCCAAGAAACGGGAGCGAGTCCATGGCAGCTATGTCATATATGACTTCAATGAAGAAGGAAATGTTCTGTTAAAAGACGCTAACCCTGAACCAAAACGAGGTCCCGCCAAGAAAATGCCAAGTCCGTCGTTTGAAAAATAGATGGACAAGCTAATAAGGGAAGCGGGTCAAAAGGTCCGAGATGATCATAACCGTGAAATGGCCATCTACAAGAAAGCCAGAACGCAACGCCTCCTTCAGCAGGCTACAGATAATGATGATGCCCTTCGTTGCCAGTCTGTCATACAGAAGACCCGACGCAAAAACAAAAACAAACTGAAGAACGGAAAAAACGTTCGACGGCAACGAAGCGGATCCAAGAAGTCACGCGATCGAAAATCGAGCAGCCGAGATCCGTCTCTTATAAAGAAGATGAGTCGAGCATATTCTTTTCCCCAAGAAAAGACAAAGAAAATCTTCGACCTCGTCGTGAAACATCAGATGATTACGCTCCCGGAGTCCAAGCACCCCGATCGAGCAAATGAGGTTCATCACCCAGACTATTGTTCCTATCACCGAGTGATAGGACATCCTATTGAAGATTGCTTCACCTTCAAAGACTGGGTTGAAAACCAGTATCAACTCGGCAGATTCGCTCTATCCAACAGTTGGAGGGTAAGCCCGCCACGGAAGCATGAATCAAAAGCCACTTATGCGATGAGAGTAGAAACAGATCAACATCGGTCTTGGGAACAATTTCATACCTGTCACATAATAACGCTGACAGAAGAAGGAGTGCTCGAGAATATGGATGACCCTTCCTGGTGCTTCGAAAACGAGGATGATGAAGTGATATCAGAGTTTCCACTGGCACCAAAAGAGCTGGAAGATGGAATACATACTACTGCAGATAACCTCAGAAAAATTGACTTGGGGACGGCAAACGACCCGCGGCCTATGTTCGTTAGCGAGTTGCTGTCTGAAGAAAAGGAGGCTACGCTAAAAGACGTGCTCATGCAATATAAAGACTGTTTCTCATGGAACTACTTCGAAATGCCGGGACTAGATCCAGAGGTAGCTGTGCACAAATTGGCGATATCTCCGGACATCAAGCCAATCAAACAAGCACCAAGAAGGATGCGGCTCGAACTTGAAATGAGCATTAACGCCGAGGTCAAGAAGCTAATCGACTCCGGCTTCATCCAAGAGGTTCAGTACCCCGATTGGATCGCCAACATTGTCCCAGTCATGAAGAAGAATGGGACGGTGCGCATCTGCATAGACTTTGGGGATCTCAACAAAGCCTGTCCTAAGGATGACTTTCCCGTACCGGTCACCTAGCGGATGATAGACAACACGTCCACTCACGAGGTCTTCTCCTTCATAGACGGCTCATCAGGGTATAATCAAATAAAAATGCATCCCAAAGACCAGAAGCATACCGCTTTTCGGACTCCGCTAGGCATATTCTGCTATAAAGTGATGCCTTTCGGTCTGAAGAACGCCGGCACCACCTATCAGAGAGCCATGACGAAGATCTTTGATGACCTTATACACGAAATTGTCGAATGTTATATCGACGACCTCGTGGTAAAAAGAAAATCGCACGAAAAGCAATGGGAGCATCTAAAAATAGTGTTCCAACGTCTTCGGAAATACAACTTAAAGATGAACCCTCTGAAATGCGCATTCGGAGTCTCCTCAAGTAAATTCCTAGGATTCATTGTACGACATCGAGGCATCGAAATCGACCCGTCAAAGATCAAGGCGATTATGGAAATTCCCTCCCCACGAACTTTGAAACAACTGCGTCTCTCCAAGGAAAGCTCGCATATATCCGACGGTTCATAACTAACCTCTCCGGCAAGTGTCGCCCCTACAGTCACTTGATGAAGAAGGGAACCCCGTTCGTCTGGGATCGCAAATCCCAAAGTGCACTGGACGAAATCAAGCAATACCTACAGAATCCTCCGGTGCTGACCGCTCCAGTTAAGGGAAAGTCCCTCATTCTGTATACAACTGCCCTTGAAGGTTCCTTAGACGCGCTATGGGCACAAGAGAATGACCAAGGGAAGGAGAGAGCCCTCTACTATTTGAGTCGAGTTCTTCTAGGGGCAGAAAACAATTACTCCTCTATTGAAAAACACTGCCTGGCGTTGATCTTCGCGATAACGAAGATCAGACGCTATGCTTTGGCTCATGAGGTCCACCTCATATCAAAGGTGGATCTTCTCAAATATTTGATATCAAGAGCCATACTAACAGGGCGGCTCGCTAAATGGGCCCTCCTCTTGATGGAGTTGTCGATAACATATCGTCCTCTCAAGGCAGTGAAAGGCTAGGCCATTGCCGACTTCCTTGCCGAGCATCCTATACCTGCCGATTCACCCCTAAATTGTGAATTGCCAGACGAGCATGCGTTTGACACAATCGACAGGGAGAAAGAAGGGAGTGATACCCGATGGGAACTTTACTTCGATGGAGCGTCTTCCATGAAGAAGCGAAAGCACAGCTCCATCATAATCAAATCTGGGGTAGGCCTCATCTTCGTGACTCAACAAGAAGGGATAGTGCGCTTTGCCTTCTCCTTAACAGAGCGGAGGACAAACAATGAAGTCGAATATGAAGCTTTGATAATAGGTCTTGAGATCGCTGTCAACATGGGAATTGAATACCTCCTCATATACGGAGATTCCCAGCTGGTCGTCAGTCAAGTAAATGGTGACTATCAAACGTGCAAACCGGAGTTGGTAAAGTATGGTGAGAGAGTGCAGCAACTGCTGACCCAAATCCCTTTCTATGCCCTGGAAAGCATACCGCGAGTGGAAAATAGCAAGGCGGATGCATTAGCCAAACTCGCTAGAGAACTGGATGACGAAAACCTCGATGATGTGAGGATCATTGTGCAATGCCGTGGGTTCTTGCACCGGCAGAAATATCTCCGGAGTCGTCTGAAGAGAAAGAAGCGACCAAAGAGACAGCCCTACAAATAAAAGACCAGGAAAAGGCTGAGGATTGGAGAGAAGTCTTTATAGACTACTTCAAATCCCGTCGAACATCTGAAGATGCATCCTCAAGACATCAGCTCATGAAACGATCTCTATCTTTCGCTTTCGTCAATGATACTCTATATAAGAGATCATTCGACTCTCTATGGCTAAGATGCCTGGGACCGGAAGAAGCAAGGAGAGTCGTTCAAAAAACTCACGATGGACTCTGCGGTTCTCATCAAGCCGGGCCAAAGATGAAGCTGAAGATCAAAAGGATGGGCTACTATTGTCCCACGATGATCCGGGACTGCCTTGAATACGCGAAGTAGTGACACTCGTGCCAAATTCACGGGGACTTTATCCACCAGCATCCAAATCCGCTACATCCAACAGTAGCTAGCTGGCCGTTCGAAATATGGGGAACTGATATAATCGAGCCCATTGAACCAGTATCGTCCAGAGGACATCGGTTCATATTGGCAACAACCGATTACTTCTCTAAGTGGGCAGAAGCGATACCACTGAGAGAAGTGAAGACGGAGAACATCCTCCATTTTTTTAAGACACACGTCATCTATCGGTTCAGCACTCCGCGACGGATTATCTCCGATAACGGGCCATCCTACAGAAGCCACAAGATCAGTCGCTTCGCACACCAGCATAATATAGACTGGAGATACTCTTCGGTCTATAATCCCCGAGCTAACGGTCTAGCTGAGGCTTTCAACAAGACCTTGACGAAGATCGTGAAAAAGACGGTGTCCAAAAATAAGAAGGACTGGCACGAGAGACTGCAAGAAACTCTCTGGGCGTATCGAACTACGTTAAAACGGCCACAAACACAATGCCATATGCATTGGTATTCGGCACAGAAGCGGTACTCCCCCTCGAGATAGAATTACCCTCTCTACGAGTGGCGGTTCATTACGAGCTAACCGACGAAGAAAATGCTCACCTTCGGCTTGAAGAGCTCGACGTCCTTGATGAAACCCGGCTCATGGCGCAACAGAACTTAGAGGCTTATAAAGCAAAGATGATGCGCTCATACGAGAGATTGACTAAGCCGAGAACATTCCGCCAAGGCGAACTTGTGCTAGTGGTCAAGAGACCTATGATCCCCAATCGTGCCAAACGGGGGAAATTCGAGCTGAACTACGAGGGCCCGTACATCATAGACAAAGTCTACCAGGGTGGGGCTTACTTGCTCATGGATATGCATGGCGAAAGACACTTCAGGCCAATAAACGGCCGGTTCCTAAAAAAATACTACGCCTGAGAGTCACGGCCTAGGTCAACGATAGATGACGACGCCTATGTCCGCTCGCTATCTTCCCAAGCCCAAACTCTATAAGTAGTATCCAGCGAAACCGATGTCTCCAAAATGGCAACAAATGGACCGAAACGTTTCTAAACTAACAATGGACCGAAATGTCCCTAAACTAACAATGGACCGAAACGTCCCTAAACTAACAACGGACCGAAATGTCCCTAAACTAACAGTGGACCGAAATGTCCCTAAACTAACAACAGACCGCAATGTCCTAAAACTTGCGACTGACCGAGACGTCTATAAACTACTACGGACCGCAGCATTCCAAGACTGACGCAAAAAAAAGGTGCGTCCACAAGCGAGAAGGGCACGGATGAAAACCCAAAAGGGCTCCGTGAGTAAAAACAGCAGGGCTACCGGCGAGTTTTGTGAAAACCCGAAAGGGCGCAATCTCGTTAAAAGACACTTACAAGGTCTTCTCGACCCTGCAAGGAGAAAATACCTGCGTGAGATCCTTATGACTCACAAGGGAGCAACACACTTAGGGATCCCCACGATTCCTAAGGAGAAATTACACTTACGAGATCCTCACGACTCGTAAGGAGAATTCCCCTTTGAGACCCTCATGGCTCATAGGATTCAAAAGCCTTAAGCTATAGGGATCTAAACCTGTTCTTAAGCCATCACAATCTCCAATGTTGCCCTACAAGCGGTTCAATGTTGACCCTTGTATACAATCTACGGGCGTGAATAAATCTTGCCCCAACAGAGTCCCACCACTGACGAAGGATATTTTCATATGGTGAACGACACTTGTAAGTCCTCTCAACTTATAAGGAGAAAACACTCTTGTAAGATTCTTACGGCTTATAAGAGAACACACACTTAGAAATCCTCACGATTCCTAAGGAGAAAACGCACCTACGAGATCCTCACGACTCGTAGGGGGAAATACTTTTATGAGACCCTTAAAGCTCATGAAATCAAAAGCCTTAGTTGGCAGGATCCTAACCCTGTTTGCTAAACCATCTTTGTTTAAATCGACAACGATAAATAATGATTCTCTTCTGACAATATCCCAGTTGTAGCGATACTGATGCCTACATCGGTATCAAATTCTAAGTTCTTTCACGGCAAATGATGATTCGCTCTTGGCAATATTCCAGTCGTAGCGATACTGATGCTAAGATTGACATCAGATCCCAAACTCAATACTCGTGATAAAAAATCAGCGAGCCAAAAATGTATATGAAATAGCCGAAATGATGGGGCAACTTGCAACAAAGTCAGCAAGTAAAAATATATATGCATATAAAAATAGCCGAAATGATTGGGCACCGCGAAAAATAGCCGAAATGATTGGGCAATCGCGACTTTCGCGATATAAAAAGCTGAAATGATAGAGCATCGCGGAAAGAAATAAAAAATGAAATGAAATGAAACTTTTTGCCCTACAGATGAGATCACATCGATCCCTGTATACAATCCAGGGGCTCAAACAAAGAGGGGATCATATCATCCCACCAGGCTCCGTCAGAAAGACAGCCAAGTCTCGATGGCAACATCTGTATCTCGAGAGAACAACAACAACATTCCTTCTCATTTCAGCAGGATCCAGACACGACAATCAACCTTGGATCCATAGCAAAGTCCATGTTCCAAATCTCGACGGTTCAGAGACAGCCTAGAGATCACCAACAGCGTTCCTCCTCATTCCAGCAGGATCCAGACGCGACAATCAACCTTGGAGCCATGGCAAAGTCCTGTTCCAAATCTCGACGGGTCGCAGACAGCCTAGAGATCACCAGCAGCGTTCCTCCTCATTCCAGCTGGATCCAGATACGACAATCAACCTTGGAGCCATGGCAAAGTCCATGTTCCAAATCTCGACAGTTCACTGTTCATATCATAATTTTGCATTATTATATTGCCCATTCTTATTCATTTTACAAATAAACAGGTAATTTTGACCCATGTCTGCCAGGTTACAGGTTCTCAGAACAAAAACAGTGAAAAAGATAAAAAGATGATACAAAAGTGAGACTACGACCAACAAATGGAAGAATCTTGATCGTGCCTACATCTTGAGGAATATTGAAGATCAATGAACAAGTTCACAAAGAACAAAAGCAGCACAAGGTTCAAGACTTCGTCACGAAGCAACGGTAAAAGTCCCCTACAATTCACTGTGGAGATCTGGAAGAAATCTAGATGCCAATCTGAGAAAACAACTGAAGAAACAAGGAGCCAAAAGCAACAGAAAACAACCCAGAAGAAATCAGCAACCAAGCTCTCCATACGGCCGCGTTTCCGCGGCCAAACCATGCTCTTGGCCGCGGATCCGCGGCCGTGCGAAGCCGGGTCGGTGGAAATTCCTCGTGTCGGTGCGTCGGTGCATTAGTTAGGTTTTTTAAGGGGTAAAATTGTAAAAGCAGATGTGCGTCGATTGTAAACCTAGGGTTTCTATGAATCTATAAATAGAAGCCCTAAAACCTTTTTTAGGTTATGCCTCTTTTTATTCATCTATTCAGATCTGAAAATTCCTGTGTAAATGTTTGGAGAGCGCCATCAATAAAGTAAGTAGTTTTATTTAATTGCCCTAGTTAATTTTTATTCTGCCTTAGTATAGAGTTTTCATTCTTTGCCCTAGTTAGATAGTTAGAGATGTTTTTCAATTCCCTAATGAGCGAGTATTCTCCTCGCTTGTTAGGGTTAGATTTGGGGAAGGCTTGAGAGATGAAATCTCTTACCCTTTTCTTGCCCCATCACATATAATTAATAGGACTCCATGCATACATACACACACCGTTCCCTACGGCACCTTACCCCTCGAGGTAACGGTGATACCGTAGTATAAACGACCGGTTGCGCATGTTTTCCATGGAGGTTAAGGTAAGAATTAAGAAAGGAAGGACTAGAACCTAGAGGAAGAAACATCGTTTCTTCCCGATGGAACTAATCCCCTTTATTAATTGTTACCATAACACCTAAAGATATCTAAATTAAGGCATTGAAAGCGGTGAGGAAATCTTCAATTTCCAAACTTAACCTAAACCTAACCCTAGCAAGATTCTAGTCTTAGTATAAATTAGTTTAGTTTTTAGCGATAATCCATTCACACCGTTTGGAATTAACTCGTTAGACCAAATTAGGAAATACACAACATCTCTGGGCACCGACCCGTACTCACCAGCTAGCTACCAAGTGACGCCGTTCTTGATTGCGGTGAACAAATATTTTTGATTCATCTTTTACAAGCGCATAAGCGCTAAATCTATTTCAATCATTCACAGACAGCCTAGAGATCACCAACAGCGTTCCACCTCATTCCCGTAGGATTCAGACGCGACAATTAACCTTGGAGCCATGGCAAAGTCCCTGTTCCAAACCTCGATGGTTCATAGACAACCGAGAGAGCAAATCATGGTCATGTAGAACACGGCTAAAGTCAATCTTGACCCCGTGGGAGACGACCAGAGCAAATCCTGGCCCCGTAGACCACAGCCAAAGTTAATCTTGACCCCGTGGGAGACGACCGGAGCAAATCCTGGCCCCGTAGACCACAGCCAAAGTCAATCCTGACCCCGTGGGAAACAGCCAGAGTAAATCCTGGTCACGTAGAACACGGCTAAAGTCAATCTTGACCCCATGGGAAACGGCCAGAGCAAATCCGGGTCTCGTGGAACACTGCTAAAGTCAATCCTGACCCCGTGGGAAACTGCCAGAGCAAATCCTGGTCATATAGAATACGGCTAAAGTCAATCCTGACCCCGTGGGAAATAGCCAGAGCAAATCATGGTCATGTAGAACACGGCCAAAGCCAATCCTGATCCCATGGGAAACAGCCAGAGCAAATCCTGGTCATATAGAACACGGCCAAAGTCAATCCTGACTCCGTGGGAAATTGCCAGAGCAAATCCCGGTCTCGTAGAACACGGCTAAAGTCAATCCTGACCCCGTGGGAAACTGCCAGAGCGAATCCTGGTCATGTAGAACACGGCTAAAGTCAATCCTGACCCCGTGGGAAACTGCCAGAGCGAATCCTGGTCTCGTAGAACACGGTTAAATTCAATCCTGACCCCGTGGGAAACTGCCAGAGCGAATCCTGGTCATGTAGAACACGGCCAAAGTCAATCCTGACCCGTGGAAAACTGCCAGAGCAAATCCTGGTCCCGTAAAACACGGCTAAAGTCAATCCTGACCCCGTGGAAAACGGCCAGAGCAAATCCTGGTCTCATAGAACACGGCTAAAGTCAATCGTGACCCCATGGGAAACAGCCAAAGCACCTCCTGGTCACGTAGAACAAGGCCAAAGTCAATCCTGACCTTGTGGGAAACTGCCAGAGCAAATCCTGGTCACGTAGAACACGGCCAAAGTCAATCCTGACCCCGTGGGAAACTGCCAGAGCAAATTCTGGTCCCGTAGAACACGATTAAAGTCAATCCTGACCCCGTGGGAAACTGCCAGAGCAAATCCTGGTCCCGTAGAACATGGCTAAAGTCAATCTTGACCCCATGAGAAACATCCAGAGCACCTCCTGGTCACGTAGAACACGGCTAAGGTCAATCCTGACCCCGTGGGAAACAGCCAGAGCAAACCCTCGACCTCCCCGCAAAAAGCAATGCTTTGATTCGGGAGCAGGTCAATTCATCAATCACTTACAAGTCCTCTCGACTTGTAAGGAGAAAATTCTCTTGTGAGATCCTTACGACTCTCAAGAGAAAATACACTTAGGAATCCTCACGATTCCTAAGGGGAAAATACACCTACGAGATCCTCTCGACTCACAGGGAGAAAAGTCTTTATGAGAGCCTCACGGCTCATAAAGTTGAAAAGTCTTAGGTGGCAGATCCTAACCCTGTCTCCCAAGCCATCATTGCCTCGCAGAGAGGTCAAGGTAGAATTTCTACAGGCCCTCCTCTCCTAAGTCAAACATCGACAAGAAAGGAAACAACCATTTACAAGTCCTCTCGACTAGTAAGGAAGAAAATTCTCTCGGGAGATCCTTACAACTCTCAAGAGAAAACACACTTAGGAATCCTCACGATTCCTAAGAAGAAAATACACCTACGAGATCCTCTCGACTCGTAGGGAGAAAAGTCTTTGTGAGACCCTCACGACTCATAAAGTTGAAAAGTCTTAGGCAGCAGACCTGAACCTGCTCCCTAAGCCATCGCTACCCTACAGGGAGACTAAGATGAAATGTTCTCTACTATCTACAAGCCACACTTACCAAAATTACATGCCGTCAAAATGGAGGTACTATTCAAGAATGCATAAACTGCTTCGCGTCAAGTCAAAACAAAAGACATAACCTACAGGTATCAACCACATACCATGCAAGACAATAAAGAGAACATTCGCATTCGGTTAAGCATTCAGAGCACGCCCATTCATATATATATATGAGAAGGTTTAACGCAGAAAATAAAAAACGAAAACACAAAATTTGCCATTCATACTTCAGAAAATTCTTACATTGATGAAAACAGTAAACAAAATCATCATTAAAATGTTTACAATGGCAAGACATCAAATCCAGGACATGGATTAAGAAATTCAAAAGGAAGGCCATCTAAAATGTTTCTGGACTCTTTGACCATTCTCGTATGCTTCCTCTCATGCTCGCAAGCGTCAGGATCTTCACTGATGTCCTTCGCCCTTCGATAGGCAGCGATTATCGTTGCCTGTTGAAAAGTTTGATCCAGAATATCAACAAGATTGTCTTGCCTTTTCTTTGAAATTAGGCCCATCAGATACACCGAGTGCATCTTGTCTTCGGCATCATCTAATGCCTTAAGCGGCATGCCTTGATAAAATAAAGGAAGTGCTCCCCAGATCGCTCTCACAATGAGCTTTAAAAGAGCAGAACGACGAGGAAGCAGGCGACCATTGTATTCATCAAAGTGACGCATGATTTCGGAGCACTGAGCGTTGGTGAATTCCTGATTTTAGCAGCGGCCTAATGCGCGAATGTCCCCATAAGAAATAATTTCGTCAAAAGGTCATACAAATGAGCAGCCATAACACCTGAAAACGAAAATCAGTGAGAGTTTAGCGGACAGACTGATCAAAACACGGGGATTTAAACAACTCTTGATATTCTCACGAAGAAAACAAGTACTGATTAAAAACACCCAACGAATTTAATTTTGTATAATTAAGGAGGGAATCCTAAAAGGATTTCTCATTTAAAGAGAGACTCCTCGGGTCAAGGAGTTAAACTCCTCGAGAGCAACACTCTGCAAACAGGAGTGACACATATCAAAATCAATTATGAAGGGAATAAAATTCCCCAAAAATCTTGAAGAGCCATGCTCTGTAAAAATGATGGAATAACCCATCAGAAAACTTAAAATAAATATTTTTAATGAATTAAAATTCTGAGATCTTCAAGATCTATGAACAAACTCTAAGAGTTTTCATGAAAAATTAATAAATCTATATGATTTGAAAAGAGCAAAACTCTATTGATGGGTTAAGAAACCCTAAGAAAGATCTAAGATCTAACAAGAGCAAAGCTCTGTTGAGAAATCCTAAAAAAGGCTTTTCTTGAAGATCTATGATCTAAGGAGAGCAAAAGCTCTGTTAATGGGTGAAACCCTAGTTTATTAACTAATCTCTTTAAAGATTTGATCTTTTACCTAAAAATTTGACAGAGTTCTGTCTTTAAGAGAGTTCTTAAAACAGAGAGCTATGCTCTAAAGGAGAAATTGATTCTCGGAAAACAAGAAAGAAGATAAACAGAAGTCATCTTAAGGGCCAAAGGCCCTATTTATAGGCACTGAGAGCCGTTTCAACTTCAAAGTTGATCTAATGGTGGAGATGCTGCTACCGCTGCACTCACGTGTGAACCACGTGAGTGCAACGGTGGGGGGGGCATTTGTTTCCCCCAATCAGAACAAAGCTCTGTCCATAGTTTTCAAAATTTGAAATAAGCAGCGCTTCATAAGAGCGCCAGCGCTCTGAGGCAGCGCTCACGTGCAAAGCATGAGTGCGCTAACACAAAAAGCGCCAGCGCTCTGAGGCAGCGCACACGTGCAAAGCAAGAGTGCGCTAGCGCTGGAACTAAATGTTCCCCACCGTCAGATCAAAGATCCAATAAAGATGATAAATCATCAATTGACCAGAATGAAATTCTGTTAAGGAAAGATTCCTCAAAATCTTTCCAAACAAAAAGATTGTGCTCTGTAAATCAGAGCACCTTTGGATCAATGATCCAATGGTGATTAAAAATCACCAAAAATACAGAATAAATTCTGAGTAGGGAAAGATTTCCCAATCTTGTTAAAAACAAGAAGATTGCCTTCTGTAAATCAGAAGCTCTTGGATCAAAGATCCAACGATGGGGAAATCCCCAAATCAATTGGAAAAAAGATCTCCTTAACCGATTGAACAAATCGGCTTGCCCTATATAAAGACCCCAAGACTTCAAGTCTCAGATAGAGGAAACCCCCCCCCCCCACATAAACTTTGAAAAAAGTTCAGAAGAGAAGAGCAAAGCTCTCGGCAGAAGAACTTTTCTCAAAGATAAAAACAGAGAGATAAAAAATCTCATCAGGAAAAGAACTTGGTTCTTATGACAGATCATAGATCTATAAGACAAATTGTCTTTTATAAAAGAGATCATAACATCTCGTTATAAAAAAGGGGGGAGAATGATTCAATTCTCTTAGGATCAGAGATCCATAAAGGCAAAACCTTTCATAAAAAACATAAGAGATTGAAATATCTCCTATAAAATAAGAACTTTGTTTTTAGAACCTTGAAATAAAGTCTCTTATAAACGAGAATTTATTTCTCAGATCATAAAACTGATCAGAAGCGCTTCTGCGCTCTTCGACTGGCATACATCGCCAAGCGCACCACGTGCTCCTCACGTGTGCGCCACTTAATAAATAGCGCTTTGCGCTCATGGACTGGCGCTTAGCGCCAAGCGCACCACGTGCTCCTCACGTGTGCGCCACTTAACAAATAGCGCTTTACGCTCATAAACCGGCGCTTTACGCTCATCGACTGGCGCTAGCGCCAAGCGCGCCACGTGCTCCTCACGTGTGCGCTATATCACAGAAGCGCTTTGCGCTCATTAACTGGCACTAGCGCCAAGCACGCCACATGTTCCTCACGCGTGCGCTGATAGATCATAAACTGTTCTTTAAATAAAGCCCTAGAGCTATGATGAATGCCCAGCATTCAATAAAAGACAGAAAGGTTGTCAGAACCCAAATCAATGCTCAGCATTGTCAAATGTTTAACATTTTAACTGAGTGGGCCGAGTCCAAGTTGGCTATAAACCCCTCAATTCAGATTAACTGATCCTATATGCTCATAAATCTCAGATCTTAGTCCCAATTGGACTACAGATCTCCCAACCAAAATCGGTTCAAGGGTACATCTCTTCACTCCTATGATATTTGTCGTTATAATCCTTCAACGTCTTCAGAGAGGTGACGGGCCCTGACAACCAGACATTCCATGGACTGTGGGGTCTTTAAACTCATAGACTATGATATTCTTAACCTTGGACTGTGGGGTCCTTAAACTCATGGACTATGATGTCTTTAACCTTGGACTGTGGGGTCCTTAAACCCATGGACTATGATGTCCTTAACCTTGGACCGTAATGTCCTTAAACTAATTATGGACCGCAATGTCCCTAAACTAAACAATAGAGTCCAAATGCTCTCTTGTTGGATCTAAACGATCCCGTTAAGTTGATCTTGGTCTAAAATTAGACTAACGTGTGCTTAACAAATGTTTAAGTTGATCTTTGTCTCAAACGAGACTAACGCGTCCTTAAACCCAACCCCAAATCCAAATCTAAGAAGATACAGATTTGGACTAATCCACGCCCTACGGGTGACAACATAAATTAGTCTCCGTACACAATCCACGGGCAACCAAAAACAAAACAAACACCCATGACACGAAGTGACCATCTGGAGAAGGAGAAAGTGGTTACCACGATGCGGTAGCGTAATTAACTGCAGGGGCTTGCGCCTACAGGGAAGAGCGTCCCCACAATCAAAAACCTCTCAACGAGGGGAAATCTGACAAAGTCTGCTATATCGGCCGCATCCGTCTAAACCTTTGATACACGGTGTCATAAATCAACTTGGTATCTTCGGAGAGATGGACGGATAGCACCAAATAGCATCTGCCCTCGAAATTCAGGCAAGACGGACCTACCCGGTCTCGTCTCTGTGTTCGGCGGAGAACATATACGTCTTTTGAAAAATCCGTAGTATCCCTCGGCCTGTCTTTAAAATAATCACTATTCGTTAGTTTTGAAAATAAATATGACTTGAGCCCAGTCTAAAGAGTAAAGAAAATCCGCCTAAAGTCCGAGTCGATATATCTAGTAGTCGGCGATCCCGCCTCAATAGCGTCGCGTACGGTAAAATACATAGTACGACATTCTCGAGTTAAGAGTGCGGATAAATCATCATATCTATAACTCGTATGGTAAAATCCATCGTACAGCATCCCAAAATCGAGGTACGGGTCAAATATCACATATACCTCATTATTCATATGGTATCATCATCATAAAATCATGAATTAGAGTACCTTTCTAAAATCTAGTACATCCCAATATCATCAAACATATATTCTCGTGTGTATGAAAACATATCGCCCAACGATCCACTATAATATCATGTCGTGTCATATCACGACCCAATCACATATCATAAATCACGGCATCATACCCGATCATATCGGCTCATCTCCAAGTATCATATACTGGGCTCATCATCCGTGTATACGTATGTGTGTGTGTGTGTATACACCAACGCATCAACATATACATACATACATACACACACACACACACATATATATATATATATATAGACACACACACACACATACATACATACATACATACATATAAGCATATACATCCAAAATCAAATCACGTGTGTGCATGTGTGTGTGTGCCCACCCTTACTCTAGGGTTTCGCGACTAAGAAACTAAACTAAAAGCACTTCATCAAATTACACAAATCCAACCCATGGTCTTCTAAGGCCTTTCTTACTAAATATTCATATCTCGCAATAACACATACGTATGTGTGTGTGTGTGTGTGTATCATATCCTACGAAATTTCAGGGGTGCTATACGCCATCCACCCGACTTCCCCCGTAGATATATATCTACTCACCTGGACGCCTCGGCTAATCTGATCCGAATTCAGCTCTGTCACTTCCGCGCCACATCCGACGCCTCTGCACCCGATCCTAGAAATGTACACAAGGAAATAAGAGAATAAATACACGAATAGTAGCGGAACAAACTGTAACGTTTTGAAAATCGTTTCGGTGAAATTTCGAAAAAACGGTAAAATAAGGGGGTTTTCTGTAAAAAGTCAAAATACAAATATCTTTATTATAAAATTAAATATACATATTCTAGCTATGTAATTGCTAGTATTTGGTGTTTATTGACCCACTGGTGAAATTTCAAATTTTCTGAAAAAAATTTCCGAAATTAATTATTTTAATATTATTTTAAACCGTCACTAATATATTTAATAGGGAAAATTACAAATTGGAATGAGTTGAAACAAATTTTGTGCAACATAAAACTTTAAATAAAATTTTATCATGTGGTTTTTGAAACGAAATCGTTTGCTAAAACGGTTTAGAAATTATTGAAGAAAAAAGGCTTTTTTTTAGTGTAAATGGATGTTTGGGGTATTGTATTTGTCATTTTCCATCACACCACACCCATACCCACACTCACACACCCCCATTTAGTTCTTCCCTTGGCTGAATTCAGCAGCCCCCATCAATTTTCCCCACTTGAATTTCAAAAGAAAAGAAAAGGAAAAGAAAGGATAAAAGAATGTATAAGAATGGGCTTTTGACTTTTTCTTTGACTTTGAAACCAACACCCTCTCTCTCTCACTCTCCCACTCACCTCACCGTCCCCACTCTCGGCCAGAATCAGCCCCCCCGTTTTCTCCAAGTATCCATCTTCTTTCACCTCCATTTTCCTTCAAAAAATCAACAAAAATCAACACAAACCCTCACAAAATCAAAATCCGACTCCTACCCATTTCTCTATAGCTAAAATTGCATGGATCTAGGGAACAAGATTCCAATTTGGGAGGCTATGTGTGTGCTTGTGGATCTTCAATTTATTGGGTATAAATTCTAACCATTTTTGCTTAATTTGTTAGTTAATTTCTTAAAGCTAAGTTATTAAAGTGTTAATTTTGCTCTTGTTGCTAATTTGAGAATTCAAGAGTATGGTTTGAAACTAATTTGGGTTTAACCATCACTAATAGGATAATCAAGTGTAGATTATCATCTTGTGGAAATGTAAAACCTAATCTAGTTGCTAGTTGCAATTTGTTAATTTAAAATTTGCAATAAATAAGCTTTTTATGCAAACTAGGTTTTTATGAAATGCATATATAGGTGAGATTAAATTATGGTTAGGGTTTTTATCACATTATTAACATCTTAATTTGTTGTTTAGCAACTTAGATCTTGCAAATCCAACCTAAATTGTTGTTTGTGCATTTTGCTATAAAATTGTTAAAATTTAGATATTTTCTAAACTAGAATTTTAGGGTTTTTGGAATTTAACGAGATTAAATTATGGGAATTGTTTTTATGACTTATTTAAGATATTTAGTGAATATTGTGGCCGCTAGATTAGTTTATACATCGAGTTTTGTACTAAAACGGTGATTGGTACTTGCTAGATTTTCAGAAAAATGACTTTTTAAGTGAAATTGGGGTTTTTGTGAATTTTAAGCTATTTTATATTATAATTAGTGCTTGTAACTGTACAAATGAGTGTGTTGGGAGTTTTCTCGATGGTTTGGCGTTTGTACGCCGACGTCGAGAGTTTTTGGGTCAATTTGTGAAAGCAACCATAGGTTTTAACCTATGTAGGTTTCGTGTGTCGTTTGGTCATGAGTCGGATTATAATGCGATACGGTGCGTTATGTACCCATGTGGAATTCGAGACAACAAGCAAGCGCGTGGCGACGTCGGCACCGGCTAGCGAGGACCAGGTGAGTAGATTTATATCTACGGGGAGAAGTCGGGTGGATGGCGTATAGCACCCCCGCAGTCCGTGGTGGTGTATACGGACGCGTATACACACCAACAATTATTATATGATATTTGGGATTAATAACGATGTTAGGATGGATATTGGTGTGTTGGATTACTTTAGTGTTGCGAACCCTAGGGTAGTGTTGCACTACACATACACACATACATACTTGCATACATTCCTTTTTATATGTGCTCATGGGATTCTTTATAGTTATGTGTTCACATGGGTATAGGACTATGTGTTCACATACGGATTTGAGGATGATACTTGGGATTGAGCTGAGTCGATGAGATTTGTTTTGTGGTTGTGATATCGGTGATATGGCAGGATTCGTACTTGAGGTACGTCCTGGTGTTATAGCGGATCTTGGGGCGGCGATACGGGTGAATAGTGTTATAAATAAAATGGTCGACATGTGATCATGATATGAGGCATGATATGCTAGGATATTGATATTAGGCCGTATCGGGCGATGTATACCCCTTGATGATGATATGTGCTGACGATATCGGTTTGTACGAGATTGTCGATCAGTAGTCAGATCATGAGTATATTGAGGATATCAGTATTGTACTAGACATAGGTCAGTACCCTAGACTATGATCTTGGATAAAGAGGATACCAGAGGAATAGTGTGAGGAATATGATATTGACCCGTACCCAGATTTGGGGATGCCGTACGACGGATTTACGTACGAGCTATATCTTGACGATTGATCCGCACTCTTGACTTGGGATGTCTGATTATAGATATGATATCGGATATGATATTATTGAGGCGGGATCACCGACTAATATATATACAGGTATGTATATGGATCGACTCAGATGTTAGGCGGTTTCCTTACCTGTAGTCCAGCTTGTTAGGTTAGCCCTTTAGTTTAGTTTAGTTGTTAGATTAGATTCGATTCTTACCTATTTCAAAAACTAACGAATCGTGGGTATTTTAAAAGACAGCCCAAGGGATCCTACGGATATTTCAAAAGACGTATCTTTTCATAAAAACACCGTAGCCCCTATTTTCAAAACCGCATGATTCGTGTTATTTCAAAAGGCACCATTTGTAGGACTTATATTAGATTAATGCCGATTAGTTACAGTTGCGTCTAGTATTCAGCTCCCACTCATTATTGTGGTTCGCTTCG
The DNA here is from genome assembly GCA_030015575.1 of Agapanthus africanus. Lineage (NCBI taxonomy): Eukaryota > Viridiplantae > Streptophyta > Magnoliopsida > Asparagales > Amaryllidaceae > Agapanthus > Agapanthus africanus. The sequence continues at coordinate 176,441,416 of CM057338.1, read as the reverse complement.
CATCGCATACTTATATTATGTTTCATACTCCATTATTGATATCATGCTGTTAGGACACCAGCACCATTACCGATGATGCGTATATACCACGTACACTTACTTGCCGGCTCACACACATCTTCATCGGTAATTGCCATGTCACGTACACCTTAGAAAATATTATTGCTTGACATAGCCTGTTAGCTAATAGTTTAGACATGATATTAGCGTACTTGCCTTATATGTTAGTTTAGATATTGTAGTTATTACCTGCTACTTCATGCATACTGTTATTCATTGTTATGCCGCATTCATGGATTCTCATGCATATATTCACTATTTTACGTGTTATTGAGGTTTTGGATTCGGATTTCCATGAGATTTTCTCGATTTGGAGGAAAACCGTAAAAACATAAATAAACCTTTTCTCTCTTTTAAAATAAAAAGTGCGGTTTTCTCATGATATATGAGTCGTCCACCGTGAGTTTGCTGATGGATTTCGAGACCCGATTCGAGGAGTGGAGGAACCGTTTCGGGTACATGGTGGGCCCGATGCGGTACCCCGGGGCAAGAGGATCATGTTGTTGACGTTGAGCCTGGCAGGGGAGCACTACCGACCGGTGATATTACCTGACGCGTCGGATATCCGGAGGATACCGTCGTGGTCTTGAGATGGATGGTAGGGGCTGGTCTAGATTGACGGCGCCCTAGATATTGTGATTGAGATATTGAGATTTTGAGATATTGAGGTACAGAGATTGCGATACAGAGATATCGAGATATTTGGACACTTGTTTTGTGTCGATGCTGGGCACTGTTTTATGCTGATTTCATTTATAGTACCTCACTTTTAAAATACATAAATCTCACTGAGTTATGAAAGCAGTTTTCGTCAGTACATGCATTCTGTTCCATGTGTTCATACCTCATTCACATGATATATTGCTACCTGAGGCACTGTCATGGGCACATGAGATCACACTCGGGTTAGATATTACCCTAGCCATTGTTATAGGCTGCATGTTATTCATATATTTGAGTATATATTATGATCATTGACCTAGGTTGCGTTATTTATGCGATTTCTGTGCGTAGATGTTTTTCTATTCAAGAGTTGGCAACTCACCCCCGTTGTGCCCCAGTTTCTTGCAGGTTTGCCGTACAGGTTTCATTACGGTTTGCGGGCATAGTTTCCTTCGGGTGATTTGCTAGTAGGTGGGTTTACTTGTATCGTACCCCCCATTATATAACTTGTATATTATTACTCTGTTGTATCCAGAAGTTTCATCAACCAAACATGTAATTATTTTGAGATAGAGACCAGTGATGTTATTCCTTCGAACTTAGAGTCGCGCGTTGTATTTCTGTGGTTTTCCTGTGGTTTTGAGTTTCCTTTTGAATTTTGATCCTCGCCGTTGGCGTTGTATATTATATTGCTTGTGTGGTTGTGACCGTCGATTGACGAAGAGCTAGCTCCCGCTTGGGGATGCCTTTTTATTGATTTCGTATACTATTCATGTTGTATCCCGTTTGGGGGCCAGTATTTACAAAGGAGACTTTGCCGAAATTTTCAGGAAATTTTTGATGTTTTTAGAAACCCGCATAATTCGGCTTATGCTATTAAAACTACTTATTTAAATTGGTTTTCCTTCACTCTACTACTTTTCTTGGTTTGCATTTCTGGGTTTTCGGCTTACTTGGATTACGTACGCCTCGAGACGTTTCGTAGTTTAAGTGCCGGTCATGTTCCGTACTTACGCGACGTGACAAAGTTGGTATCAAAGCGTTAGGTTTTACCTTCGGAGCATAGCATGACCCTTGGTTGATGGAATAGGTGACTAAAGTAGAGTGACATACCGTAGGTATGTTCCACGGCATATTTACGATACGCTACTCCACTTAAGAAGCCTTAGGATGTACATTTCTTTGCTCAGTATTATATTCATTCCGATCTAGCCTCATCAGTACCAGTTATGGTTTTGCTGCCACGATTACGGGCAGGGAGAGCTACGGCTAGAGTTGCGGTCAGCATGAGCTCGTCAAGAACGAGGACTGACCAGGGCATGATTCCGGCGACACACGATTGCAGAGATGTGTCTTTTCATTGTGTCTTCACGCCACGAGCGTTGGTTGGATTGCTGTATGAGATTACTCGGACGTGCCGATTTGCACTAGAGGATTGATCCACTGATAGAGGCCAGCCAGATTTTGATGACCATTGAAGTATTGCTTACTCCTGATGATTGAGGCACCGTTCAGCGTGCAGACGAGCGAGCCAGTTATTGCTGTGAACGACGAGATATTGCCCCAGATGCTGGAGTTAGTGCAGAATGAGTTGTACTAAGAAATGATAGAAGGTCGCTAGTCATCGAGGATGAATGACTAGGACATGTGGATCGTTCGCCTACCCCGATGCGAGGTCATCAGATAGATTGATTCCAGCTATAGACGACTTCACGCGTAGACGTTGGGAGTCAACAGAGACGATCGAATGTCAGAAACCTATTATTCCAAGTTTAAAGTAGTCGGAAAGACATGCAGGCAATTCTATGGTCCCTCTAGAAGAATGAAACCCTAACTCGACTTAATGACCGTGTGAAAGACTTTGAACCTTCGGGTTTGCGGCAGTTCTACGGCGCCATTAGTGAGGCTTGGGTTTCCCCTTCTACGGCTGGACCACCGATGCTATGGTATGTACTCGATACTATTAAACTGTGCCCAAGATGTTGAGCTCTTGGGGGATTATGAGGTTTTGACGACTCGATCGGATGGCTCGACTTAATTCGGATGCTAGGTGGTGAGATGCATTTCTTGGGAGACTCCCGATACGAGGATAGCCGTTGGAGCTCGGTCCATGCAGCCACGACGAGACGAGTCCGAAGCGGTCGACATTAGAGAAAGGTGAAGTAAGAGGTTCATACCAGATCTAGATGAAACGACGTTCCACTCCGCCGACATCAGAGATGCGATACGTATGCCGAGGCATTGTACTTGGATATACCTTCCAGAAGGAGTCACGTTGAGTATGCAGCCGTTCCAGAACGAGAACAGATCTAGTATGGGACGATGACTTCCGGACAGTTCGGCAGAGACGAGATTTGGGAGAGATCTCGATAGGACCTTTCTGGAATAAATTACGAGAAGACTTGGACCCAGTAGTGGTCATGTTATGCACACCGGCAGGCCAGAGTTCAGGATCGTCGACGGGATATGCTATGAGTGACCACGGCAGTTAGCCAGAGATTCTTGGAGGATGTGCTTGAGCGGGACTATTCCGCCATACTTGATTTGCGTATTTTGGGCGATTTATTCGCATGATTGATTTTGATGATTGAGTTTCATGATATTTGTCTTCATGGACCATGGTTGCACCTACTGAGTATTTACGATTTTTGCACGGTTGTTGCACTTGATATCGTTTTCGTGCCTTGGTTCTCATGTTTGTGATTATATGGATTTCATGATTTCGTGCACGATGGATGCACCTGATTTGGATTTTCGCGCATGTTGGGCGCATATTTTGAAGTGTGATTTTGGTGCACACCAGATGCACTAAATCGAGATTTTTCGTGCATGTCAGATGCACCTGATTTTGCTGTCAGGCACACATGTTGCCTACGACAGATGTTTCGTGCACACCCGATGCACTTAGATGTTGTTTCTGTGCATATGTATGGCACATATTTGGATTTTGATTTCCGTGCGCATCAGACGCACGTAGTATTCATACGCGTATTTTGGGATTGATTTTTCTTATAGAGCAGTACGTTTTTATGATATTGCTATGTGTTTTCGTACTGAGCAGGACTAGTCAGAGGACAGTACCAGAATATATTTTGCATGCATTGATAGTTATTGAAGGGATTTCCAAAAAGCGAGCTATAGCCTCAGCATTTACCTACGTGTCTGATATTACACAAAATGTTTAAAACAAGGAGACCCTTCTAAATTGTTTCCAAAATGGCGGAACGTACATTTCAAACAAAGGTATATATGTATATAGTTATTTTCTTATGATAGACGTCCGCCACTGTGCAGTGTTATACGCGTTGCACAGCGACTTAAAGAGATTTGGCATGCATTTCCTTCAGATACTTACATATATAGATTTGATATTTACATGTATAGTTCCGATTTATAGCATATCGGTCTTGCTTGAGATTTGGCATTCATGTCTTCACCTTGACTCCGATGATTGCGGGATACTTGACGGAGTTTTGATTTCGAGTTATCTACTCATTACTCATGCGCATGCATTGCGCTATGATGCGTTTATGTATTTATGATTTCGGAGCCCCGGCGATTTGATGGTTTTAGCTGAAATATTTTAGTATTTGGGGGGAGTTTTAATTTAAATTCGGGGACCGAATTTCTTTAAGGGGGAAGATTGTAACGTTTTGAAAATCGTTTCGGTGAAATTTCGAAAAAACGGTAAAATAAGGGGGTTTTCTGTAAAAAGTCAAAATACAAATATCTTTATTATAAAATTAAATATACATATTCTAGCTATGTAATTGCTAGTATTTGGTGTTTATTGACCCACTGGTGAAATTTCAAATTTTCTGAAATTTTTTTCCGAAAGTAATTATTTTAATATTATTTTAAGCCGTCACTAATATATTTAATTAGGGAAAATTACAAATTGGAATGAGTTGAAACAAATTTTGTGCATCATAAAACTTTAAATAAAATTTTATCATGTGGTTTTTGAAACGAAATCGTTTGCTAAAACGGTTTAGAAATTATTGAAGAAAAAAGGCTTTTTTTAGTGTAAATGGATGTTTGGGGTATTGTATTTGTCATTTTCCATCACCCCACACTCATACCCACACTCACACACCCCCATTTAGTTCTTTCCTTGGCTGAATTCAGCAGCCCCCATCAATTTTCCCCACTTGAATTTCAAAAGAAAAGAAAAGGAAAAAAAAGGATAAAAGAATGTATAAGAATGAGCTTTTGACTTTTTCTTTGACTTTGAAACCAACACCCTCTCTCTCTCACTCTCCCACTCACCTCACCCTCCCCACTCTCGGCCAGAATCAGCCCCCCCATTTTCTCCAAGTATCCATCTTCTTTCACCTCCATTTTCCTTCAAAAAATCAACAAAAATCAACACAAACCCTCACAAAATCAAAATCCGACTCCTACCCATTTCTCTATAGCCAAAATTGCATGGATCTAGGGAACAAGATTCCAATTTGGGAGGCTATGTGTGTGCTTGTGGATCTTCAATTTATTGGGTATAAATTCTAACCATTTTTGTTTAATTTGTTAGTTAATTTCTTAAAGCTAAGTTATTAAAATGTTAATTTTGCTCTTGTTGCTAATTTGAGAATTCAAGAGTATGGTTTGAAACTAATTTGGGTTTAACCATCACTAATAGGATAATCAAGTGTAGATTATCATCTTGTGGAAATGTAAAACCTAATCTAGTTGCTAGTTGCAATTTGTTAATTTAAAATTTGCAATAAATAAGCTTTTTATGCAAACTAGGTTTTTATGAAATGCATATATAGGTGAGATTAAATTATGGTTAGGGTTTTTATCACATTATTAACATCTTAATTTGTTCTTTAGCAACTTAGATCTTGCAAATCCAACCTAAATTGTTGTTTGTGCATTTTGCTATAAAATTGTTTAAATTTAGGTATTTTGTAAACTAGAATTTTAGGGGTTTTGGAATTTAACGAGATTAAATTATGGGAATTGTTTTTATGACTTATTTAAGATATTTAGTGAATATTGTGGCCGCTAGATTCGTTTATACATCGAGTTTTGTACTAAAACGGTGATTGGTGCTTGCTAGATTTTCGGAAAAATGACTTTTTAAGTGAAATTGGGGTTTTTGTGAATTTTAAGCTATTTTATATTATAATTAGTGCTTGTAACTGTACAAATGAGTGTGTTGGGAGTTTTCTCGATGGTTTGGCGTTTGTACGCTGACGTCGAGGGTTTTTGGGTCGATTTGTGAAAGCAACCATAGGTTTTGACCTATGTGGGTTTCGTGTGTCGTTTGGTCATGAGTCGGATTATAATGCGATACGGTGCGTTATGATATGTAGGTACCCATGTGGACTTCGAGACGACAAGCAAGCGCGTGGCGACATCGGCACCGGCTAGCGAGGACCAGGTGAGTAGATTTATATCTACGGGGAGAAGTCGGGTGGATGGCGTATAGCACCCCCGCAGTCCGTGGTGGTGTATACGGACGCGTATACACACCAACAATTATTATATGTTATTTGGGGTTAATAACGATGTTAGGATGGATATTGGTGTGTTGGATTACTTTAGTGTTGCGAACCCTAGGGTAGTGTTGCACTATACATACACACATACATACTTGCATACATTCCTTTTTATATGTGCTCATGGGATTCTTTATAGTTATGTGTTCACATGGGTATAGGACTATATGTTCACATAAGGATTTGAGGATGATACTTGGGATTGAGCTGAGTCGATGAGATTTGTTTTATGGTTGTGATATCGGTGATATGGCAGGATTCGTACTTGAGGTACGTCCTGGTGTTATAGCGGATCTTGGGGCGGCGATACGGGTGAATAGTGTTATAAATAAAATGATCGACATGTGATCGTGATATGAGGCATGATATGCTAGGATATTGATATTAGGCCGTATCGGGCGATGTATACCCCTTGATGATGATATGTGCTGACGATATCGGTTTGTACGAGATTGTCGATCAGTAGTCAGATCATGAGTATATTGAGGATATTAGTATTGTACTAGACATAGGTCAGTACCCTAGACTATGATCTTGGATAAAGAGAATACCAGAGGAATAGTGTGAGGAATATGATATTGACCCGTACCCAGATTTGGGGATGCCGTACGACGGATTTACGTACGAGCTATATCTTGATGATTGATCCGCACTCTTGACTTGGGATGTCTGATTATAGATATGGTATCGGATATGATATTATTGAGGCGGGATCACCGACTAATATATATACAGGTATGTATATGGATCGACTCAGATGTTAGGCGGTTTCCTTACCTGTGGTCCAGCTTGTTAGATTAGCCCTTTAGTTTAGTTTAGTTGTTAGATTAGATTCGATTCTTACCTATTTCAAAAACTAACGAATCGTGGGTATTTTAAAAGACAGCCCAAGGGATCCTACGGATATTTCAAAAGACGTATCTTTTCATAAAAACACCGTAACCCCTATTTTCAAAATCCCATGATTCGTGTTATTTCAAAAGGCACCATTTGTAGGACTTATATTAGATTAATGCAGATTAGTTACAGTTGCGTCTAGTATTCAGCTCCCGCTCATTATTGTGGTTCGCTTCGCATCGCATGCTTATATTATGTTTCATACTCCATTATTGATATCATACTGTTAGGACACCAGCACCATTACCGATGATGCGTATATACCACGTACACTTACTTGCCGGCTCACACACATCTTCATCGGTAATTGCCATGTCACGTACACCTTAGAAAATATTATTGCTTGACATAGCCTGTTAGCTAATATTTTAGACATGATATTAGCGTACTTGCCTTATATGTTAGTTTAGACATTGTAGTTATTACCTGCTACTTCATACATACTGTTATTCATTGTTATGCCGCATTCATGGATTCTCATGCATATATTCACTATTTTACGTGTTATTGAGGTTTTGGATTCGGATTTCCATGAGATTTTCTAGATTTGGAGGAAAATCGCAAAAACATAAATAAACCTTTTCTCTCTTTTAAAATAAAAAGTGCGGTTTTCCCATGATGTATGAGTCGTCCACCGTAAGTTTGCTGATGGATTTCGAGACCCGATTCGAGGAGTGGAGGAACCGTTTCGGGTACATGGTGGGCCCGGTGCGGTACCCCGGGGCAAGAGGATCGTGTTGTTGACGTTGAGCCTGGCAGGGGAGCACTACCGACCGGTGATATTACCCGACGCGTCGGATATCCGGAAGATACCGTCGTGGTCTTGAGATGGATGGTAGGGGCCGGTCTGGATTGACGGCGCCCTAGATATTGTGATTGAGATATTGAGATTTTGAGATATTGAGCTACAGAGATTGCGATACAGAGAATCGAGATATTTGGATGCTTGTTTTGTGTCGATGCTGGGCACTGTTTTATGCTGATTTCATTTATAGTACCTCGCTTTTAAAATACATAAATCTCACTGAGTTATGAAAACAGTTTTCGTCAGTACATGCATTCTGTTCCATGCGTTCATACCTCATTCACATGATATATTGCTATCTGAGGCACTGACACGGGCACATGACATCACACTCGGGTTAGATATTACCCTAGCCATTGTTATAGGCTGCATGTTATTCATATATTTGAGTATATATTATGATCATTGACCTAGGTTGCGTTATTTATGCGATTTCTGTGCGTAGATGTTTTTCTATTCACGAGTTGGTTACTCACCCCCGTTGTGCCCCAGTTTCTTGCAGGTTTGCCGTACAGGTTTCATTACGGCTTGCGGGCATAGTTTCCTTCGGGTGATTTGCTAGTAGGTGGGTTTACTTGTATCGTTCCCCCATTATATAACTTGTATATTATTACTCTGTTGTATCTAGAAGTTCCATCAACCAAACATGTATTTATTTTGAGATAGAGACCAGTGATGTTATTCCTTCGACCTTAGAGTCGCGCGTTGTATTTCTGTGGTTTTCTTGTGGTTTTGAGTTTCCTTTTGAATTTTGATCCTCGCCGTTGGCGTTGTATATTATATTGCTTGTGTGGTTGTGACTGTCGATTGACGAAGAGCTAGCTCCCGCTTGGGGATGCCTTTTTATTGATTTCGTATACTATTCATGTTGTATCCCGTTTGGGGGCCAGTATTTACAAAGAAGACTCTGCCGAAATTTTCAGGAAATTTTTGATGGTTTTAGAAACCCGCATAATTCGGCTTATGCTATTAAAACCACTTATTTAAATTGGTTTTTCTTCACTCTACTACTTTTCTTGGTTTGCATTTCTGGGTTTTCGGCTTACTTGGATTACGTACGCCTCGAGACGTTTCGTAGTTTAAGTGCCGGTCATGTTCCGTACTTACGGGACGTGACACAAACGACACAAGTCAACCACGCGCACAATAAGACGCGCACAAACGTGCTCGTGACAACGCCACAAACCCCGACTAGGGTCGCAATACGTGACCACAACCATGTCTAAAAGCTAATCGCGCTTTCACAACACATTAAATATAATATGATATAGGTAGAAAACCACCAAAACCTCAAATTTAAATCAAATCGATTTATTCCAAAAACCTAGTAAACGATCCATTACCATGTTAGCACAAATCTAAATGTTTTGACAATTTTAACGGCCACATAGCTCACTTAATATCCCAATTAGGTCACACCAATACTAATTATATTTTAATCTCACTTATTTTCATTAATCCCAAAATTCTAGTTTGCAAAATAACTTGATTAGGACAATTTAGAAATAACAATTAATAATTTAACAACTAGATTACATTTTTCATGCCTTAAGATGTTACACTATACTTTATAACCATGAACAAATGATAGAAACCCTAACTAAATTTCAAACCCTTTTCTTTAATTCACAAACTAGCAATTAGAACCAAATTATCACATGAATAGTTTAGATTAGAATAGTTAATCAACAAATTAGCCATTAGGTTAAGAATTATACCTCACAGGTTTAGAGATCTAGCTTGCAACCTAGCCTTCCCAAAAAGCTTCCTTACTCCAAGATCTAAGCATTAGAGTTGAACAAAGAATTGCGATGATTTTAGCTATGATTTTTGTTGGTTTTATTGTGGATTTTGAGTGAGTTTAGTGGATTTTTACAAGGAAAAGAAGATGAAGAAGTGGAGGAGGGGAAGGCTGCAGTTTCGGCTAGGGAAGGGAATGAGTAGGGGGGGAGGGGAAGTCTAAGTCGAAGAAACCCATACCTCACATATTTGCACTAATACTTCTTTCCTTCATTATTCTTTTCACTTTAATTCTTTTTCTTTTCTTTTGTTGTGAGGAATAAAGTGGGGACAATAGAGAATGGGTGCAGCTTGGGTTCGGCCACAACAAGGGAATGGGGGTTTTGGGAGTTGGTGGGTGAGAAAAGAGAGGTAACCTTACCCCCATACTCACATCAACATCTTATCTCCTTAATTATTTAATTTTCTTTTATTTTAAAACCTAGACTTCTCTAGAATTATGGAGACACAATTAAGAAGCATGAGCATGTTACAACTTGATGTTAAGTTGTCATGGTTCACTAAAATATAATTAACTCATTCCAAATTTGTAATTATCACTAATTAAATGTATTAGTGGAGGCTTAAAATAATATTTAAAATAATTAATTACGGAAAATATTTTAGTAAACTAGCAAATTTTATAAGGGACCCATTAAATACCAAATACTAGCAATTATATAGCTAAAATAAGTATATTTAAGTTTATGAAGAAAAATAATTATATCTTGGTTTTTACGGAAAACACCAGTATTTTACCGATTATCCGAAATTTCAGCTAAACGATTTTCAAAACGTTACAAAGCCCAAGGGTTTAGCCCCTTCTTCCGGTGGTGTTTCCAGCGGTCGCGTGCCGCGCACGCGACCGACTGGCGCCGAGCGGTCACGTGCCGTGCATGCGATCCGCTGGCGCCCGGCATCCACGCGCCTGGCATGCGACCCGCTGGCGCATAGCGCCCACGTGCAAAGAACGTAACTAGCAGGCGCCAAGCGTCCACGCGCCTGGCACGTGACCCGTTGGCGCCCAACGGTCACGTGTTGTCTCACACGTCCTTAGGACGCTCCTCACCCCTTTTTTTCACATGCTCCACAATCAAAACATATCTTCGTTAGTAAAAAATTTCTAATGGGGCGCTGTCCCGCACCCCGCAAGGGGCTGCTAGCACCCTTGACTCCCAACCCACTATCTGGGTAGCGGGACCCCCATAAACTCTGCGAGGTCCCTGATATGTCCAAAATACAATATACGCATACCGCACATTGAGTTCACATGACTAGTTTACCCGTCAATCGGAGGTTTCCTCGCTTCAAAAGCGAGAGGTAATTAACGGCAATTTATGAAAGTCTGTCTTAGCACCTCCACTAGGTTATTATATAAGCATCAAGTATGCAATTTTAAAAATTCTAGAGTGTTAAGCTATACTAATCTAGAATCGAACTAGAGAATTAGGGTTTATAAGCATGAAAACACTTTCTAAACTAAGTGAAGAGGGTTGCAACCTTTGTAGACCGGGTCCTTCAGTTCTAAAGCTCCAAGTAGTAGTCTCTAGAACTCTTCTTGGCTCCTCTTGAAGAAAGGATCGAGCTTGCTATGTGATCTTCGAAGCCGAAGATGATCCATCTTGAAGTCTCTCTAAGTCAAGCTCACTCTTCACTATTTAAAGTATTAGTGAAGTAAACAACCTAAACTAATGTGCTAGATTAGTGTAGGTTGATGAAGTAGGATATTTGGCCCACTAGAGATATTTTCCTCTCTCTTTTCTTGAACTCAAGAAAAAACCTAAAGCTTAGAAAAAGGAGAAGAACTTAGGCGTGTGAGAAAAATAATGTTGTGATGAAATGAGTGGACCATGATCTGAAGATAAGGTTGTGATGAGAAAATATCTAAGAGTAAGACAAAATGAGAGGATGAATCATGGCTTCTCAATACTTTTACAAGCATCCAAGCCATGACTCATTTTCCATTCATTTTAATTTTCCTTTTAAAATAAATCATCACAAAAATCTTTAGCTCATGTGTGAGTCTCATACACCCATGTTCTGTATCATCAACCACAATACATTCCTATTTTATATATAAATAAATATATATATATATCATATATATATACAATTATATATCAAGAGAAGAAAATCATTAGTGAGCTATATTAGTTAATATATATATATATATATATATATATCAAATATATTAATATATATCAAATTATTAAATCAACACTTGATTCAATAATCCGGTTATATCATATAGAACCGACTAATATCATTTATATGTATATCATATTATCAAATCAACACTTAATTCAATAACCCGGTTATATCACACATATAACCGACAACATTCAATATTCAATATCAAACAACACTTAATTCAATAATCCGGTCATATCATATATAACCGGCTAATATCAAATACATATACATATAACAAATCATGAAATCAACACTTGATTCAATAATCCGGTCATATCACATATAACCTAAGCGATATCAAATATCGCCAGATTAGAATACGGTATCACATACTTATATTTAATCAAGCTTCCGCACATATCAGCATATGTGCCCTATTTCGTTTCGCTGGAGCTAGGAAACCTCTGTGTGGGACTCTAAAGACTCGTCAATACGCCAGCAGTAGATAATGATCACATCAGTTACCCACAACGCGTCAGTGGTACTGGATGAACGTAACGGCTACCCATGTATTGAGCGAATAGAAAATGAACAAGTAAATTTGTCCAAACTCCTATGAAGCCTATAAGTAACACTTACCGTACATTCCGGTCTCTTCGTCTTATATGTCGCATATCGAGTCTATGGGTGGAATCGTCAGACCCCGGTAACTTGATAAGTCATGCCGATGTATGGCCTATAACCGTTCGAGAAACTACTGAAAACACATACCAGTAAATTTCATCAGCCCTGACCAAGGACTTGCTGTTATAGCCAATCGAGTATTGCGCAACAACAACTCCCAATACCGGAAGAGACGAAATCCCTCCTATCGTTCACTGCTTCCATGTGACTCGGGACTGTATCCAAAATCCATCTGTTTGCACGACTCCTTTGAGCCGTAGTTGGGAGGAAATCAAAGCACGGTGGGAACCAGACAAGACACTATGATGATCTCGGGTCTACAGACTAACCTGTATAAGTGTCACCTAAGAACTGCTATCTGACGACGGGTATGGTACCGTTTAGGAGTTCACGGCGAGTCTTGTTCGGTGTACCCATTCTCTAATGAGCACCTGTGTACAATCTTTGATATTAAACACCAATGGTTATGGGATCAACCATCGCCCCATACAGGGTCAAGAAACGTACACACTAGCCTACTCTGGAATATCGATACCCTGTCTCGATATTCCCTCGACTAGAAACTGTTAAGGATGTGCTTGTAGACTACTTAAGCCCCACTAGTATGATCTGTATCATAGTCCTGGTAGTCAAGCCTACATCCTAAGGGTTTTATCAACATGTAGCAGAGAGATAGTATAATAATACAAGTGTACATGTTAAGATAAAGAGCAACCAGATAGCATACTATCATGTCGAGCAAGAAAGTCCTCTATATATATGTCCAAGCATCCACTATATCATACAATAATGGCCTCTAGGATATATACATTCCTAACAGTTTAGTCCGCGGCTGCCGGAAATTCGGATCTCCATAATCAATAAACTCCGGTCTACCCCAAGTAAGGAGAATCTATAATACGCCTGATAAGCGACGCGTATTGCTATCTCAATAGGGTGGCGAAAAACACTCTACAGACTCTGGCATACCCGGTGGGATCTTTCTCTCCTCCCATATCTCGGGTCAAGCGTTCATGCAAACTCATTTAACATATATATCAATGTTTGTACTGAAATAATGCTTTTCTGTGTAGCAATTAACTTTCGACGACGATGTCTTCTAAGATGAATTCAGCTTCCGACGCGACCCCGATCCCATACATGGTCAAGATCAATGCTCGCGGGATTCTCCCGGCAATCCTCAGTTAGCAGTGGGAGGAACCACCCTGCCAATTTGGTTCCATCATCATCTACCCTGCCAGAAGCGCTCATCTGGAAGAAATCCCGGCAAACCAGGTGGCCAGCCAGTCTCAAGGGTAAGAGGCCGAACGTTGTGATCGCTAAGGCACCACAATCCAAACTTAAGACGGCGTCTGATCGACTCTTGGGTGCTCCAGCTGGGGAAAGACTGCCGGAACAAAGGGCATCATCAAACGTCATAGACGAGCTCAGGCGACGGCTCCAACAAGTACACAATCAGGCGTATCTCTAAAACTCTCCATCGCCCGGTCTACGGCGGCTTCCCGAAAAGCCGAAGACTGCCAAGTGCTCAAAACAGAAAAATTGAGACAGAAGCGGCTGTTTAGTTGATAAAACTGCACATTTATTATTACATTTTTCCTACCATTTCCATGTTTAAAAAGGTCTTTATTATAATATATCATACATATGAGGGTTTATCTGTAAAAATACTATTTTCCATGTGTTGATATATTATAATTAGCATTTGGTAGGAAAATGTATTATTGACCTAATCCTAGTAGAACTAAGTCTACTAAATATTATTTAAGTTGTTGTGCAGAATTTTCAGGTCTTAAATCAAGGAAATCAAGTTGTTAAAGCTAACCTGCCTAATTAAGAAATCAAAATTAAGAAATCAATTCTGGCAGAAGAAAAGAAAAGATTTCCAAATTCTGAAGGTTCCAAGGATCGCCACATGTCACAACGAGCCAGCCCCAAAAAAATGATCGATGGACCTGATCATCAGGCCGCGGATCCACGGCCCAAGCCCCTTGATGCCGCAGATCCGCCGCGTTGGTGAAGAGTTAGAGGGTGGGATTTCTTTGGTGGAATCACAACTAAAGGTTACCAATTTAGGAGACCACATTTCTGGCCTTTGGACTATAAATAGGGACCGAGAGTCTCTTGGAAAATTAATCAAGTCGACGAGATCACGAAGTCCAAGACGGCTCACGCATACAGACTGATTATCAACTGTTCGTCTACCTTCTTGGAAGAGATCGAGAAGCAAACTAGTCTTTTTAATCATTTTCTAAAGAATCAAAGTGTAATGAATATTGTTGATTAATAAAGGTAGCTTTCTTTTTCTTATTCTATTTCTTCGTAGTTCAATTATGCAATTTCTCTCCATCTCTTTTTCTCCCAACATGCGCGAGTAATTCTCCGCTTGTTAGGGTTCGTAGGATTAGGGTAGGCTAATGGATGATGAACATCTCTAAACCCTTTTTAAGTCCTATAAAGTTTATGAACTTTATCAAAAGAATCATTAATATCATAATCGGGCGCGCTAATAATTCTTTGTTAGTCTCGACCGCGATTAGATATTAGATTAATGATTGTTTTGGTAAAGGCTAGATATGAACGGAGTTCCGTGTCGAGATAATGGTTAAGAGTGGGATTCCTTTTCCCTCCAGAAACCCTAATCTACACGCATCACCGTCGTTCTAGTTTTAAATCTATTAAAGGATAAAAAGGGTAACTTTTAATTAATCGTCCATGACTACTAAATCCTAACGAACCCTACAAGCCCCTTTATTATATTAACTACATCCCTAAAATAATCTAGATCTATATTTTTTCATTCTTGCTTAACGTAGATCTAGAAACCATTCGACAACATTCTTTATCCATCCTCTCTTTCAACACATCTAAAGTAAGAGTAAAAGATTCAACGTTTCCCAGAGGACGACCCGTACTCATCTCGGTCTAGCTACACGCAACACCGTTCTGATTGCAGTTACTACAAACACTTTTCACAGATCAATCAAATGGCGCCGTTGTCGGAAATACATGCGTAATTTTTTTATTCTTACTATTTGTGTTGAATTCTTATACGATCCATATCATAATTAAAACAAAACTGCAAATTGCATATTTAACGATTCGTGCGTGAATTTTTTGCAAGGAGATCTGGAGTCGCGGACTTGAGGAAACAGGAGACAGAGACATTCTTAGAGATCCAGAGGAGTATAGGAGGCCAAAGAAAAATTTTCATCACCTGATCCCTCCACTTCGCGGCGGAACCGCGGCACGAAGGCCCTCTCGGCGGCGGAAACGCGGCGTAACTAAGGTGTTAGGGTTACAAATTTCTCTGGTAAGATTCTCAACTCTTTCTCTCTCCTCTAAAATCTAATAAAATATATTTTCTGCAGGATTCTTTGTAAAATAGCGCCGCTAAAAAATCTTTTTGCAAAAGTTTTGTGATTGGTTTTGTTTTGCATATTTTAATACGGACTTTAAGGGGCAAAGACCAAATCAAGATTAGGTGGGGATTTCATCACCCTTCCTAAGCCCCACAAATCACAAACCGAGCATCTAGATCAACCCTTCATTAATTTAAAAAATATCTAGACCAGACTCTAAGGACTATCGCGCTCAATAAGGACAGAGGAAGGTCGTGGGTAATCTATCGCTTATCCGCATTACTTTTGTAGTGTCTAGGCAAGTGTGTCAAAGGTTAGTGGTTATTAATTAGGCACACTACTGTGGTTCCTTCCCACTTACCTGGCACTTACCTGGCTACAAGGGTAGTACAGAGGCGGTAGAGGATTGATCCTGCGGTTTGTCCTTTGGAAGTCTAGGAGCGGTCTAGAGACTGGACCTAGGTGACCTTAGTTCTAGGGTTGCTTGTGCATTTTAGAGTGATTTGTCTTGAGTCCCACTTTTTTTTTCAAAACAAACCAATTTTAAAATCACACACACGCTGCCACTTGCACTAAACCCGCTTAGTGCATGCTCGACTGGACACGGGATTCTAGTGCCCGTCTTGTCCGCGTTCCTGCTATCGACGTCGAAGTCGGTACTTCTTCATCCTCTTTTCCCCCACCACACACCACGACCGAGATGGACGGTACTCCATCAGATTATAACATCATGCTGCGACCGCCTGTAGGTGCGCAGAATCCACCGCGCATCTCTCTCCAAGAGAGATGCTATCCTATCTGTGGTCCTCTTCCCACTTGTCTATCTCTTCCACCAGCTAACGGGGATAATTTCGAAATTAAACCCCACTACATCAATCTGCTGCCCAAATTTCACGGGCTTGAGTCAGAAGACACGTACATTTTCATCACCAAATTCGAAAACGTATGCGCAGTGATGGGTACTTCACAATTGACTGTCGATGCTATGCGCTTGCGTCTTCTTCCATTCACACTGTGCGACTTGGCAGAAAAATGGCTTTACAATACTGCCGCACACTCTATCACTAATTGGGATGAATTCGTTATAGCATTTCTTAAGAAGTTTTACCCAAACCATAAGACTGCCCATATTAGGAGCGAGATCAACCAGTTCACCCAGCTTCCCAATGAACCATTTTGGAAGTGCTTTGAACGTTTCAAGGATCTGCTTGTCCAATGTCCTCATCATGGAATACAAAGATGGGATTTATGTCGGATTATATATGAGGGCATTAATCCAGCGACAAAGTAGATGCTTGAAACAATGTGTCAATGCAATTCATGTCTAAAGATGACGGTGAAGCTTGGAAGTATCTGGAAGACCTCGCCGAACACACTTTGCAGTGGGAAAGCGTAAGACCACCTTCATCGAGGGGAGGTGTTCACTAGCTCGATATTTCTATCGCAGTAAAAGCCGAAATGGCAGTGATACAGAAGAAACTCGACGCTATTGAGAACAAATTCTCATCATTCTCCCTAAATCAGGTCACGCTTCCTAAGACCGTTTGTGGTTGCTGTTCGGATCCTTCACACTTAACGGAAGAATGTCCTATGAATGCATCGTTTCAAGCTAATGCTGCTTTTCAGCAGCGACCTAAAAACGACCCTTATTCTTCCACGTACAATCAAGAATGGAGGAATCATCCTAACTTTGCTTGGAACCAAAACCAACAAAGTAATTATCAAAGACCTCCTCCACAGCAACCACAACCACAGAATCAGCCCCCCTTTCAGTCACAGAATTTCCAAAATCCGGCCAACATTTCTACACCACAAGTGGCCGGTACTGACAACTCACTTGCACAAACTTTGGATATGTTCATGAAACAATCCATGCAATTGTCAGCTGAGATGAAGTCTTCTATTGATACCATAACGAAAAACTCCGCCTCCCATGGTGAGAGTATTAAATCATTAGAAAACCAAATCGCACAGTTAAACGCCGCAATGTGTGCGAGAGAGAAAGGGAAACTCCCATCTCAACCCCTACCGAATCCTGGCCATTCACAAAATCATAATGCGAATGCCATTACTACGTTGAGATCGGGGAGAGTGCTGAATAACCGAGTGGGTGAGCAATTTGATGTTAGTGACACATTTGATACCCCAGCTTCTTCTTCTTCTTCCCCTAATTCGTCTAGTCTCCCACCTTCATCCGAGCCTATTCTCCGTTTTCCCCAAGGCTCGAACATTTCGCCAAATCTATCTAAGTCGATTCCCACTCCAATTTTGGGATCAAATCCGTCCCCACAGTTTTCTCCACAAACGTTGGACCCAAAACTTATTGATCGAGCTCCATTTCCAAACAGATTAAGGGCCAACAGACCTAACCCGCAAATGGAGAAGACTGTGAAAATGTTTAAGCAAGTTAGCGTGAATATTCCTTTCCTAGATGCTATTCAACAAGTCCCATCTTACGCAAGAATCCTTAAAGACTTGTGCACTAGGAAGAGAAAAACTCAAGTGCCAAAGAAGGTTTTCATGACGAGTAATGTTGGCTCAGCTTTTACCCAACAAATACCAAAGAAACGGAAGGACCCCGGTTGTCCTACAATCTCTATTTCTATTGGGGGTAAAAATATTAATCGTGCTTTACTCGATCTTGGCGCTAGCGTTAACTTGCTTCCTTATTCAGTATACGAGCAGTTAGCAATTGGAGAGTTGAAACCCGCCCATTGTACTCTCCAGATGGCAGACCGATCTATTACCAAACCTCAGGGCGAACTAGAGGATGTGTTAATTAAAGTCGGGGAATTCATATTTCCCGTGGACTTTATTGTTTTAGATACACAACCTGTGGCAAACCCACGCAATCAAATCCCGGTGATACTTGGTCGATCCTTCCTAGCAACTTCTAACGCTGTAATTAATTATTGTAACGGTTCTATGAACTTATCCTTCGGGAAAATGACAATTGAGCTTAATATTTACAAGCTAGGAAGTCAGCCGTCAGAACCTTCTGCTCATTTGCTGGATGTTTGTTCCATCCACGAGATAGCTTCCGAAAGCTGCATGGATGAGGAACTTTGCTTTGATGTTCTCGACAACACTAATGAGACATCGTTTGATCTTGCACCACTTCATAGTGAGGATATGTTCAATGAGTCCGACCTTGAGATTGAACCCGTTGACTCGTTGCAAAAGTCAGCAGCACTTTCCGAGTCAATATCTTATGCAAGTTTTGAATCTCTTGGGGAGTCCGAATATCATTCCCTTACCCCACCTTCTATTGTCTCTCCGCCAATTCTTGATCTCAAACCGCTACCTTCTCATCTTAAATATGCATATTTAGGAGAGAATGAGACTTTGCCAGTGATTATATCCGCTTCTCTAGCCTTAGAGAAAGAGAATGCACTTTTGGCAGTGTTGAGATCGAATCGGCAAGCATTTGGTTGGACAATGGTCGACATCAAAGGGATTAGTCCCTTAATTGTTGAACATAACATACATCTGATGGATGAAGCCAAACCAACCCGAGACCTACAAAGACGGTTAAATCCCGTTATGAAGGAGGCGGTAAAGAAATAAATCGTCAAGTGCCTTGATAGTGGAATAATTTACCCCATATCTGATAGCCAATGGGTAAGTCCAATTCATGTGGTCCCTAAAAAGTCTGGCATCACGGTCATCACTAATGAGGCTAATGAGTTAATCCAAACACGCACCCAAACTGGGTGGCGCGTATGTATTGATTACAGGAAACTCAATGCCGCAACGAGGAAAGATCACTTCCCTCTACCTTTCATTGACCAGATGTTAGAACGATTAGCGGGACACGAATACTACTGTTTCTTGGACGGTTACTCTGGCTATAACCAGGTCCCCATCGCCGAAAAGGATCAAGATAAAACCACTTTTACTTGTCCTTTCGGAACTTTTGCTTATAGACGCATGCCCTTTGGGTTATGCAACGCTCCCGCTACATTTCAGCGGTGCATGATGGGGATATTTTCAGATATGGTGGAAAATTTTCTAGAAATGTTTATGGACGATTTCTCCATTTTTGGGGACTCCTTTGAGGACTGCCTTCGTAATCTTGACGCGGTTCTTACCCGCTGTAAGGATAAGAACTTGACTTTGAATTGAGAAAAATGCCATTTTATGGTCCAAGAATGTATTGTACTTGGACATATAATTTCACGAAAAGGTATTGAGGTTGACAGAGCTAAAATAGATGTCATTCATAACCTCCCTCATCCCAACCGCGTCAAAGATATACGATCCTTCCTTGGCCATGCAGGATTTTATAGAAGATTTATTAAGGACTTTAGCAAAATTGCTAGACCCTTAACCCTTCTATTGGCCAAGGACACTACTTTTCACTTCGATTCGGATTGTGAGGCTGCTTTTGAATCGCTAAAAAAATCGCTCA
The DNA here is from genome assembly GCA_030015575.1 of Agapanthus africanus. NCBI lineage: Eukaryota > Viridiplantae > Streptophyta > Magnoliopsida > Asparagales > Amaryllidaceae > Agapanthus > Agapanthus africanus. The sequence continues at coordinate 176,421,118 of CM057338.1, read as the reverse complement.
CTACAGCCCTCATTCTATCATCTCCGGATTGGAACCACCTATTCGAGTTTATGTGTGACGCATCAGATTTTGCTATTGGTGCTGTCTTAGGACAGCATATTGATAAGATGCCATATGTAATTTACTATGCAAGTAGGACCTTGAATGATGCACAAATAAATTACACAACTACCGAGAAAGAATTCTTGGCAGTTGTATTTGCATTAGAGAAATTCAGGCCCTACTTGATTGGCTCGCCTATTGTGGTTTACACAGATCACTCCACCCTACGACATCTTTTATCGAAGAAGGATGCGAAGGCCAGGCTAATACGTTGGATCCTATTGTTACAAGAATTTAATCTTGTCATCCGAGACAAGAGTGGATGTGAAAACGTTGTAGCCGACCATCTTTCACGCATCACTTCTTCACCAACTTTGACCGTGCCGATAAATGACTCATTTCCTGACGAACAGCTCTTGACTGTATCCTACGAACCTTGGTTCGTGGATATCGTGAACTATCTTGCGACGGGACTTATTCCTAGTGATTGGTCGAAACAAGACAAACTTCGATTTCTATCCCAAGTAAAATATTTTTACTGGGATGAACCTTATCTATTCAAGTATTGTTCCGATCAAATCATTCACAGGTGTGTCCCTAACGATGAATTCAAGAGCGTGTTATCATTTTGTCATGATCAGGCATGCGGCGGTCATTTTGGTCCTCGAAAAACGGTGGAGAAAGTTTTGCAATATGGCTTTTATTGGCCAACATTATTTAAAGATGCATATGAACATTGCAAAACTTGTCCGCGATGTCAGCATTTGGGTCGGATTTCACAAAGGAACGAGATGCCGCTCCAACCTATATTGGTTGTGGAAATATTTGATGTTTGGGGTATTGATTTTATGGGCCCTTTTCCCAACTCCTTTGGGAATCTATATATCTTGTTAGCGGTTGATTATGTCTCGAAATGGGTGGAAGCTATACCGTGTCGTACTAATGACAACAAAGTTGTCATTAAGTTCCTTAAAGAAAATATCTTTTCGCAATTCGGACACCCTCGCGCTATAATTAGCGACAACGGGACACATTTCTGCAATCGGTCTTTCGAGACCTTGATGCGGAAATATTCAATCACTCACAAGCTTTCTACGCCCTATCATCCCCAAACAAGCGGGCAGGCTGAGATCTCAAATAGGCAGATCAAACAAATATTGGAGAAGACGGTTTCGAAAAACCGTAAAGATTGGTCAACCAAATTGACGGATGCTTTTTGGGCATTCCGCACCGCTTATAAGACCGATCTTGGTATGTCTCCATATTGCCTTGTGTTTGGGAAGGCATGCCACCTTCTTGTCGAGATCGAACATAAAGCAATGTGGGCTATCAAAGAGCTTAATTTTGATCTTGATCATGCAGGCAGCTATCGGAAGCTGCAATTGAATGAGCTAAGCGAACTCCGCGATGAAGCTTACGATAATGCGGTGATAGTAAAGAATAGGACTAAAGTGTTCCACGATAAAAATCTTTTTAGAAAAACCTTCACATCGGGGCAACAAATCCTTCTTTACGATTCACATCTCCATCTTCATCCGGGTAAGCTTAAATCTCGTTGGAAAGGACCTTTTGTGGTGCGGTATGTACATCTGCACGGGGCAGTTGAAGTCGAAAATTTGAAAAACGGTTCAATTTTTAAAGTAAATGGGCATAGATTAAAACCGTATTTTTCTGCTGACCCCGCGGAGGAGCTCCTGTTTTTACAAGAGCCGCTTTATCAAAACTAAAATTCCTCCGCCTCACCTCCATGTTTTTGCAACATTTTCTCATTTTAAGAATGGAAGTGAGTAAAAATGGATTTGATTGAATATCTGTGCGTGTCAAAGATCAAGTTTGGGGGTAGTTTTCATTTAACTATTATTTTACCCCTTATATCTCTCTCCTAGTATACAGGTCTTTGTTCTCAAAAGGCTACATCAGTGAGGACACTGATGAAAATAGGTTTGGGGGGAGGTTTGTATTCGCTGAATTATCTTTGACACAGGGCATTAAAATTTTTTTTTATAACAAAAGAGTAGAAAGTGAAAAATTACATCCATAAGATAGGAATAGTTTAAGAAAACCAAGAAAATTAGAAGTTTTCTTAAACGAACTAGTAATAAGTAGTTATGAGCTGTTGTCCCAAGGGTTAGTAAGATGAAGGAAGTCACTAATCTGAGGATAAAAATAAGTCTGAAAAATAGTTTCTATTCTGGAAGCCAAACATTTGAATGTTGATACCCTACTATATGCACTTACACACGTCTTGAAACTTGGGATAGTAGAGGATACCTTGAAATGCTCTTGTCTAAAAGCCAAAGTATGAAGAAAAAAAATGAAAAAAAAATATATAAAATGGTGAAAAGAGAAAAATGAACGTTGGTTTTGTTATCGCCAAGGCAGCAATAAAAAAATATAGCGAGGGTGCCTCTTCACCTAGTGCCCTAAGGCCAACTGGTCTGGGAGTCACTGCTAAGCCTTAGGTGGTGCAAGACGAGGAAAATATTATCACCTAATCTGCAAGCACATGAGTAATCGGTCGGTTAGTACCTCAAGAAGTATTAACGGTCGCATGAAAATGTGTGAGCAAATCTAAATATTCATCAAGTTAAAAAGTACTACGGCAGATGGACAAGAGTATGATAGCTTGAATTGAATTCTCCGAGTGTAGGGATGTTCTATTCACACATGTAGGGGTATATGATCGATGTTTGGATAAAAGGTAGGAACGAAAATAAAGACGATGTTTTATTGAGAGATAATGTGATTTCTAATATCTTTTCATGACTATTAAGATAGGGCTCATGACAACTGAAAAGCTAGTGTAGTTAGAAACTCTTATTTTCAAAGTTTTTCTTTTATGCTTCTTATCTTTATATATAAATTTCACCATCTCTCTTTTATTATAGGATTTTGTGGGTGTAATCCGCTGAAAACCCTCAGGAGACAACACTCCTCCTACTAGGGACACCTAGAGGTTTAACGGCTTGTTGCACGTGCTCAGTGCAATCTTGTTTGCCTACGAAAGTATGCTTAGTTTTCTCCTTTCTTTTTCTCCTTCTCTTGAATAAACTAGTTTGCTCGGGACGATCAAAGTTAAGTTTGGGGGTATTTGTTCAGTTGATAAAACTGCACATTTGTTATTACATTTTTCCTACCATTTCCATGTTTAAAAAGGTCTTTATTATAATATATCATACATATGAGGGTTTATCTGTAAAAATACTATTTTCCATGTGTTGATATATTATAATTAGCATTTGGTAGGAAAATGTATTATTGACCTAATCCTAGTAGAACTAAGTCTACTAAATATTATTTAAATTGTTGTGCAGAATTTTCAGGTCTTAAATCAAGAAAATCAAGTTGTTAAAGCTAACCTGCCTAATTAAGAAATCAAAATTAAGAAATCAATTCTGGCAGAAGAAAAGAAAAGATTTCCAAATTCTGAAGGTTCCAAGGATCGCCACATGTCACAACGAGCCAGCCCCAGAAAAATGATCGACGGACCTGATCATCAGGCCGCGGATCCGCGGCCCAAGCCCCTTGATGCCGCGGATCCGCCGCGTTGGTGAGGAGTTAGAGGGTGGGATTTCTCTGGTGGAATCACAACTAAAGGTTACCAATTTAGGAGACTACATTTCTGGCCTTTGGACTATAAATAGGGACCGAGAGCCTCTTAAATTTATCAAGTCGACGAGATCACGAAGTCCAAGACGGCTCACGCATCCAGGTTGATCATCAACGGTTCATCTACCTCCTTAGAAGAGATCGAGAAGCAACTAGAAATTGTAATCATTTTCTAAGGATTCAAGTGTACTTGATCTTGTTGATTAATAAAGGTAGTTCTTTTTCTTATTCTATTTCTTCGTAATTTAATTATGCATTTTCTCTCTATCTCTTTTTCTCCCAACATGCGCGAGTAATTCTCCGCTTGTTAGGGTTCATAGGATTAGGGTAGGTTAATAGATGATGAAGATCCTTAAACTCTTTTTAAGTCCTATAAAGTTTATGAACTTTATCAAAAGAATCATTAACATCCAAATCGGGCGCGCTAACAATTCTTTGTTAGTCCCGACCGCGGTTAGAGATTAGATTAATGATTGTTTTGGTAAAGGCTAGATATGAACGGAGTTCCGTGTCGAGATAAGGGTTAAGAGTGGGATTCCTTTTCCCTTCAGAAGCCCTAATCTACACGCATCACCGTCGTTCTAGTTTTAAATCTATTAAAAGATAAAAATGGTAACTTTTAATTAATCGTCCATAACTACTAAATCCTAACGAACCCTACAAGCCCTCTTATTATATTAGCTACATCCCTAAAATAATCTAGATCTATATATTTTGCATTCTTGCTTAACGTAGATCTAGAAACCTTTCCACAAAATTCTTTATCCCTCCTCTCTCTTTCAACACATCTAAAGTAAGAGTAAAAGATTCAACGTTTCCCTGAAGACGACCCGTACTCATCTCGGTCTAGCTACACGCGACACCGTTATTGATTGCGGTTATTCTACAAAACACTTTTTCAACTGGTCTGGGAGTCACTGCTAAGCCTTAGGTGGTGCAAGACGAGGAAAATATTATCACCTAATCTGCAAGCACATGAGTAATCGGTCGGTTAGTACCTCAAGAAGTATTTTGTCCTGGTAGTCAAGCCTATATCCTAAGGGTTTTATCAATATGTAGCAGAGAGATAGTATAATAATACAAGTGTACATGTTAAGATAAAGAGCAACCAGATAGCATACTATCATGTCGAGCAAGAAAGTCCTCTATATATATGTCCAAGCATCCACTATATCATACAATAATGGCCTCTAGAGTATACATATTCCTAACAGTTTAGTCCGCGGCTGCCAGAAATTCGGATCTCCATAATCAATAAACTCCGGTCTACCCCAAGTAAGGAGAATCTATAATACGCCTGACAAGCGACACGTATTGCTATCTCAATAGGGTGGCGAAAAACACTCTACAGACTCTGGCATACCCGGTGGGATCTTTCTCTCCTCCCATATCTCGGGTCAAGCATTCATGCAAACTCATTTGACATATATATCGATGTTTGTACTGAAATAATGCTTTTCTGTGTAGCAATTAACTTTCGTTGACAATGTCTTCTAAGATGAATTCAGCTTCCGACGCGACCCCGATCCCATACGTGGTCAAGATCAATGCTCGCGTGATTCTCCCGGCAATCCTCAGTTGGCAGTGGAAGGAACCACCCTGCCAATTTGGTTCCATCATCATCTACCCTGCCAGAAGCGCTCATCTGGAAGAAATCCCGGCAAACCAGGTGGCCAGCCAGTCTCAAGGGTAAGAGGCCGAACGTTGTGATCGCTAAGGAACCACAACCCAAATTTAAGACGGCATCTGATCGACTCTTGGGTGCTCCAGCTGGGGAAAGACTGCCGGAACAAAGGGCATCATCAAACGTCATAGACGAGCTCAGGCGACGGCTCCAACAAGTACACAATCAGGCGTATCTCTAAAATCTCCATCGCCCGGTCTACGGCGGCTTCCCGAAAAGCCGAAGACTGCCAAGTGCTCAAAACAGAAAAATTGAGACAGAAGCGGCTCAGATAGAGAACCAACAAGAGGGTTAGAACTCCGGCCAAGTGGAATTTCATGAAGTTCCAAGAACAGGGTTACCCCGCGATGACAGCTGAGTTGGCCATAAAAGTCGGCAACTCCTTCGAACCTCTGAAGTGGGCTTGGAAAAACGCCATGACCGCTGAACTCAAGAAGGCAACAATCCGAACAATGCTACAAGAGATGTGTCCCGGCCCCAACAGAGAAAATATGACACCGTCTCTTCAAGAGTCTATCAGGCGCTCTATACCGCACGAAAGCAGTGGTGAAAATCCAGAAAAGAAGTGCCAGCACCACTCAAGAACCCGGTCAGGCCAGCCGTCTTCAATCGATTGTCCGTTACCGAAAAAGAATGGCTACGGTAGCGGTCCGTGAAATCAGCTGCCAATAATGAAAGGACGGTCGGATATGTTAACCTGGTCTACATGGCGGGCACGCATCCCAGCGACAACCTTATTAGCAAAAGTACGGATGGATCCACCATATCCCATGCCCAATTTGACTTGAAGGTGGTTGCCGCTTCCCAAGATCAGCCACTTCTGCTGGATAATGAAAACCCTCTCGATGAGGCCGATAGGCAGAAAGACTCCTCAGTCCATATGGAGTCAAGCTCAGACAGCGAAAAAGAGCCGACTTTCCGCCCCAGGACCGCAGACCAGGAGCTGCTTCAAGAACTCCAAAAACAGCTCAGGAGCAAAGATAAAAGAGATGTCCAAGCTTTACTCAAAAATTGACAAACGTCATGATGTAGCTCACAGCTCAAGTTGCTCGGGCGCCCTCCAATCAAGCGCATGTTTCTACTCATGAGCCAGGTTATAACAACCGAAGCAACCGATGCTTGTCCCCTTAGGTCCAAGTTTGGGCGAGCCGCACGAAAACCAGCCACATTCCACTTCTAGGGACTCCTTGGCCCCATATGACACCATCCCGCTAACAGAAGATCGGATAATGGATTTGGTCACCAGCAAAGACAAAACATTGGTGGCCGAAGCCGAGGCCCAGAAGGAAATTGGCAGTAGTGGGCGACCATATCTCGCACAGTACGATCTGATCGAGTTCCTCAGCGGCTACATCATTCCTAAGTTCGGAAGATTTGACGGGACGGGAAATGCAAATCAGCACGTCGTCCACTTTAAAGTGTCGTGCGGAAATACAGGGGGTAAAGATGCACTCCTTCTTCGTCAGTTTGTCAACTGCCTGACTGGTGTCGCTTTTGACTGGTATGCGAGCATACTAGACGGGTCCGTCATTACTTTTGCCCAAATGGAGTCTCTATTTCAGCAAAGATTCATGAGTGTCGGTGATAAAATCTCCATTGCTAATCTTGTGAAGACCAAGCCGGGGAAGAACGAAAGCAACACGAATTTTATCGCCCGATGGAATAATCTCACGGTTAAGTGCAAACCGATGCTAGAACAGGACCAGTACGGAAGCCTTCTCATTGGGAACCTCAGCAATTGGATGGTTCCATTCTTATGTACAGCACGCCTTAAGGCGTTTCAAGAGCTGACCAAGAGAGTTCAAATATTGGAATGCTTGAAACAAGTCTTGGAAGAGGAGAAAAGAAGACAACCGTAAAAACGGGAGCTCCAACAAGACCAACGCTTTCAATGCGTCTGACAATGAAGATAAAAGAAAGGCGGGCGAACAAAAAACGGACCGGTCCCGAAAGCCAATACTGGGAGGAGAAAGGACTTCCCTAGAAGAGGGGAAGAATAAGATTTACTCTTTCAGGAGGGACAATGTCTACTCTTTTAGGAGGGACAAGGTCCGCAAGATATTCAAGAATGCCCTGAACAACGGTCTACAATTGCCGGAGTCGAAAAGACCTCACAAAGCAAAAATGACCAACAATCCCCTGTATTGCCCGTACCACAGAGTAGTGAGTCATGCGGTCGAGGATTGCTATATTTTCAAAGACATGGTTGAGAAGCAGTACAAGACTGGGGAGATTGAGCTGTCTGTCACGCCCCACCCCCGATACAAAGAGTATTGTCCGCTCTGGCCGAAACCGCACAGTTTTGTCCTTCGGAGTGAACCGGACCAGACCAGGGGCCACTTCCCAGGAGGTCACCCATCCCAAGACTTCCCTGGCCCAAGCACGCTTAACTACGGGGTTCTCAAACTACTATAGTGCCAGTCACTTAAAAGGCGCCTCTGTAATGAGAAGTGGTATCATTCCATTTATAGTACAGATCTGCTCTCTTTCAAAATGTATTCAGAAGAGTCCCCATTATTCTACAGTGGGTCCCACGGACTCAAGAGGTAGCCACCTACAGTTTTGTCCTTCGGAGTGAACCGGACCAGACCAGGGGCCACTTCCCAAGAGGTTACCCATCCCGGGACTTCCCTGGCCCAAGCACGCTTAACTACGGGGTTCTCAAACTACAGTTCACTTAAAAGGTGCCTCTGTAATGAGAAGTGGTATCATTCCATTTATAGTACAGATATGCCCTCTTTCAGAATGTATTCCGAAGAGTCCCCATTATTCTACAGTGGGTCCCACGGACTCAAGAGGTGGCCTCCACGGATTCAAGAGGTGACTCCCGCCCACTTAACACGACACTTGGCGTGGCACTTTGTTCCGTGTGGTACTTTGCTCCGTGAGCAAGAACCGGGTCCCGACATTCTCCCCACCTTTGAACAATGGTTCGTCCTTGAACCACAGACCTACTATTGAGAGACCGGCTCTGATACCATTCCGTCACACCCCACCCCCAATACAGAGAGTATTGTCCGCTCTGGCCGAAACCACACGGTTTTGTCCTTCGGAGTGAACCGGACCCGACCAGGGGCCGCTTCCCAGGAGGTCACCCATCCCAGGACTTTCCTGTCCCAAGCACGCTTAACTACGGGGTTTTCAAACTCCTATAGTTCCAGTTCACTTAAAAGGGGCCTTTGTAATGAGAAGTGGTATCATTCCATTTATAGTACAGATCTGCCCTCTTTCGGAATGTATTCCGAAGAGTCCCCATTGTTCTACAGTGGGTCCCACGGACTCATGAGGTGGCCCCCACGGATTCAAGAGGTGGCCCCCGTCCACTTAACACGACACCTGGCGTGGTGCTTTGTTCCGTGTGGCATTTTTCTCCGTAAGCAAGAACCGCGTCCCGACATTACAAAACCATGTCACGCCCCGCTTCCTAAAATACAGAATATGGGAGGCGACTAGGCAAGCCATGCTCCTACGGTCAAGGATAATCCCGCCGTAGTCACACTTCGGCTTCTAGCATTATATGGTAATCAGTAATTACACCACAGAAGTAAAGGAAACACATTACTAGTTTATTACACAAACTTTCATTATTCACAGTTTACAATAGAATGAAATAAAAGAAACTACTAACCAAGTGCGAATACAAGGTTGATTTATGGAAAGCGGTAAAGATACTGAAGGCACGACCATCTAGATCTCTGCGAGCTCGAAGGGTAGGTCTGACTCCTGAATTCGGTCCTCTTCAAAATCTGAGCATGCATACTCAGGTCGTCAGGGCGACGTAATAGAAATATTATGATAATCACAAAAAATAAGAAAAGTAAAAGTAATAACGGTGGAGATAATAAATGCAGGCAATCAATATGTCACTAACTGATGCAATATATGATCTGTGTCCCTATCGGTCTCTAAGTCATTTTGAAACCGAGTTGTGGAGAAGGGTGATCATATTTAACGAGGGTCTCGTACGTACCCGAGACTATGGCCCATGATGCCCGGAACATAACCCTGTCAGCCGGACCGCTAGGTCCAACCTAAAGTATAAGAGTCATTGTTCGAATGATCATCCTCTGAAAACACTGTCCTCGCTAAATACAATTTCTTCTCCTCTTTGATTTCCCCCTTTTTCCCTAGGTTTCACTATCTATGAGTATGGGCTAGAGGCGTACAAGTACGCATCAATAACACGGTTGTATTCACTATTCACTGTATTGTCACTATCACGAACCATTCACTTTTCAGTGGCGTACTTGATACAACCAAACTGATACTATTCACGTTCAACAATGCATTGTACATTGAAAACTTAATAATGACGCGCACTATCACTAGAGGTATTACGGTCGGGTATAATATGTGTATTTATGCCGCTAAACAATCATGTGCAATGCAAGTTATTATGCGTTTTAGGATCTTATAAAAATCGCATTAAATCATACGTTCAGAATTTAGTAAAATGATACAAAATAGGTAGCTAGTAAACTCAATCGGAAGTTCAACAAAATTGGTTTCAAGTCAATCGGATTTTGGGTTCGCAAATTACAGTCGTTTCATTTTAAGTGTTCGCTGCTGGAAATTCAGTTCCTGAACTTAAAGTCCATTTTGTAACACAGTTTTCACCCAGTTGAGATCAAAATTAGGCGACACTATAATTGAACAATATTTAGGGCTATCAGTTAGGTTTCCAACGCAATTAGAGAATCAGTAATATCCTATATCAACAGGGAGTTATGGTCAGGTTAAGGTTGATGTGTAAAATCTGTCACTGCAGAATTCAGCTGGACATGTCGACATTATAAAATGTGTTAAAAATATCATACAGAACAGGAATCGAGTGAAACCAGTATAGTAAGAAATCTAACTCAATTTTATACATAAATATATAGGGTTCCGCACATTCTCGTATTTTTGCAAGAATATACAGTGATTTAAAAACAAGGGTTAACTGGGATTACTGCTCTGGACTGCAGTCCAGAATCGTAATTCTCCTCAGTTTTCTCTATCATAACTTGTTAAAATTCAAAGATAAACTATGGATTACTATAGGTTAATCTGTTAGCTTCGATACAAGCCATGGAACGCTAAAATCCTATTTGTAAATGATTTTTTATGAATTTAACGGTCTAGCGTGTTCAGGAAAATTCTGATTTCGCAATGATTATCGGGGGTAATATTTTATAGGTGAAACGATATTTATTTGTAACCAAATTTCCGCAGCACCACTGTGAATAGTAGACGGGTTTAACAATCACAAGTTCTACCATTTAAAGATGGGTTTTCAATTAAAATTTAGCATCGAATACTTGTTTATACGCATGATAATCAAAGCTTTAGTTTCGTTTAACCGATCAAAGTAAGGTCTAGTCCATATAGATTCTTAACGTCTTTAGAGCCGGTTAAAAGATCTGATTTATATACTATGTCAAGCTATACATATAAACAGGGATTGTAAAACTTATCTAGAATCCATGATTTCATAACTAATTTGGTTGTTATATATAAACATATAACTATGAAAAAAACTAATAGCATGTAAAGCAAGTAGAAATCACTTGTCTGGCAACGACTCGACGATACGGTAGTGAGCGAAGATAGCAGCAACGATAACGGTAGTGATACAGATGGTGCGGACGCGACAAGGCACGTGCTTGGGCTCAGCCTCAAGGCTTGGACTCGGCTGGAGGTAGTGGCGACGATGGAGCTCTCGATGGCAGCGATGGTGACGATGAGGTTTGTAGGGGAGGAGATGGCAGACACGGCACGGCGAGCTCAGCACGACAGCGGCTACGGTTTGGGCTCGGATTGACAGAGAGCTCGGGTATGGGGCAGCGAAGGGTGGCCGGAGGCAGAGCACGTGGTCACGGCTGGGCTGGGTTGTGAAGAGGGTCGGTGTTGATGGAGTTGGCGGTCGACGATGATGGTTAGCGGTGCTCAAGTCGAGGGTTGAAGGCTAGAGTTGAGCTCGGCAAGATGGGTTGTGGGCTGTCGAAAGAGAAGATGATGACGGCAAGGGATGGCAATGGTGCTCGAAGGAGGAGGTGTGGGAAGGAGGGTGCTGCGGCAGTTGTGGCGACGGCGACGAGGCGAGCGCGGGCGTGGGTTTGAGAGAAGGAGTGGGAAGGGAGAAGAATGGAAGAGAGATAGAGAGAAGTAACGTGGGGATTAAAGAAATTTTAAGGGGAGAGAGAGAGAACGTGAGGGGGAGAGAGAGAAACGTGAGGATTTATTTTATTAATGAAATTTTTTAAGACGAGAGAGAGAAGGTTACGGGAAAAAGGTTTATTAGGTTATTAATGAATTTTAATTATGTAAGATTTGGGTTTAAATGAGGGTATAAAATTTTTGAATTTTGAAAAGAGAAGAGAAGGTAAGTAATTTGAATATAATTTGTTGTTTTAAAAGTAAGGCCTTGGGTTGTTGGGCTTGGGCTCAAGCAAATTTTGAAGGAAAAGTGTGGGATTTAAGTATGGACTTGGCTTAGGGTTGGGTTCATAGGAAAGCAAAATAATTAGAATATTATACAAAACGTAAAATGGGTAAAATATTTTATTTGAATACATGTATTGGCGTAGATAAAGACCGGGTATTACACTGTCCAAGAGTGTGTTGGTAAACAATTAAGCAGCAACCGCTAACTTTATACAGACACAAGCTGAAACCTTTTGGGAGCAGACAGCTGAACCCACTGCTCTGAGAAATGAAACCGACTCGCCGCAGCTTCCATGGAGTATGCACATGTCTAAAAAGATGAAGAAGATACTAAAGGTACATCAGAAAGAGCTCAGAACGGAATGAGAGGGGCAGAATGAGCCCACCATTTCAGTTACCAATTCGGCTCTATCAGGCTCAAAATCCAAAAAGCTCGAGAAGAAGAAAAGTGCAGCTCGAAACGAAAAAAGAGTCTGCAGGGAGATCGACCATTCAAAAATATATCAATTCTCTCGAAAACTATAAACAAAAGGAAAGAACTCTAATTCAATTGAATGAGTTTTTCCCCGTAGAAGCGGCTGAGATTCTGGAGGAGCTAGAAGAAAACTCCGATGACGAGATCCCTATAGGGACTTGCTTCGTCATCCACCTTGGTAGCGACTCTGAGGAAGAACTTTGTTTTCCCGAGAAAGACGAAGAGCTCGCCACGAAGACGAACCAAATCCAGCTCAGAAGCGGCAAGGCACTACCGCTAAATTAAGGCAACGCCCCAAAAGGGAAGGAAAAACAGTTCACTAATGAAGAAAATGGCGTAGAGCCGATTCATGAAGATTTGAGTTCTCCTGTATATTACAATGTCTTACTCACCTCCGCAAGCTTCCGTCTCTCTTAAGCATCTATGATGCTCTAGTCCTATCCAAGGTGCTCGAAGATGTTCTCATTCATGCCCTGCAATACCCCGAGCGGTATTAGGCTTGTTTCGCGGAAATTAATATGAAAGATGCTCAATACACTCTGCATACATCCACGGTCATATTTAAAAATGAAGACCTGCTACTGGGAACTGCTGAGTATAACCGGCCGCTTTACATGATAGGGTACATCGGCGGAGACTAGATTAACCACATATTGATTGATCCGGGGTCCTCAGTGAACATCATGAACTTGTGGACTCTGAAGAGTTTGTCATTGGACGTCCGACATCTGTCAAAGGAAAGGATAGTCATCCAAGACTTCAACCAAAACTGCCAGCAAGTTCTGGGGTCCATAGCTCTGCCAATCAAATTTGGGGATCTGCAAACCGAAGCTAAAATATACGTGATCGACGCCGACACGTCTTATAAGATTCCTCTGGGACGGCTGTGGATCCACGATTACGGTATCGTTCCATCAACTCTCCATCAGTGCTTGAAGTATACAAAAAATGGCGAAGAAAGACGCATTGACGGAGACATCCAGTCATTTGGTGTGCATGAAGTCCAATATGAAAATTCTTGGTACTTTGTGAACCCCCAAAGTGCTGACCCACAGCTGACCAAGGGTAGAACATCTCCGAAACTCAAAAGCCAATCTGAGTCGGTTGTCACTTTCAAAAGCAAAAAAACCCCAAGTGCATCCCCGTTTCGGCAGTGACACTAATGAGTTCGACGCTGGAAGTTTGTCCTGCCGTAAAACTCACCCTCATTTTGGTAGCGATACGGACGAGCCTGATATTGAAGGCCTATCCGGCGGCAAAATTCACCCTCGTTTAGGCAGCGACACTGAAGAATCAGAAAAGAGGACCCGTCTTGCAACCGCTGTGCAAATTGGGCTCTCGTGCAAAAAGCTAAACTAAGAGAGACCTTCGAAATTACAGAAGGGTCCCTAGCGATCACAAGGGTGCCGGAGCAGATGTGCAAAGAGCTTGATGCATTATCAATTTCCACCGTAGACCATCTAAAAACCTTCTACATTCCCGGAAGGAAAATTGGACAGAAGGGCATCCTGTTTTATGGGTCAAATCCTATCACGCACTCGGATGATTTCTATCGCGTGCCTTCCCTGTGAAAGAGGCATAAGAGCCGTCCTCAATCCCTGATATTATGCGTCCGAGATGCGGGAATATTTTAAAAAGTATGCATATCGGTTATATCAAATGGACTCTGAAGCGAGGTTTTATGAGGAGCTGTGGCACCCGCCTCAGGTCCGAGCACTCATCGATGGATGAATCCCAGATAGACGGGGTATAGGTTTCATTCAACTTGATGTCAAGGCATTCTATATGATCCATATTAGTGAAGCCAGCAAAGAGTCAAATGATGAAGACAAGCTAGCCGAGAGAAGAAGCCCCTCAAGAGCGCGAAGATGGCGAACAAGCAACTTTCGACGAGCTAACCGAGATTGATTTGGGAACGCCCGATAAATCAAGACCGACCTACATCAGCTCACTCTTGTCAGAGAAAATGAAAGAGCAGATAATCGCCCTGCTGCATGAGTTCGCCGAATGCTTCGTGTGGACGTACAAAGAAATGCCAGGTCTCTCTCCTGAAGTGGTCGTGCATAAGCTAGCTATTTCTCCTGATGTCAAGCCAGTCAAACAGGCTCCTCGAAGAATGAGAAGGGAGCTGGAAGAAAAGCTCATCGAGGAAACCAAGAAACACGTCGATGCCGGTTTCATCAGAAAAGAGAAATATACGAATTAGATCGCATGCATCGTCCCAGTGAAAAAGAAGAATGGACAGATCCAAGTCTGTGTCGATTTCAGAGACCTGAACAAAGCATGCCCTAAAGACGACTTTCCGCTACCGGTCATGAAAATGATGGTTGATGATATCTCAAATTACGAGCTGTTCACCTTTATGGATGGCTCGTCTGGATTTAATCAGATCAAGATGTCACCCGAGGATGAGAAACACACAGCATTTCGAACCCTGATCGGGATATACTGCTACAAGGTGATGCCGTTCGGACTGAAGAATGTCAGCGCCACATATCGAAGGGCAATGACCAAAATCTTTGATGACTTAATCCATAAAGTCGTCGAATGTTAGGTTGATACTTTGGTCATCAAGACTAAAGCCAAGGCCGATCACATCCGAGATCTCAGGACCATTTTCACCCGACTGAGGGAACACGATGTGAAGATGAATCCTCTAAAGTGCGCTTTTGGCATGTCATCGGGAAAATTCTTAGGCTTCATAGTCTGACATCGGGGGATCGAAGTTGACCCATCAAAAATAAAGGCCATCACGGAAATGCCTCCTCCAAAGAATCTGACGCAGCTAAGATCCTTTCAAGGCAAACTCGCTTACATATGAAGGTTCATCTCAAACCTATCGAGAAGATGCAGGCCCTTCTCAAAGCTCATGAAGAAAGGAGTTCCTTTCATCTGGGATGCCGAATGTTAAGAAGCATTCAAAGATATCAAACAGTACTTGTTTCACCCTCCAGTACTTGCCGCTTCCATCCCAAATAAATTGTTGATTCTTTATATCGCCGTGCTAGATGAATCATTCGGTGCGCTTCTTACCCAGAACAACGAGGAGGGAAAAGAAAATGCCCTCTACTAACTCAGTCGAACTTTAGTCGGGGCGGAACACAACTATCCCCCGATCAAAAAGAAATGCTTGGCTTTGATATTCGCTGTGAAGAAACTGAGACACTATCTGCTCGCTCATCGGGTTATACTGATCTCAAAGGTTGACCCGCTCAAACACTTAATGAAAAAAGTAAGCCTAACCAGTAGAATGGCAAGATGGGCTATCATGCTGCTTGAATTTGACATAATCTATACTCCTCGGAAAGCAGTAAAAGGGCAAGCCCTCACCGACTTCCTTGCTGCTCATCCCATACCAAAAGGGTCACCGCTCAATTGTGAGTTACCCGACGAACAAGTGCTGCATCTCGAGGATGACGAGCCATGTTGGGAGCTCTACTTTGATAGAGCCTCATTAATAAAGACCTCCAGCAAATCAAACGTCCCGAAGATAAAAGTAGGGATAAGATTGGTGTTCGTCACGCCATCAGGAGGAACCCTACGACGTTCTTTCGCTCTCACCGAGCCTCGCATAAACAGCGAGACTGAGTATGAAACTCTGATAGGTGGTCTGGAGCTCGCCATAGAAATGGAAATCTTTCGGCTATGGGTTTACAGTGACTCCCAGCTTGTCGTTAACCAAGTGAGCGATGACTACAAGATATATAAGCCCGAGTTAGCTCGATACAGAAACCGGGTGGTGAAACTCATGAAACAGTTTACTCACATTGAACCGATGAGAGTTCCTAGGGCGTTGAATGGAAAAGCCGACGTACTCGCTCGCCTAGCCAAAGAGCTGGCTGATCCCGACATGGATGAAATTCTGATCACAATAAGAAGCCGGCAAATTCTGTCCCCAGTCTCTTTACGAGAAGAGAAAAGCGCAGAACAAAAGAGCAATCTTGCCGAAAAGTTCTGATCATTCAAGACGAGCCCGATTGGAGAGAGCCCTTCATAGAGTATTTCTGATACGACAAGCTGCCCCAAGGGCGCGACTCGCCCTGACATATGCGCCGCCCTAGGGTGTCCAAAGCCGCCGGCAGCTGCACAGGAATCGCAGCCATAGAAGGCTAAAGAAGACCCTCCGAAGTCCAATTAACCACCTCCACGGCATAGTTCACCGAGGGTGCATCTGCATAAGGGATCGCCGAGATAGGCTCCGAAGGTGTCGCGCAAGAAAAGCTCCGGCGGCCTCTGATAATTTGATCATACCATCTACCCCATAAGTGAAGATTCTTGTATTCCGGGTCGTGGTCTCTGATCAGCCCAAGAACCTCTCGGTCTACAGGCCCCTCAGGAAATCCGCCTTCTGAGCGGATGAACGGAAAAGAAGTATCGAAAGATATGTCGCCTGAGTGAAAAGGGACAAAAGTCAACTGTCAATGATAATTTAATTTAAATTCTGACACTCGGTACTTTAGAATTTGTACCACACTGCAATGCAGTAGAGAGGGACCAAAGGGGGCCCACAAAATCTAGATGACAATTCATCAATTAATAAAACAGCCTCATCATTTGATGAGACTGTTAATTAAATGAGGAAATCCTCAAGAAAATTCTCATTAAATGAGATATCTCTCGGGCAGAGGAGTAAATCTCCCTTTAAGAGCAATGCTCTGTGACAGTGTGACACTTGTCAAACTCTGATCATGAAGGAATAAAAATTCCTCAAGAGTCTTGCTTTGAAAAAATGATGATGAAAGAATCCATCAGAAAAATTAAAATCAAATTTTTATGAATTAAAAATTCTAAGATCTTCAAGATCCATGAACAAACTCTTAAGAGTTCTTCATGGGTTCAAGAGAGCAAAGCTCTGGTAATGAAACCCTAAAAAGGGTTTCCTTTAGATCAAAGATCTACAAAGAGTAAGGCTCTGTTAACGGGTAAAACCCTAGATTATTAAAAGATTTAATCTTTACCAAGATTTTAACAGAGTTTTGACTATTGAAAAGTTCTTAAGCAGAAGAGCTATGCTCTGAATAAAAATTCTCAAAAGAAAGAAGATGAACAGAATCATCTAAAGGACCAAAGGTCCTATTTATAGGCATTGAAATGCCTTTTCAACTTCTGAGTTGATCCAAGGGCGCAGATGCTGCCACCGCTGCACTCACATGTGAGCCACGTGAGCGCAACGGTGGGGGAGCATTTGTTTCCCCCAATCAGAGCAAAACTCTGTTCGAAATTCAAATTTCAAAATTGAAGCAACGCTTCAGATGCAGCGCCAAGTGCGCTACGCCCTAGGCAGCGCACCATGTGTGCGCTAGCGCTAGGTGCGCTGCGCGCTAAGCAGTGCCACATGTCAAACAAAGGTGCGCTAGCGCAGAGTGCGCTGCGCTCCGAGTAGCGCACCACGTGTAAGACACAGGTACGCTAAGAGCGCTGCGCTCTAAGCAGCGCACCACGTGCAAAGCATGGGTGCGATAGCGTTGGAATTAAAAAACTCCCCGCCGTTAGATCAAAAGATCTAATAATAATGATAAATCATTAATTAATCAGAATTAAATTCTGTTATGCAAAGATTTTTCAATCTTGTTAAAAACAAGAAGATTGCCTTCTGTAAAACAGAAGCCCTAGGATCAAAGATCCAATGGTGGGGAAACATCCCCAAATCAATCAGAGAAAGATCTCTTTAACTGATTCAACAAATCAGCTTGCCCTATATAAAGGCCCCAAGACTTCAAGTCTGATATAGAGAAACCCCCCCATAAATTTTGAGAAATTCAAAGATAAAGAGCAAGCTCTTCCAAGAAGATATTTCTTCAAGATAAAGATGAAGGATGATGAACACAAAAATGAAATCATCTCATAAAAAGAAAAATTCATTTCTTTAAAAAGATCATAGATCTACAAGACAAAAAGTCTTTCACAAAGAGATCAAAAGATCTCATCATAAAATAAAAGAAGAACATAATTCTTCTCACAAATCATGGATCTATAAAGGCAAAGCATTTCATCAAAATAAGGGATTGGAAATATCTCCTGCAAAATAAGAACTGTTGTTCTTAGATCTTGAGACAAAGTCTCTTTTAAAAGAACATAAATTTGTTCTGAGATCATAAAATTGATCAGATGCGCTTTGCGCTTTTGAAATGCGCCTTGCGCTCCTGAACTGCGCTTCTGCGCTCTCTGGACTGGCGCTCAGCGCCAAATGCGCCACGTGTCAACCACGTATGCGCCAATTAACAACTTGCGCTTTGCGCTTCTGAAATAGCGCACTGCGCTCATGGGCTGGCGCTGAGCGCCAAGCGCACCACGTATCAGTCACGTGTGCGCCACTAAACTGAAAGCGCAATGCGCTCATGGATTAGCGCTAAGCGCTCATAAATTGGCATCATGCGCTCGTCATCTGACGCCTAGCGCTGAGCGCGACACGTGTCCCTTACATGTGCGCTACTTGGTAGTAGCGCACTGCGCTCTTTGACTGGCGCAAAGCGCCTGGTACGCCACGTGTTGCGCTGACAGAACATAAATTGTTCTTTAATAAGCCCAGAGCTCTGATGAATGCTCAACATTCAATACAAGATAAAAACATTGTTAAAAGGGCCAAGCCCAAATAAAGGCTCAACATCCCAAAATAAGAATGTTAAACATTTATTTGACTTAGCCCAAGATTGGCCATAAGTTTTCAACTCACATTAATTGAGCCCATCTGCTCATGAATATTTTAACAGATCTTAGTCCCAAATTGGACTACAGATCTTTCAACCAACTCACGCTGGTTCGAGGGTACATCTCTTTACTCCTCTGGTATTTGTCGTTGTAATCCTTCAACGTTTTCAGAGAGGTGACGGGTCCCAACAACCAAACACTCTACGAACTGTGGGGTCCTTAAGCTCACGGACTATGATGTCCTTAACCTTGACTGTGAGGTCTTTAAGCTCACGGACTATGATGTTCTTAACCTTGACTGTGAGGTCTTTAAGCTCACGGACTATGATGTCCTTATCCTTGACTGTGAGGTGTTTAAACTCACGGACTATGATGTCCTTAACCTCGACTGTGATGTCTTTAAACTAACATTGGACCAAGATGTCCTTAAACTAACATTGGACCACAATGTCTTTAAACTAATCGACCGCAATGTCCCTAAACTAAACAGTAGAGTCTAAATGCTCTTTTTTTGGATCTAAACGATCCCGTTATGTTGATCTTAGTCTAAAAGTAGACTAACGTATCCTTAACATACGTTTAAGTTGATCTTAGTCCCAAATGAGACTAACGTATCCTTAAACCCAACCCCCAAACCCAAATCTAAGAAGATACGGATTTGGTCTAATCCACGCCCTATGGACGACAACATAAATTAGTCTCCGTGTACAATCCACGGGCAACCAAAAACAAAATAAACATATACGACACGAAGTGACCATCTGGAGAAGGAGAAAGTTGTTACCGCGACGCGGTAGCGTAATTAACTGCAGGGGCTTGCGCCTGCAGGGAAGAGCGTCCCCACAATCAAAAACCACTCAAATGAAGGGGAATCTGACGAAATCTGCTATATCGGCCACATCCGTTTAAACCTTCGATACACGGTGCCATAAATCAACTTGGCATCTTCGGAGAGGTGGACGGATAGCACCAATTAGCATCTGCCCCGAAATTCAAGCGAGACGTTTATCGCGTCTCCGCGTTTTCGGCGGGGAACAGATTCTGGCACGCCCGGTGGGACCTTTTCCTCTTTCCACTCCACACTTCGTGTGTCGTGTTCGCGAACGAATCGCGTCTTGATATGGTTGCCCTTGGATTCGAGGTACTAAGATTTGGTGTCTTGTTCCGTGCAGAAAACGAAAGATCAATGGCTTCTACCTGCACAAAATGCTCCAGCTGCAACTGCAACTCCCGTTCAGCCTCATCTGGAGGTGTAACTTACGGGCCTCAGGCGGCCTCCCTTTTCACAATGCCGGTAGAGCAGGTAACGCAGGCTACCACCGGGTTGTTCTTCGGGACCATGCTCCCACCAATGAGCGTTAACATCCCGCTGCCGCAAGAAGCGCGGAAGAAGTCGGTCTTTGATCGGCTCACTACCACCACGGCCCCTCTCAACGGGTCATCCAATGCCAAGCTGACATCATCAGTCTTCGATAGGATGAGCCTGAACTCCAATGGGCCTATCAAGAAGCCCACGATACCTGAAGCGGCCATCCCAAAACGGATAGCCATTCCTGCTCTCAAGGTCACTAAAGAAGCTTCTCCCGTCAAAGGATCAGTCTTTACGAGGCTGGCCACTCCGGCCCCCGTTCCTGCTCAAAGGTCTGTCTTTGACAGATTGGATACTGCTGCTCAACGGACGTCGGTCTTCAAGAGGCTGCTGCCAGCAGCGCCTTACCAGAACAGGGGGCATGACAAAACCATCCCTATAGCTGAACCAACACCTTCTGCGCGACATGCTCGCCGTCGTCACTTGCGCCGAGTACGGAAGGCTGGGGGCAGCTCTCCGTCTGGATTTACTCCACCAGCTCTAACGGTGGAGATCGATGCTGCTGTTCTAACCAAGAACAGCTTTGAACTGCTTAACAAGATGCGTAGGAACTCTCCTACTGCAGTGCTGAAGAGATCTCCTCCACCCGTGGAGAATGCACCGAAGGCGAAACCAGAACAACCCCCTCAGCTGCTTTCTTCCAAAATTTACAAAGTCTGGCGACAGGTTCAGGACAGAGTAATTGATCAAGATTACTCTCGCCGATAGAAAAAGATAAAAGTTCGGCAAGAAAAGGACCATCCTGTCAAGCCACAAAAGGCGACAGCTACCTGGGTACCCGCTGCAACGGCCCTCTCGACTTCAACTGCTCACAAGAGAAGGAGGCC
Source organism: Agapanthus africanus (assembly GCA_030015575.1). Lineage (NCBI taxonomy): Eukaryota > Viridiplantae > Streptophyta > Magnoliopsida > Asparagales > Amaryllidaceae > Agapanthus > Agapanthus africanus. The sequence continues at coordinate 176,400,038 of CM057338.1, read as the reverse complement.
AGAGAAAGCCCCTGTGACCGCGGCGAACCGCAGAGACACCGAATCTAAATGCCCCAAGTCTGGGGGCATGATGGTGCATACTGTTTATATGGCTTCCGGAAAAGAGGAAAGGCGTGCTTCTACAGGTCATCGACCGCTTACCCGATCGATAACGAAGGCTCAGAAACAATAGCAGCAGAAACTTCAGGAGATGCTGACTGCGATGGCCGCACTCACTGGGCCAAAAGAAAACCCAGAGACCTCGGAGCAGCGTCGAGAACAAGAAACCGATACCTAATTCCTCCGAAGAATGCTCGAGAGGAAAGAAAAAGAGGCTGCGGAGTAGGCAGTCAATATAAAACGAATGGCTCTTTTGTTCCAACACATGGCTGGGATGATGTTACAGCCGGAACCTTCAGCTGAAGACCTCCCGATCATCATTGAAGACGACAGAGGGGAGACATCAAACCCTCCTCTGGCTCTTTCAGCAGCCAAAGAGGAAACCATCTCCAAGGCCGCACTGGATGACTACATTGCTCAGCAAATACGAACTCACCAGGCGAATGAAGCGGCCGGCCAAATTGTTAAAACCGGGCGACCATATCCAGGCTGGTATGACCAAATAAGGTACCCGCCGGGATATACGATCCCTAAATTTCATGTATATAAAGGGACGGGCAATCCCCACCAGCATGTCGCCCAGTTCAGGGCTCTATGTGGCAACACCGGAGGCGGTGATAAACTGCTACTTCGTCAGTACGTTGGTAGCTTGTCGGAGACGGCATTCGAGTGGTATTCTGAACTTCCAAACGACTCTGTCAAGACATTTGCGGAAATGGAACTGCTGTTTACGCAGAGATTCGCGAGCACTAGTGAACGCACCCCAATAACGGCATTGATCAATGCCAGGGTGAAGCCAGGTGAAACGTGGGTGCAGTACGCAATACGATGGCGAAATTTATGGTCGAAATGTGAGCAGTGCATCGAAGAAGCACCGGCCGTGGGCATGTTCGTGGGCACTCTGGATCCTCAGGCAACTATTTCCTAATTCATGATGTTCTTCAAGCCAACCACGTTCCAGGCCTTGATCGACAAACTGGCCCAAATGGACCAGATGGGTCATAGACCGTCTCCTCCAAAGCCGGAGCCGAGAAACGAAAAGGGTAAAGGGAAGGCGACATTCGTTGCGAAGACTCAACAGTAGCCCAGTGGTCCAAATTTAACGGATCGCCTAGAAGGGAGACGACGATACTATAATGAGAAAATGAAGCGTCCTTATTCGTTCTTCCGGGACAAAACGAAGAGACTGTTCGAACTGGCGGTGCGCAACAGGCTCATCAATCTGCCGAATCCAAAACAACCGTTACAACCCGGCGAGGCTAATAGTCCCAATTATTGCGCCTACCACCAAACGGTAAGCCACCCAATTGAAGATTGTTTCGTCTTTAAAGGCTGGATCGAAGGTCAATACCAACAGGGCAAGTTTGCACTGTCCGAAAATTGGAAGGTGAACCCGCCACAGCCACATGCTCCTAAGAAGACGGACACACCGGGGGCATCATGCTCTTTCATAGAAGAAGCTCCATGGGAGGTCGCTCTTTCAGCCAAAACAAAAAGAATGCTGAAGGATCTCCAAACATGCCCGGCGATCAGGTGGAAAAATCCACTGGAACCCGAGATCATCGAGGGAATGCTGAAACCGCACCCAACTCCAAAGATTGGTGGTGATAGCCAAAGCACTCACACCCAGCCGTCAAAGACTTCGAAGAAGAAGAAGAAGACCAAAAAGCCCGTGAAGCTTGGTGACAAGCGCACGGACCTGCAAAAATATATCGACGCGCTGGAAGAATATAATCAGGAGGCGCGGACTCCAGTCACACTTCAAGAGTTTCTCAGCCACGTCCTTAAGGACGGAGATGATGACAAGAGAAGACTCGTCGGATGAATCTGAAGATTATGTGGCAAGTTGCTATGTGATCTCTCACTCGTCGATAAACGATGAAGAAACTCCTTACACAGAGAAATTAGGGGCAGATCCTGAGCCTAAACTTCTAGGCCCACCAGACGAAATGATTGATGAATTCCTGAACGAAGCTCTTTCGAAAAGCAAAGCTGATCGGGAGTGTGAGATGGCCATATTTGAAAAGGCTAAACACCGACGACTGGACGAAAGGGTTGAAACACTCCTGCCAGATCGAAGTACGTCCGCCGCAAATAAAAACAGGTTCAAGATGAGGAAGAGGTTCGCCAAAGCCATATCAATAGGAATGAAGCTTCCACCCTCCGAAGGAAACATTCTTGGTGAAGCGGAAACACATCCTAGCTACTGCTTATATCATCGAAAGATTGCGCACCCCACTGAAGAGTGCAATGCTTTTAAAAGATGGTGGCAGGGAAATGTTGCTCACCTACAACATTTCAAGCAAATGAAACGCAAAACTCGTCGGGAGCAGAGAAATACGACCGAGGAGCATAAAAGAACTATCGGCAACTGTCACATGGTCGACGCTAGGGGATCGCAAGTTCTCACCTTCGGGGGCGACTCTGATGAAGAAATGACTCTTGACTCTCTCTTCAAAGAATCCACCTTGGGAAAAGAGGAAGAACCGAAGAACTGCGAGAACATTCAGCTGCGCAATCGCACGCTGCCTGAAAAGAATCTCGGACCTGCAAACAAGGGATCCAATAAAAAGGATAAGGGGAAAGAAAAGGTTCCTGAGGATATTGCCCTCGATGATCAAGCCGTCGAAGATCTGACAGCTAAGGGACCGCTCAAGAAAAACAAGGTGGATTACAACGTTCTGGCATACTTGAGAAAGCTACCATCGCAGCCAAGCATTCTCGACGCCCTTCTGCTATCCAAAGAGGCGAGAGAGTCTTTGATCAAGGCATTACAAGAGCCCGAGCAATTCCAAGTTTTCCTCGCCGAAGAAAAGATGAAGGACGAGCTGGAAGAAGTACACACAGCCGATATCACCTTCGGCGATGAAGATCTCCTCCTCAGGACGTGTGAGCATAACCGCCCTCTTTATGTCTCCGGATACTGTCATGATATCAAAATATGCAAAATCTTGGTGGTCAATGGGTCCTCCATTAATCTCCTCAATGTAAGAATGTTGACGGAAATCTGCATGAGCGTTCAACACCTCGCTCGTGACAAAATCACCATCTCCGGTTTTGACTCCCAGTCGTCATGGACGCTCGGGTCTGTGATACTGACGCTGCACTTTGGGCTGCTAGTCACTGACATTAAATTCCACGTCATTGACGCTAAGACCTGCTATATCGCTTTGCTCGGCCGGCCTTGGTTACACGAGTACAATATTATCCCTTCTACGCAACATCAGTGTATGAAGTATTTCAAGGATGGTCTCGAGTATACCGTAACAGGAGAGCTGAACCCATTCTCCGTGAACAAACTCCGAAAATACGAAGATGCAAAATACTTCTTACCAGATTTTGAGGACACGGAAAGATGTCACAAACCGAAGAACAAAGCTATCACCACTATTCTGGTCTTCGAAAGTGATACCGAGGAGGAAGAAGAGATAGTTTATTCAGGGCCGCCCCAACGCAACAACCCGGGACCGTCCACCCCTATATTGATCTTCGGCAACGACTCGGAAGATGAGGTCAACGCTATATTTTCCGCTCGGCCGTCAATACAAGTCTTCGCCGGCGATAATCAGAGTTTGCAAGTTACCATGGTTCCACAAGAACATTACAAAGATCTCGACGCACTTGAAACTTATAGTGTGCAAGAACTGCAAACATTTTACGTCCCTCCCAAGCGAAGAGATGAAAAGGCGATCCTATTCTACCGATCCATGGAAACCAAAATGGAGAAAGAAATTTGGCATGGTGCGGATTCTACACTTGACAGGCTCCAGCCCATCCGTCTGCCTAGATATTACACGGAAGGCTTGAAAAGGTTATTGAAATGCCAAGGGGTACCCTTCAGACAGATTACTCAACAAGCTCGATTGTACAACAGGATTTGGGACGTCCCCGGAACTTAGCGAAAGTTGCCCAACAAGAAAATGGAAACGATCGGGCTTGGATATGTCCAATCCAAGAAATGGGAACGAGTCCATGGTAGCTACGTCATACATGACTTCGATGAAGAAGGAGACGCCCTGTTAGAAGACGCTGATCCTGAACCAAAACGAGATCCTACCTCAAAATGCCGAGTCCGTCGTTTGAAGAACAAATGGACAAGCTAATAAGGGAAGCGGGTCAAAAGGTTCGGGATGACCATAACCGTGAAATGGCCATTTACGAGAAATCCAGGACGCAATGCCTCCTTCAACAGGCTGTGAAAAATGAAAATGCTCCTCCTTGTCAACCTTTTGTACAAAAGGCCCGACGCAGAGGCAGAAATAAACCAAAGAACGGGAAAGGTGCTCGACGGCGACAAAGCGGGTCCAAGAAGCCACGAGATCAAGAATCGAGCAGTCCGGATTCGTCTCTTATAAAGAAGATGGGTCGAGCATATTCTTTTCCCCAAGACAAGACAAGGAAGATATTCGATCTTGTTATAAAATATCAGATGATGACACTCCCGGAGTCTAAGCACCCCGAGCAAGCAGGCGAAGTCTCTCACCTGGACTATTGCTCCTATCACAGGGCAATAGGAAGACTGCTTCACATTCAACAATTGGGTCGAAGACCAATATCAACAAGGCAGGTTCACTCTTTCCAGCAGTTGGAGAATAACCCCGCCGCAGAAGCATGAACCGAAGACCATGAGAGTAGAACCAGAGCAACATCGGTCTTGGAAGCGATCTCATACTTGTCATATGATAACGCTATCAGAACAAGAGCCTGAGAATACGGATGACCACCATGGGGCTTCGAAAATGATGATGGCGAGGTGATCTCAGAGTTTCCACCGGCGCCAAAAGAGCTGGAAGATGGAATACATACTACTGCAGATAACCTCAAGAAAATTGATTTGGGGACGGCAAGTGACCTGCGGCCGACATTCGACAGCGAGCTGTTGTCTGAAAAAAGAGTGGCTACGCTTAAGGACGTGCTCATGCAGCATAGAGACTGCTTCGTATGGAACTATTCAGAGATGCAGGGACTCGATCCAGAGATTGCTGTCCACAAATTGGCGATTTCTCCGGACGTCAAACCGATCAAACAAGCACCAAGAAGAATGCGGCTCGAGATTGAGATGAGCATCTAATCGACTCCGGCTTCATCCAAGAGGTTCGGTATCCTGATTGGATCGCCAACATTGTCCCGGTAATGAAGAAAAATGGGATGGTGCGCATCTGCGTGGACTTTCGGGATCTCAACAAAGCTTGCCCGAAGGACGACTTTCCAGTACCGGTCACGGAGCTGATGATAGATAATACGTCCACTCACAAAGTGTTCTCCTTCATGGACGGATCATCAAGGTACAATCAGATAAAGATGCATCCCGAGAACCAGAAGCACACCGCTTTCCGGGCCCCTGTAGCATATTCTGCTACAAGGTGATGCCTTTCGGTCTAAAGAACGCCGGTGCCACCTATCAGAGGGCCATGACGAAGATTTTCGATGACCTCATACAAGAAATCGTCGAGCGCTATATTGACGACCTCGTAGTCAAAAGCAAATCATACGAGGAATATCTAGAGCATCTGAAAATCGTATTTCAACGCCTTCGGCAATACAACTTGAAGATGAACCCTCTCAAATGTGCGTTCGGAGTGTCCTCAGGCAAGTTCCTGGGATTCATCGTCCGACACCGAGGTATCGAGATAGACCCGTCGAAGATCAAGGCGATCATGAAAATGCCCCCGCCAAAGACTCTCAAGCAGCTGCGATCTCTTCAAGGAAAGCTCGTGTATATCCGGTGGTTCATAGCCAATCTCTCAGGAAAGTGTCGTCCTTATAGTCACCTAATGAAAAAGGGAACCCCATTCGTCTGGGATCACAAATGCCAAAGCGCACTGGACGAAATCAAGCAGTACCTGCAGAATCCGCCAGTGCTGGCCGCTCCCGTTAAAGAAAAACCTCTCATCTTGTATACGACAGCCCTCGAAGGTTCTTTAGGCGCGCTGTGGGCATAAGAGAACGACCAAAGGAAGGAGAAAGCCCTCTACTATTTGAGTCGAGTTCTACTGGGGGCAGAAAGCAATTATTCTCCCATCGAAAAACACTGCCTGACATTGATTTTCGTGATAACGAAGCTTAGACACTATGCGTTGGCACATGAGGTCCATCTCATATCAAAGGTGGATCCTCTAAAATATTTGATGTCAAAGGCCATATTGACGGGGCGGCTCGCTAAATAGGTCATGGCCTTGATGGAGTTCTCGGTAACTTATCGTCCCCTAAGGGCATTGAAAGGCCAGGCCATCGCCGATTTCCTCACTGAGCATCCGATACCCGCCGACTCTCCCTTGAACTGCGAATTGCCTAACGAACATGCGTTTGACACGATCGACGAAGAAAGAGGAGATAATGATACCCGCTGGGAACTCTACTTCGATGGAGTATCTTTCATGAAAAAGCGCAAACAAAGCACCCCCATAATCAAATCAGGGGTAGGCCACATCTTCGTGACTCCACAAGGAGGGATAATGCGCTTTGTGTAACAACCTAGTTCATTTATACCATTTCCAGTTCCCGTATTTACTTATCTATGGTATTTTCTTGATTTATCGTGTTTTGGGTGCGAATGGTATTTTACATTTTACTTTGCATTCGACCCGACCCGCTTGTTTGAACCAGTTTGATTCATATTTATGAATTACCCTGGCTTGTTACATAGACACGTGCATTTCATGTATACTGCATACTGGCATTTTATCTGGCATGGTATCTTTTACCGTATAACATTTTAAGTCACGTAAAATAATTTAAAATTGCATTTCATAACCTGCATGATATCCCTAACCCCGTGGTAGCATCCGCGCATCTTGTTCTCGTCCCGTTCAGTGAAACGGACGTGTTTGGATGGCTACGCATACGTACGTGCATCCGTTCTTGGGGGTATGCATTTTCGTTACCTGAGCATTCGTTTTGAATTTTGAAAGTCACATATATTTTTCAAATTTATAATCTGAATTTTAGACCCGATCCGGATGTATTTTGGACGAGATTTGTATTTACCTGAAAATCCAATTTTTAATTAAATATAATCAACGACTTAAAATTTATACAACTAACTATAATCTTTTTTTATTTAAAAATCTAATCCTAACACACCCAGCTCTTCCCCTCAACCTGGCCGTGGCCCCACTCTCCCTCTCTCTTTCTCTTTCTCTCTCTCATCTTTTCTTTCTTTCTCTCTTTCTCTCTCTCCCGCTACCAACCAAAATTCTTTCTCCTCACTATTTATTTCTCTCTCTCTCTCTCTCTCTCTCTCTCTCTCTCATCTCGATCTCTCTCTACCTCTTTCTTTCTCCCTCTCTCTCTCATCTCGATCTCTCTCTATCTCTTTCTTCCTCAATTCTCTCTCTCTCTTTCTTTATACATATATATAATTCTTTATATATATTATTATTAAAACCCTATACTTTCTCTCTCTCTCTCTATCTTCTTCTTCTCTTTCTTCCTCATCTCCTTCTTTTCTTTTTTCTGCCGTCACTCAACGCAAATCCCAGCCGCGCCCACGCCCCTCGCCTCGCCGCCTCCATGCTCGTCGGCAACCCCATCTCCCCGACCTCCTCACCTCTGTCCCCGGCTTTGACCACCACCTCTGTCACCTCCACGACAACCCCGCGACCTATACCGATCGCTGAACCTAACACCAGCCCCTCTGCCTCCATTCTCATCTCGCCGGGGCCCCACCTCACGTCGAATCTCCACCCTAAACCTCCTCTTCCTCCTCCACCTCCACTCCTCTTCCCTGCACAACCCATGCCTTCACCCTCGCCTCGCCTGCACCACCTCGTCGCCGCCTCACGCCGCCGATCCCCATCACCACGACCTTCCCTCTTGCCTCCCGATGCCACAACCATCACCAGCATCACTTTCTTTCCCCGACTGCAACTCACAACCCGATCCAGGAAACCCACAGAATCCCAACCCCGACATGAACCCATAGTTGCCTCTGTTCTCACCTCACCGGAGCTCCGACCACCTCGTCGTCGCCTCCACTCCCTCGCAACCACCTCGTTCTCCTCTCTCCTTTCCTTAAAGAACCCGAGCATCCCCAAGCAAGAACCTGCACCCCCTCAACCCTAGAAACCCACTGCCTTGCTGGAAAATCCTCGCCTGCATCGTTGCCGTTGATGGCCCATCGTCGACGTCGCCCCCTTGCCTTCACCTCTGACCCCAGAGCATCAAACCACAGAGAACAGCTACAGTTCTTCTCTTCTTTCTTCTCCTTTCTCTTCTCTTTCTCTTTTTGAATTCTCGTTTTCCGGTGATCGCCGGAGCCGTGCCGCTGCCGACGATCCGAGCAATCCTGTGGACATTCCTAACCAGCATGGTCACTCTCTTGCATTGCCTGGTCCTGTTCTGTACGCGCGAACGTGCATCGAGACTTTTACCGACATTGAACGTTGCCGTGTGGATCCGTCGCGCAATCCATCGAGGCAAGTTAATCTTGCTACATGCTGCATTACACTTTTATGCATTTATTTTTAATAAATATAATAATTGAATTTCAACCGTGCATCCAAAGTACTTGTTTCACAGTTTTATAATGACTGTATGCATGCATTCTTATCATTTCATATCAAGCATATGCAAACCTATCTTGTCCCATATCATACTATATTATACCGCATCAAATTGAATATAACCATTCACATTGTTTAATTGAACATCGTGCATTAACTAGTTTATCATTTATCGGTTATATGATATCCATTCGCATCCATATAGAATAGAACACATATAGCCGCATTTACCGATCTCATTTATAACCTAATACTGTTGTTGTAACACCCCATGTTTAATAAAGTGCATCCTAATTAATATTGGAACTATTAAAGTAACCCTAATCGATAATTGTGCATCCATATCTTGAATTTATATTTATTGGCATACCACATAACATTATTCCATTTTATTGTTACATTAGTACTCCATACTTGTCTTGTGTACCTATGGTTATTACAGTTTGATTATGAGCACCCACGTGATACTTGTGCACCCCTGACATGACTTGATACACTACTGCTTGACACGACTCGATACATGTGCACTACTTGACGTGATTGGATCCATGTACACTACCTGACATGATCTGATGTACCACAGCTTGACATGTTACCTGATCTTGTTACTAATGCCAACAATCTTGACCTGTTGTCCCTACGGACATTTCCTGTTGTCTATTCAGACAAACATATACTTGCTTGATCCTGTGTTGGCATTAGCTCCAGATTTATCAATACCTGACTTGAACACATAACTGGGGGTATGGGGAAATCAATGATGAAACCTGACTTGTAACTCGACAGTTCGATGCCTTTACTGATCAGTTTTACGGGCTAGGCCGGCCCCGGGATGATGCGGCTGACATCATTTATCATTACATACTACCTTTTACTGCCTAGCGGCACGTCTCGGATTCAGCCCGAGAATCTTGACCGTGGCCCCGGGCACGCACGGGATACTATTGATTTACATCGATGATTCATCAAATTGATTTCAAAGACTTGAGAGTAGTTAACCCAGTAGACCAGTTTAGATTACTCACTCCACATCACATGTGCCTTACCCTGCACTGTCCTTATTTTGTTATTGTTATACCTTTATTACCGTTCATACTCGTACCTGCATGCCTTGGTACTCCTTGATTTTATTATTGCTTGATATTATGACGCACTGACGTCTGGGTTTTGCATGGCCCAGATCCTCTACCTTTGTTGCAGGCTGATCAGGAGTATTTTCCGCCGTCAGGCCGAGCAGTGAGCATCCAGTTAGTATCCAGTTTTACTTTCCAGGTGTTTTGTTTCTATTGCTTCCGCATATTATTTCTTGACTCTTTTATTCTGGCATATGGACATGTACTATATAGTTATTTTATTTTTCTTGTTCTTGATATCTCTACAGCCGTAATATGACTGTGGAGGGATATTTCCTATCCACGAATAGCATGGTTGGCTCTGTCACGTGCCTATCTTAGCGTACTCTGGGAAGCGGGGCATGACAGGGTTTGTTTGGTATCAGAGCCATAGGATTTAGGTTAATCGGGTTTGATTCTTTTGTAGTTGGGTATTAGACCCAATACACGAATCAGAATACTCGAGATTAGGAATATGTCCTGCCACATTGTTATCGTGATTCTTGAATCATATCTTCTCTTGACCCTTGTCTTGACGATATGCAAATAACTTTGCATCTCGGCTTGGAAACTTTGGTTCCCTATTGTTTCTCCCTGTTCCTTTGATTCTGATACTAGGATTTGGGCGACTTGAATGGAGTTATGTGATTGTAACTATGAACTGCAGCATGGTTACAATGCGGTACTCTATTTAAGTAACTTGGAGTCCTAGTCTTGATTCACTTTCTTGTTTCATGGTCGTTATATTGCCTTACTTCTCTTGCTTTCCAGTTCATGTTTATCGCAAGCTTGAATTCTGTTTACCGTGCTTATCTTCTTCAGTATTTAGCTTCAGGTGAAATCGTTTCAGGTATCCTACTTGATCATGTCTTCCCCGCATTAGAATTATTCAATTCTGGTGCATCCCTTTGTCTGTTGTTGTCTTGGGAATGGACTTTCTCGGCACTTTCCACGCTCACATTGATTGTAGGGCAAAGAAAGTGATTTTCCAGATTCCGGGACATCCGGAGTTTGTTTTTGCTAGAGGAAGTAGTTCTGTCGGGCCAGTCAAGTTTAGGGTTAGGCCGACAAACAATGTTCTTTCATCGATGGAAGTTGATAAGGAGGAAGCGCCAGCTGTAGTTCGAGAGTTCATGAACGTGTTCGAGGATATCTCGGGTTTACCGCCAAAACGAGATGTGGAGTTCGTGATCGATCTTATTCCTGGTGCAGTGCCAATCTCAAAGGCGTACTATCCAATGGCGCCAGTGGAATTGGAAGAAGTCAAGAAGCAGGTTGCTGAATTACTTGAGAAGGGTTGGATTCGCAGCAGCAATTCACTTTGGGGAGCTCCAGTTCTTCTAGTCAATAAGAAAGATGGCACAAGGAGAATGTGCATCAATTATCGAGAATTAAACCGGGTGACTATTAAGAACAAATACCCGATCCCTCGCATTGGCGAATTGTTCGAGCAGCTTAGTGGTGCAAGGGTATTCTCGAAGCTGGATTTGCGATCCGGATATCATCAGGTCCGAGTTAAATCAGAAGATATTTGCAAGACTGCGTTCCGAACTCGGTATGGACATTACGAGTATTTAGTGATGCCCTTCGGAGTAACGAATGCACCGGCGATATTTATGGACTTGATGAACCGAATCTTTTCACCATTCTTGGACCAGTTTATAGTGGTGTTCATTGATGATATTCTGGTTTACTCGAGGAGCATAGAAGAGCATGCAGAACACTTGAAGATCGCACTGTAGATATTGAGGCAAGAAAGATTGTATGCAAAGATGAGCAAGTGCAAGTTTTGGCTTGAAGAAGTGAAGTTTTTGGGGTATGTCGTGTCCGGAGATGGAATCGCCGTTGATCCCGAAAAGATTGCAGCAGTTCGAGATTAGCCGATTCCGAAGAACGTTGCAGAGATCAGAAGCTTTCTTGGACTTGCCGGATATTACAGAAGGTTCATGGAGAATTTTGCTCGTTTGGCTAAGCCTTTAACCAAGCTTACGCGCAAAGAAGTACCATTCATGTGGACGGATAGGTGTGCGTCAGCATTTGAGGCGTTGAAGCAGAGGTTGATAACCGCTCCTATTTTGACCGTACCAGACAGTTCCGGAGGATTGGTGATTCACAGCGACGCATCTGGGAAGAGATTGGAATGTGTTTTGATGCAGTATGGGAAGGTTATAGCTTACGCATCGAGTCAGTTAAAGACCCATGAGAAGAATTACCCAACTCATGACTTGGAGCTAGCGGCTGTGATTTTCGCTTTGAAGATTTGGAGACACTACTTATTGGGTGAAAGGGTCGAGGTATTCACCGATCACAAAAGCCTGAAATATGTGTTCACACAGAAGGAGCTTAATATGAGGCAGCGCAGATGGTTGGAGATGATGGCTGACTACGATCTTGATCTTAAGTACCATCCAGGGAAAGTTAATGTTGTGCCGGATGCGCTTAGTCGGTTGCCAGCAATTCGGATGTTGACTGCACAGAAGGAACTTATCGAAGACTTTCGGAGATTCGAGTTGGAGATCGTGCTACCATATTCTTCGGGACAGTTGATGCAGCTGCAAGTACAGTCGTCGTTGATCGAGAATATTAAAGCAGCACAGTCGCAGGACCCAAGATTGCAGAAGTTTCGAGAACGGGTTGAAGCTGGACTTCAAACGGACTTGTTGATTCATGAAGATGGTTCGTTGCGATATGGTAGTCGTTTGTGTGTGCCAGAGGGAGATATTCGCGAAGAAGTTATGAAGGAGACGCACAGTTCCGCATATTCCGTACATCCAGGAGGCACGAAGATGTACCGAGATTTACGACAGCATTTCTGGTGGGAAGGCATGAAACGGGAGATTGCCCGCTTTGTAGCAAAGTGCTTGGTGTGTCAGCAAGTTAAGGCTGAACATCAAAGGGTCGCTGATTTATTGCAACCACTTCTGATTCCTCAATGGAAGTGGGAACATATAACCATGGATTTCGTGACGGCTTTACCGCGGAGACCAAAGGGCAACAATGCAGTTTGGGTAATTGTTGATTGATTGACCAAGGCAGCTCATTTCATACCATTTCGAGTTGGTCAATCAACGGAAACTTTCACAGAACGGTGCATGCAGGAGATTGTAAGATTGCATGGAGTACCGGTGAGCATCGTGTCCGACCGTGACACCCGTTTCTTATCACACTTCTGGAGGAGCTTACAGGAAAGTTTGGGGACTCAATTGAAGTTTAGCACAGGTTATCATCCTCAGACAGATGGCCAGTCGGAGAGAACGATCCAAACTCTTGAAGATATATTAAGATCTTGCATGTTAGACTTCAAGGGTTCATGGGAGGATCATCTACACTTAGTGGAGTTTTCTTACAATAACAATTTTCAGGCGACTATTCAGATGGTTCCATTCGAAGCATTATATGGTCGCAAGTGTCGTTCACCTGTTTGTTAGGACGATGTTGGAGAACGAAGATTGTTGGGACCGGATTTGATCATGCAGACTGTAGAGAAAGTTAACACTATCCGGAATCATATGAAGGCAGCACAAGATCGGAAGAAGAGTTGGGCCGACACATCAAGAAGACTTCTAGAGTTCGCTGTTGGTGATCTGGTATTCTTGAAGATATCATCGACTAGAGGAGTGTTTCGTTTCGGAAGTCGAGGTAAGCTTATTCCTCGATTCGTAGGACCTTTCGAAATTTTGGAACGTGTTGGAGAAGTGGCGTATCGATTGGCTTTACCCCAATCTTTGGCGAATGTTCATGACGTGTTTCATGTATCTCAACTCCGTAAGTATGTTCGAGATGAAACACATGTGTTGGATCATTCGGAGCTGACTGTACGAGAAGATTTGAGTTTTGAGAAGCGACCGATGTCGATCGTGGATCGAAGAGAAAAGGTTCTTAAGAACAAGGTTATCCCTCTCGTACTTGTTTCTTAGGGAAATCACTCATATGGAGAATCAACTTGGGAACGAGAAGATGAAATCCGACAGAAAATTCCACATCTATTCTTGTAGTTTCTTGATTGTTTATCCTTTCTTGTCCTTGGAATTTCGAGAACGAAATTCTTTTTGTAGTTGGGTATAATGTAACAACCTAGTTTATTTATACCATTTTCAGTTCCCGTATTTACTTATCTATGGTATTTTCTTGATTTATCGTGTTTTGGGTGCGAATGGTATTTTACATTTTACTTTGCATTCGACCCGACCCGCTTGCTTGAACCTGTTTGATTCATATTTATGAATTACCCTGGCTTGTTACATAGACACGTGCATTTCATGTATACTGCATACTGGCATTTTAACTGTCATGGTATCTTTTACCGTATAACATTTTAAGTCACGTAAAATAATTTAAAATTGCATTTCATAGCCTACATGATACCCCTAACTCCGTGGTAGCATCCGCGCATCTTATTCTCGTCCCGTTCAGTGAAACGGATGTGTTTGGATGGCTACACGCACGTACGTGCATCCGTTCTTGGGGGTATGCATTTTCGTTACCTGAGCATTCGTTTTGAATTTTGAAAGTCGCATATATTTTTCATATTTAAAATCTGAATTTTAGACCCGATCCGGGCGTATTTTGGACTAGATTTGTATTTACCTGAAAATCCAATTTTTAATTAAGATAATCAACGACTTAAAATTTCTACAACTAACTATAATCTTTTTTTATTTAAAAATCTAATCCTAACAAACCCAGCTCTTCCCCCCAGCCTGGCCGTGGCCCCACTCTCCCTCTCTCTTTCTCTTTCTCTCTCTCTCTTCTTTTCTTTCTTTCTCTCTTTCTCTCTCTCCCGCTACCAACCAAAATTCTTTCTCCTCACTATTCATTTCTCTCTCTCTCTCTCATCTCGATCTCTCTCTACCTCTTTCTCTCTCCCCCCCTCTCTCTCTCATCTCTATCTCTTTCTTTCTCAATTCTCTCTCTCATCTTCTTCTCTTTCTTCCTCATCTCCTTCTTTTATTTTTTCCGCCGTCACTCACCGCAAATCCAAGCAGCGCCCGCGCCCCTCGCCTCGCCGCCTCTACGCTCGTCAGCATCCCCATCTCCCTGACCTCCTCACCTCTCTCCCCGGCTTCGACCACCAACTCCGTTACCTACACGACAACCCGGCGACCCATACCCATCGCTGAACCCAACACCAGCCCCTGTGCCTCCGTTCTCATCTCGCCGGGGCCCCACCTCACGTCGAATCTCCACCCTAAACCTCCTCTTCCTCCTCCACCTCCACTCCTCTTCCCTGCACAACCCACGCCTTCACCCTCGCCTCGCCTGCACCACCTCGTCGCCTCCTCACGCCGCCGATCCCCGTCACCACGACCTTCCCTCTCGCCTCCCGATGCCACAACCATCACCAGCATCACTTTCTTTCCCTGACTGCAACTCACAACCCGATCCAGGAAACCCACAGAATCCCAACCCCGACATGAACCCATCGTTGCCTCTGTTCTCACCTCGCTGGAGCTCCGACCACCTCGTCGTCGCCTCCACTCCCTCGCAACCACCTAGTTCTCCTCTCTCCTTTCCTTAAAGAACCCGAGCATCCCCAAGCAAGAACCTGCACCCCCTCACCCTAGAAACCCACTGCCTTGCTGGAAAATCCTCGCCTGCATCGTTGCCGTTGATGGCCCATCATCGACGTCGCCCCCTTGCCTTCACTTCTGACCCCAAAGCATCAAACCACAGAGAACAGCCACAGTTCTTCTCTTCTTTCTTCTCCTTTCTCTTCTCTTTCGCTTTTTGGATTCTCGTTTTCCGGTGATCGCCGGAACCGTGCCGCTGCCGACGATCCGAGCAACCCTGTAGACGTTCCTAACCAGCATGGTCACTCTCTTGCATTGCCTGGTCCTATTCTGTACGCGCGAACGTGCATCGAGACTTTTACCGACATTGGACGTTGCCGTGCGGATCCGTCGCGCAATCCATCAAGGCAAGTTAATCTTGCTACATGCTACATTACACTTTTATGCATTTATTTTTAATAAATATAATAATTGAATTTCAACTATGCATCCAAAGTACTTGTTTCACAGTTTTATAATGACTGTATGCATGCATTCTTATCATTTCATATCAAGCATATGCAAACCTATCTTGTCCCATATCATACTATATTATACCGCATCAAATTGAATATAACCATTCACATTGTTTAATTGAAAATCGTGCATTAACTAGTTTATCATTTAAAGGTTATATGATATCCATTCGCATCCATATAGAATAGAACACATATAACCGCATTTACCGATCTCATTTATAACCTAATACTGTTGTTGTAACACCCCATGTTTAATAAAGTGCATCCTAATTAATATTGGAACTATTAAAGTAACCCTAATCGATAATTGTGCATCCATATCTTGAATTTATATTTATTGGCATACCACATAACATTATTCCATTTTATTGTTACATTAGTACTCCATACTTGTCTTGTGTACCCATGCTTATTACAGTTTGATTATGAGCACCCACGTGATACTTGTGCATCCCTGACAGACTTGATACACTACTGCTTGACACGACTCGATACATGTGCACTACTTGACGTGATTAGATCCATGTACACTACCTGACATGATCTGATGTACCACAGCTTGACATGTTACCTGATCTTGTTACTAATGCCAACAATCTTGACCTGTTGTCCCTACGGACATTTCCTGTTGTCTATTCAGACAAACCTGTACTTGCTTGATCCTATGTTGGCATTAGCTCCAGATTTATCAATACCTGATTTGAACACATAACTGGGGGTATGGGGAAATCAATGATGAAACCTGACTTGTAACTCGACAGTTCGATGCCTTTACTGATCAGTTTTACGGGCTAGGCCAGCCCCGGGATGATGCGGCTGACATCATTCATCGTTACATACTACCTTTTACTGCCTAGCGGCATGTCTCGGATTCAGCCCGAGAATCTTGACCGTGGTCCCGGGCACGCACGGGATACTATTGAGTTACATCGATAATTCATCAAATTGATTTCAAAGACTTGAGAGTAGTTAACCCAGTAGACCAGTTTAGATTACTCACTCCACATCACATGTGCCTTACCCTGCACCGTCCTTATTTTGTTATTGTTATACCTTTATTACCGTTCATACTCGTACCTGCATGCCTTGCTACTCCTTGATTTTATTATTGCTTGATATTATGACACACTGACGTCTGGGTTTTGCATGGCCCAGATCCTCTACCTTTGTTGCAGGCTGATCAAGAGTATTTTCCGCCGTCAGGCCGAGCAGTGAGGATCCAGTTAGTATCCAGTTTTACTTTCCAGGTGTTTTGTTTCTATTGCTTCCGCATATTATTTCTTGACTCTTTTATTCTGGCATATGGACATGTACTATATAGTTATTTTATTTTTCTTGTTCTTGATATCTCTACAGCCGTAATATGACTGTGGAGGGATATTTCCTATCCACAGATAGCATGGTTGGCTCTGTCACGTGCCTATCTTAGCATACTCTGAGAAGCGAGGCGTGACACTTTGCCTTCTCCTTAACAGAGCCAAGGACAAACAATGAATCCGAGTATGAAGCTTTGATAGCAGGTCTCGAGATCGCCATCGACATGGGAATTGAAAACCTGCTCATATATGGAGACTCCCAACTGGTCGTTAGTCAAGTATACGGCGACTATCAGACGTGCAAGCCTGAGTTGGTGAAATACGGCGAGAGAGTGCAGCAACTGCTAATTCAAATTCCTTCCTATGCCTTGGAAAGTTTACCGCGCACGGAAAATAGCAAGGCTGATGCACTAACCAAGCTCGCTAAAGAACTGGCCGACGAGAACCTCGATGACGTGAGGATCATTGTGCAAAGCCGTCGGGTTCTTGCACCGGCAGAAATATCTCCAGAGTTGTCTGAAGAGAAGGGAGCGACCGAGCAAACGACTCTATAAATAAAATACCAGGAAAAGGTTACGGATTGGAGAGAAGTCTTTATGAAACACCTGAAGATGCGTACTGAGGACATCAGCTTATGAAACGAGCCCTGTCTTTTGCTTTCGTCAATAAGAGATCATTTGATTCTCTGTGGTTAAGATGCCTGTGACCTGAAGAGGCAAAGAGAGTCATCCAAGAAACTCATGACGGACTCTGCGGTTCCCATCAAGCCGGGCCGAAGATGAAGCTGAAGATCAAAAGGATGGGCTACTACTGACCCACGATGATCCGAGACTGCCTCGAATATGCGAAGCAATGCCACTCGTGCCAGATTCATGAGGACTTCATACATCAGCATCCAAATCCACTACACCCAACGGTGGCTAGCTGGTCGTTCGAAATGTGGGGAACTGACATAATCGGCCCCATCGAACCAGTATCGTCCAGAGGACACCGATTCATTTTGGCGACAACTGATTACTTCTCCAAATGAGCAGAAGCAGTACCGCTAAGGGAAGTGAAAATGGAGAATATCCTCCATTTTTTCAAGATGCACGTCATTTATCGGTTTGGAACTCCGTGACGGATCATCTCCGATAATGGGCCAGCCTATAGAAGCCACAAGATCAGCCACTTCGCACAACAGCATAACATAGACTGGAGACATTCTTTGGTCTATAATCCCCGAGCTAACGGTCTAGCTGAGGCTTTCAACAAGACCTTGACGAAGATCATGAAAAAGACGGTGTCTCGAAATAAGAAGGACTGGCACGAGAGACTGCATGAATCTCTCTGGGCCTATCGAACTACGTTCAAAACGGCTACAAACACAACGCCGTATGCATTGGTATTCGGAACAGAAGCGGTACTCCCCCTCGAGATAGAGTTACCCTCTCTGCAAGTGGCAGTTCACTACGAGCTAACAGACAAAGAAAATGCTCACCTTCGGCTTGAGGAGCTCGATGCCCTTGATGAAATCCGGCTCATGGCGCAGCAAAATCTGGAGGCTTATAAAGCAAAGATGACGCGCTCATATGAGAAATTGACTAGGCCGAGAACGTTCCGCCAAGGCGAACTCGTGCTAGTAGTTAAAAGACCTATGATCCTCAATCGCGCCAAACGGGGGGAATTCGAGCCGAACTATGAAGGCCCGTATATCATAGACAAAGTTTACCAGTATGGAGCCTACCTACTCATGGACATGCATGGTGAAAGACCTTTCCAGCCAATAAACGGTCGATTCCTGAAAAAATACTACGCCTGATGAATCACGGCCTAGGTCAACGATAGATGACGACACCTATGTCTGCTCGCTATCTTCCTAAGCCCAAACTCTATAAGTAGTAGCCGGCTAATGGACCGAAACGTCCTTAAACTAACGATGGACCAAAATGTCCTTAAACTAACGATGAACCGCTATGTCCTAAAAATAGCTGTTTACCGAGACGTCGATAAACTACTGTAGACTGCAGCATTCCAAGGCTGACACAAAAAAAAGAAGAATAAAAAAAAGAAGAAAGAAAAAGAAAAACGGTATGTCCATAAGCAAAATGGGTACAGATGAAAACCCGAAAGGGCTCCGTGAGTAAAAACAGCAGAGCTACCGGCGAGTTTTGTGAAAACCCGAAAGGGCGCAATATCGTTAAAAGACACTTGCAAGGTCCTCTCGACCTTGTGAGGAGAAACCACCTGCGTGAGATCCTTACGACTCACAAGGGAGCAACACTTAGGGATCCTCACGATTCCTAAGGAGAAATTACACCTGCGAGATCCTCACGACTCGTAAGGAGAACCCGCTTATGGGACCCTCACGGCTCATAAGATTCAAAAGTCTTAAGCTACAGGGATCTGAACCTGTTCTTAAGCGGCCACCACAACCTCCAATTTTGCCCTACAAGCGGCTCAATGCCGACCCTTGTATACAATCCACGGGCGCGAATAAACATTTCCCTAACAAAGTCCCATCCGTGACTAGGGGTATGTCTACACAGCGAACAGCCCTTGTAAGTCCTCTCGACTTATAAGGAGAAAGCTCTCTTGTAAGATCCTTACGATTTACGAGAAGCCATACATTTAGGAGTCCTCATGATTCCTAAGGAGAAAACGCACCTACGAGATCCTCACGACTCGCAGGGAGAAATACCTTTATGAGACTCTTACGGCTCATAAAGTCAAAAGCCTTAGTCGACAGGATCCTAACCCTGTTCGCTAAGCCACCTTTGTTCGATATCGACAGAGGCAAATGATGATTCGCTCCTGGCAATATCCCAGTTGCAGCGATGATGATGCCGAAATTGGTGTCTAATTCCAAGCTTGCAGCAAAAAGCCATCAAGCAACACATGCATACGAAATAGCCGAAATGATGGGGCAACTTGCAAATAAAAAGTAGCAAGTAAAAATATATGCATGCAAAATAGCCGAAATGATTGGGCAACTCGCAATAAAAAGCAGCGATTAAAAATAAAACAAATAGCCGAAATGATTGAGCACCGCGAAAAATAGCCGAAATGATTGGGCAATCGCGACTTTCGCGATATAAAAGCTGAAATGATAGAGCATCGCGGAAAGAAATAAAGAAAAATGAAATTTATGCCCTACAGGTGATATCAGATCAATCCCTTTATACAATCCAGGGGCGCAAACGAAGAAGGAATCACACTTTCCCCTCCAGGCTTCATCAGAAGAAGAAGCCAAATCTCAACGGTTCACAAAGCAGACTGGAGATCATCTCAACATTTGTCTCATCACAACAGACGCAACATCAAGCAAGTCGGAACCGTGGCAATTCCCAGTTCCATGACTCGGCGGTGCGCAGATGACCGAGAGTCAAACCTCGACTCCGTGAAATGCGGATAAAGTCAACCCTTCCTGGTCACGTTGAATGCGGCTTATGTCAATCCTGACCCCGTGGGAAACGTTCAGAGCGGATCCTGGTGCTCACAGAACACGGCTATGACCCCGTGGGAAGCATCCAGAGCGGAGCCTGGTCCTCGCAGAACATGGCTATGACCCCATGGGAAGCATCCAGAGCAAAATTCCTGGTTACGTGGAACGCGGCTTATGTCAATCCTGACCCCGTGGGAAACGTCCAGAACGGAGCCTGGTCCTCGCAGAACACGGCTATAACCCCGTGGGAAGTATCCAGAGCAAAATTCCTGGTCACATTGAACGTGGATTATGTCAACCCTGACCCTGTGGGAAACGTCTAGAGCGGATCCTGGTCCTCGCAAAACACGGCTATGACCCCGTGGGAAGCATCCAGAGCGGAGCCTAGTCTCACAGAACACAGCTATGACCCCGTGGGAAGCATCCAGAGCAAAATTCCTGGTCACGTTGAACGCAGCTTATGTCAATCCTGACCCCGTGGGAAACGTCCAGAGCGGAACCTAGTCCTCGCAGAACATGGCTATGACCCCGTGGGAAACATCCAGAGCAAAATTCCTGGTCACGTTGAACGCGGCTTATGTCAATCCTGACCCCGTGGGAAGCATCCAGAGCGGAGCCTGGTCCTCGCAGAACACGGCTATAACCCCGTGGGAAGCATCCAGAGCAAAATTCCTGGTCACGTTAAATGTGGCTTATGTCAATCCTGACCCCGTGGGAAACGTCCAGAGCGGAGCCTGGTCCTCGCAGAACACGGCTATAACCCCGTGGGAAGCATCCAGAGCAAAATTCCTGGTCACATTGAACGCGGCTTGACCCCATGGGAAACGTCCAGAGCGGATCCTGGTCCTCGCAGAAAACGGCTATGACCCCGTGGGAAGCATCCAGAGCGGAGCCTGGTCCTCGGAAAACACGGCTATAACCCGTGGGAAGCATCCAGAGCAAAATTCCTGGTCACGTTGAACGCGGCTTATATCAATCTTGACCCCGTGGGAAACGTCCAGAGCGGAGCTTGGTCCTCGCAGAACACGGCTATGACCTCGTGGGAAGCATCCAGAGTAAATCCTGGTCCCGTGGAACATGGCTAAAGTCAATCTTGACCCCGTGGGAAACGCCCAGAGCAATTCCTGACTCCGTGAAATGCGGATAATGGCAACACCATCAATCACTTATGGATCCTCTTGACCCGTAAGGAAGAAAACTCTCTTGTAAGATCCTTACGACTTATAAGAGAAAACGCACTTAGGAATTCTTACGATTCCTAAGGAGAAAATACACATACGAGATCCTCTCGACTCGTATGGAGAAAAGTCTTTATGAGACCCTCACGGCTCATAAAGTTGAAAAGCCTTAGGCAGCAGATCTTAACATGTTTCCTAAGCCATCGCTACCTCTCAAAAAGTTCAAGACGGAATGATTCTATCATCTGCAGGCTATGCTTACTAAAGTGACATGCTGACAACAAAGAAAAGAAGAAAGCAAAAAGATGACATAAGACATTGCGAAAGAAATGTATCTTTTATTCATAAATTCAATTGGGTACAGAATACATCTTATGAAAGAATAAAAAAATGGATACATTTTATTCAAAATTACAAATGGTACAAAAACAATTATTGAGAGAGAAGCGCTTTCAATAGTCCAATCAACCGCTCGCGCACTTCCCTCGGCCCTTTTTTCTCGGTCAGCTGCCACGGCCAACTCTGCTTTGACCTGAGCTCGTTACTGCAAGTAGGACGAAAGTTTCTCTTCGACGGCCCGCTGAGCTGCCCCACAATTCTGTGCATCCCGCTTGACGATGTCGAGCTTCTGCCTCAGTGTTAGCCCGTCAGAGATGCATCGCAGAAGGCCTTCAAAGATATCTTTCAACTGTGCAGCATTTGCATCAACCTGAGCGTGCAGCCGGGCAGACTCGCTCGAAGTCTCTTCGCACTCCTTACGTTTTAAGGCCGCCTCTTGTTCAAGATGATGAAACTAGGGAGTGCTCTGCTCAACCCATGCAGCCCATTGAGAGTTCACAGCTAAAACCTCAGGAGCAGGACGTCCGAATTCGAGCTCATGCAGGCAAGACTCAATTTTCCTGCAGTGATTAACCCAAGACCCAACGACGCCTTCACTATGAAAGTTCACGAGCGTCGCCAGCATAGGATTAACCTCCGCGAAAAAATCCGCAGCGAATGTGGGAGTCTCCATGTCAAGCTCCTCGATGTAGTCGCTCAACATGCGCAGACTATTCACAGCGCCTTTGGAAGATGAACGTCGAGAAAAAGGGCCTGCGGGCATTATGACTTGAGACTCAGATGGAGCTAAAGTCGATATCACCGCTGCAAAACAAATCACAGTCAAATGACGGCTCAAGAAATAGAGGAGGTTCATGAACAATGGAGTTTACTATACCGGCTGCAGCAGGTGGCAAAGCCGGGAGTACCAGTGGCGCAACTGTTATTTCGTCTCCTCCTTCGATCTGTAGTGCTGCAATCAAAACAAAGAAGAATTAGAAATGATTTGGCTGCCCGTAAAAGAAGAGACATTAGCTGAAGCCTGTACTCACCAGCGCCACTAGATGAGGCAATCTCTGAATGGAAAGAGAAGTGTGGGTGTAGAACCTGATACAGGTGATCAAAAAGGACTCCTGCAAGGACGCAGTAATGCAATGTCAGTACATAAAGTATACAGCCTGCAATGAAACTGATGGGTCACAAATCCGCACATTCCAGCATTTGAGATGGTACGAGAGAAGGTAGAGGAGCGGTCACCGTTAAAGCAGCAACTGGAGATGCTTCCTCAGGTGGCACAACCCCAACGCTCATCACACCTGCATTAGAAATAAGAGAAACCCTGTCAAAAAGAAATTAAAAGGGATTGCAGAATAAAGGGGAAGTAATGACCCAAAATCTACCTGGTGAGTCGCCGGTTGAGACCGCGACAAGGGCGTCACTGGAGGCAGCAAATGCTTCACCTCCTCCATCGGAATGGTCTCGCCACCCATAGCCTCATCCCCCGATTCCACGAGAATCGTCGTGACACTCGTAGCGTCCGGCAACGGCAAAGAGCCGCAAGGGGAAAGAGCGACGATTGGAGCAGTGCCCGACTCTTGAGAAAGAGTGGCTACCTCGGGCTCGACGGCTATAGCCATCTCACCCACCGCTACCTCGGGCTCGGCAATTGTAGCCATCTCACCTACCGCTACCTCGGGCTAGGCGATCGTGGCTGTCTCACCTGCCGCTACTTCAGGCTCGATGGTTGCCGCCACTTCTTTGGCAAGACTCGGCCCTGCAAGATAGGATATATGAGAGCCTGAAAGTTAAAACTTTGACAAAAGAACCCAATGTCACGTTACCTTGAGTCGGTTTTCCGATTGCTTCCCGAGCCGCACGTGCTGCCTGTCTATGGGCGGTGGACAAGGCAGCCGGAACATCCTCTGAAGGAATAGGGGCAGGGGTAGCGGTGCTCGAACCTGCACCCGCGGCCAAGGTGGCACTACGCTCCCTTGCCACGCGCATTCTACGCTTCCTTTCCGCTCGGGCCGTGAGAGCGGATCTTCTAGAAGCCTCTATCAATAGGACGTAATCGTCCGCGCCAAGGGTTACCTCTGGAGCCGTTATGGCATCCGTCATCGGTCGTTTGAGTAAGGCCTCTTTCAGCAGTGCTGAGGAGGCCGGGACTTCAATGGTGGGCCCTAGAAGCATCTCCGCATCACCTTGCGGGATTGGCATTGTAGTCTCTACGATAAGATAAGGAGGGGGTCAGATTGTCCATAAGAAAGGAGAATGAAGAAGCAATGAGCCGAGATATACCAACTCCCAACGAAGCGCGAATCCTCTCCTCCTCCTCGAAAGTCTTGAGGGAAGCCGCTAGAGCCTCTTCAGTGGAAATGCCTGTTAAAGAAGGAAAAGTGTCAGTCAAAACATGATAATAAAAATATAATGCAATAACAGAAGATACGACTGATGTTTACTTGATTGAGCGAGGATGGCCAGTCCCGCTTTATGGCTTGCCAATCGCACAGAAGCTGCAATAGCAGCCTCCAGATCAGTATCGTCCGGCGCTATGAATAGACCCTCACTGGTCCCATATTCGCCCAAGCCCTCACTATAAAGAGCATGAGGCTCCTGACCAAATACAACGTCGGCAGAGAAGATCGACTTCTTCTTCCTCCCCTGCGAGCGAGCTCCGTTCGCCGCAAGCACAAGTTTACGTTTAGCGGGCACCTTAGAGCAACGAGTCCCGATATCTGAATCCACGCCAGAATCGGGGGAAACTACAGTCACCTTTTCTACAGGAGCCCGGGGTATCAGTAGCTCGGGCCTATCATGCGGGACCTCAATCGCGGCAGCTTCTCTTAAGGGAGGCGGGACAATGGTCCGTCGCTTCAGAGGAACGTTTTGATCACCAGCAAAGGGTGCACCTTTGCGATCGAGCAGCAGTCGTTTCTCCTCCCAGAGAATAGCGCCCATTGAATGTTGGTATCAAGCTACGTGTACATTAAGAGCCTTCGGGACACAGCTCGGTTCGCTGATAAAGAAGTGAGACCCTGTGTTCAGTGCATAAAATGATGCAGTGCGCTCCGCATTCCCTCTTCGGTAGCAGCAAGTTCTGCCAAAAAGGCCTCAAGTGGGACGCCCTGATTATAACTCAGCTGCTGGGCGAAACGATGCAGGTTGTATCTCATGAATAATGCCGCATCATTTTGCCTGAATACGAGAAAGCCCAGCCTGATGGAGTACAAATGAAGAATCTTCCGGGCTTCAACACAGAGGCCCTGTCTTTAAAGATGTCTTGCAATGGCAGCATCGCTTTTGAAGTTTCCTGGCCAATGGTCAAGACTTTGTCTGTGAAAGACATACCATCTCCAATCGTGCGCGGACGAAGGAGCAAGCCCCTAGCTTCCCGCGGTGACGGACTCACGATGGCGGCGTTAACCAGTCGCATTATCCGTGGAAACCTGCATCTATCGTAAAAAGAAGGTTTTTTGTAGATACCGAAGACCCCAAGCACGTGCAACTCCATCCATGAAGTGAAGTAATGCATTGGGAAGTTGGCAGGATGCACCCCTGGTTCAGTGGTATCTGCTGCTAAGCTGAGGCCGTGATATAGATAGGCTAAACCGGCGATCCCGATGGCCACTTGTATTCCGGCAACCATGCGATGCGCGGGGAAGAAGACAGAAGGCCTCATGTAACGAGGGTGCAGAGGAAGTGTGAACCAGCTTAACCATAAACTAAGAAACCCGAGAAAGAACGCTTCCTCATCAATGCCCGGAGCGGCAATTTCTGACAGGGGGACGATCGCGGCGTCGGGAAGAAAGAAACCCTTTTGATCGGCTTCCAGTATTGGCCGACGGTCCAAGCCAAAGCCAAAAGGATCATCAAGTTTAGCAAACTTTTCGCCTTGTCGCGACAAAATTTCTGGGCGAAGAAAACGGGCAATGAAGTCCGCAAAGCTGACCCTCCCGGTCTCCAGATTCAAGAAAGAGACTCTCATACATGTTCAACACCTTTATCAGACTTGGGAACTGGTGCTGAATGGCGTTCTCTAGGGTAAGACCCATCACCACTGATTTGGTGGCAAAAACATATTCATCCGGAGGAAGCAGCTCCTCGTAGTGCTCCCACCTAACTGGTAAACCAGAAACCTCGGCAAATTCTTCCAAGGAAATGGAGACCTCTCTATCCAATAGGAGGAAGGTATGGGTCGGAATGTTCCACTGCTCTAAAAACGCCTTGATCCACCATGTGGGAGGTGCAGAATACTGGAATAAGGAAGCGTAGACCGCAGGGTATAAGCCAAGCTTCAACAGCTGCGATTTCTTTGCTGATAAGATATATCGGGCCTACTGCAAGTATCCGGCCGGATGACGGGGAGTTAGCCCGATGTTGTAGGGCTGTCCCCAAGGGCGCGACTCGCCCTGACATATGCGTCGCCCTAGGGTGTCCAAAGCTGCCGGCGACTGCATAGGAATCGCAGCCATAGAAGGCTGAAGGAGACCCTCCGAAGTCCAATTAACCACCTCCACGGCATAGTTCACCGGAGGTGCATCTGCATAAAGGATCGTCGAGATAGGCTCCGAAGGTGTCGCGCAATAAAAGCTCCGGCGGCCTCTAATAATTTGATCATACCATCTACCCCATAGGTGAAGATTCTTGTATTCTGGGTTGTGGTCTCTGATCAGCGCAAAAACCTCTCGGTCTACAGGCGCCTCAGGAAATCCGCCTTCTGAGCGGATGAACGGAAAAGAAGTGTCGAAAGACATGTCGCCTACGTGAAAAGGGACAAAAGTCAACTGTCAGTGCTATAATTTAATTTAAATTCTGACACTTGGTACTTTAGAATTTGTACCATACTGCAATGCAGTAGAGAGGGACCAAAGGGGGTCCACAAAATCTAGATGACAATTCATCAATTAATAAAACAGCCTCATCATTTGATGAGACTGTTAATTAAATGAGGAAATCCTCAAGAAGATTCTCATTAAATGAGATATCTCTCGAGCAGAGGAGTAAATCTCCCTTTGAGAGCAATACTCTGTTACAGAGTGACACTTGTCAAACTCTGATCATGAAGGAATAAAAATTCCTCAAGAGTCTTGCTCTGAAAAAATGATGATGAAAGAATCCATCAGAAAATTAAAATCAATTTTTTATGAATTAAAAATTCTAAGATCTTCAAGATCCATGAACAAACTCTTAAGAGTTCTTCATGGGTTCAAGAGAGCAAAGCTCTGGTAATGAAACCCTAAAAAGGGTTTCCTTTAGATCAAAGATCTATGAAGAGCAAGGCTCTGTTAACGGGTAAAACCCTAGATTATTAAAAGATTTAATCTTTACCAAGATTTTAACAGAGTTTTGACTATTGAAAATTTCTTAAGCAGAAGAGCTATGCTCTGAATAAAAATTTTCAAAAGAAAGAAGATGAACAGAATCATCTAAAAGACCAAAGGTCCTATTTATAGGCATTGAAATGCCTTTTCAACTTCTGAGTTGATCCAAGAGCGCAGATGCTGCCACCGCTGCACTCACATGTGGGTCACGTGAGCGCAATGGTGGGGGGGCATTTGTTTCCCCCAATCAGAGTAAAGCTCTGTTTGAAATTCAAATTTCAAAATTGAAGCAACGCTTCAGATGCAGCGCCAAGTGCGCTACGCCCTAGGCAGCGCACCATGTGTGCGCTAGCGCTAGGTGCACTGCGCACTAAGCAGCGCGCCACGTGTCAAACAAGGGTGCGCTAGCGCAGGATGCGCTGCGCTCCGAGTAGCGCACCACGTGTAAGACACAGATGCGCTAGCGCTAAGAGCGCTGCGCTCTAAGCAGCGCACCACGTGCAAAGCACGGGTGCGCTAGCGTTGGAATTAAAAAACTCCCCACCGTTAGATCAAAAGATCTAATAATAATGATAAATCATTAATTAATCAGAATTAAATTCTGTTATGGAAAGATTTTTCAATCTTGTTAAAAACAAGAAGATTGCTTTCTGTAAAACAGAAGCCCTAGGATCAAAGATCCAATGGTGGGGAAACATCCCTAAATCAATCAGAAAAAGATCTCTTTAACTGATTCAACAAATCAGCTTGCCCTATATAAAGGCCCCAAGACTTCAAGTCTGATATAGAGAAACCCCCCCATAAAGTTTGAGAAATTCAAAGATAAAGAGCAAGCTCTTGCAAGAAGATATTTCTTCAAGGTAACGATGAAGGATGATGAACACAGAGATGAAATCATCTCATAAAAAGAAAAATTCATTTCTTTAAAAAGATCATAAATCTACAAGACAAAAAGTCTTTCACAAAGAGATCAAAAGATCTCATCATAAAATAAAAGAAGAACATAATTCTTCTCACAGATCATGGATCTATAAAGGCAAAGCCTTTCATCAAAATAAGGGATTGGAAATATCTCCTGCAAAATAAAAACTGTTGTTCTTAGATCTTGAGACAAATTCTCTTTTAAAAGAACATAAATTTGTTCTCAGATCATAAAATTGATCAGATGCGTTTTGCGCTTTTGAAATGCGCCTTGCGCTCCTGAACTGCGCTTCTGCGCTCTCTGGACTAGCGCTCAGCGCCAAATGCGCCACATGTCAACCACGTATGCGCCAATTAACAACTTGCGTTTTGCGCTTCTGAAATAGCGCACTGCGCTCATGGGCTGGCGCTCAGCGCCAAGCGCACCACGTGTCACTCACGTGTGCGCCACTAAACTGAAAGCACAATGCGCTCATGGATTAGCGCTAAGCGCTCATAAACTGGCATCATACGCTCGTCATCTGGCGCCTAGCGCTGAGCGCGATACGTGTCCCTTACATGTGCGCTACTTGGCAGTAGCACACTGTGCTCTTTGACTGGCGCAAAGCGCCTGGTGCGCCACGTGTTGCGCTGACAGAACATAAATTATTCTTTAATAAGCCCAGAGCTCTGATGAATTCTCAACATTCAATACAAGATAAAAACATTGTTAAAAGGGCCAAGCCCAAATAAAGGCTCAACAGCCCAAAATAAGAATGTTAAACATTTATTGGACTTAGCCCAAGATTGGCCATAAGTCCTCAACTCATATTAATTGAGACCATCTGCTCATGAATATTTTAACAGATCTTAGTCCCAAATTGGATTACAGATCTTTCAACCAACCCATACCGGTTCGAGGGTACATCTTTTTACTCCTCTGATATTTGTCGTTGTAATCCTTCAACATCTTCAGAGAGATGATGGGTCCCGACAACCAAACACTCTACGGATTGTGGGGTCCTTAAGCTTACGGACTATGATGTCCTTAATCTTGACTGTGATATCTTTAAGCTCACGGACTATGATGTCCTTAACCTTGACTGTGAGGTCTTTAAGCTCACGGACTATGATGTCCTTAACCTTGACTGTGAGGTCTTTAAACTTACGGACTATGATGTCCTTAACCTCGACCGTGATGTCTTTAAACTAACATTAGACCGAGATGTCCTTAAACTAACATTAGACCACAATGTCCTTAAACTAATCGAGCGCAATGTCCCTAAACTAAACAGTAGAGTCCAAATGCTCTTTTGTTGGATCTAAACGATCCCGTTAAGTTGATCTTAGTCTAAAAGTAGACTAACGTATCCTTAACATACTTTAAGTTGATCTTAGTCTCAAATGAGACTAACGTATCCTTAAACCCAACCCCCAAACCTAAATCTAAGAAGATACGGATTTGGACTAATACACGCCCTACGGGCAAAAACATAAATTAGTCTCCGTATACAATCTACGGGCAACCAAAAACAAAATAAACACACACGACACAAAATGACCATCTGGAGAAGGAGAAAGTTGTTACCGCGACGCGGTAGCATAATTAACTGCAGAGGCTTGCGCCTGCAGGGAAGAGCGTCCCCACAATCAAAAACCCCTCAAATGAGGGGGAATCTGACGAAGTCTGCTATATCGGCCGCATCCATTTAAATCTTCGATACACGGTGCCATAAATCAACTTGGTATCTTCAGAGAGGTGGACGGATGGCACCAATTAGCATCTTCCCCGAAATTCAAGCTAGACGTTTATCGCGTCTCCGCGTTTTCGGCGGGGAACACATCCTACGGTGGCGTCATGGCCCTTTGAAGTTTGGGGCACCGACATGGTTGGTCCAATTGATCCTCCGTCATTCAAAGGCTACCGGTTCATATTGGCCGCAACTGACTACTTCTCCAGATGGGCTGAAACCGTCCCGCTAAAAGAAGTCAAGACAAAAAATATTCTGACGTTCTTCCGGCATAATATTCTATACATCTTCGGTACACCTAGAAGAATCATTTATGAAAACGGGCCTTCTTTCAAGAGCTTCAAAGTCTCAAGGTTCGCTACTCAGCACAAAATAGACTAGAGATATTCCTCCATCTATAATCCAAGAGCCAACGGCCTAGTCGAACCCTTCAATAAAACTCTATGAAAGCTCCTGAAGAAAAATGCTTCGGCCAACAAGAGAGACTGGAATCTTAAGCTCCACGAAGCGTTGTGGGTATATCGTACCACACACCGCACTCCAACTCAGTCCACTCTATACTCATTACTCTTCGGAGTGGAGGCAATTCTCCCCCTCGAAGTTGAAGTTCCAAACCTAAGAATGGCCGTCCAGCACGAGTTGACGGAGGAGGAAAACGTCCTCCTTCGGCTCATAGAGCTCGACGCCCTCAAAGAAAAAAGGCTCGCGGTACCGCAAAATCTGAAGCTGTACCTAGCCCAAATGTCACGGGCCTATGACAAGATGACCCATTTCCATGCTTTCAAGGAAGGCGAATTGGTGTTGGTCCTCAAAAGACGATCATCCGCAATCGACATGCCAAGGGAAAATTCGAGCCAAATTGGGAAGGGCCATATGTAATCGAGAAAGTGTTTAACAGAGGATCCTACCAACTAATAAGTGCCAAGAGAGAAAGGCCCATGCCACCAATCAATGGTCGATATCTCAAGAAATACTACGCGTGAATGCTCCAAGTCGCAGACGAATTGATCACACCAGCCCTACGGTCTGGATCATACATCCTATAAAACTGTATACAATCCAAGGGCGCAAATGACCCCTATTTGTCCCAAGTCCTACTGGCGAGACTACATCTGAAGTCCTACCGGCGATGAAGCATTAAAAAAAGAGAGAAAGGAAAAAAAAGACGAAGAAAAAAGGTATGTCCACAAGCAAAACGGCCACAGATGAAAACCCGAAAGAGCTCCGTAAGTAAAAATAGAAGGACTGCCGGTAAGTTTGTGAAAACCCGAAAGGGCGCAAACCCATGAAAAGAGATGAAATATACTCACAAAGCCCTCTCGACCTTGTGAGGATAAAATCCTCCCGTGAGATCCTTACGACTCATAAAAGAGCAACACACTTAAGAATCCCCATGATTCCTAGGGAAAAAATACACCTACGAGATCCTCTCGACCCGTAGAAAGAAAATGTTTTTATGAGACCTTTACAGCTCATAAAAGTGAAAAGCCTTAGGTGATAGGGATCTAAACCTGTCTCCTAAGCCATCGCTTCCCAACGGGCAATGGCAAATGATGATTCGCTCCTGACATTACGCTTCAGTGTTAGCGGTGCTGATGCCGACCCAAAACCAAAATCCCAAGTCTTCTCAGGGCAAATGATGAGTCACTCCTGACATCGCTTCAGTGTTAGCGGTGCTGATGCCGATCCAAATCTCAAACCCTAAGTTTTCCCAAAGGCAAATGATGAGTCGCTCCTGGCACTATACTTCAGTGTTAGCGGCGTTGATGCCGACCCAAAAACCAAATCCTAAGTCATCCCGGACAAATGATGAGTTACTCCTGGTATTATTCTAGTGCAGTAATACTGATGCTAAACAAAATCCAAATCCAAGATCCTCTCAAATTCAAAAGTCCCGCTAAACAAGGCAGAAATCAAATAGATTAAATCAACGTCCCACCCAGCAGCGCTTCCAAGCATAAAGTCCCGTTGGACGGGTAGGGAACTCCAAAAACAAATCAAATCAAATAAGTCAACCAATCACCTCATCGGTGGAGTCAAGCTCCACCTCGGAGACAAATCAATCACGACATCGCAAGAAGTAGAGCAAGTCAACTTCAATCCCGACACCACAGAAAGTGGAAAAAGTCAAATCAAATCCCGATACCGCACGAAGGGGAGCAAGTCAAATCAAATCCCGACACCGCAAGAAGGGGAGCAAGTCAATTTCAACCCTGACACCGAAAGAAGCGGAGCAAGCTGTAATAACCCTAAATTTCCTATACAAATTTATTCAAAATATTATTTCAAAATCCATAAAGGGGTATGTTAGCCTGAGCACAAGATATAAGTAATTATTTTGCTTTTTAATTACAAGTTAAAAGAATGTAACAACTCCATTTTTAGTGTACAAATATTTGCTTTAAAATTAATTTATACTTGGGGTACTTACATTTACTGTTATTACTTTAAGTAATTAATTAGCTCCATAATTACAAGAAGGAGCTTGTAGCTCATTGGTAATACCTTGCACTGCTGAACCAAGCCACCGGAGTTCAAATCCCATATCCCACATTATTTTTAATATTGTTTTTATTTTGAACTTTTAGAATACCAAGAGTTTACACGTGCATATCTCACAAAAACCCCACTACACCCAAAGATGTAACATTGCCAGAGGGTAGATGAACCGTCGGGGGGGATCGCGGCGACCTGACTCGGCCGGGAATCGGCCAAATCAGCCCCGACTCGGCCGACTCAGTCCTCCGACCGAGTCACGGCCGAGTCGGACGATTCCGGCGACGACCCCAACATGAAAGTTGTGTCTTTTCATATTCTCTATACATCTGAAAAATTTCAGCCTTAGACCATTTCCAGAGCTCTTTTAAAACCCCAATTACTCCACTTTTAATACATTTTAAATACATTTTATCACATTTTTCATTTTAACCTTTCACCTACCCTAACCCTAGCCTAACCCTATAAATACCACCCCTACTCTCTACCCTCTCACCCCAAAATTCTGAGCCCACTCTCTCAAAATTCCAAGAAAACTTGTGTACTTTGAAAACAAGCTCGAGGCGAAGCTCCGGCGAAATCTACGGCAAACTTCCGGCGATCGTTTTAGGAACTACCGGCGACGACGCAACACATCGATGATTCCTCTACTTTCCTCTCACTCTCTTGTGTGATCTAAAACCCGTAAGTCTCAATTCCTACTTATCTCTTCTATAAAAAAATACGGTTTTACAAAACCCGACGGAATCGGAACAAATCCGATTTCCAATTCGGTTTCTTATAAAATTCCACTTCTCACTAATACAATCATACTTAAACTTTCTCATGTTGACTATTAAACACTAATCAACCAAATTGATCAAGTTTCATCACATGAAATGATGGCTATTTCAATTTATCTTATTTTTCACTTAAATACCACATTGTTTTAATTCTACATTTAACTCCATTAAACTTGCTATACCTTTAAAGTAGAGAACGGGGTAATGACCTACCGCCTCACACACTCATATACAACCTAATACGATACTATCGAAAACTTAGAATACGGGAAAAACAAACATTTTCATTTAAATACCCTTTACTTAATAAAACTCTTTCTAAAAGATTTAGTATTGATACACTTTTTAAATAAATACCACTTATTATGAAAATAGGATAAGTTGTGGACATCAGTCGTTTATCTAAACCTGACTTTGTGGTGTCTAGCCTAGGCAAGTGAGAAAGGTAACTTTAAAAGGCCCGTCTCATAGTGATTCGTGAGCGGATCTCTCCTTTCTTCACTTGTACTTACCTGGCCACAATTGGCGGTGAAGAGGCGATTTGAGGTATCTCACAAATTGTCGTTTTGGACCAGTTAGGAATAGTCTAGTTGACTTAGGAGACCTTAGAACATAGAATACGGAAAATTGACATCTTTACAAATAAATACCATTTACTTAATAAAACCGTTTTCTAAAGGATTTAGTATTTATACAATCTTTGCAAAGCGTCGCTACAACCCATTTTGGGGAATCCGTTCGGGATGGTGCGGATTATCGCACATCCTCGGGCTTAGTAGTGCGAGATTCAGACCTCCGCAAGGAGCATTCGGTCTCGAAAGATTTAAAATATGACATGTTAAGAAAATGAGATTTTTAGAATATAAAATATATATTAAATTTTTTTTTTGTATAAATATATGTATATTTATCATTAAAATACCTATTTTGTTATGATATAAATATTCCACTTTTTTCTAAAAAACACAAGAATCAATTTTACGCTAAAATACCACGAATTCTATATAAATCAATATTACAAATAAATACCTTTATTTCTGAATTTAGGATATTTTCATTAGAAATATCACAATATAAAATCCACATTCATTACAACCCTAAAAACGAATAATAAATACTTGGGGTATATTTTGAAAAAGTATATAAAAGTATTTTTACATAAAACCCTTTCAAGTTTTATAAATTACCCTAAAGACCCTAGTAAACATAGGTTTAAGCGGAACCAATCTTTTGAGCCTCAGGGAGCCAGAGAAGTGGGTGCTTGCCTATCTAAGGTAGACAAATTAATAAAAACAATCAGGACTTCAAGTTACTTTGCTGATTGTCTGACTCAGTTTGAGTCTCAGTATAATTTGACTTGAATATGATTCAAGTACAATCTACAATCTTCAATATTACAATTCAACCTGAATCCATGAATCCAATTATCAATCTATACAACTTGACCGAACCGAACCATGGATATACATTCCATTTACATGGTTCTCCAGTTATTCCATTTACATGATTCTACGGTTACATCCGTTTACTGATATCATGGTTTCGGTCAGTCAACCAATTATACAGTCAATACAATTTATAAGACAAACAATACAATCAAAACATTACGGGGTTTAAGGGGTAGATTGGTACGGAAGGTGTTAAAAGTGGCACGAGACGGTAAGATTAAGACACCTAACCTATATTCCGTTGCTGTTGTACCGTGGCATAACGGTTCCTTGAGTTCCTGATACCTTAGTCTCCGGGGCAAGTGAGACTCCTCTCGTATACACTGACATCTTTCTGTATCAGGCTACAAACAACAGCGTTAACACTAAATACAACAATATAACAATATAATACAACTGTAAAAACTACTCTCTCTCTCTCTCTCACTCTCTGTCTATTCTACTTTTCTCTTATCTTTGGGACTTACCGAGCGACCTGTTCGCTGACGACATTCTATTTCTTTCTTGTTTGGATGTCGTCAGGTGATTTGGACCCATCAGAGATCGAGCCAACTGCAGAAGACTTGGATCAATACAGCGAAGATCCTGAGCTCTAGACATTGTACATTTTCCATTCAGTACTTTTCATTTCCTGTTATGCCATTGTTAGCCATCGCTTTTATTTCAGTTGTATTTCCTTTTCATGCATTGTACAAAAGAATGTTAATAAATAAAGTTGCTGTTTTTATTATACCTTGTCTCTTGTGTATATTTTCTTTTATATTGCTTAGCTACGCTTAGCGTATTTGCTTCTGAGTAAATACGTAGCGGACTAGTGGTGTCCCCTTCACTGTATACCGGGAAGCGGGGCGTGACAGGTTTTGTTGGTGGCCCATGCAAGTCAAAACTGTATGAAACCCTATTATGCAGTTCTGTTCTGCGTGAACAAACCTAAACAATATAACACAAGAACCAGTAATTAAAACATTCTTTACAATTCATGTTCCTCGAATTTTACAATTTCATATTTCTTGAATCTTATCATTTCATATACTTTGAATCTGCCCTAACCTAAATTTTTCATTCAAGGTTATGGATTCACCAAACAACACCAGCACCAATGTCAACAACACACCTCCACCACTACCTCTCACACCTGCAGTTCCTGCGCCACTCAACGAGCAAACGGTTCTGTTTGAGGCAATCCGCAGCCTCCTAGAGGAACAACAGCAGCTCTTGAACCGTTCCGAGGCTGAAGCACCTGGGATGAAGCAATTCAGAGTTTTACATCCCAAACAGTTCTCAGGAAAGGAGAGCCCACTGGAAGCTGAGGAATGGGCCCAAAGTATCGAGGATGATCTGGAAGCAGCACAAGTGCCAGAAATAGCTTGGGTCCGAGTTGCAAAGCTGCAGCTCATGAACAATGCACGAAACTGGTGGAAGGCAAAAGAAAGCCGTCTTGAACAGCCCATTGAATGGAAGACTTTCCGCAATAAGTTCGAAGCGAAGTACTTCCCTGTGACTGCCAGGTTTGGCATGGAACACCAGTTCATTCATCTACAACAAGATTCGATGTGGGACAAGTCAGTAGATGAGTATGACGCTGAGTTCCCTATGCTCAGTCGATTTGCGGCACACCTGATACCGACGGATGAGATCAGAGCCCGTCGATTTCAACAAGGTTTGGACATAGAAATTCAGGCTGCACTAGCCACAGGGAAATTTCTGACTCATGAGAATGCTCTGGAAGCTGCCCGCAGTTATGAAGCAGTGATAAAAGTAAGGGGCAGACCTCAATCTGCCGGTTTAAAACGCCATGCCACTCAAATGGCAGGAGGAGGCTCTTCCAGGCCAACGTTCGAACCCAGGAGAACTGAAGAACCCAATAACTAGCCAAGACAACATTTCTGTTTCCATTACAAGAGAGATGGACATTTGATAAAGGACTGTAGGCGCGCTAAAGGCCTGTGCCTAGTTTGTGGCGTGTCCAATCACAGAATTGAGACCTGTCCATATAGATACAACTCAGCTCACACACCTACCAACTATCCGCAGCGGCCAGCTATCCAGGCTCCTGCAACTCGTCCTGCACTCCCAGCACCACCTCCACACAGAACTCCTGCACAGCCTGCTCGCCAATTCCAACAGGCAATGAGGAACATGCCTCGAGGGCAGAGAAACAAACCCCAAGGACAGAATGTGCCTCCAGCCAGAAGGAAGGTAACACGGCGACAGACTTTCACATTAGCAGCCGTAGAAACCGAGACTGTAGATACCATGAATTCCATATAAATCAATATTATAAATAAATACCTTTATTTCTGAATTTAGAATATTTTCATTAGAAATATCACAATATAAAATCCACATTCATTACAAGCCTAAAGACGAATAATAAATGCTTGGGGTATATTTTGAAAAAGTATATAAAAGTATTTTTTACATAAACCCCCCTCAAGTTCTATAAATTACCCTAAGGACCCTAGTAAACATAGGTTTAAGCGGAACCAATCTCTTGAGTCTCAGGGAGCCGGAGAAGTGGGTGCTTGCCTATCTAAGGTAGACAAATTAATAAAAACAATCAGGACTTCAAGTTACTTTGCTGATTGTCTTACTCAGTTTGAGTCTCAGTATAATCTGATTTGAATATGATTCAAGTACAATCTACAATCTACAATCTTCAATATTACAATTCAACCTGAATCTATGAATCCAATTATCAATCTATACAACTTGACCGAACCGAACCATGGATATACATTCCATTTACATGGTTCTCCAGTTATTCCATTTACATGATTCTACGATTACATCCGTTTACTGATATCATGGTTTCGGTCAGTCAACCAATTATACAATCAATATAATTTATAAGACAAACAATACAATCAAAACACTACGGGGTTTAAGAGGTAGATTGGTACGGAAGGTGTTAAAAGTGGCACGAGACGGTAAGATTAAGACACCTAACCTATATTCCGTTGCTGTTGTACCGTGGCATAACGGTTCCTTGAGTTCCTGATACCTTAGCCTTCGGGGCAAGTGAGACTCCTCTCGTATACACTGGCATCTTTCTGTATCAGGCTACAAACAATAGCGTTAACACTAAATACAACAATATAACAATATAATACAACTGTAAAAACTACTCTCTCTCTCTCTCTTACTCTCTGTCTATTCTACTTTCCTCTTATCTTTGAGACTTAGCGAGCGACCTGTTCGCTGACGACATTCTATTTCTTTCTTCTTTGGATGTCGTCAGGTGATTTGGACCCATCAGAGATCGAGCCAACTGCAGAAGACTTGGATCAGTACAGCGAAGATCCTGAGCTCTAGACATTGTATATTTTCCATTCAGTACTTTTCGTTTTCTGTTATGCCATTGTAAGGCATCGCTTTTATTTCAGTTGTATTTCCTTTTCATACATTGTACAAAAGAATGTTAATAAATAAAGTTGCTGTTTTTTATTATAGCTTGTCTCTTGTGTATATTTTCTTTTATATTGCTTAGCTACGCTTAGCGTATTTGCTTCTGAGTAAATACGTAGTGGACCGGTCGTGTCTCCTTCGCCGTATACCGGGAAGCGGGGCGTGACACAAGCCAAATCAAGTATCGACCGTCCAAGTCGCAATAATGGCAGCACCGACCGTCCAAGTTGCAAAAATGGCAGCATCGACCGTCCACAGGGAACCAAACCAAATTAATCTCCATATAGAACAAGATCCATCAATTTCATGCACGCAACCTATACACGTGGTGTGCATTTATTGATAGGGGGCACTTTGTTGGGGTCAAAAATTACACCCCGGTTTACCAAGTCAAAGTCAGTCAGCCCCTAACCAAGTAGGCCTGAGCCCAAGCAAGCAGGCCTGAGCCCAAGTCAAGACCGAGCGTGGAAGGGGCCGACTCCATGCCAAAAAGAAGGCGATAAATTAGTTTAAATACATTTTTTAGAATTAAATGTATGAAAAATAGGCAAAAATCCAAAATTTTGTAAGCCCTATGGTTTATGTGCAAAAAGAAATAAGCACATAAGGTATGGGGAGGCACAAGTGCCATTTGGAAAAGCCCAAGAGGCTATATGTAAAATGTGTAGCCTATAAAGGCAAATATGATGAGAAATCAATAACAACTTTCATTCTCTTAAAAATTCTAGGGTTTGTACTTCCATCTTCTCTTTCTGAAGTTTTTTTTCCCTCTTCATTTCCAATTAAATCAATAGCTTAGTTATCTTTTTCTCTTAAACTTTCACCATAAAACCCTCAAAGGGGAGTTCAGATCTCCCATCAAATCCCTAAAGGGAGATTTTTTAATCTCACCTTCCTTTTTCCCCAAGATCCAGTAAAAAAAGAGGAGGAAGAAAACCCACTTCCAAAAAACCCACTTTGGGAGGATCCATGGCTTAAGGGAAAAGAAATGGACCCCCTTTGATCATCTCCGAAGATCTTTGAGGAGTTCAACTCCAAGATCCAAATTCTTAAAAGAGTTTAACTCCAAATCCAGATCTTTTAGGAGTTTAACTCCAAATCTTTTGGGAGTTTAACTCCAAATTTACACCCAATTCCTGTTCGAAAGTTCAACTCCAAACCCAAGGGCTTAGCCCCTTCTTCTGCTGGTGTTTCCAGCGGTCGCATGCCACGCGCAGGGGACGCGACCCGCCGGCGCCCAGCGCCCACGTGCCTGGCACACGACCTGCTGGCGCCCAACGGTCACATGTTGTCTCACGCGTCCTTAGAACGCTCCTCGCCCTCTTTTTTCACATGCTCCACACTCAAAACACATTCCCGTTAGAAAAAAATTTCTAGAGGGGCCCCCGTAAACTCTATGAGGCCCCTGATATGTCCAAAATACAACATACGCATACCGCATATTGAGTTCGCATGACTAGTTTTACCGGTCAATCAGAGGTTCTCTCGCTCCAAAAGCGAGGGGTAATTAACGACGGCTTAGTTCGCGGCTGCCGGAGATTCGGATCCCCACAATCAATAAATCTCGACCTACTCTAGGCATGGGGAATCTGTAATACGCCTGACAAGCGACGCGTATTCCTGTCTCAATAGGGTGACGAAAAACACTCTACAGACCTAAATCAAAAATACGTAGTGACTTGAATACTTGAACTTGACATAAATATATAATCTCGACTTAAATCTTGAAATGGTACACTTTCTATGTATTCATTGATTCGGGCAAGACTTGTGACTATAATTGTAAATTAGATTACACAGAGTGTTGAGTAGTTTAAGTGTGATTCCAACGAAATATCAGGAGTCCCCCTAATTTATGAATCCATCTCTACTAATACATGCAATCTATCATGAGGGCTCGTGTTTTTTCCCCCTAGATTATAGCCTGTTGGGTTTGGAATACTTTAACACTAGATTGAAGTCCCGTCGTTAACTTTTGATTCAGGCTCGTGGTTCCTTACCCCTGTATTACAGCCTGTTGGATTCGAGAACACTCTTGAGATTGATTGTCATTTACTCTTGAACTGACGTTAGATTAATTTACCATTATAGATACTTTTAAGACACATTACTTTATATTCACCAATACACACTTATCACCTGTTTAGATTAACTGATGCTTAACCTGAACTGCCATGTTTACTTAGTTGATGTGTTTACTTAACACATCATACATGTCTTGTAGTTGTTAACATATCACCACAATTTTTATAATCCCACATTTTTGGGGGATTTACTAAGCGCAAGTTCGCTGACGAGTATTTCACCCATTTTTGTTTTCTTGGAATGTTCGTTAGGCAATCTTAAGACCGAGGAGGTTGAAGCGACTACAGAGGATTACGACCAGTTTGCTTCTGAAGCCGATTTTTAGATTTTCTTTCCAGTTTCAGTTTAAGTATGCCATCTGTTTAGGCATTTTTATGTTTTTGTATCTTGTTTTCAGACGTCATGTATCGGTTTAAAACTTATGGAAGTTGAATGTAAATAAAGCAGTTTGTTGAAATTTCTATTCACTTTTCATTTCTTGATATTTTATATTACTTATATACGCTTAGCGTATTTATTTCGGAAAATAGCCTTTTCAAAATAAATACGTCGCAAAACTCGTCACATGTCGTTACCGCTCTTTTGGGAAACGTGACGCGACGGATGTAGTACTTGAGGACGAGGGCGGCGGCGGCCTCGAGGACGCACTCTTGGATCAGCTCTCTTAGCTTTCCACCGCCGCATCGTCCTTGCAATCCAAGGCTTGAGATTTGGACCGAGCAAAGAAAAAGAATGAGCTCGAAGCAGAGGCCAACCTTCTTGGGATCAATTCTTCTTCTTCTTGGAGACGCACGTATCAAGTGCGTTCCATATATTTTCAAAGGTACTTTTCTACGAATTGTATGGGATGCACAAGTGCGCCCATTAGAAACTTTAAAAAAACGCGGCGTTAGGCGTTGAGTTGACGCCGATGTAAGCAAAATTGGCATAAATTTGTAAATATTTTGGAAATTGGTCTGAATTTAAAAATATTATTTAAAATTAGCTTAAATTGAAAAATTGCCCGCGCAATTTAGCAAGCCCTCCGCCTCCTGCCACGTCAGCCTTATCGTGCGCCTACCCTCCCCCTTCCCGCGACGCCCCCCTTCAGCTCCCCTCTTATTTCTCCCCCTTTCCTCCGATCCCCAAACCCTTGAAGCCCAAATCCCCAAAATACCCTCCAAAATTCTCCCAAATTACGATCCTGCCATCGCCATGCCCCTATCGAGCTCCGACTCCAACGGCGGCACTGGCGCCGGCGGAGGCTCCGTTAGGAAACGGACGGAGGCGCCGAATCCGAACGGAGGCAAGAAGTTCCGATCAATGGCGGAGATAATGCGATCGTCGAAGCAGGCTGTTGACGTCACCGAGAACTACTACACTGACGTCAGGTGCCAGCAGTGCCGCTTGGGGGATCGAGACGACGAGATGCTGCTGTGCGACCGCTGCGATATGGGGTACCATTTGTTCTGTCTCCGTCCGATCGTCGTTAGGGTTCCGTCTGGCCCTTGGTTCTGCCCTAGCTGCGTCGATGAGAAGCCTTTGAGAAGTAAATGAGGCATTTTTAAAATTAAAGTTATGATTTTTTTCCTTTTGGTTGTTTGATTAAAATGAATTATTCAGTGTTGGTTGTTTTTTGGGGTGTTAGGGTTTCCATTGATGCAGACGAAGATTGTGGATTTTTTTCGGATTCAGAAAGGTACGGAGGGGGCAGCTGAGGGGAAATGTGGGTCCTCTTTCCAAGGTGATTTATTTTTGTTTTTGTTGTTGTTGATCAAAGTTGAATTTTTTGTTTGTTTTG
Source organism: Agapanthus africanus (assembly GCA_030015575.1). Taxonomy (NCBI): domain Eukaryota; kingdom Viridiplantae; phylum Streptophyta; class Magnoliopsida; order Asparagales; family Amaryllidaceae; genus Agapanthus; species Agapanthus africanus. The sequence continues at coordinate 176,358,088 of CM057338.1, read as the reverse complement.
AGTTAAATATTCATTATTCAACCTTGAATGGAATCCTAATGACATTGTGTTTTTTTTGAAGGAGTAGGATTATTGATCTGCATGTAATTATTGTGTCTTCAAAATGCGTTTTGAATTCATTTAGAAATGTTTGCTTGTTTCTTTTAGCAATATCGTTGTTGATCTTTGTAAGCTATGCATGCGATTCAGTTTGCTAATTTGTTAGACAGAGCTACCATGGTTATAGGCCGTTTTCTTAGCATTCCCAGATTTTATAGAAATTATGGATGGTCATCGTTTTTCTTGTTGTCTCTTCATTTGATACTGTTCTGCATGGTCATCATATCTTCATTACTTACATCTTTCCTTGTTCCCTTCCTATGTGCTATTCTGGATTGTCATCGTTTTAGCGTTCTTCTTCTTCGTTTATTAGTCGAATCTTTTCTTCTATATATTTTCTTTTCAGTTAGGAAATGATTCGGAGAATACTAACTGATCTTCAGAATTATAGCAAGCAGGGGAATTGCTTGTGTTTTTTCTGGACGGGGACTGAAAACCATATTGTTAAAGTCTAAATTATCATTATCATTAGCCAAATCTATTATGATGAACAATACTATTTCATGTATATTGTTAGTTTCTTCTACATCTGCTTGTTTGATAATATTTTTGTTCTTTATTTTTTCTTTTCATTTATGTAAAATTACATATTTTGTTTCAAGATAACTTGATTCGAAACTCGCTGTAGTAATAAGCATTTTAATCAAAGCTATGTAAATAAAGAAAATAGATAGACCTTTCTCTGCATCTCAGGTTGATGATGTATGTTAGGCTTTTTGGGCCTTGGATCCATTGTAGCAATAAACATTTTTATCAAAAGCTATGGAAATAAAATTGAGGGTAAATTTTTACTAAACCCTATCCATCTTTTGGGTTATTGGGTTATTTGAGATAAACCCATTGAACTTTAAAAATTCTATAAAACCCCACTGAACTATCAATATTGTATGAAATCGTTAGTTTGAGTAACTTGTACAAGCCACAATTGGATTGAATAACCCTAAAATGTCTTACGGATAGATTAAATAAACTCAAAATGAACGGAATATGATATTTTTGACAAAAATACCTTTCAATTTTTTTTATGAAAATACTCTTCAATGGGGTTTTATAGTATTTTTAAAGTTCAATAGCATTATCTCAAAAACCTCAAAAGGTGGATGAGGTTTAGCAAAATTTACCCTAAAATTAATGCTTAAAGGAGCCGAAAGGTGCACAACCCAGTAGATGGGAAGGCTAGCAAACTTGTAGTTTGAAACCATATACACCAAGCTATCAACTAATTAGGAAGGCTAGAAAATAATGATATTTTGTGAACCGCTTTATTTTGGACCGTGAGTTTTATAATGCTAGACATTTTAGAACAAATTTCATTTTGAAATTTAGAGAGATCCAGGTAATAAATTTCATAATGGAATTTAAAATTTGAACTAAAATGGAAATGATATTGTTAAGATTTTTCAAATGGGGGAGGGGCATAAACTTTGCCAACTCTTTTAGTTTCGCCCCTTGTGAAGCCTGTCATTTGACAATAGTTTCCCTGGCTAGGAAATATATTTGATAAGGAGAGTATTAACATCAAATTTACGTCGTAAAACTTTGTCGAATTTTCTAGCATCATGCGTCCCGTAATGAAACCCTTTAGATTAATAAATCTTAAATGATGATAATTTATTAGTTTAGATACCTCCTTCCTTGTTTCTACTTTCTCTTTTTGGCGGTTCATTGATATTAATATCATAAAGAAGAACAAAACAATACCTGTACATTAGTTATTAGTTATGGTGATGATTGGTAGAAAGACGTTAATGCTCAAAGTTGTGGAAAGGTGCACATGCTAATAATTAGTAAACCGAATATTGCAAGTTATAAAATGTCAGTTTGGCTAGCAAGTAACGATGGTTTGTATGATTGGAAGTTATTATTTAATTTGGGCCATTAGCTTCATAATTCCAGATGTTTGAAAATTTTGATTAATAAATATTGTTTTGATATAAAAAAAATTTCTAACTGGGGGAGGAGGAAGGGGTAAAATCCTTATCAGCCTCCTTTAGTTTGCCCTCTATGACAAGCCCCTTTTTTGTTCATACTTTTCTTAGGGACTTCCCTCTATTTAAGGACTGTTGACCACTGTTATGAAATGTGTTTTATGGTGCATATATGTCCGCATATGCGTTATGCACCCTCTTGACACATAAAATTGAGCCGCATGGCCTTTTATGTAGGCAAAGCTCATTTTCTAAAAGCACCTACACATTGTTTTGTTCAATTTGTGTTTGAAATGCTGTGTGAATTGGTCAGGTAATGTATTAGATCTACTACACATGCAATTAAATTTAGAACTCTCTTCTTTCTTTCTATTCTCTTCTTCTCAGTTTTACTTCTTTTCTAACAAAAGTATGTTTTTAGTGCATCTCTTATATATATATATATATATATATATATATATATATATATAGAGAGAGAGAGAGAGAGAGAGAGAATAAATAATGGAGGAAAGAGGCCATAGGAGGGGATTTCCTCCTATGGCGTTGAAAAAATACAATCTCCACTATTTTTTCCGACGACCGACATGCATCATCATCATCATCGTTATCATCTAAGATGTGCATACACCAAATTTCATGTGATTCCACCACTTTTCACTGTTGAATTAGCAATGCAAAAAGTTTTTGTTAGATATGTGTCCTAGAGGCTTGTATTGTATAGGATGCTAGGCATATATATGTACAGAAACAATCTTTACTCGAAACGATAGTATGCTATCTGGTTATTTTCATCTTAACGTGTGATGTGTTGTATTTCATATCTTTATATATATGTTGATGAAGCCCTTAGAACTATGCTTGACTGCCAGGATTATGATGTAGATCATACTAGTGGGGCCTGAGCAGTCTATAACCATATCCATAATAGTTCCTAGTCGAGGGTATATCGAGACAGGGCATCGATATTACCAGAGTAGACTAGTGTGTACGTTTCTTGACCCTGTGGGCGATGGTTGATCCCACAACCATTGGTGTTTGACATCAAAGATTGTACACAGGTGCTCATTGGAGAATGGGTACACCGAACAGGACTCACCGAGAATTCCTAGATGGTATATATACCTATTGTCAGATAGCAGTTCTCTGGTGACACTTGTACATGTTAGTCTGTAGACCTGAGATCTTCAAAGTGTCTTGTGTGATTCCCACTGTGTTTTGATTTTCTCCCTATCATGGCTCTACCGAGTCGTGCAAACAGGTGGATTTTGGGTACAATCCCGAATCACATGGAGGCAGTGAGCGATAGGAGGGGTTTCGTCTCTCCCGGTATAGGGAGTTGATGTCGCGCTATACTTGATCGGCCATGACAGCAAATCCCTGACCAGGGTTCTCGAGATTTACTGATAAGAGTTATCGGTAGTTTTTCGAACCGTTATGGGCCGTAAATCAACATGACTTATAAAGTTACTGGAGTCTGACATTTACCACCTCTAAACTTCATATGTGACGTATCAGATGAAGAGACCGGACTATATGGTAAGTGTTGCTTACATGCTTGTTAGGGTTGTGATGAGTTCGCTCGTCGGTCTCCTTTTCGTCATGTACCTGAGTAGCCGTTACGCACAGCTAGTACCGCTGACGTGTTTGTGGTTAAACCCACTGTCAGCATACTGTCGAGTTTTTAGAGTCCCACACAGAGGGTTCCCTGGTTCAGGCAAAAGATGCAAAGGCCGTAAGTTGTTACGGCAGGGTTTCGATCATGTTCCTGTAATGGTTACCGGAATAATGATCGAAAGGTTAATACTGGTAGGCTTTGGTTTAAGCCGGATACCGGTATTATATTATTGGATTATTTGTATTCGTATTTTTCGGAATTCGGACATGGGTATACTTATACGGTATACGGTGGAGGGGTATTCTTGTAATTATACAAGAACACCTTCTAGAAGGAGACACCTCATAATTGGATATTTATTTTGTGAAAATAAATAAATGAGGTGGAATTTGGAGAAATGTCAAAGTATGGATAAAGGAATAGCTTATATCATTTTATATTCATTTGGGGTTACTATTGAAGTATGGTGCATTATTTTAGAGAAAAATAATACATGCTTCAATTATTTTTATTTGAGCCATATCATTTTTCCATGCTTGGTTTTTTCATTCATCACTTTCACATTCTCTCTCCTCATTATCTCCTTCTTCCTCGTCCTAGTTTTTTTCCCTTCACATGTGATGTGAATCAAAAGCTTAGGGCTAATAATAATTCACTATTTGATCTCTACATCATCTAAGTGATCTCTTCTAGCACACTTGATCGCTTAGTTAGCTCTTGAGAAGAGTTTGAAGCTTGTTCTACAACTTTCGGGTGGATCATCTACGTCTTGAGGTGACCGAAGATCAAGGACATCTCAGCCATCAAAGGAGCCAAGGAGTCGCAGCGGAAAGAAGATCAGAATGACCGTTTCCTTGAGGTATAACCCCTATCATAGTAGATAAGATCTCTGGATAGGATTGCTAGTTATGGTTTAGCACAAGATCTAGGTTTAAAGTAGGTGTTGCATGCAAGAAAATTATTGTTTGCTACTTCCGCCTCCTGAGGGTGTGCAACATCTACTAACATAGTATCAGAGCCTAACTAAACCACAACTAGTTGTTTAGACGACGTTTAAAGTTTCGAACACGAAACAACTCCGAAACCGTAAAACAAAACCCTGCTCTCTGGAAACTTTTCAAAAGTGTTCTGAATTTTTTTTAAGCATGTGCAAAATACTTGTTATGAGATAACTAGACAACCCTAGAAAAACGAGCCTCAATAACCGGTTTTTCCCGGCGAGATCATGTTTTTCCCGGCGTCGCCGGATTTTCAGTGGAGTTTGGGCTTGGGTTTTTTAGGGTTCACTGTATTCTGGGTTTTTGGATTTATTATTTCCAGATTACATGTGATGTAACCTAAGTGTTAGGGGAAATCAGAGTGTTTCCAAATCGAACTTTTAATGCCGTTTATCCGTTTTTCAGTTTGTTATGTGTTTGAAACGTCCACTAATTGCTATATGACGATTAGTGGGGGTTGCACATTTGTATATCATGTGATGGTATGTGTATATGAATATGTTGGATCGTCGTGGATGAATAGCCGGGATGTGAGAAGAGTGCTTTTCTTTTCTTTCATTCATGTAATTTGTAAAAATCAATGTAATATTATTTTGCGGGGAACATCCGGGTTGAGGTTGTAACCACTGTTGTATAATTTCTTTTTACTGTTTTTGCTCCTAGGATAGACCCAAGGTGGGGTGCACAAACTACCGGGTTCTCAAAGTGCTGAGTGGCCTACTCACTTTGTTGAGGGAGGTTGCTTCACTTCGGAGATTTGGCGGGTAGTTTGCCGCACCCGTAGGGGTCTAGGGTGGGGTTTGGCTATTCATCTCGACCGTGGAACCCGTCTTTCATTAAGAGCTTAAATGAAATACGGAATTCCCAGTATATCTGTAGGGTTCCTAGGCACTCTAGTGAAGTCTCACAAGTGATCAAACATGCACAAATCAAATTTTACGGGTGCCTACAAACCCGACTACGGATCGTTTACTAGATATTTAGGCGAACAAAGTTAATAGTTAACACTTAACTAATGGGATATCGGAAATACAACCTTTGTAGATCCGGTGCTCCACCTCCATAGCTCCGCAACGAAGTCGTCTCCGCTGTCCAAAAGGAATCCGGGCTCTAGAGTCGGCTTCGTCGGAGAAAAAGCGAGCTAGGTCGTCGATGTCCATGCCGAAGATGATCTACATCAAAGCATCGCAAGATCAAGCTCCATCTTCACCAAGCCATGAAAACTTGTGAAGGAAACACACTCTACTACTTGGCAAGAGGTAGAGGATGAAGAAATAGGAAGTGGGTAGACTTTAGAATTGGATTTCTCACTCTAATTCTCACTTTGCCATTAAAGCTTTCAAGCTTTTTCTTGAAGTGAAGAAGAAGAAGATGATGAAGAATATGATAAGTCTTTTTTTAAAATGAAAATAATAATAATACTTATCATCTACCAACCATGGTGAAGTGTAGAGACTAAACTAGGGTTAGTGGGAATGGTTAGGGTTAAGCATGAGACAAAAAGGGTGACTTTGGTCAAAGCTTCAAGAAGCTTTAGCTAGAAAACAAATTAAGCCACCATTTTCTCTTAATGCTTATCAATTTCCAAAAAGAATAAATAAATGAATAAATGAATAAGGAAATAGTAAACCCTAACCATTTCATTAACCAAGGTTTAATTCTTTACACTTAACCAAAAGGCATGTATCATCAAACATGATACAAGCAAGTGCACAAAATCATATCGCATATGCAATGCGCACATCCGAGTGAGAAAATCCATTTAAAGTGAACCGATACTAGTTAATGCAAAGTAATATATCAAATATATAATTATACATTAAATCATTAAATCAACACTTGATTTAACGATCCGGTCATATCGCATATAACCGACTAGTATCCTATGCATCGGCTTATCGAATCGATCTTCGATTCGATAACTAGGTTATATCGCATACAACCAATCGATACATTCATCGCGAGAATAGAATACGGTATCACATACGCGCATTATTCTCGGTCCCGCACATATCTCATATGCGCTCCTATTTCGTTTCGCTTGAGCCAGGAAACCTCTGTGTAGGACTCTAAAGACTCGTCAATACGCCGGCAGCAGGTGATGATCATATCAAACACCCACAAGCCGCAAGCGGTCTGCCAAACGTAACGGCCACCCGGGTATTGAGCGATCAGAAGATCGACGAGCAAGCCCGCTCACACTCCTGCGAATCCAACAAGTAACACTTATCGTATAGTCCGGTCTGTTCGTCTGATATGTCGCATATCTCGCCTAGGGGTGGTAAACGTCAGACCCCAATAGCTCGATAAGTTATGCCGACTTGAGGTCCATAACACTCGTGAAACTACTGATAACTCTTACCAGTATATCACTGCAACCCTGGCCAGGGATTTCCTGTTATGGCCAGTCGAGCATAGCACAACATCAACCCCCAATACCGGGAGAGACGAATCCCCTCCTATCGCTCATTGCCTCCATGTGAATCGGGACTGTACCCAAAAACCACCTGTTTGCACAACTCAGTAGAGCCGTGGTAGGGTGGAAATCAAAGCACAGTGGGAGACACACAAGACTCTATGACGATCTCGGGTCAACAGACTAAGCTGTACCAGTGTCACCAGAGAACTGCCATCTGACGTGAGGTATAATACCATCTGGGAGTTCTCGGCGAGTCCGTTCAGTGTACCCAGTCTCTACTGAGCACCCGCATACCATCTTCGATGTCAAACACCAATGGATATGGGATCATCCATCGCCCATCTCATGGGTCGAGAAGATATGCGCTAGTCTACTCTGGAATATCGATGCCCCGTCTCGATATTCCCTCGACTAGGACCATTTCAAGGATGCACTCATGGACTACCCAGGCCCCACTAGTATGATCTACATCATAGTCCTGGAAGTCGAGTACATATCCTAAGGGCTTTATCAACATGTAATCAGAGAGACAGAAAGTATACATGTTAAGATAAAGTGCAACCAGATGCGTACTATCATGTCGAGCAAGAAAGTCCTTCCTATATATGTCCCAGCATCCACTACAATATACATCCAATGTACAGTAATGGCCTCTAGGGCATACATATAACTAACAATCTCCCACTTGCACTAGGGCCATCTGTAGCAGTGGTTGCAGTATCACATACTCAACCATCCCCTAAATTGTCTCTCTTTGGGAAAAAGGCCTTCGTGAGTGGATCCGCCGTGTTGTCCTCTGAGTCTTCTCTCCTAACCTCGATCACCCTGGAGATCAACTATCTCTATGATCAGGTGATGCTGCCTCAGAATTTGTCTGGGTCACTGATGGTTCCAGGGTTCCAGGGCCAAAGCCATACTTCCATTGTCATATAATGGCAGGAACCTAGTTCATCTTATGAACCAATATACACCCAAACTTCCTCTTTGGTAGTATCTTCAATAGCGATGTTACCAGCCTTAATCGTCTAGTTTGCCACGGTATCTAGTTTGGAACTTTTCCAACATACCGTCCCTTTACTGAGGGTAAAGACAATGCCCGTGACTGACATTCAGTCGTCTTTATCACCCTGGAACTCTTCCAGTGATTCTCCCCATGATCGATTGATACCATCTCACTACATCTAGTGAGAATCCTAGCATCCAATTACATCTATCTCATAGATGAAAACTCACGATTTAGAAGGTATCACTTTGATCCTATTTGGAGAATCCTAGTGATAATAGGAGACTGACCGATCGTAGTATAGGAAACTCTTTTCCTATCAAGAGTATGTTGTCTATGTACAATACGAAGATGACCACCTTACTCTCTACTACCCTTTTGTATATACAAGGTTCGTCTACCATTTTGATGAAGTCAAACACTTTGACTATCACATCAAAACAGACGTTCCAACTCCGCGATGCCTGCTTCATTATGTAAAGCAACTTGCACACGTTTCCGCTGCTCCCACTGTTTATGAAGACCTCTGGCTGTGTTCTTATAGACGTTCTCTTCTAAATCAGTATTTAGAAAAGCAGTCATGGCACCCAACCGCCAGATATCGTAGTCATGGTATGTAGCCGTGGTAAGTAGGATCTGGATAGACTTAAGCATAGCTACTGGAAAAAACTTTCATCATTATCCACGCCTGGTCGATGACGAAAACCTTTAACAAGTCTAGCTTTGAAAGTCTCAACTTTTCCATCTACACCAAGTAATCTTCTCAAGATATACTTGCTCCTGATGGGGATTTAACCCTTCAGATATCGCAACTAAAGTCCATACTTTGTTGGTGTATATGGATTCCATCTCAGATCACTAAGCATCCAGCCATTCTTACAGAGTCCCTATTCTCGATGGCCTGCTCGAAACTGGTTGGGTCATCATCTCATGATGCAATCCTCGCTTCCACTGTCATCGAGAAACCGAGGTATCTCTCAGGCGGATGAGGAACCCTGCTAGATCGGCGGAGAGGCTGAGGTTCGTCGGAAACTATTGAATCCTTTGGTTCTATCAAATCATTAGCAGTTTTGTACAGCTGGAACCTTTCCAGTTCTACAGAACTGATCTTGCCTCGATCTTGTCCGGATTTTGCTTTTGACATAGGCCGGACAATCCCAAATCTTAACTTACTTAAGAGATAGGCTCTTCCCATACCATATCTCATATGGAATGGTAGGCACTGATTTGAATCAAACCTAATTCAATAGGTATGCAGCTTCTCAAGTGCATAACCTCAAAAGGAAATAGGTAACTCAGTAATACTCATCATAGAGCACACCATATCATATAGGGTGTGATTGCTCCGTCCTGATACACCGTTGTGCTGTGGTGTATTCAGAGGAGTAATACTGAGAGAGAATCTCATTTTTCTTTAGAATAGTCCAAGGATTCCATGCACAAGTATTCTCCTCCCTGATCTCATCATAGGACATAATACTTATACCCGTATATTGGTTCTCTACTTCTAACTTATATTCTGTGAATATCTCAAAAGGTTCGGACTTATGTTTCAACAGGAACATATGACTGAATCTTGAGAGATTATCAGAGAATATAATGGAGTATGAAGAACCAGTCCTGGCATGTGTAGACAGGAGACTTTACATACATCATCATGTATCAGTCCCAAGAGTTCACTAACTCTTTCTCTGTTTCCAATAAACAGAGCTAGTGTCATTATATCTTTGTGACATGACTGGCAAGTTTCACAAGATATAGATTCAAACTGATTTAAATATGCATCTACATGTAACTTCAGCTAGTCGGGTCACATTGATCTGACCTAGTCTACAATACCTTAAGAAGGATCCGTTCATTTCTGAACTCTTCCTCTTATGTGTGTTCCATATACTAAGAACTGTAGTTTGATTTAGAACATCAATGCTTTTAGATAACGTGCCTGAACCGATCAACTTTTGATATAGGAAATGTTCAAAACATTATCCATCAATACAAAATTATATCCTTTCTTTACTAATAAAGATACTGATATAATTTTGTATATCAGGTTCGGTATCTAATAGCATTTGTTCAGAATCAATGTATTCGTAATACAGGGTGACAGTGACCAACAGACTTGGCTGCAACACTTGTCCCGTTTTCTGTCTCATGAAACTTATCACCCGTTCTCAGTTTTTCTACCTTTCTGTAGCCCTATGTAACAGATTACATATCTGGGGTCCTGATCTGGTATCACATACCCAGGACGTAAAGAATACTGAGAAACAGTTCTGTATAATGAACACACCCGAAGATGATGCATCAACATGCACTCTCTTCGTTTGGGCGGCATAGGAAATCTGGTATTCCCCTATTTTCTGCTCTGTCTTATAACAATTATAAGTTGGAGCGGGACCAACGTTCCCCAGCTCAGTATAACAAGCGGGTTCGGTCAATTCATCCATATTATTATCTTGATTAAGGCGTGATATGGTCGCTACCTGGAGAGAGAGAGAAGAAAACACTCTGCGTGCGCTCTTGCAAGATCAGATTGGTTATATATTTTATCTAATCAGGATGGCTCCCACTGTTTTTATCAAATCTTCCTTCAAACCTTAAAAGGAAAGACTAGCCGGGATTAATTACACTCTACAAGTTCGCCAATCTTTCAGCCAGGCCAGTGTCGGTACTTTGAGGGAGGTTCTCCGTGCTTTCGCACGGACCTAATTACTGTAAACCTCGTTTTCCCAGAGGCGTAACCCCGTTGACACCTTTCTAGACACCTACTTGATCGGCTAATTGTAAAGTGCAAAACTCTCCCAGGAGTAACAATTACTCGCAGTGGGTATCGGGATCCAACTATCACATAGAAGGTATGCAATCTCATTGCAAATTTCAACACTTGAAACTCCCGATAATGGTTTTTACCCCTAGCACCTATGACCTTGGCTAAGGTCAACAAATCATAGGTACTAGTCAAGTTCTACCCGTCATTTCATGATTAATTAGACCCACCCACATGACCCTTGGCTAAGGTCAACAAAGCCACATGACTGTCCTAACTAATCGCATCATATGCTGTGTAGGAAGACATCACTTAGCTACCGTACACTGTACCTTGACTATGGTCAACAAACACAGCACGAATACTAAGTACTCTACTTCCTAAAATGACGGAGGGTTGCGAATGGTTTTTGTGAAAACCTTTAACACTTTGAACTTGATCTCGTTGCGGAATCAAATGGTTTTTAAATGGAATGTTTTTGAAGCTTTTCTAGTTTTGCTAAAGGGGTCACTCCCGGTGAAGGGATCGTCGGCCCTTTTCTCGTCGAATGAGGTGCGGGATATATCATATATATCACTGTGCAAAGCAAAAACTATAGAAGCGATCAAATAACAAACCGAGGGTTGTAGCATCTGCCAGTTATTGCTAAAGGAGTCACTCCCGGTGAAGGGATCTCGGTCCTTTCCTCATCGAATAAGGTGCAGGATGTTCTATAATGAACACCGCGATGCAAAGCAAGAACTGTAGCTACCTGTTTTATTTTGAAATTCGATTCCACAACATCAATTAGGTTTATTTTCTTTCATTAATCTCATTAATGAATATCCCATCATTTAAGTCCACCTAACCATCACAGATAAATATAACGTACGCTTATGCCATCCGCATTCGCCTCGATGTCCCGTCTGCACCGTTAGGTTAGGCAACTAACGCCAGAGCGAGGCAGGGCTAGTGCGGGTGTAAAACATAAGCAACGTCTATATAATATATCATATATACTATATATAATATCTGTCACAGAACATCACACGATCACAGATAAATCACAGCAGAAGAAACATATGAAATATTGGATATACTAGGACGTCCGTGTTTTCAATACGAGCCAGTATAAAACACGGATTCCACGGTCGTGATGAATAGCCAATCCCACACCCCTAGACCCCTACGAGAGCGGCAAGCAACCCTACCAATTCTAGGGTTAGGAGACCCGGACTCGACTCCTCGAGTTGGTCTCCCACTGGACCCCAGAACCCGGTTACTTGTGCTCCCCTCCTTGTGTCTATCCTAGTGCAGAAAAGTAAATAATATACAAACGGTGACTACTTCCGCAACCTGGAAGTGCCCCAACAAAAGAATATTACATACAAGTTTTTACATGAATGAAAATGAAAAACACTCATCTCACATAAAAACCCCCGGCTATTCAAACACGACGATCCAATATAACATATCCAGCAACACATAACATCAGATGTCATCAACGTAAGTAAATATGCGCATCCCAATTGTCGTTGACATATAGCAACGAAACCGGCGATATCACATATTACACTTACGGTCACAGAAAAGAAAATGTAAAACTACAACAGTTGGAATCCGCAACCTCCTCAGACATCGCATGCCTGACCAAATGAAATACTTAGACATCGCATGCCTAACAATTATAAACCCCGCATTTTAGTCTCATTATCGAAAACTCTTTTCAATATCAAGTCGGGAAATTCAACAAGATTCCCGACATCCTGATCGAATGCTCGTCGCAAACTTTAGTAGGCGGCCGCACCCCCGATGCCGTCGACGAAGTGCACCAAGGCGGAACACAGCTGCCGCCAGCACCCGAACGGATGCTTTCGGCGATGGGGTTCTCCTGCAGTCACTTGGTCGGGGCTATGGAGTGAGGCTGTCTATTAAGTTTACCGGCGAGTATCCGCGTTCACAACGTGATTGCAACGGACTTTTGATCACATCAAAATTCCGTGGCAACCGATCAAGTGAGACTAAACTGCTATGTTTATAATATTCATTCCGTTATCTCATAACTATTTGTGAATTCCAATTATTGTATCACATTCCGGATAAATAGAAAATGCTAAACTTTTCGATCGAACAATCGAACACCCAAGTTTTCCCGATACAGATCAACACATGAAACAAGTCTAAAAACATTCAGTTCGTGCCTCAGTACCAACGGTCCAGCCGTAGAAGGGTCAAGCCAACGCCTCACATGTGGCACGCCGTACTGCCCCAAACCCGAAGGTTCAAAGGGTAGTTCAAGACGGTCACATAATCGAGTTAAGGTTTGTTGTCTTCTAGAGGGACCATCGTGTTACTTGCACTACTTAGAACGTGATTAAACTACAGAAATATCCAACACTTGGAAATTTCCCGACAGGGGAAAAATTGGGTATTTATATCCGGTCGAACTTTTTAACATATTCAAAAAATTATCCGGAACGACACATAGACAAAGTTTGACAATCCGATCGAATGTATGAACTCCCAATACAACCCAAAATACTCAACTCTTGATTTCAGATTAAAAATTCCCAGGAAAACCAGCACTGAAAAATAGGAGTTACTGTGCAAAATTCAATGGCAGATAAGACAAAAGTGCGGCGGAAGGGCCGCATTCGCACGCTAATGCCGCGGTTCCGCCGCACTTTAGAAAGATCATTAGGTAATTTTTGCATCGTAATTCTTAGATTTACCTGCTTGTTTTTCTGCATATTTTTAATTTGCAAAAATCCACATTTTACAAAAATGTCCAGAGAGCATTTTAAAGTCAGGGTTTCGGGTCGATCGGACTTCTAACTCCGTCTACGCATCGCCTAAGGCTCTAGCTAGGCTCTGATACCACTGTAGGGTTCCTAGGCACTCTAGTGAAGTCTCACAAGTGATCAAACATGCACAAATCAAATTTTACGGGTGCCTACAAACCCGACTACGGATCGTTTACTAGATATTTAGGCGAACAAAGTTAATAGTTAACACTTAACTAATGGGATATCGGAAATACAACCTTTGTAGATCCGGTGCTCCACCTCCATAGCTCCGTAACGAAGTCGTCTCCGCTGTCCAAAAGGAATCCGGGCTCTAGAGTCGGCTTCGTCGGAGAAAAAGCGAGCTAGGTTGTCGATGTCCATGCCGAAGATGATCTACATCGAAGCATCACAAGATCAAGCTCCACCTTCACCAAGCCATGAAAACTTGTGAAGGAAACACACTCTACTACTTGGCAAGAGGTAGAGGATGAAGAAATAGGAAGTGGGTAGACTTTAGAATTGGATTTCTCACTCTAATTCTCACTTTGCCATTAAAGCTTTCAAGCTTTTTCTTGAAGTGAAGAAGAAGAAGATGATGAAGAATATGATAAGTCTTTTTTTAAAATGAAAATAATAATAATACTTATCATCTACCAACCATGGTGAAGTGTAGAGACTAAACTAGGGTTAGTGGGAATGGTTAGGGTTAAGCATGAGACAAAAAGGGTGACTTTGGTCAAAGCTTCAAGAAGCTTTAGCTAGAAAACAAATTAAGCCACCATTTTCTCTTAATGCTTATCAATTTCCAAAAAGAATAAATAAATGAATAAATGAATAAGGAAATAGTAAACCCTAACCATTTCATTAACCAAGGTTTAATTCTTTACACTTAACCAAAAGGCATGTATCATCAAACATGATACAAGCAAGTGCACAAAATCATATCGCATATGCAATGCGCACATCCGAGTGAGAAAATCCATTTAAAGTGAACCGATACTAGTTAATGCAAAGTAATATATCAAATATATAATTATACATTAAATCATTAAATCAACACTTGATTTAACGATCCGGTCATATCGCATATAACCGACTAGTATCCTATGCATCGGCTTATCGAATCGATCTTCGATTCGATAACTAGGTTATATCGCATACAACCAATCGATACATTCATCGCGAGAATAGAATACGGTATCACATACGCGCATTATTCTCGGTCCCGCACATATCTCATATGCGCTCCTATTTCGTTTCGCTTGAGCCAGGAAACCTCTGTGTAGGACTCTAAAGACTCGTCAATACGCCGGCAGCAGGTGATGATTATATCAAACACCCACAAGCCGCAAGCGGTCTGCCAAACGTAACGGCCACCCGGGTATTGAGCGATCAGAAGATCGACGAGCAAGCCCGCTCACACTCCTGCGAATCCAACAAGTAACACTTATCGTATAGTCCGGTCTGTTCGTCTGATATGTCGCATATCTCGCCTAGGGGTGGTAAACGTCAGACCCCAATAGCTCGATAAGTTATGCCGACTTGAGGTCTATAACACTCGTGAAACTACTGATAACTCTTACCAGTATATCACTGCAACCCTGGCCAGGGATTTCCTGTTATGGCCAGTCGAGCATAGCACAACATCAACCCCCAATACCGGGAGAGACGAATCCTCTCCTATCGCTCATTGCCTCCATGTGAATCGGGACTGTACCCAAAAACCACCTGTTTGCACAACTCAGTAGAGCCGTGGTAGGGTGGAAATCAAAGCACAGTGGGAGACACACAAGACTCTATGACGATCTCGGGTCAACAGACTAAGCTGTACCAGTGTCACCAGAGAACTGCCATCTGACGTGAGGTATAATACCATCTGGGAGTTCTCGGCGAGTCCGTTCAGTGTACCCAGTCTCCACTGAGCACCCGCATACCATCTTCGATGTCAAACACCAATGGATATGGGATCATCCATCGCCCATCTCATGGGTCGAGAAGATATGCGCTAGTCTACTCTGGAATATCGATGCCCCGTCTCGATATTCCCTCGACTAGGACCATTTCAAGGATGCACTCATGGACTACCCAGGCCCCACTAGTATGATCTACATCATAGTCCTGGAAGTCGAGTACATATCCTAAGGGCTTTATCAACATGTAATCAGAGAGACAGAAAGTATACATGTTAAGATAAAGTGCAACCAGATAGCGTACTATCATGTCGAGCAAGAAAGTCCTTCCTATATATGTCCCAGCATCCACTACAATATACATCCAATGTACAGTAATGGCCTCTAGGGCATACATATAACTAACAATATCCAATGTGTTCATCTGTGATCTGAAATGTTTATAAATGCGTACGACGAATGTCTATTTATATATGAGATATATATTAAACATTGTTTATGTTTTGCACCCGCGCTAGTCCAGCCCCCGCTCTGCCGTTAGTTAAGTAACCTAACGGTGCATGACGGGGTCTCGTAGCGAATGCGAATGGCATAAGCGTATGTTCTATTTTCGTTTCTTTTCTGTGATGTTTAGGAAACGTAAATGATGGGACAACATTAATGTGATTAATGTTGAGAAAAAGAAACCTAAAGATATTGTAGAATCAAACTTTTTAAAATAGGTAACTCTAGTTTTTGCTTTGCATAGTGGTATTCCATGATGAATATCTAGCAGCTCATTCGATGAGGAAAGGGCCGAGATCCCTTCACCGAGAGTGATCCCTTTATCGAAGCTAGCAAATGTTACAAAGCACTCGATTGATTTTTATAGCTGATCTAACTTTTTGCTTTGCATCGTGGTAATCATGAATATCCAGCACCTCATCCGATGAGGAAAGAGCCGAGATCTCTTCATCGGGAGTGACCTCTTTAGCGAAATTAAAAAGATACTACAAAACCATTCGATTTTTAAACTGGAGCTTAAACCACTCCTTTCACTAGATTCTACAACGGTATCAAGTTCAAAACGTTAAGGGTTTTCATAAAAACCATCTGTTGCCCTCCGCTATTTTAGGAAGCAGGGTACTTAGTATTTGTGCTACGTTTGTTGACTATAGTTAAGGCGTGGCGTACGGTAGCTAAGTGATATCTTCCTACAAACCATTTGATACGATCGATTAGGACATTCGTATGACTTTGTTGATCATAGTTAAGGGTCATGCGGGTGGGTCTAAATCAATCACGAAATGGCGGGTAGAACTTGATTAGTGCTTATGATTTGTTGACCATAGTTAAGGTCATAAGACATTAGGTGTAAAAACCATATCGAGAATTTCAAGAGTTGAAATTTGCAATGAGATTGCATGCCTTCCATTTGATAGTTGGATCCCGATCCCATTGTGAGTAAGAGTTATTCCCGGAAGAGTTTTGCACTTTACAATTAGCTAATCCAGTAGGTGTCTAGAAAGGTGTCAACAAGGTTATGCCTCTAGGAAAACGAGGTTTATTTTAATTAGGTCCGTGCGAAAACATGGGGAACCTCTCTCGGAGTACCGACATTGGTCTGGCCGATCGGTTAGCAAGCTTGTAGATTGCAATTAATCCTGGCTATTTTCTTTTTAAGCTTTGAAGGAAAATTTGATAAAAAGCAGTGGGAGACATCGATTAGATAAGATTAATAACCAATCTAATCATGCAACAGTAATTGCTGAGTGTCTTCTTTTCTCTCTCCTAATGGCAGATATCTATAACGGGACTTAAGCTTTTATTAGACAAGAATAAACTCAAGGGACCGAATTACAAAGATTAGCTAAGGAACGTAAATATTGTCGTGACCTATGATAAGGTCAGATACGTCCTGACTACTCCAGCCCCTCCTAGCCCAGGCCCTGATTCTTCAGTTGCGGATAAAGAAATCCGCAAGACATGCGATATAGACCGTGCAACAGCCAAGTGCCTCACGCTTGCTTCTATGAACAATGAACATCAGAAGCAGCACGGGAAGATGGATGTATAATCTATCTTTCTCCATACAAAGGAGTTGTATGGAGAGCAATCCCTGTAGGGTGTTTTTCGTCACCCCAGTGAGATGGGAATACGCGCGCGCTTGTCAGGCGTACTACAGATTCCCCCTGCCTAGGGTAGGCCGGGGTTTAATGATTGTGGGGATCCAAATCTCCGGCAGCCGCGGACTAAGCTGCCGTTAATTACCCCTCGCCTTTGGGGCGAGGGAACCTCCGATTAACGGGTTAAACTGGTCATGCGAACCCAATGTGCGGTGTGCGTGTGTTCTGTTTTGAAAGGGGGGTTTTGGATATATCGGGAGCCACGCAGAGTTTTTATGGGGGTCCCGCTACCCGGATAGCGGGCTGGGGGTCAAGGGGGCTAGCAGCCCCCTTGCGGGGTTCGGGGCAGCGCCCCGGCCCGAAATTTTTTTGGAGGGGGAGAATGTTGCGGAGTATGTGTATGTGTACATCTGTATACAAATGTATATATATACATATATATATGAATAAAGGGAAAAAGGCATCCAAAGGATGCGTGGGGGCCAGCGCCTTGAGCGCTGTGCGCTTAGGTGCTGTGCGCTCAGGCGCAAGCGCGCCACGTGTCGGCACGTGGGCGCTTTGCACAAGAGCGCTGCGCGCAGGTGCGCAGGCGCGCGCGCGCCACGTGTCGGCACGCGGGCGCTTTGCGCAATGCGCGTTGCGCGCAGGTGCGCAGGCGCGCGCGCGCCACGTGTCGGCACGCTGGCGCTTTGCGCCTTGCGCAGGCGCGCGCGCCACGTGTCGGCACGCGGGCGCTTTGCGCCTTGCGCAGGTGCGCAGGCGCGCGCGCCACGTGTCGGCATGCGGGCGTCTTGCGCCTTGCGCAGGTGCGCAGGCGCGCGCGCCACGTGTCGGCATGCGGGCGTCTTGCGCAAGCGCGCAGGCGCGCGCGCCACGTGTCGGCACGCGGGCGCTTTGCGCATAAGCGCTGCGCGCCGGAGAGGACAAGAAGCTTTTAGCCTGAAAAAGGGATTTCTCAAAAGAGAAATCAGAGAGGAGTCGGGCTCCTGAATGTGTTTTGGGTTTAATGGAAGTGGTTCTTCTTCTTCCTCCTGTTGCTTGCTGGATCTTGAAGATCAAGAGATGTGAAATCTCAAAATCTCTCCTTTTTAAGATCTGATGACAGATCCAAGTTTCCCTTTGTGGGTTTTGTGGTGAAAAACTAATTTGTTTTATAAAAAGAGGAGTAAAACTCTTGATTTAATTCAAGAGAAAGAAGAAGGTTTTGGAACCTTGAAGAAGAAGAATAGATCTCAGATCTGGAAACTTTTTTTTAGAGAGAGAAAAAGTTGTTAGATATTTTCATTATCTTTGCCTTTATAGGCCATACATTTTACACATAGCCCCTTGGGCTTCACAAAATGGTATTTTGCCATCCTATGGCTCATGTGCCATTTCATTTTTGCACATAAGCCATGGGCTTACAAAATATTGGCTTTATGCCCATTTTGTTTACATTCATGCATAAAAAATTACATAAAAAATTATTTATGGCATGATTTATATTTTAGCATGGGGAGGGTCGGCCGCTTCATGTTTCGGACTCAACCTGGGCATGGGCCCACTTGACCCGGGCTTGGGCCCACCTGGGTTGGGGTTGACCTTGACTTTGACTCGGTCAACCGGGGTGTAAATTTTTACCCCGACAATCCCGTACTCTCCGATACGAGGCATCTCGAAAGTTGTTTCAGATACGGATGGCTGCTGGCACGTCTGTAGGTGACCATGTATTGAAGATGATTGGACTTATTAAAAAACTGGAGGACCTGGGTTGGACCATGGAGAACGAACAGTATGTTGATATTGTTCTACAGTCCCTTCCCCTGCCTTTGCTCAGTTCATTGTAAACTTCAACATGCACAATATGGAGAAGTCATTACCTGAACTCCTCAATATGTTGAAGAGTGCAGAGAGCACGCTAAAGGTAGCGAAAACTCCCGCTTTAATTGCTGGGTCATCTTCCTCTTCCGTCCCGAAAGCCAAGGCTAAGGAAAAGAAAATGAAGAATCCCATCAAGCCGAGAGGAGTGAAAAAGGCACCGGGAAAGGACGAGATAGGGGCTGCAGCGAAAGGAAGAGGGGAATGCTTCCACTGCCACCAGACTGGGCACTGGAAGAGAAACTGTGTTCGATACCCGGCCGGCCTCAAGAAGAAGCAGCATGCTGATGCTTCTACTTCAGGTGTGTTTATAACGGAAAACTATTTTTTAATTAACTCTGCTTCCTGGGTATTAGATAACGGGTCAGGATCTCACATCTGCAATTGTGTGCAGGGGCTGAGAAATAGCAGGTTTTTGAAGAAAGGTGATCACACTTTCCGAGTTGGGAATGGTTCCTCTGTACATGCTGTAGCAGTGAGAGAGTATCATCTTGGTTTGCCTTCGAGTTGTATATTGGTTTTGAACCCATGTTATTTTGTACCTTCGATATTATGTAATATTATATCAATATCGTTGTTAGATAATGAAGGATATAATTTTGTGTTACAATTTAATGTTATGAATATTAACCTTAATCAAGAGTTGATTGGGTCTGATACATTAAATAACGGGATATACTTTCTAAACCAACATATAGTTTTCAATATACAACACAAACAAAAAGAAGATTTCAGACGTAATGAAGCTTTCATTTGGTATTGTATACTTGGTCATATTAATGAAACAAGACTAACCAAGCTACATAAAGATGGATATTTAAACCCGTTTGAATATAAATCTTATGCGACTTGCCAGTCTTGTATCAAAGGTAAAATGACCAAAACTCCGTTTAGTGGACACGGAGAGAGAGCTACTGACCTCTTAGGCCTCATACATAGTGATGTATGTGGACCAATCTCTACACATGTTAGAGGTGGTTTTTCGTACTTAATAACTTTTACTGATGATTTCTTGAGGTTTAGACACGTGTTTTTGTTGAAACATAAGTCTGAATCCTTCGAAAAGTTCATGGAGTATAAATCTGAAGTGGAAAAACAAACAGGCTTGAGTATCAAGAAACTTCGATTGGATCGAGGAGGTGAGTATCTAAGGTCAGAGTTTCTAGATTTCCTAAAAGAGAATGGGATTCTTTCTCAGCTCATTCCTCCGTACACACCACAGCCAACGGTGTGTCGGAACGAAAGAATCACACCCTATTAGATGGTACGATCAATGATGTGTGATGCTGAGTTACCACTTTCATTATGGGAGCACGCTTTGGAGACTGCGATATATCTATTGAATAGGGTTCCGACCAAAACCGTGTCCACCACTCCATATGAGATATGATATGGGAAGAGACCATCTCTTAAACGAGTTAGGATATGGGGTTGTCCGGCATGTGAAAAAGCACAATCCGGACAAATTCGAGACACGATCGGTTTTGTGTAAATTTGTGGGATATCTAAAACACTCGTATAGATATCTTTTCTACCACAAGGAGGAACAAAGGGTGTTTGTTTCTCAGTATACCACATTTTTAGAAAGTGAGTTTTTTACAAATGATACCGTTGGCAATGCAGTAGAACTGGAAGAAATTCCAGAACCACAAACAAATACCGATTATTTGGTTGAACCTGAGGTTTCAATAGAACCTAACGAACCTCAGTCACTCCGTAGATCTAGTAGGACTTCTCGCCCATCTGATAGATACTGCGGTTTTTAATTGATGGTGATAGAGAAGATTGCATCATGGATGATGATGACCCTATTGGTTTTCAGCAAGCTATCACGAGTGACGACTCAGTGAAGTGGCCGGATGCCATGAGATCCGAAATGGAATCCATCCACACCAACAAAGTATGGACTTTGGAGGTTGCACCTTCTGGAGTAAAACCCATAGGGTGCAAATGGATCTTTAAGAGAGATTGGTGTAGATGGTCAGGTGCAGACCTAGAAAGCTAGGGTGGTAGCAAAAGGATTTCGTCAAAAATCAGGCTTGGACTATGATGAAACCTTTTCACCAGCCGCGATGCTCAAATCCATTCGGATCCTGCTTGCTATAGCTGCTCATTATGATTATGAAATCTGGCAGATAGATAGTAAAACGACATTTCTAAATGGTGATTTAGAAGAATGCGATTTTATGGATCAGCCAGAAGGTTTCATTGATAGTGGGAGCAGCGAAAAAGCATGTAGGTTGCTTAAATCCATCTATGGATTAAAGCAGGCATCACAGAGTTGGAACATCTGCTTTGATAATATAATCAAAGAGTTTGGTTTTATCAAAAATATAGATGAATCATGTATTTATAAAGGATTGTAGAGAGTACTGTTACATTTCTCGTATTGTACGTGGATGACATTCTCTTGATAGGAAATGATGTTCCTATGTTACAATCGGTCAAACTATTCTTATCGCAGAGGTTCTCCATAAAAGACCTCGTTGATGCCTCGTACATTCTAGGAATTAAGATCTATAGAGATAGATCTAAGAAATTATTGGGAGTGTCCCAATCGAGATATATAGACACCATACTAAAAAGGTTTAGTATGGAAGATTCCAAGCGAGGTAATGTACCCGCTTGTCACGGGATCAACCTCTCCAAAAAGATGTCTCCAAAGACTGATGAGGAGAGGGCTTGCATGAGCATTATACCCTACGCTTCGGCGATATGATCTATAATGTATGCGATGTTGTGTACTCACCCAGATATAGCTTATGCACTGAGTGCAGTAAGCAAGTATCAATCCAATCCAGGGGAGAAACACTGGACTGCTGTGAAGAACATTCTGAAGTACTTGAGAAGAATTAAAGAAATGTTCTTGGTGTATAGTAACGGAGATCTCCAAATGGAGGGCTTTACCGACTCCAGCTTCCAGAGCGACAAGGATGATAGTAAGTCCATCTCAGGGTTTGTATTTGCCCTAAATGGAGGGGCGGTATGTTGGAAGAGTTCCAAACAAGATGCTGTCGCTGACTCCACGATGGAAGCTGAGTATATTGCTGCTAATGATGCCGCAAAAGAGGCAGTCTGGATGAGGAAGTTCATTTTTGAACTTCAGGTGGTTCCATCCATTGCTAATTTAATACCTCTGTATTGCGATAACAATGGAGTCATAGTTTTGGCAAAGGAACCGCGGTCCCATCAGAAATCCAGACATATCTTGAGGCGGTATCATCTCATCAGGGAGATAGTGGATTGCCAGGACATCGAGGTACGGAGAGTAGACACGAAAGACAACACAGCAGATCCATTCACCAATGCCATCCTTCAAGTCCAGTTTGAGAAACTGTTCGAGATGTTGGGTATGCAGTGCGTCGGCAACTGGTTCTAGTGTATACAATGGGTCCTTATTGCACCAACTACAGACCTTAGTGCAAGTGGAAGATTGTTAGATATGTATGCCTTAGAGGCCTGTATTGTATAGGATGCTGGGCATGTATATGTACAGAAACAATTTTTGCTCGAAACGATAGTATGCTATCTGGTTTATCTTCATCTTAACGTGTGATGTGTTGTATTTCATATTTTTATATACATATTGATGAAGCCCTTAGGACTATACTTAACTGCCAGGATTATGATGTAGATCATACTAGGGGGGCTTGGGCAGTCTATAAGTATATCCTTAATAGTTCCTAGTCGAGCGTATATCGAGACAGGACATCGATATTACCAGAGTAGACTAGTGTGTATATTTCTTGACCCTGGGGGCGATGGTTGATCCCACAACTATTGGTGTTTGACATCAAAGATTGTACACATGTGCTCATTGGAGAATGGGTACACCGAACAGGACTCGTCGAGAACTCCTAGATGGTATATATACCTATTGTCAGATATCAGTTCTTTGGTGACATTTGTACATGTTAGTCTGTAGACCCGAGATCATCATAGTGTTTTGTGTGATTCCCACTGTGCTTTGATTTTCTCCCTACCACGGCTCTACTGAGTCGTGCAAACAGGTGGATTTTGGGTACAGTCCCGAATCACATGGAGGCAGTGAGCGATAGGATTGGTTTCGTCTCTCCCGGTATAGAGAGTTGATGTCGCACTATGCTTGATCGGCCATGACAGCAAATTCCTGGCCAGGATTCTCGAGATTTACTGATAAGAGTTATCAGTAGTTTCTCGAACCGTTATGGGCCGTAAATCAGCATGACTTATAAAGTTACTGGAGTAAGACATTTACCACCCCTAGACTTCATATGCGATGTATCAGACGAAGAGACCGGACTGTACGGTAAGTGTTGCTTACATGCTTGTTAGGGTTGTGATGAGTTCGCTCGTCGGCCACCTTTTCGTCATGTACCTGGGTAGCCGTTACGCACAGCTAGTGCCGCTGACGTGCTTGTGGTTAAACCCACTGCCAGCGTACTGTCGAGTCTTTAGAGTTCTACACAGAGGGTTCTCTGGTTCAGGCAAAAGATGCAGAGGTTGTAAGTTGTTACGGCAGGGTTTCGATCATGTTCCTGTAATGGTTACAGAAATAATGATCGGAAGGTTAATACTGGTAGGCTTTGGTTTAAGCCAGATACCGGTATTATATTATTGGATTATTTGTATTCGTATTTTTCGGAATTCGGATACGGGTATACTTATACGGTATACGGTGGAGGGGTATTCTTGTAATTAGACAAGAACACCTTCTAGAAGGAGACACCTCATAATTGGATATTTATTTTGTGAAAATAAATAAATGGGGTGGAATTTGGAGAAATGTCAAAGCATGGATGAAGGAATGGCTTATATCATTTTATATTCATTTGGGGTTACTATTGAAGTATGGTGCATTATTTTGGAGAAAAATAATACATGTTTCAATTATTTTCATTTGAGCCATATCATTTTTCCATTCTTGGTTTTTTCATTCATCACTCTCACATTCTCTCTCCTCATTATCTCCTTCCTCATCCTAGTTTTACCCTTCACATGTGATGTGAATCAAAACCTTAGGGCTAATAATAATCCACCATATGATCTCTACATTATCTAAGTGATCTCTTCTAGCATACTTGATCTTTTAGTTAACTCTTGAGAAGAGTTTGAAGCTTGTTCTACAACTCTCGTGTGGATCATTTACGTCTTGAGGTGACCGTAGATCGAGGACATCTCAACCATCAAAGGAGCTAAGGAGTTGCAGCGGAAAGAAGACCCGAAGGACCATTTCCTTGAGGTATAATCCCTATCATAGTAGATAAGATCTCTAGATAGGATTATTAGTTATGGTTTAGCACAAAATCTAGGTTTAAAGTAGGTGTTGCATGCAAGAAAATTATTGTTTGCTATTTCCGCCTCGTCACAAGTGTTGTGAGGGTGTGCAACATTTACTAACAGTTTTATTGTCGGTAAACCATTAATTTTGCACCAACTAAATCTACGGTGAAAAAATGGTATAATCACATGAAATTTGGTGTATCCATATCTTAGATGATAAAGATGGAGGTGATGTATGCCGATCATCGAAAAAAAATTGATGTATCCACATCTTAGGAGGAAATTCCCTCCTATGACACCTTTCCTCCATTAACCTCATATATATATATATATATATATATATATATATATAACTTTTACTCATCTTATTTTTGATTTCTTAGCAACTTATTTCTTTATTCCTTTTACTTTCTTTCTTCCCTCTCTCTTTTACTTTGAAAAAGATATACCGTATAAGCAGGCGCATGCACGACACATGTGCAATATCTGCGGTAAGCAACAGTCACTACATAGTGGTGCATACCGCATTCCATAACCTTGGGGGTTGACTCTAGGTTTATATCGCTTTGAAGAATTTTTCATGAAACCATGTATCCTATTGTTGAACGTTTTGTTATAAGGAAGTTTAAATGATAAACATTATCCGTTAAGTCTCCTTGTACCAATTTATTCCCTCTATTTTACCATTAATAAATCTTTTTCTCTTGACAGTTTCACTTTTAGGATTTTCTTTAAACAAGCAATGCTTTTGTATTTTAATGATGGTGATACTTATAAAAGAGGTTAATGCTCAGCACTTAGGATAGCTGGCATGCTAGTATTTGGAAATTGAATATAGCAAGTAATCAAGTAGTTAGGATGAATAATGGTGTTCGTTTATCAATTAGTTTTGAGCCATGGACTTTATAATATTAGATATTTAGAGGATCTGGGTAGATCGCTATCGAATATGAAAAAGTTAGACTAAAATGGAATGATATTAATAATATTTTCCTAAATTAGGGAGGGGGATGAACTTTGCCAGCCCTTTTAGTTTCGCCGCTGTTCACAACCGTTTGTTGACTAGTTTCCTTGGTTAGGTACTTAGTCTGATTAAGAGAGGGTTAACTTCATGCTTACATCGTAAAATTTTGTTGAATTTTCAAGTCTTGTACCGTATAGATGGTTGAACGCTTTTGATGAGTCAGTGATGAGTATGTAAGAGGTTGATGCTCAAAGTTGTGGAAAAGTGCGCACGCTTGTAAGCCAAATATAGCAAGCAATCAAGTAGTCAGGATGGCTAGCAAGTAATGATGGTCAGTACATTTCAAAGGTATCATATAATTTGCGTTGTGAGCTTTAGAATGCTAGATATTTAGAAAATCCAATTAATAAAATATCATTTTCGAATTCGGAAAAGTCGGGCTACAATGGAATGGTAATATTAAAAAAAATCTATGGGGTGGGAAGAGCGAGGGGTCAAGCCTCTGCCTCCTCCTTTGTCCCATCATCCATGACAAGCCCCTTTTTTGTTCATAGTTTCTTAGGTTAGGGGACTCTGATTAAGGTAGGGTTGGCTGGAGGTTTACATCATTTCGTTCAATTTTTTGTGGAGCCTTGTGTATTTGTACATAACTTTTTCTTTTTATTAGAAAAGCTTAAATGTTGGACATTTGTCTGTTTAGACTTGAGACTCCTTGTACCATCTTCTGCCTTTTTTATTCTATCAATAAATCTTCGTTTCTTGGTGCTTTCACTTTTAAGATTATATTTCTAGGAAAAAAAACACTTCTACTTTAGTGCAGTTGATGGCTATAAAAGATGCTGATGCTCAAAATTGCAAAATAAATAAAATTAAAATTAAAATTGCACAAGCTAGTATAGGATGGCTAACTACTCCCTTTGTTCAATTTATTTGTCCATTTTTGAACTTTCACAACTATTAAGATAATTTAGGATTCACACAAGTTAATAAAAGTATGGATGCAAAAACTCCATTTTAACCCTATTAAATGTTCATGTATGGATAGCATGAGTATAATTGAGGGTTAGTTTAGGCATGAATCAATTAAAAGTATATTGACAGTGGCAAATCTTTTCTTGGTAATTTAAAGGGAAAATTGTTTCCAAACCCAACTTGGAGAGGTGCCTTCTTTTTAAAGCCACATATTTTCAAAGTCGTGAAAAGACGATACTTATAAAATACAGATGTTTCAAGCCCAAAATAGATTGTGTGTATTATACGTAGGATACTTTTGCAAAAATTCCAGGTTTATCCTCAATCCTTTTAATTAAATATACATGATTATTCTCTCAAAAAAAATCTTATAATTTTCTCACATCGCTATTTTGGTTTGCTTCTTCATCGGTGCTTCTCTCTTCCCAATATTTTCTCTCAAAATCTGTATCGTCATTTTTTTTTTCAAATCCTTCCTCTTCAATCCAATTCCTCCGTTTCCCCATCCTCGTCTCCCTTTTTTGCATCTACTCTTTCAAATCTCTAATTTTTGATCCAATTCCCCATATTTTCTTACCTCAATCCCCTAATTTTCCTCATTTTTCCGGCTGAAATTAGGGTAATCAATAATAAAGAGCTCGATAACAAAAAAAGTCGAAAACAAGAGCAAACAATAATAAAGAGAGCAAGTAACAATAAAAAAGATGAGATTAGAAAGAACATGGGTTTAGAAAAGAAATTAGGACAAGCAATGATAAAGAAAGAGTAATAAAAAAGCCATGGAAAACTATAGGTACACAATAAAAAAAATTCATATTTTAATATCTTGGGAAATCCAAAAATCTCATTTCTAATATCTAAAAAATATTAAAAGGGTATTACAGGCAATGCATACATAAATACGTATACAAATCAAGATTTCGGTTTAAAATAATGTCAAAGTATATTCTTGGGTTTTTTCACAATTTTGGAAACTTATGGGTTTAAAAATAAATTATCTTTTCAAGCTGGGTCGGGAAACAATTTTCTCTAATTTAAATGGACAAATATTTTGAAAAACAAGTTTAAAAGTGGACAAATAAATTGAAACGGAGGGAGTAATAATTAGTAACTGAATATAGCATGCTAACAAATAGTTAGGACGACAAGCAAATAATGATGCTTTATATATTTGGAAGCTAAAATTTTATTTTACTTGAGCTTATAAATGTTAGATATTTGGCAGATAGGGTTAATATCATTTTAAAATTTAAGAAAGTTAGGTTAAAATGGAATGATAATAATATTCTTTTTCTAGCTTGAGGTTGGAGATCGCCCTTGCCAGCATCCTTTCAACTGCGCCAGCATCCATTCAACTTCCGATGGCAACACCCCTATGACCATAGTTTTCTTGGCTAGGAACTTTGCTTCAGCGATTAAGAGAGGGTTGACTTTAGGTTCACATCGTAAAACTATGTCAAATTTTTCATGAACTCCTGTACCCCATATCTAGATCCTTTTAACAAGGAAGGCGTAAATACCAGATTTTAATTGTACTTGTGCATTCCCCCCTTTCCTTCTCCCCCCTCTCAATAGACCTCTCTTGCTGTTCACAATTAGGATCATCGTGGAAAACAAAAACACTTTCTAGTTAATGATGGCAATTCTTAGCATAAAAACGGTTGATGCTCGGAGTTGTGGAATGGTGCAAAAGCTAGTATGAGTGGCAAGGGAAGTAGTTACATCGACGTTAAGATGCATGAATTTAATTAACCAATGAAATGCTTACATCGAAGTTAAGATGCTTGAATTTAATTAACTAATAAGTGTTTACAACTGTCTTAACTTTTACTTAGTGTCTTTGATCATATCTTTGAAACCTTTGTTATTTTGGAATCCAATTATAATGAATCGATTTCATTTAGTGAGAAAAGTGGTTATAAGAAGTATGAATTTCTAAAAGTCATAGGAACCTCTACATCCCTAAATAGCCCTTATCATATCTCTTATATTGGTTTTCTGGTGCGCCAAAGAGTGGAATAAAGTAATGGATAAGGGTGTTCCCTTGTTTAAGTTTCTTCTTAGGATAATTCCAAATGTATGTCTCTGAACAAGGATGTCTAACGTTCCTTGGAACAATCAAGGGAAAAGCAAACAACCTTTTGGATCTTATTATAACTTCTGCTGTCATCTTTCTCCTTGAATTATTTTGTTTAATCATCTGATTCGAAGGCAATATTCCCCTTTTCTTTATTTCTGAGATACCATATTATATTTGCCAATGGCCTGGGGAAGAAGATTAAGAACTGCGTCAGAGTGGTATGTGACATATCAATAATCCTTTGAGAATCTAAAGAATTTATTATTATCGATGTGGATGTGCTTAAACTTAACTAGATTCTCCATCAAGGCCAAATCCAGTAATTTCTCTTTTTCATAATTGCTCCGAATAACCCTTTCCTAGCTTCAGATCATGTTAAGGTTGCGCTTGGTACATTGAATGGAAAATTACCGGGAATCCGGATATTCTTGGGAATGTGACGACCATGCATCCAATTCCAAGGAATCTTGCATTAACGTGTTTGGTACATTTTAATCATCCCCATCAATATATGTATGTGCAACCGTTGATCGGGAGCGGTGGCCAACCGACAGCGAATGGCCTCCTGACAGCGGCAGTGGTCGACCTGCCGGCCGGTGGCAAGTGGGCGGACGTCTATGACACATCTTATATTAGGTAGGAATATTTCGTGGCGATCTAGGATACACCTGTTTTGGGGGGAAAATAATTCCTTGATTACCATGGCAAATCCAATATTTTCAGGAATATTTTTACACCTAAATAAGTATGGTAATATTTCATGAGAATCTAGGATTACCACCCAAATTACCTCCTACCAAGCACATCTTAAGTATTCTTCATCACCATATGGTTGGGTCAAAATGTTGGAATCTTTCAAATTTAAGAATTGCTGCGAATCTCGCCTTTTTTTTAAACACAATCACATTGTACATGAGAGTTGTCTCCTTTCTAACTATTTGCTTCCAAAACATGAATCTAACCTACAATTAATCATTCACTCTTTTAACCATCTTGCTATTAAGAGAAAAAGAAAAATATGCATAGTGGCAGATAGAACAAAATAAACCAATGCACATGAAAGCAGATTGTTTATTTTCCCATCCATCTTCTTTACTCACTACAAGAAATGAGGGGTTATTTCGTCGGTATTTAGCTGATGGAAAATCATAGTGCCCGACGAATTGAAGTTTTTCTGTTGGTTTTGATCTGACGGACAAAATGCGACGAAATAAAGTTTATTCGTCGGTTTAGTGGTTTATTATGTCGGGTTAGCTATTTTGTCGTGTCTTTTCTGGCGGAACAACTTAGGAAATCTGAAATTTTTAAACCCAGAATAACCCAGATTTTGAACTTATTTCGTCGGTTTTTGAAATTATTTAGAAATTGACGAAAAAGTTCCAAACAGAGAATTTTTTTTCCAGGTTATAGCATTTTCGATTGATTGATACACATACAATACAATATAATGATATCACACATATATTCATCGTAATCCGAATTCAATTCTCTCCAAATAGCCATAAAACCGATATATCCATCCAAATCGCCACAAAACCGATATATTCATCTAAATTGCCACAAAACCAAAACATTTAACCAAAATATCAAATCCATCATATTCCATTAATTTACAACACAATTCAACTACATTTGGAGTTTGCAAAAAGCGACGATGGAGAACACGCGTAATCTACTCGCTAGATGGCGCCGCTGACGGAGGATGCTGAGTGAAATCGAGCAGTTTTTATAGTGTTATCAACGGACAAAATATTAACTATAAGAAATTCACACTGTTTGATCTAGATATGATATGATCATGATAATAAACTATCTTGTAGCATTGTTTTAAGGGAAATCGAGTAGCTCCAAAAATGTTTTTAACGAGAAGTTTTAGTTGAAAATATTTTATTATCTTATATCACATAAAAGTGCTCGTTTTCGTGCATGTGTTGTGTGGTGTTGTCGGCATACGGTACCCCTACATCCATAAGCATGTATGTGTTCGTTAGTGTGTGCATTTGCATGTCATTCTTGTCCTCAACTACAAGTCTCTCAGTGACCGCGACACTCTTCATTTACTTCAGCACAAGATGAGATTGGAAATCCGTTTTGTTAAATTCTGAAATTTCTTTTCTAATTTTAAATTTTTCTAGCAGTAGACTTTAATCGGCAGCTTGTGATATGATATTCATGATAATAAACTAGATATGATATTCATGATATGATATAGATATGGCATTCATGATATCATATAGATATGATATTCATGATATATCACGATATGGTATGCATATGATATTCACGATATGTCACGATATGGTATGTATATGATATTCACGATAATAAACCATATGAAATTTATATTGAAATGAAAATTGGCAATATGATATTCACGATATTAAACTATATGAAAGTTCTATTGAAATGAAGGATTATTAACTAAACTTACAGCCGGTATTTCTTTGTCTTGAAGCACCAGCTGACGGATCGCGATTGTCCTCGTCTCAATACCGGCGTGTGTTTTTGCTCTGGTCAACATCCTTTGTAAACTCGAAACCGACGCGGGTTCAGATGAAGAGGGGGTCGACAATACGCTGTGCTCGATCACTCGCTGGAGTATGAGGAGAGCCATCTGCATGGTTTATCTGCGTGGACGAAGAGAGAGTTGATGCCGTAGTGGACGGAGAGGGAGCTGCTGCCGTAGGTGCCATAGGGGGCTCGGGCTCTTGGATGAATATCCACCGGCAAACGCGAGGAGGATGCAACTCTAGACTGCGATGGGCGTGATATACCGTAGACGACATGCCTTGGTCGCTCATGTGAACTCTCACGTGTCGGTTTGGGTTGTGCTGTTGGATGACGTCCTCGTTGATCGCATGAAACTCCACGACCGATGGGGGTCGACCGTGCCCCTTAGTAAATGCAATCGCCCGCTGCTCAATCTCGCTGGTCATCCGTTGCGGCAAGAAATTACGGTATGTACCATATTAAGTCAATTACTGAAAAAGATATTAAGTAATTTAAATAACTACAGTAAATCGTGTGTGAGCATACTCATGTGAACTCTCACGTGTGAGTTTGGGTTATACCGTAGACGACATGTCTTGGCCGCTCATGTGAACTCTCACGTGTCGGTTTGGGTTGCGCTGCTGGATGACGTCCTCGTTGATCGCATGAAATTCCACGTCCGAAGGGGGTCGACCATGCCCCTTAGTAAATGCAATCGCCCATTGCTCAATCTCGTTGTTCATCCGTTGCGGCAAGAAATTACGGTATGTACCATATTAAGTCAATTACTGAAAAAGATATTAAGTAATTTAAATAACTACAGTAAATCGTGTGTGAGCATACTCATATAATGCTTAGTCACATGCTGGGAGCTAAGGCAGCTGGAGGCACGTGCAAACCCTAAGCCGTAAAGCTCTACGCGACCGAGCATCTCTTTTGTCCGCTTCGCCTGCAATTTAGACAAAAATTTGATTTCCGTCGAAAGTTTAGGAAGTTGACAAATTCATAATATTTTGATTTGTCAACTTACATGAGCAACTCTATATTGGGAGGAGTTCATCCTTCCGTCCAACCAATGATCAGTGTTGCAACTCTGTGCCGCTACTCCCCGTTTTAGCCATCCATTTAGAAATGATTTAACATCTCCTAGTCTCACCTTTAGGATTAACGTCTAATGCTATTACAGATATCAGCGAACTACGTACCAAGAACTGAAGCGATCCGAAATGATCAATCATGGCAGCCTAATACTCGTCCGACCAATTAGCGGGCTTCGCCACCAATTTTGCCTCATCGGTGGTAGCTTTCTTCCATTTTCCGTAGACCGAGTGTTTGTGGTCACGTCTCGCGGACTTGTATATAAACAGTCGGTCTCTGACGACGTGTAGAGGTACGGGAGAGCTGTCGATCTACCATACTGCGGAAAAGCACGCCTACAAAGAAACACCGATGATATATTAGCGTCAAATATATATGTACAAAAGTAATAAACGAATACTTAATTAAATAACCTTTCCAAAATCTCATCTAAAACCGTTTGTTTCTTGGCCTCCTATACCAACGATGTCCAGTCAACCGCCACATATCTGGAAACCTTTTTCACGACGTGCGGCATATGTTTCTCATTATTGCATATCGAGGCACATGATGCCTTTAGCTCCTTCGTCTCGGGATCAACGAAATCCCGGTTCACTGACATTTGCACATCGATCCTCGGGCTGTCTTGGTCGTGGACCCATATTTTCTTTGCCTGTGTGAGGCCCTTTTTTTCAGGACCCTATCATCGGCCCCGGCCCGCGGAACCGGAGGAAGTGGATGCCACGTCCCCTCAGGCCGTGCACGACCACGGCCACGACCAGAATTGTATACCATATCCTAAAAAAAACTAATGCAACATACATATACGACAACAAATTCAAGCAACAATTAAGCAAAATTAAATAGTTGTAGATGAAATTAAACTAATCACATTCAACATATTCTATACATAAATTAAATTTTGTATATCTGAAAGTCGCATGTAAATAAAGGAGATGAGCAATAAAAGTGCAATAAACTGAAGTGTTTAATTGTATACAAGATTATGGAAAGTACAAATAGTTAAACTTTAGTGTTAATCATCATCCTCTGTAGCACTACCCCTCGGTGGTGTATACTGAGCTCTCCATGATCTAAATATTAAACAACGCAGTTAGGTAATTTAATATTTATGTGTTGAGAAAAATATCGGGCTATATACATATTCTTGAAATACGTCGACCTCAGAAGAATTAAATAATATATATCTTTGTACTGTGTCAAGTTTCTAACTACCAAGTGCGACATGTTTTACGACACCTATTATGTTCCCGTCTCTACGAAAGACGGATATTAATCCATGTCCTTTGTTACTCATAACATCTTTGTTACGGTGCGGCCTGTTGAATGCAGTCTTGGTCCCCTCAAGGTACATAGAACAAAATGTCATGCATTCTTTGGCGAGAAACCCTTCGGCAATCGATCCATCGGGTCTTGCTTTATTCCGGATGTATCGTTTTATCTTAAACATAAACATGTGTATTTTATTCAGGTAAGTTTAATTGATGAAATTGGTGAAATTAATAAATATTATTCGAAAATTAAATTCAACTATTAAATACGTATCTCTCGATTGGATACAACAACTGAGCCTTTTATCCCAAGCATATGGGGTAGGTTACATGAACCAACATGGGAATTACGCCGGGTTCAGCACATGAATCCTCCGCCTCCACTCACTCTTATCGAACAATATACTTTCATTGAGGCCTTTGATAACTGGATATTTTTGTATCACCTCCATCCATGTTTTCTTCGGTCTCCCTTTCGTCCTTTTGACATTGCCTATATCGAGAATATCCATTCGCCGAACCGGTGCTTTCATAGGTCCATGTCGCACATGACCAAACCATCTTAGCCGGTTTTTCCGCATCTTCTCCTCCACAGGTGCCATCCCAACTTTTGCACGAATATCTTCATTTCACACCTTATCTTTTCTAGTGTTACTACACATCCAACGAAGCATGCACATCTCTGCTACGTGCATCTTCTGTGTATGATGTTTCTTAGAAGCCCAGAATTTTATATCATATAATAAGGCAGGCCGAACAACGCTTCGATAAAACTTTTCTTTCAATTTTAACGAAAAGTTACGATCATACAAAATCCATGTTGCACTCTTCTATTTCAACCAACCAGTTTGGAACCTTTGATTAAAATCGCTATCGATCTTTCCATCCTTTTGGATGATGGAACCTAGATATCTAAACTGATCGTCCTGTGATATCTCTTGCCCTTCCAATGTTATATCAATATGGTCTCGACTTCTCTGTTTTCTAAATTTGCAATGCATATATGCTGTCTTGGATCTGTTTAATCTGAACTCCGAGATTCCAACGTTTGCCTCCATAACTCCAATTTGGCATTAACCCCTGCTTTCATATCATTTGCTAGAACAATATTATCAGTGAATAGTATATACCAAGGTATCTCATCTTGAATGGTTCTAGTAAGCGCATCTATCACGATAGTAAACAAGAATGGACTTAACGCAGACCCTTGATGTAAACCAATTGTAATTGGAAAATCACTCGTCAGGCCGCTGCAAGTTCTAACATTTGCCACTACTCCATCTTATATGTCCTTGATTATGTCAATGTACTTGACGGGGACCCCCTTCTTCATTGTCTCCCATGATACCTCTCTAGGTATCTTATCGTACGCTTTCTCTAAATCAATAAATATCATATGCAAATCTCTTCTTCTTTCTCGAAAACGCTCGACAGGTTGACGAAACAAATGAATAGCTTCTCTCGTCAATCGTCCAGGCATGAACCGAAACTGGTTCTCAGTTATCTTAACATTCTTCCTTAGCCCGTGTTCAG
The DNA here is from genome assembly GCA_030015575.1 of Agapanthus africanus. Classification (NCBI taxonomy): domain Eukaryota; kingdom Viridiplantae; phylum Streptophyta; class Magnoliopsida; order Asparagales; family Amaryllidaceae; genus Agapanthus; species Agapanthus africanus. The sequence continues at coordinate 176,322,952 of CM057338.1, read as the reverse complement.
TCACTTTCTTCCAAAATTTCATGGTGTGACACATAAATTTTATTTCATGGTAGTTTGAGTAATTTTGAATGTCACCCTTGTTCTTGTAGATAGGTACAAGGGTATTTTTTCTCCATTCATTTAGCATCTTTTTGGTTTGCTGAATCTTATTAAACAGACCTGTCAGCCATTTAACACATATTTCTTCTAAGTATCTACAAATCTCGATAGGAATCCCGTTTGGATCAACCGCTTTTCTTGATCTCATTCTCTTCAAAACTTTTTTAATCTCAGATGGTCTTATTTTATGCATGAAATCACGGTTTATAAATGAGATTGAATGACAAGTCCATCCAAATTCTTGTAAGAGAGGCGTTTAGGTGGACGGTTAATTATCGGTGGATGTATCCATTCGAGAGATGTATCCATCTCTCGAATGGATACATCCATCTCTCGAATGGATACATCCACCGATAATTAACCGTCCACCTAAACGCCTCTCTTACAAGATGAATTATGAGATACAACATGATTGTGAAAAGTATAGGCGGAAACGCCTCTCTTACAAGATGAATTATGAGATACAACATGATTGTGAAAAGTATAGGCGGAAATATCTCCAATCTACAGAGAATGATAGGAACTTTGTTCCTCAGGTTTCTAAAATCATCTGTCTTATATTCCTTAGAGTTTAAATCTCGAAAGCAATGACAAAAATCCGTCATAACCGAGACATCCTTATCTTTTAACGACCTAATTGCAATGGATAGTAACTGTTGCAAGATCATGCGGCAGTCGCGACTTTTAAGGTGACAATTTTTTATGCTTCATATCCACACACTTAGATAGATTTGATGAGTAACCGTCAAGAACCCTTACTTGCTCGAAAACTCTTAGGAAAGCACCTTTTTCGCTAGCAGAAATTGTGTACTTCGCTGCAGGAATTGACTATCTACCGTTCTCCGCTTCTTTTAGATGCAATTCAGGACATCTCTCCTGTAAGTACCAATGTCGAATTGCAAGTGTATCCTTAGATTTGGATTTCATATTCAATAAGGTGTTAATGAGAACCTCGCATATGTTCTTCTTGATGTGCATGAGTCTAAGTTATGACGCAGATTGAGATTGCGCCAATATACTACCTCGTTGAAAATGGGGTTCTTCCTCCAGTAATTGCCAGCAACCCGTGGAATTATATACCCTGTCGCTCTCCCAAAAACATTACCGAAACCTTGTGTTACCACCCACAACTTCAAACCCGTCGGTTTATATGGGGCACGTCTATGCTCTTGTCTACCATTGAATTTTCTGCAATTACGACGATATGGATGATTTATATCCAACCATCGACGGTGACCTGTCTAGCACTTGATCTTCCATGTCCCTACGTTAGGATCACTTACGGTTTTCTCTAAATATATCGGACAAGCTTTGTAACTTTTAGTGCTTTATCCAGACGATATAGTGTATGCTGGAAAATCGTTGATTGTCCACAAGAGCGCCGCACGAAGTGTAAATGTCTGCTTCTTATGGGAATCGTATATCTGTATACCTGGCTCCAACAACCCCTTCAGCTTCTCAATCAATTGCCTCAAGTATACATCGATGTTATTTGAAGGAGAGGTATTTACAGGGATCAACAAGGGCATCTGTGTGTAGCAATGCTTCATACTCATCCATGCAGGTAGATTATAAAGAAGAGTAACTGGCCATATATTGTGATTTGTACCGTGGCTGAACGACTCTATGCCATCTGCAGATAAATCAAGTGTCACATTATGGGCATCCACAGCAAAATCTTCATACATGGTATCAAAGCGTTTCCACTTTTCACCATTGGCTGGATGCCGCAGGACTCTGTCCTTGGTGCGACCATTTGCATGCCATGACATACTTTCTGCAGTTTTTAATGACATCGACGAAGTCTTTGACTGATTGAGAAATATCGCAAAACTTTTGCCAAAATCCGTTTAAAAGTATCAAGTGTAGATTTATCTTCACCGTTATCCTATCGAGGAATGATCCACCTAGATAAATTATAAATTTTACAGTTATCTAACTTCTTATCCTTCTCTGTCCAGTATAGCATGCAATCGTTCGGACATGAGTCGATTTTCTCATAACTGAAACCCATATCCTTCAAGATCTTCGTCTCTGTGAAATTTTCCGGTAATAACGCTTTAGGGTAAGTCTCCTTCTGGACATCAAGAAACTGATCAAAAGACTTGGTTCAATTATTCTGGCATTTGAGATGAAACATTTTGACAATCCGTCCCAACTTAGAGATGTTTGCGTCTTCGAAAAGGGGTATATCTGTATCATCCATATACTTCATATATTTCGTCGATTCTGCATCATGGAGACCGTGGATATCTTTGTCTTCGACATTAGGTTCGAGAATAATGTCATGATCAGGAAGCATGCCAGTTCGAAACTCGTCCAACATACAATTCAAACCCGTGTCCCTAAAATTCATACGGCGAGGATCATTTGGCCTAATCCAACGACTCGTAGACATGCCGACTATCGGTGCCGGTTTTCCATGGTACGACCATTTTGTATACCCAGACGAAATCTTATTATTCAGTAGATGGGCGTACACTATATCTCGATTGAGGTCGGAGCCGTTATGACATTGTTTATACGGATACGAAATCAATTCTTCAGGGATCGGTTCCTCAATGCAAATTCTGTAAACGCTTCGACGCCAGCCTTTTATTCATCACTAAATTTGGACACTTTCATCTAACTCCTATCCATTACTCTCCAATTTCTGTCATCATGTTTTACGTAATTAGTATATCATTTGGACATTTATTTTATAATTTGTAATTAAGGTTTAATGTTTCAGTTTGATCCTTCAATACATCACATCGGCTGTCGTGGGTAAGTCTTCTATCCCATTAAGAATTTATAACACATACACCTTTGCGTTTGTGTTTTCATTCGTTTCGAAAAAATTTCGGCAGCACCTCCTTGCTGTTTTCTGAGTACACTGCAATAGAAGGAATGATAATCATTTCAATACAAAATATTAACACTGAAATGATCATCCCCTCTATATTTATACATGAAGAACCAGCGAAAAGGTGCCGACGAAACTAATCTCGAAACGAATGAAAGACACAAATGCATAGTGAGCTTACGTTATAAATCTTAACTTGTCGACACTGAACAAATCTATCGGTTATTGTACTACCAGTTTTATCGTCACATAAACTACATGACGGTTGCCAGAAACAAAAGAATAAACGCTTAGTTTTGTCAATCATCATAGTTTTATGTAATGATGGAAACCATTGCGTATATAACTGATAGACGGGGTCTAAGGCGCGTTTCGTTTTTTGAATGTGAGATACTCGATGATAACACGAAAATTTCATGTTATCATCCAGAATTGTACGCTTGGTATAAGATTTTCGTGTTATTTTGAAGTTAAAGGTTCAATTCACGATGAACATGGTTCAAAAACTTATTCATAAAAGAGCGTATTTGTATATGCGTGAAAATTCTCTCTGCCGCGCATAATTTTTGATAATTTGGGCAGCACCCTCCTTAAATTTTGATACGTTTGTCATTTCGCCTACAAATTATACACCAATTTCATTAACGCTATATCAACTAAAAGCCAATTGGAAAATCGAATATCCAAAAAATAACCACCACAGTCCACTCACCACAACAACGTTAAACAAACAATTTTATTTTTGACATTTTTAATTTTTACACCAATTGAGCTTCACATGATTTTCTAAGAGAACTCTTTGGATTTAATGGGTTTAGTCCACATAATAACTCACATGGTTTACTTGATTCATTTCAAATATATTGTGGTTGTAATTCATTATTTTGGTTCAAAATATGTGAATATGAGATGACTGCAATCGTTCTAATATTTTTTAAAACAAAATTTGAAGTTCAATGTACAAAAATTATCTCAACTTTAGAATTCATCTAATATTTTTTTTAAATGATTGCAATCCACTAAGAATATTAGATGAATATGGATTGCAATCATTTGGAGTGGGTTTGCTATAGTTTTTATCTCTAAAAAAATATTTTTGGAGATATTTAAAGCTACAATTTTTTTACTATCTTGAATTAAAGATAACTAAAGTTACGGTTTTCTTAACTACAAAAAAATAAAACTTACATGCGGTTGCGAGGCGGCTCCGGTGCACAACTACAGTGGCGGCTGCGGTTATCTGTGTTGGAGGGAGAGGGAACATGGTTAGGTAGATAGAGAGAGAGAGACAGAGGGAGAAAGACAATAAGAGAACTTACAGGTCGGAGGAAGCGAGATGGTTGCCAGCGAAGGAGAAGACGCTGGCTGAGGGTGGCGGCTGCCATGACACACACAGAGAGAGCAAGTGAGTGAGAGAGAGAGACATAGAGAGAGAGGCTTACCGGCGCAGGCGGTAGATGGCGAAAGGAGAAGACGGCGGTCAAGGGTAAGGTAGCGGTTGAGAGAGAGAGAGAGAGAGAGAGTGAGTTAGTGTAAGAGAGAAAGAAAGATCGATTGAGAGAGAGAGAGAGAGAGGGCTTATCGGTGGAGGCGGTCGCCTCCGGACCTGGTCAGCGGGGGAGGGGATCGTAGGAGGGGGAAGGGGATCTAGTTCTTTTTTTTTTATTTAGGATTTGGGGGCTGATATGAGATTGAGCCCCCTTTTAATGTATTGGGTTATTCCGTCGGCTATGGGGAATAACCTAATTCAAAAATTAACTGACAATGGACTGTCTTTTTTAATATGGAGTTTATTTCGTCGGTTTTGATCTTTATTCCGTCGGCAATCTCCCGACGAAATAGATGCTATTTTCTTGTGGTGACTATTTCACAATAAGCAATAACTAATCTAGAAATTTATGAAAATTAATTATGGGAGAAATAGTTCAAAAACTAAAATCCACTTTACCAGAACTGCCTGCCCAAGGTGACATGTTTCCAAACAAAAGAGTGTTCTGTACATTATTGGCGATAAATAATAGCGTTCTCCCGCAACGAACACCTGAAAACATCAAAAGACACTTTTACCACTCACCCATCTTATTAAGTCCATCTATAGCAAGGACAACAAGGTGGGGTGCTTGTCACTACCATAATTGAAAATTTAGCACATTTTAGTAGGCAATCCTAGCCGACCTAATTAGAATTTGTCTCCAACACCTATGTTTCAGAAGGCTTCTTCTTTTGCAGTATTATTTGATGTTATACATCGATGTTGTGCTCTCTATAAAAAATAATCTTTGATGGTCTCATTCTCGCCTCCAAAAGTTGTGCTTCCAGTTGACAATGCTAGTCCAACTAAGCTTTTCCAATATAAGAGGGTTCTACTTCATAAGAGGCTACCAACTTTCCGTAAGATCCATTGTGCATCCAATAGGCTCATTATTATATAATGTAATTTATCTCTCTCAGATATACTGCATTCTTCTAACTCCAGTTATGAATCAAGCAGATTTTCTGGTCTCTTCATATGAATATTTCTTTTTGTAAAATAAGCTTGTAATTTTCCCTATATTTAACGCAAGGAAGATCTAATATATCCTCTCCCCATATTTTTCAACGAAGTTAGATTCTTAACCAGGTTACAGCTCTCTTCGACATCTCTAGTCTACAGCTCTGCTCAATTATAGTCTCTTTCCTTTTCTACTCATAAAGCCTTACATTTTCTGAGTAGCAAACTGTGTAGCATATTGATATTGATGCAATGCGACTCTTTTCTATTTAGTATTGCAGGTCTATTTATCCACATCAATTTCTCTCATTTATCCTTCGTTTCCTAATTTGCACATTTTCTCTCATTTGTCTGGTTCAGATGCTAAGAAACGCCGGAGGCGTTCTGTGCCTTTAACTGTGTATAAGAGGAGGCGAAGAATATTGCCATACACTCCAAGTGCGGATCCACAGCAAAGACTTGAACAAATGGGTACTCTTGCAAGCGCATTAACCACATTGAATATAGAATTTAGTAATGATTTGACTTGCATCCCTGGAATGGCTCCTAAAGCTGCTAATCAAGCAAAGCTAGAGAAGGGAGGAATGCAGGTTAATGCATCGATAGAGTTTTGTTTTCCAAGATTTTATCATCAATATTCCATTTGTTCTAATTTTGTATTCACTATATTATAGGTTCTCGCCGGAGAAGATAAAGAAACATTAGAGCTTTGCAGAACGATGTATAAGAGAGGAGAATGCCCTCCTCTCATAGTAGTTTTTGATTTGCTTGAAGGGTATTTTTCTTAGGGTTAATTGCAGAAAGCCCCGTTTACGCCGTATAGCATTTCTACCCTTCAAGCAATTTATTAGCGCAAACTCATCAATCAAAACCCTCAAAAACCAAAATTCTACTCCAAACAAAAATACTGTTTAGAGTTAAATTGGACAATCGGTCAACTTGTTTAGAGTTTTGAATTTGAGTGTTTCTTTTTGGGTTTTTTGGTTGATGATCAGAGGCGGTGTATGTGCTATAAACCTCTTGAGGGGGTATAAGTTCTATTTAGGGTAATTTAAATGGGTTTTTGAGCAATTAACCCTTTTGTTACATTGACCAATTGCTGTAATAATTTCTATGGATGAAAATTAAATAAAAGCATCTTTAGTGCAGTTTTACGGTGCAAGCCGATGGACACATAAAGGACATGACTTTCGTCACCGAATACACTGGGGATGTTGATTACTTAAGAAATCGGGAGCATGACGATTGTGACAGCATGATGACCCTTCTACTAACAAACAACTCGTCAAATGATCTAGTGATCTGTCCAGATAAACGTGGAAACATTGCTCGCTTCATCAATGGAATTAACAACCATTCAGTGTAAGAATGAATTTTTAAGGGTAAATTGTCAAAGACCCCCAAGCAATTTTTTCCGTTGACAAAAAACCCTGGCCGTGAAGCGCTTGTCAGATACCCCTTGAAAAAGTTTTTCGGTTATTTAAAAAAAAACCAATTTGCAGTATCTGTAAAGTTGCTTGCTATATCTAGTTATAATGCAGTATCTTTGTAGTTGCTTGCGATTTGTAAGACCTATTTACAGATACTGCATGAAAAATTTTTAGAGAGGTTTTTGACAACTGCTTTGAGGCCAGGGTTTTTTTGTCAGCGGAAAAAACCTACTTTAGTGTTTTTTTGACAACATACCTTTTTTAAAATTTCTATTTATATATGGTACTGACTGCAGTGCCCCAGTTTTGTCCTTTTTTATTTTTATTTTATTTCCACATTCCTACAAAATTTTATACGAATGTCTCATGTTTTGCTCTTGGCTTTCTGTGCCCTAGAGTTGCTTAATTCCCTATAGTAAATCTATGTTTGTCACCTTCTACTCTCTTTCAGCCTAGACCTTTGTAGGATGCCAACTAATCATTTAGAATAATGGCAAAGCCTCTCTTTCCATAGTTTTCTCAATCAAGGATCTGCCACTAAAATACGAAATTAGACATTAGGTACACAACCGTTTGAAACTTTATCAATTCTTTAATGGAGCCTTACTTCATAACCAACCCTATTTTGATGGAGATGATGATAATTCTTAAAAATTTTATCAAGTTTGAGTTTATCTTTTCCCATTAAAAAAATATTAGAACGTTTTAATTTTGCCAAAATATTGTTAAACAATGATAAGGGTAATTCCAGAAAACCCTCCTCTAGTTTACCTTGTCACTCAACGAACCCTTCTGTTCATTGACGAGAAACAGTATAAAACATTTAAATTCTGCTCTGAACTACACAAACAAGTTTTAGTGTTAAATTACTCGGTCATTATTTTATAACATGGATTGCTCTAAGAGAAACTATTTAAATTACATCATTATTTTAAATTCCAAGAGGGTATTTGCGATAATTAGTGCCTTTAAGGGGTTATAAGTCTATAAAGGATAAACTAAATGGGGTTTCTGTGCAATTAAACCTAAGATTAAAGAATGGAAACTTGGATATGCTTTGAGCCTTCTCTTTTTTTGCAGGGAGGGTAGAAAGAAGCAAAACCTAAAATGTGTAAGGTATAGCGTAGATGGTGAATCTCGGGTGTTACTAGTTGCTTGTCGTGATATATCTCCCGGTGAAAGGCTATATTATGATTACAACGGATATGTGCAGGAATACCCTACTGAGCATTTTGTGTAAAATTCTCAAAAATGTTGCAATAGCGGATTATGATTTATCTATAACTGGTGTAGGGAAATTTAAAATCCGGGCTCTAAGGGGTCGTTTTTGTCATAGGTTTTATTAGTTGGTTATCAGCGAGGCCTTCTTATTTTGTTGATTGTTGTGTTTAATTTTAATTGATGTAATTCTGGCCCATCTAATGTGAGGGTCAACAGCATGGTATTAGCATTTACTGAAGAAATAGTTCCATTGTTGATCAGAAGAAAAAATTTCTTCGATGTATCTAATTTATAAAAATTGACGACAATTTTAAGGGAGTTTCTCATCTGCTTCCAGTCTTAGTTTCTTGTTCCTTATCAAGAGTTCAATTATCATTATACTACATTTTTGCTGTAGTGGGTCTTGTGATGGGTCTTGTGATTCTTGTTGACACAATATTGTTGGGTTTTTTTTGGGGGCACTGGCCCGTAAGCCCTAACCTACAACACACACTATACACTCATGCACACCACATCCACACACCCCAGGACCCACGAATATTGTAGGTTATTAATACTTGTATTTGGCACTGGCTTGAATTCCTGAACATTTATTCGTGATTTATAAGCATGATGTACTTGCCATTCTATTAGGGGTCTCTTAATGACCTTCAATGCATTTTTTCCACATACATTACACTCATGCACACCACACCCACACACCCCAGGACCCACGAATATTGTAGGTTATTAATACTTGTATTTGGCACTGGCTTGAATTCCTGAACATTTATTCGTGATTTATAAGCATGATGTACTTGCCATTCTATTAGGGGTCTCTTAATGACCTTCAATGCATTTTTTCCACATACATTACACTCATGCACACCACACCCACACACCCCAGGACCCACGAATATTGTAGGTTATTAATACTTGTATTTGGCACTGGCTTGAATTCCTGAACATTTATTCGTGATTTATAAGCATGATGTACTTGCCATTCTATTAGGGGTCTCTTAACGACCTTCAATGCATTTTTTCCACATACATCGAACTATCGAAGTGCTTAAAACACACTTTCATGGATTATATTATTGGATCGTATGCTCACATATTTATTTCTGTAGCCTATTTTAAAAGATATTATTCAAGCAAATTAAACTGTTCTGTTTAATTTTAATTTCAACTTCTTGCGGCATTGCAAGTTGGATAGACAAGCATAATTCTTGGCTTTGCCCTGCACTTAATCCACTTTTTTTCTACCTCCCCCCGCCACCCCCCCACACACAACAAATATTGTTGCTCAGTGCCATAATCATTCCGTTTCTTAAAGAAATGGGTGCAGGTCTGCCAGTTCCTCCTTCAGGATTCGAGGTGCGTGGGGCCCACTGACCTCTTCCTCTTTCCATTCAACTGTCTGGTCATGAAAGTTGGATCCGATCTTGATGGAGGTCCTTTTCGGGTCTCCGTCCGTCAGATATTGTCTTCCGTCGATCTTGTCTTCCGTCGATCTCCCGGTGGATTTTGAAGGTGATCTCTTATTGCGTGTGGGTCTCAATGGGTTTTGAGGAGATTGGTGGTTTTGAGGAGTTTAGTGCCGAGTACTTGCAAGGAAGTCCTGGGGTGGTTTGGTACCACCGAGGACCCTCCGACGATCAAGTTAGCATGAGATCCTGGCAGAGTAACGGCTAAGTGGAATAAAAAATGGCTTGCTTGACCTCTCTGTGATGGGGGTTTATATAGTGGCGGCAGCACACAGCAGCAGGCGCGAGAATCTCGCCGGCAGTTACGCTCCCGACGTCACGCCCGCGTAAAAGGCGGATCGCCCATTAATGGGGATCGTGATGGCGTGGAACGTGGGACGTTGCTGGCGGAGAATCCGCGCATTGCGAGATTCGCGGAGCGGCGGTTGCGTCTGTGAGTGGTGGAGTTGGTCGGTCGGAGGAACGAGGAAGATTGTCTCAGCTGGGGAGCTCGGGGGCGAGCGAGAGGGCCGAGGAGTCTTGGTCCTGTGGTAGCTCAGGACGAGCTGAGAGGCCGAGGAGGCCAATTTTAAGGGGCTCTGAGATGAGCCAGCTTGTGCTTGTAGGTCGGGTACGGTGATGGCCGGGTTGGCCCCCGTGGGCCTTTCCTTCTGAGTTCTGGGACACGTCATCTGCCACGTGGCCTGATCTTGGAGATCGCCAATATTGAGCATCATCATTAGCCTCCCACTCTTGTCCCGACCAGCTAGCGGGCTAGATCAGGAGTGGACTGCCAGGCCGCTCGGGGTGAGCTTCCTCCTAAGGTTTCGTCGGGACGCGTCCCCGGGCTGTCAGCTGTCTTTTCTGCCAGCGAATCAGGGCGAAATCTCTGCATTTAAGGAAGATGCGCCGGCTCGTGCATCCTGCTATTGAAGCGACGGTCCACGTGTCGAGTGCCGGTTGGCCGACACGATGTGTGCAGACCAGCGACGCCTGATGGGGTGCGGTCCAGTGTGGGAACGACAAGTGGAGCAATCGGAGCTGTTGGACGCGAGGAGGCGTTTCGGCGGGAGACGAAGGGCGCCGTTGGATGAGGTCGTTTGCGGTGATAAATAGAGTTGGGGCCCGCTCCAGGGCCCTTACTCTTTCATATTTCCTTTCATTTAAGTCTTGGCTGCTCGGCGCTTTTCTTCTTTTGAATACATGGTTTGTTCCCACTTTTTGGGTTTCTCGTTTCGGAGGGAGGTCAGTGGCGCGGCCGTGCCCCTGGCTGGCTCATACCCTGAGCCGAATGTTCCACCGGCGATAGGGCCGTCCGCTTCGTTGACGGCTCCTGGTGATTGTTCCGGCGGCTGCCAGAGACATCCACGGTCATCCGAGCTCCTGACGAGAGACAGAGGGGAGGGCGAGGACGGGGTCCCCCTTAAGAGGAAAAGGACAATCTCTCGTGCCCCGCCGTCGATGGTTCCTGAGGGGATTCCCGTGCAGGGGGAATGCCGTCTTCATGGCTCCATCTGGGCTTTCCGTCGTTGTCGGCCTGCTCGCCGAGATGGAAGAGTCGGCCGGAGGAAGGCTTCCACATGGCATCCTGAGGGTCCAAATGGAGGTCGTTGCCAAAGGGGCGGTCCAGATACGAACTCATCTACGCGTTGTTTTTTGACCTTCCTTTCTTTGGCTCGAGCGCCTCCGAGTTTCTCACCCGCTTCCCGTCAGGTCCTTCAACACTGCGCCCTCGCTACTCGTATGGAGGCCGAGGGGGCGTTCCACGCACCGAGGCCAGTAGAAGCGTTTCCTTCGGAGGTCGAGGTCCTGCGGCGTGACCGCGTCTGGAGAGGGCGAGGGCCGACGTCCTGGCAGCCCGTACAAAGGTCGCGAAGCTCGCCAACTCAGCGAATCGGGATGCCTATCGTCACCTGAGTGCATCCCACCGAGTTGCCTAGAGGAAGCTGGCGGATCTGGCCGATCGTTTCGCGGCCATGGAGAAGGAGAGGGACGCCAGCAGGAGGGATGCCGAGACGGCGCTTCTGGCGGCCAAGATTGCCGAGGTTCGGGCTAAGAAAGCTGTGGCCGATTACAAGGTGTCAGAGCAGTTTTACGTCGAGCTTGGCGAGTATTCCGCCGTCGCGTGGAATAAGGTTCTGGATGCCGTGAAGGAGCAGCTCTCGAGTTCGCCGATGGCGAGCTTCGTGTTCGGGTCCTACTCCCGGTGGCAAGGACTCCGGCAGACAGCGATGAGGAAAGCGAGGCACACCCCTGGTGGCAAAACCTTCGGTGCTGAAGCCTCCGGTAGGCCGCGGTGACAGTGATGAGGGAAGCGAGGCACGGGGGTTTTGCGACTTAGGCCTTTTTGATATTTTCTCGTCCCTCTTTTGTAAGCCTCCGGGCAGTTTGTAAGACTAGGGAGCCCAAAATACCCATTGTAAAGACTTTGCCTTTGGTAATAAGACCTTTTCTTTGGTTTCATCAGTTTGCACTTTATCTTCTGTTTGTGGAGAATGCTCGTAAAATATCTTTGCTTGCACTGTTGGGCTTCCATGTCAGGTCGGCTATCTGTCTAGCGATCGTTCGTCGAGTTGATTTCGATCACTTGCCAAGCGTGCCAAGTGTTGCTGAGAAGGAGGCATCTCCATGGCCCCGAAGTCGAGGAGGATCGCTTAGACTTGGATAGACCTGATGCCCCTTGTTGGGGCCTCGGATCTTCTACATGTGATGGGCAGAGGGATGCCCGCCGTATTTGTGCCGAGCATGAATGGGCTCAGTGGCCTCGTTATGAGGGCTACAAGCCCGCAGCGTCCGTTGGGCATGAAAACGAGCCGGGAAGTTGCTCGGTTGCCCTTTGGCGAGGGCTTTTGATTTCTGTCGGTTGTGGTAGGAAGCTACCAGTCGGGGATAGCCGAGCAGGGTAGCTGCTGAGCTGCCTCTAAGGAGGACTTGGATCCTTAGCATTGGAGGGGCCGTAGGAGGCCTATTAAGGATGACCGGTCAGTGAAGCTGCGCGGCTGCCTCTTGGTGAGGGTTTTGATCTCTGGTATCGTGGGTAGGCAACTACCAGCCTGGGACGATCGAGCGGGGTAGCCGCTCGGATGCCTCTTGCGAGGGCTTTGATCCCTGACGTCATGGGGTAGAGAGCTACCAGCCGGAAATGACCGAGCAGGGTAGCTGCTCGGTTGCCTTAGGGCTTTAATCTCTGGCGTCGTGGGTAGGCAACTACTAGCCTGGGATGACCAAGCGGGGTAGCCACTCAGATGCCTCTTGCGAGGGCTTTGATCCCTGGCGTCATGGGTAGGGAGCTACCAGCCGGAGATGACCGAGCAGAATAGCTACTCGGTTGCCTCTTGCGAGGGCTTTGATCCTTCAGGACGGGGACCGAGCAGGGTTACTGCCCAGTGCCTCTTGGCGAGGACTTTGATTCCTGTCGGTTGTGGTAGGAAGCTACCAGTCGGGGATAGCCGAGCAAGGGCTCGACTGCCTCTGGGAGGACTTTGGTCCTTAGCGCGGGAGGGGCTGTAAGAAGCCTACCAAGGATCCTTGGCCGGGCAGGGTTACTGCCCGGTGCCTCTTGGCGAGGGCTTTTGTCCTGAAGGATAGTCGAGCGAGGGCTTTTGTCCTGAAGGATAGCCGAGCGAGGGACCCTCGGGCTCGACTGCCTCTGGGAGGGCTTTTGATCCCTGTCGGTCGTGGTAGGAAGCTACCAACCGGGGATGGCTGAGCATAGTAGATGCTGAGCTGCCTCTAAGGAGGACTTGGATTCTTAGCGTTGGAGTGGCAGTATGAGGCCTGCTAAGGATATCCGGACAGTGAAGTTGCGCGGTTGCCTCTTGGCGAGGGCCTCGACCCCTGGCGTTGCGAGTAGGGAAGCTACCGATCAGGGATAGCCGAACAAGGTAGCCGCTCGGCCGCCTCTGTGGAGGACTTGGATTCTTAGCGTTGGAGGGGCCGTAGGAGGCCTGCTAAGGATAACCGGGCAGTGAAGCTGCGCGGTCGCCTCTTGGTGAGAGCTTTGGATCGCAAAGACAGAACTCTACTCGCAATGTTCCGACGTTTCTTTATTCGAAGGATTTTTAGAAAACATTTTACATCGTTTTTGTGAAAGGAGGGGTACACGCTTGTTGGCCTTGGCCTCATTGGTATAGCTTGAGCTTCTCGACGTTGTAAGGCCGCGGGAGCTTGCGTCCGTCCGCGTCTTGTAGGCGATAGGCTCCGCCAGGGAGCGCCTCAGAGACGAGGAAAGGACCATCCCACTTCGGGGAGAACTTGTGAAGCCTGCCTTGATCAATGAACTCGTTTCACCGTAGGACCAGATCCCCGGTCTGGAAGGAGCGGTGCTTGACCCGAGCGTTGTAGTATCGGGCTGTTGTTGATAAGCGGCAGTGTCACGTCCCGAAAGTACGGAATATGACCGGCACTTAAACTACGAACGTCTCGAGGCGTACGTAATCTAAGTAAGCCGAAAACCCAGAAATCCAAACCAAGAAAAGTAGTAGAGTGAAGGAATACCAATTTAAACAAGTAGTTTCAATAGCATAAGCCGAATTATGCGGGTTTTTAAAAATATCAAAAATTTCCTGAAAATTTCGGCAGAGTCTCCTTTGTAAATACTGGCCCCCAAACGGAATACAACATGAATAGTATACGAAATCAATAAAAAGGCATCCCCAAGCGGGAGCTAGCTCTTCGTCAATCGACGGTCACAACCACACAAGCAATATAATATACAACGCCAAGGACGAGGATCAAAACTCAAAAAGAAACTCAAAACAACAAGAAATCCACAGAAATACAACACGCGACTCTAAGGTCGAAAAAATAACATCACTGGTCTCTATCTCAAAATAAATACATGTTTGGTTGATGGAACTTCTAGATACAACAGAATAATAATATACAAGATATATAATGGGGGTATGATACAAGTAAACCCACCTACTAGCAAATCACCCGAAGGAAACTATGCCCGCAAGCCGTAAAGAAACCTGTACGGCAAACCTGCAAGAAACTGGGGCACAACGGGGGTGAGTTGCCAACTCGTGAATAGAAAAACATCTACGCACAGAAATCGCATAAATAACGCAAGCTAGGTCAATGATCATAATATATCCTCAAATATATGAATAACATGCAGCCTATAACAATGGCTAGGGTAATATCTAACCCGAGTGTGATCTCATGTGCCCGTGTCAGTGCCTCAGGTAGTAATATATCATATGAATGAGGTATGAATGCATGAAAACAGAATACATGTAAATGCAGAAACTGTTTTCATAAATTAGTGAGATTTCCTTTGTATTTTTAAAATGAGGTATCATAAATGAAATCAGCATCAACAGTGTCTAGCATCGACACAAAATATAAATCTCAATGTCTCAAAACCTCAGGCTCCGGCTATCCGGACTGGCCTGTATCATCAAATCTTAGTAGCTCAATATCTCGAAATCTCAATGTCTCAATCTCAATATTTAGGGCGCCGTCAGTCCAGACCGGCCCCTACCATCCATCTCAAGACCACGACGGTATCCTCCGGATATCCGACGCGTCGGGTAAAATCACCGGTAGGTAGTCTCCCCCTGCCAGGCTCATCGTCATCACCACGAGCTTCTTGCCCCGGGGTACCTTACCAGGTCCACCATGTACCCGAAACGGTTCATCCAACTCCTCGAATCGGGTCTCGAAATCCATCCGCAAACTAATGGTGGACGACTCATACATCATGGGAAAAACCGCGCTTTTCATTTAAAAAGAGAAAGAAGAAGTTTGTATATGTTTTGCGGTTTTCCCCAAATCCAGAAAATCTCATGGAAATCCGAATCCAAAACCTCAATAGCACGTAAAAAGTGAATGTATGCATGAGAATCCATGAATGCGGCATAACAATGAATAACAGTATACATGAAGTAGCAGGTAATAACTACAATGTCTAGACTAACATATAAGGCAAGTACACTAATATCATGTCTAAACTACTAGCTAACAGGTTATGTCAAGCAATAATATTTTCTAAGGTGTACGTGACATGGCAATTACCGATGAAGATGTGTGTGAGCCGGCAAGTAAGTGTACGTGGTACATACGCATCATCGGTAATGGTGCTGGTGTCCTAACAGCATGATATCAATAATGGAGTATGAAACATAATATAAGCATGCGATGCGAAGCGAACCACAATAATGAGCGGGAGCTGAATACTAGACGCAACTATAACTAATCTGCATTAATCTAATATAAGTCCTACAAATGGTGCCTTTTGAAATAACACGAATCATGGGGTTTTGAAAATAGGGGCTACGGTGTATTTATGAAAAAATACGTCTTTTGAAATATCCGTAGGATCCCTTGGGCTGTCTTTTAAAATACCCACGATTCGTTAGTTTTTGAAATAGGTAAGAATCGAATCTAATCCAACAACTAAACTAAACTAAAGGGCTAAGCTAATAAGCTGGACTACAGGTAAGGAAACCGCCTAACATCTGAGTCGATTCATATACATACCTGTATATATATTAGTCGGTGATCCCGCCTCAATAATATCATATCCGATACCATATCTATAATCAGACATCCCAAGTCAAGAGTGCGGATCAATCATCAAGATATAGCTCGTACGTAAATCCGTCGTACGGCATCCCCAAATCTGGGTACGGGTCAATATCATACTCATCACACTGTTCATCTGGTATCCTCTTTATCAAGATCATCATCTGGGGTACTGACCTATGTCTAGTACACTACTAATATCACTATTCACATGGCATTGTCATCCAAAGATCCGCCATGACACCAGGACGTACCTCAAGTACGAATCCTGCCATATCACCGATATCACAACCTCAACACAAATCTCATCGACTCATCTCAATCCCAAGTATCATCCTCAAATCCGTATGTGAACACATAGTCTCATACTCATGTGAACACATAACTATATATATTCCCGTAAACACAAATGGAAGAAGAATGTATGCAAGTATGGGTGGGGGTGTGCATGTATGGTGCGACCACTACTCTAGGGTTTTGCGATACTAAACCATCCATATTTATCATCAATAAACTCAAACAAAATATAATCAATAATGTGTGTATACGTATTCGTATACATCACCACGAACTGCGGGGGTGCTATACGCCATCCACCCGACTTCTCCCCGTAGATATAAATCTACTCACCTGGTCCTCGCTCGCCGGTGCCGACGTCGCCACGCGCTTGCTTGTCGTCTCGAAGTCCACATGGGGGTACCTACATATCACAACACATCGTATCGCATTAAAATCCGACTCATGACCAAAACGACACACGAATCCCACCTAGGTCAAAACCTATGGTTGCTTTCACAAATCAACCCAAAAACCCTTGACGTCGGGGTACAAACGCCAAACCATCGAGAAAAACCCAAATACACTCATTTGCACATTCACGAACACAAATTTTAATATAAAATAGGTTAAAACTCACAAAAACCCCAATTTCACTTAAAAAGTCATTTTTCCGAAAATCTAGCAAGCACAATTCGCCGTTTTTGTACAAAACATGATGTTTTAACAATTCTAGTGACCAAGATGATAACTTAATATCTTAATTATGCCATAGAAACCATTACGTAAATTTTAAACCCACAATTTAATTCGATTTCAAAAACCTAGTTTGCAATATTAACCAATTTTAACAATTTTATAGCAAAAATGCACAAACTACAATCTAGCTTGGATTTTCATGAACTAAAGTATTAAACTATATTTTATAATGTTAATGAAGTCATGAAAAACCTAATCACATTTTTAAACCCAATATTTAAACTATTTTTTTTTAAAACCTAGTTAGCAATTTAGCAAAGTTATCACCATTTTAATTTAATAAATTAGCAAGTAGCAACCAACTTAGATTTTGCATACAATTACATGTTAATCTCCTCATTACAACCATAAACTAATGATAAAAACCCTAATTAAATTCAAACCCTAGTCTTGAATTTCCTAAAATTGCAATAAAACCCAATTAAACATCAAATTAAGCTAACTTAAAGCAATTAACAACAATTTAACAAAAAGGTTAGAATTATACCCAAATAAATTTGAAGATCCCACAAGCACACTTAGCCTCCCAAATTGAAATCTAAATCCCTAGATCCATGCTATGGTAGCCAAGGGAAAATGGGTAGGAGGTGGATTTTGATTTGGATTTTTGCTTGATTTTTTGTGAATTTTCCAATCATTTTTGATGATTTTTGATGGAATTTTGAAGAGAAAAGAGAAGAAGAAATGAGGTGGGGCTGAAGAAGAGGGGGGCTCGGTCAAGTGCAGGTGGGGGGAAGTGTGGGGGTGTGTGAGGTGGGGAAAAGTCAAGTGGGGAAGGTTCAAGTCAACACAAAAGTCAAAAGTCCATACTCATTTATCTATTTCTTTTCATTTCCCTTTTCTTTCATTTGTTTTGCTTCTCTCATTTTTTTTTTTGGGAACTTGGGTAATGGGCTGCCATGGGCTTAGCCAAGGAGGGGAAATTCGGTTTGTGTGGGTGAGGAAAAATAATAAATGATATACCCCAATTTCCATTAACACTAATTTCACCGAAAAAAGCCTTTTTCTTCAATATTTTCTAAACCGTTTTGGCATACGATTTCATTTCAAAAACCACATGATAAAATTTTATTTAAAGTTTTATGATGCACAAAATTTGTTTCAACTCATTCCAATTTGTAATTTTCCCTAATTAAATATATTAGTGACGGCTTAAAATAATATTAAAATAATTAATTTCGGAAAAAATTTCAGAAAATTTAAAATTTCACCAGTGGCTCAATAAACACCAAATAATAGCAATTACATAGCTAGAATATGTATATTTAATTTTTATAATAAGATATTTGCATTTTGACTTTTTACAGAAACCCCCTTATTTTACCGATTTTCCGAAATTTCACCGAAACGATTTTCAAAACGCTACAATCTTCCCCCCTAAAAAAAATTCGGTCCCCGAATTTAAAGTAAAACTCCCCCCAAATACTAAAACATCTAAACCAAAACTATCAAGTCGTCGGGGCTCCGAAATTGTAAATATATAAAACAAATCGCAGCGCAGCGCATGCGCATGAAAAATGAGCATATAACTCAAATCAAAACTCCGTCAAGCATCCCACAATCATCGGAGTCATGGGGAAGACATCAATGCCAAATCCAAAGCAAAACCAATATGATATAACTCGAAACTATACATGTAAATATCGAATCTATATATGTAAGTATCTGAAGGAAATGCATGCCAAATCTCTTTAAGTCACTGTGCAACGCGTATAACACTGCACAATGGGGGACGTCTATCATAAGAAAATAACTATATACATATATACCTTTGTTTGAAATGTACGTTCCGCCGTTTTGGAAACAATTTAGAAGGGTCTCCTTGTTTTAAACATTTCATGTCATATCAGACACGTAGGTAAATACTGCGGCTATAGCTCGCTTTTTGGAAATCCCTTCAATAACTATCAATGCATGCAAAATATATTCAGGTACTGTCCTCTGACTAGTCCTGCCCAGTACGAAAACACATAGCAATATCATAAAAACGTACTGCTCTATAAGAAAAATCAATCCCAAAATACGCGTATAAATACTACGTGCGTCTGGTGCGCACGGAAATCAAAATCCATGAATGTGCCATACATGCGCTCAGAAACAATATCTAAGTGCATCGGGTGTGCACGAAACATCTGTCAATGGCAACAGGTGTGCCTGACAGCAAAACAGGTGCATCTGACATGCACGAAGAATCTCGATTTAGTGCATCTGGTGTGCACCAAAATCGTATCTCAAAACCTGCGCTCAATCATGCGCGAAAACCCAAAACCAGGGGCATCCATCATGCACGAAATCATGAAATCCAATATCAAGTGCCGAACATGCGTAAAATCAAATCAGGTGCACAAGGTGCATAAAACAAACATCGAGTATCACAATCGAAATCGAAGTCCAGTGCATCTAAGTGCACAAAATGCGTATCACTGCACTGCAAGCATATGTGAACTATACTGAGTGCAAAAACCAATTCGTATGCGTACATACGCACAAAATCAATTCAACTGTATGAAACCCATAAAATCATAAACATACGAAACCAAGGCACGAAAATGATATCAAGTGCAACAACTGTGCAAAAATCGTAAATACTCAGTAGGTGCAACCATGGTCCATGAAAACAAATATCATGAAACTCAATCATCAAAATCAATCATGCGAATAGACCGCCCAAAATACGCAAAATCACGTATGGCGGAATAGTCCCGCTCAAGCACATCCTCCAAGAATATCTGGCCAACTGCCGTGGTCACCCATAGCATGTCTCGTCGACGATCCTGAACTCTGGCATGCCGGTGTGCATAACATTACCACTACTGGGTCTAAGTCTTCTCGTAATTTATTCCAGACAGGTCCTATTGAGATCTCTCCCAAATCTCGTCTCTGCCGAACTGTCCGGAAGTCATCGTCCCTTACTAGATCTGTTCTCGTTCTGGAACGGCTGCATACTCAACGCGACTCCTTCTGGAAGGTATATCCAAGTACAATGCCTCGGCATACGTATCGCATCTCTGATGTCGGCGGAGTGGAACGTCGTTTCATCTAGATCTGGTACGAACCTCTTACTTCATCTTTCTCTAATGTCGACCGCTTCGGACTCGTCTCGTCGTGGCTGTATGGACTGAGCTCCAACGGCTATCCTCGTATCCGGAATCTCCCAAGAAATGCATCTCACCACCTAGCATCCGAATTAAGTCGAGCCATCCGATCGAGTCGTCAAAATCTCATAATCTCCCAAGAGCTCAACATCTTGGGCACAGTTTAATAGTATCGAGTATATACCACAGCATCGGTGGTCCTGCAGTAGAAGGGCAAACCCAAGCCTCACTAATGGCGCCGTAGAACTGCCGCAAACCCGAAGGTTCAAAGGCTTTCACACGGTCATTAAGTCGAGTTAGGGTTTCATTCTTCTAGAGGGACCATAGAATTGCCTGCATGTCTTTCCGACTACTTTAAACTTGGAATAATAGTTTTCTGACATTCGATCGTCTCTGTCGACTCCCAACGTCTCCGCGTGAAGTCGTCTCTAGCTGGAATCAATCTATCTGATGACCTCGCATCGGGGTAGGCGAACGAATCACATGTCCTGGTCTTTCATCCTCGGTGACTAGCGACCTTTTATCATCTCATAGTACAACTCGTACCGCAATAGCTCCAACACCTGGGCGATATCTCATCGTCCGCAGCAACAACTGGCTCACTCGTCCGCACGCTGAATAATGCCTCAATCATCATGAGTAAGTAATACACCAACGGTCATCAAAATCTGGCTGGCCTCTGTCAGTGGCTCAATCCTCTAGTGTCGATCAGCACATCCGAGCAACCTCATAAAGGCGATCCGCCAAACGCTCGTGGCGCGGAAACACAGTAAAAAGACACATCTCCGCAATCGTGTGTCGCCGGAATTTCGTCCTGGTCAGTCCTCGTTCGCGACGAGCTCGTACTGACCACAACTCTAGCTGTAGCTCTCCCTGCCTGTAATCGTGGCAGCAAAACCATAGCTGGTACTGATGAGGCTAGATCGGAATGAATATAATACTGAGCAAAGAAATGTACATCTTAAGGCTCCTTAAGCGGAGTGGCGTGTCGTAAGTATGCCGCGGAACATACCCACGGTACGTCACTCTACTTTAGTCACCTATTCTATCAACCAAGGGTCATCCTACGCTCCGAAGGTAAAACCTAACGCTCTGATACCAACTTTGTCACGTCCCGAAAGTACGGAATATGACCGGCACTTAAACTACGAACGTTTCGAGGCGTACGTAATCTAAGTAAGCCGAAAACCCAGAAATCCAAACCAAGAAAAGTAGTAGAGTGAAGGAATACCAATTTAAACAAGTAGTTTCAATAGCATAAGCCGAATTATGCGGGTTTTTAAAAATATCAAAAATTTCCTGAAAATTTCGGCAGAGTCTCCTTTGTAAATACTGGCCCCCAAACGGAATACAACATGAATAGTATACGAAATCAATAAAAAGGCATCCCCAAGCGGGAGCTAGCTCTTCGTCAATCGACGGTCACAACCACACAAGCAATATAATATACAACGCCAAGGGCGAGGATCAAAACTCAAAAAGAAACTCAAAACAACAAGAAATCCACAGAAATACAACACGCGACTCTAAGGTCGAAAGAATAATATCACTGGTCTCTATCTCAAAATAAATACATGTTTGGTTGATGGAACTTCTAGATACAACAGAATAATAATATACAAGATATATAATGGGGGTACGATACAAGTAAACCCACCTACTAACAAATCACCCGAAGGAAACTATGCCCGCAAGCCGTAAAGAAACCTGTACGGCAAACCTGCAAGAAACTGGGGCACAACGGGGGTGAGTTGCCAACTCATGAATAGAAAAACATCTACGCACAGAAATCGCATAAATAACGCAAGCTAGGTCAATGATCATAATATATCCTCAAATATATGAATAACATGCAGCCTATAACAATGGCTAGGGTAATATCTAACCCGAGTGTGATCTCATGTGCCCGTGTCAGTGCCTCAGGTAGTAATATATCATATGAATGAGGTATGAATGCATGAAAACAGAATAAAAGTAAATGCAGAAACTGTTTTCATAAATTAGTGAGATTTCCTTTGTATTTTTAAAATGAGGTATCATAAATGAAATCGGCATCAACAGTGTCTAGCATCGACACAAAACATAAATCTCAATGTCTCAAAACCTCAGGCTCCGGCTATCCGGACTGGCCTGTATCATCAAATCTCAGTATCTCAATATCTCGAAATCTCAATGTCTCAATCTCAATATCTAGGGCACCGTCAGCCCAGACCGGCCCCTACCATCCATCTCAAGACCACGACGGTATCCTCCGGATATCCGACGCGTCGGGTAAAATCACCGGTAGGTAGTCTCCCCCTGCCAGGCTCATCGTCATTACCACGAGCTTCTTGTCCCGGGGTACCTTACCGGGTCCACCATGTACCCGAAATGGTTTATCCAACTCCTCGAATCGGGTCTCGAAATCCATCCGCAAACTCATGGTGGACGACTCATACATCATGGGAAAAACCGCGCTTTTCATTTAAAAAGAGAAAGAAGAAGTTTGTATATGTTTTGCGGTTTTCCCCAAATCCAGAAAATCTCATGGAAATCCGAATCCAAAACCTCAATAGCACGTAAAAAGTGAATGTATGCATGAGAATCCATGAATGCGGCATAACAATGAATAACAGTATGCATGAAGTAGCAGGTAATAACTACAATGTCTAGACTAACATATAAGGCAAGTACACTAATATCATGTCTAAACTACTAGCTAACAGGCTATGTCAAGCAATAATATTTTCTAAGGTGTACGTGACATGACAATTGCCGATGAAGATGTGTGTGAGCCGGCAAGTAAGTGTACGTGGTACATACGCATCATCGGTAATGGTGCTGGTGTCCTAACAGCATGATATCAATAATGGAGTATGAAACATAATATAAGCATGCGATGCGAAGCGAACCACAATAATGAGCGGGAGCTGAATACTAGACGCAACTATAACTGATCTGCATTAATCTAATATAAGTCCTACAAATGGTGCCTTTTGAAATAACACGAATCATGAGGTTTTGAAAATAGGGGCTACGGTGTTTTTATGAAAAGATACGTCTTTTGAAATATCCGTAGGATCCCTTGGGCTGTCTTTTAAAATACCCACGATTCGTTAGTTTTTGAAATAGGTAAGAATCGAATCTAATCCAACAACTAAACTAAACTAAAGGGCTAAGCTAACAAGCTGGACTACAGGTAAGGAAACCGCCTAACATCTGAGTCGATCCATATACATACCTGTATATATATTAGTCGGTGATCCCGCCTCAATAATATCATATCCGATACCATATCTATAATCAGACATCCCAAGTCAAGAGTGCGGATCAATCATCAAGATATAGCTCGTATGTAAATCCGTCGTACGGCATCCCCAAATCTGGGTACGGGTCAATATCATACTCATCACACTGTTCATCTGGTATTCTCTTTATCGAGATCATCATCTGGGGTACTGATCTACGTCTAGTACACTACTAATATCACTATTCACATGGTATTGTCATCCAAAGATCCGCCATGACACCAGGACGTACCTCAAGTACGAATTCTGCTATATCACCGATATCACAACCTCAACACAAATCTCATCGACTCATCTCAATCCCAAGTATCATTCTCAAATCCGTATGTGAACACATAGTCCCATACCCATGTGAACACATAACTATATATATTCCCGTAAACACAAATGGAAGAAGAATGTATGCAAGTATGCGTGGGTGTGTGCATATATGGTGCGACCACTACTCTAGGGTTTCGCGATACTAAACCATCCATATTTATCATCAATAAACTCAAACAAAATATAATCAATAATGTGTGTATACGTATTCGTATACATCACCACGAACTGCGGGGGGGCTATACGCCATCCACCCGATTTCTCCCCGTAAATATAAATCTACTTACCTGGTCCTCGCTCGCCGGTGCCGACGTCGCCATGCGCTTGCTTGTCGTCTCGAAGTCCACATGGGGGTACCTACATATCACAACGCATCGTATCGCATTAAAATCCGACACATGACCAAAACGACACACGAATCCCATCTAGGTCAAAACCTATGGTTGCTTTCACAAATCAACCCAAAAACCCTCGACGTCGGGGTACAAACGCCAAACCATCGAGAAAAACCCAAATACACTCATTTGCACATTCACGAACACAAATTTTAATATAAAATAGGTTAAAACTCACAAAAACCCCCAATTTCACTTAAAAAGTCATTTTTCCGAAAATCTAGCAAGCACAATTCGCCGTTTTTGTACAAAACATGATGTTTTAACAATTCTAGTGACCAAGATGATAACTTAATATCTTAATTATGCCATAGAAACCATTACGTAAATTTTAAACCCACAATTTAATTCGATTTCAAAAACCTAGTTTGCAATATTAACCAATTTTAACAATTTTATAGCAAAAATGCACAAACTACAATCTAGCTTGGATTTTCATGAACTAAAGTATTAAACTATATTTTATAATGTTAATGAAGTCATGAAAAACCTAATCACATTTTTAAACCCAATATTTAAACTATTTTTTTTAAAACCTAGTTAGCAATTTAGCAAAGTTATCACCATTTTAATTTAACAAATTAGCAAGTAGCAACCAACTTAGATTTTGCATACAATTACATGTTAATCTCCTCATTACAACCATAAACTAATGATAAAAACCCTAATTAAATTCAAACCCTAGTCTTGAATTTTCTAAAGTTGCAATAAAACCCAATTAAACATCAAATTAAGCTAACTTAAAGCAATTAACAACAATTTAACAAAAAGGTTAGAATTATACCTAAATAAATTTGAAGATCCCACAAGCACACTTAGCCTCCCAAATTGAAATCTAAATCCCTAGATCCATGCTATGGTAGCCAAGGGAAAATGGGTAGGAGGTGGATTTTGATTTGGATTTTTGCTTGATTTTTTGTGAATTTTCCAAGCATTTTTGATGTTTTTTGATGGAATTTTGAAGAGAAAAAAGAAGAAGAAATGAGGTGGGGCTGAAGAAGAGGGGGGGCTCGGTCAAGTGCAGGTGGGGGGAAGTGTGGGGGGGGTGTGAGGTGGGGAAAAATCAAGTGGGGAAGGTTCAAGTCAACACAAAAGTCAAAAGTCCATATTCATTTATCTATTTCTTTTCATTTCCCTTTTCTTTCATTTGTTTTGCTTCTCTCATTTTTTTTTTGGGAACTTGGGTAATGGGCTGCCATGGGCTTAGCCAAGGAGGGGAAATTGGGTTTGTGTGGGTGAGGAAAAATGATAAATGATATACCCCAATTTCCATTAACACTAATTTCACCGAAAAATGCTTTTTTCTTCGATATTTTCTAAACCGTTTTGGCAAACGATTTCATTTCAAAAACCACATGATAAAATTTTATTTAAAGTTTTATGATGCACAAAATTTGTTTCAACTCATTCCAATTTGTAATTTTCCCTAATTAAATATATTAGTGACGGCTTAAAATAATATTAAAATAATTAATTTCGGAAAAATTTTCAGAAAATTTAAAATTTCACCAGTGGCTCAATAAACACTAAATAATAGCAATTACATAGCTAGAATATGTATATTTAATTTTTATAATAAGATATTTACATTTTGACTTTTTACAGAAAACCCCCTTATTTTACCGATTTTCCGAAATTTCACCGAAACGATTTTCAAAACGCTACAGGCAGCCTTGATCTAAGCCCGGTCTCTTTTCTCCAACAAGATGTCCAGGTTGTTCCGTAGCGCCGAGGTGTTCGCATCATCATCGAAGTGCTCGACCCGATGACTGGGTAGCCCGATCTCCGCTGGGACCATTGCCACAGTCCCGTAGCAGAGGCTGAAGGGGGTTTCCCCGGTGGGGGTATTCTTTGACGTGCGCAGGGTCCATAAGACCCGGGGCAGTTCTTCGACCCAACTGCCTTGTCGCCCTTCTAGGCGGGTCCGGAGACCTCGGAAGACGTCTCGGTTAGCGACTCCGGCATGCCCGTTGCATTGGGGATGTGCGACCGCGGCGAACTTCATGAGGATATGGTATTCTTTGCAGAAGTCCTTCACTTTCTCGTTCTCGAAGTTCGTCCCGTGGTCGGTGATGATACACCTCGGGATGCCGAACCAGAGTATCAGATTGTTTTGCAGGAACTTGATGGTCGTGGCGGCGTCCGGTTTCCTGATGGGGACGGCCTCGATCCACTTGGTGAAGTAGTCTATTGCGACGAGGACGTATTTGTGCCCGCCTGTACCGGTAGGGAACTGGTCGACCATGTCCAATCCCCACTGGGCGAACGGCCATGGGGATGTCAGGGCGGTCAGCTCGGTAGCGGGAAGGCGAGGGATGCTGCCGTGGAGCTGGCAACTCTTGCATCTCATGACTAGCTTTCGGGCATCCTCATGAATAGTGGGCCAGTAGTACCCCTAGAGCAACGCCTTTTGGATCAAGGTTTGGGCCTCTTGGTGCGCACCGCCAACCCCCTCATGGATTTCCCGGAGGACGTAGTCGGCTTCGTGGGGGTCAATGCACCGGAGCAGGGGCTGAGTGAAGGACTTCTTGTAGAGGTTCCCATTGCTCCAGATGAAGTGGCGGGCTTTGGCCCGGAGACGGCGGGCGGCTCCTCGATCTTCTGGGAGCGTACCGTCCTTCAGGAATTCCACGAGGGGCTTCCTCCAATCTTGGTCGCCTTCCTGTGCCGCATATACATGGAGTGTTGTTGCTCCGTTTTCCACGTTGGGCTGAAGCAGGGTTTCGAAGAGGATAGACGGCTTATTGTTGGCAGAGTATGACGAAGCTAGCTTGCTCAGGGCATCGGCTTGGGCATTCAGCTGCCTAGGTATTTGTTCTACTTGGACTTCGTCAAAGTTCCTCCGGAGTTTCCTCACCTCGTCCAGGTACTTCATCATCAGAGGCTCTCGAGCTTCAAAGCGGGCGGTCACTTGACCGACGACAAGGGCCGAGTCGCTGCGGATTCGAATTATCTTCAGTTTCAGCCCGGCGGCCATGCGCAGCCCAGCCAGGAGGGCCTCGTACTCTGCCGCGTTGTTCGAGGCTTTGAAACCGAGCTTCAAAGAGTACTCCATTTCCGCTTCATTCGGGCCCCGGATAATGAGGCCGGCACCGCAGCCTTCCTCGGTTGAAGACCCGTCGACGTAGATGACCCACTCAGGAACCGAGCCAGGCCTCTCCACTGTGGGACACTGAGTTGCGAGGGGCGGCGTGGACTCCAGTTTCTTGCTAGGGATGGTGCATTCAACGATGAAATTGGCCAGGGCCTGCGCTTTGATGGCCTGCCTTGGACGATACTTTATGTCAAACTGAGATAGTTCCCACCTCCACTTTTGTAAATCCCCGTTTCCAATTCAATAAAAGTTCCCGATTCTCTGAATTCCAGTAGTTTCTCTTCTTTTCCCTCGTATTTTGAATTGGTTGTTTAAGCCTAACATTTATATTTTTCCAAAGCCTAAAAGTTAAAACCCAGAATCTAAAACCTAAAACCCAAAGCCAAATTAAAAACAAGATTAAAATAAATTAAAACCCTAAACTACCTACAGCCCACTAAAATTTATTTTTAATAAAATCCCTAAACTAAAATACCCAGCCGGCCCCTCTTTACATTCCCCAAACCCTTTTAACAAATCCCTCAGCCCACTTTCTTTTAAATTCCTCACTTTTTCCCGGCCCGTCCCCTTAAAATCCCTCAACCCATTTTCCTTTTCAGCCCAATAGTTTTTTTTCTTCAGCCCATTCCATTTAAAACAAACCCCTGCAGCCCACGAGATTTATTCCTAAAGGAATTCTTTTCTCACGAGCCCGGCCCACTCCCTCACCCATTCCTCCTTAGACCCGACCCGACCCGCCACTGCTCATCTCCCTCTTCAAATTTCCAACGGCTACCCCCTTAACTCGCGCGCGACCCACCTCCTCCGCCGTCGCTCACGCCCACGCCCACGCACCCGTCGTGCGACGTTTTCCCCCTCGCACTCCTCTCTCTAACCCGTCGCCCTCATCTCCCTCTTACTCACCCACTCCATCACAGAAAAACCTCAATCCCTCTCAAAATTTCTCTCGAACCCATTGTCACCTCCACCGCCGGTGACCATCCCACCTCGTCGCTCGACCCACGTCGACGACAGCCACTCCGCACCCTCTTTCTCCCTCCACGACTCCTCCTTTCATCAACCGAGCCCCCACCAAGCTTCCCCTGCACAGAAACCCATTTTTACCGATGAGCTCGAATCACCACCTTACCCCTCGGCGCCGGCGAACTCCCCACCACATCGCCGGCCTCCCAACGACCCCCTCCTCCTCAGCATCATCACCATCACGACGACCCCCGCCCACTGCCTAACCTATTTCCTTCTTCAAAAAACTCCAAAACCCAATTACAAACATTTTCTCACTGTGGGTTGCACTGTGCGTTGTCGGAACGACGCCGTCGACCGTCGGCAACCCCAACACTTCTCTGGCAAACCACAGAGCACCCCTAAGCTTCCAGCCGCGCAAGACGACTCCGGGAAAACTTCGACGTGAAATTCGTGTTTCGAACTAGGCTCGCGGGAATCCGGTACGTGGCGTATATCACGCGTTCGTGACGACACTGTTGCCGTACGACCCCGAGGCGTTCTCCAGGCAAGTGTTTACTTGCTTCATGCTAAATTATTAGTGGTACAACCTTAAAATCATATAAATTGAAACTTACAGAATAACTAAATATATTGTGACGTATGTGTTCGATGTATGATCCCAATGGAAATATTTGTCTAATTTGACGGTAACCTATACGTTCTGTTGGCCCTTTTAATGATATATAACGTGTGCAAAATTCGCTGGAAAATACGATTGTTCGTGACAAAAAGTGATACCCCCATATATGTTGTTTAAACTAGAACTCTCTCGTACCTGAAAACGAATAAAATCACCATAAATCATATACATATTGGAAAGCTGCGTTCGAGGGCTTAAATCGAAGCCGACTCGATGAACTTTAATCCTATGTAAATTTCTGATCATTTCTGTTATGTAACCATGAAGATAATTGGATCGGAACACGACTCTGGACTGCAGTCCAGAGCGTTTCTGATTAGTGTGTTCTGTCTAAAGTCCTGCGTCCCCGTGTTTCCTGAAATCGCATGATACGGAACTTTACAGTAGTTATAAGATATTTCTGTTAGTGAAAGAAAGCAAGTGGTTTCATTCCGAATCATCGCCGTTTGTTATTTTTAACTATATTTAAAAGGGCAGAACGTAAAGCTGTTCAGAACAATTTCTGAAATGACATATTGAGATTAAACTGTGTATAACTTTCAACGTACAGATGCGATTGAGGATCCGTCTGTTGCGTTGAATACTTTATCGAAAACCCTAAATTTCATTTAACTGTGACATCGCTAAATTTTGAGCCCAACTAGGTGCAATTCGTGTCGCGAAACAGACGTTCAGTTCTGAAATTTAAATTCCAGCCGCGAACACTTAAACTGAAACAGTTATATCTTGAAAACCGAAACTCCGATTGAACTGAAACAAATTTTGACGAATTACTGACTGATTGTTCTATATATCTTACCTACATCATTTTTGCTGAATTCGTAACATATTAATTTGTGCAATTTACTTTAATTCATGACATGCATGCTAATTCATAACATATAGAGCTTATTGGTAGCATACAATACATATATCATACCCTTATCATATACACAGTGTTAGTGCGTGTGGACATTGCATTATCGTCCGTGATAGATGTTGGTTTAGGAGTGACGAGTACACCAATGGAAAGTGAACATTTGTGACAGTGATTGATACAGTGGATAGTGATGAAACCGTGTCATTGGTATACTTGTACACAACTAGATCAATATCATAAATAGTGTAACCTGGGGAAAAAGGGGAAATCAAAGTGGAAAGAGTATCGTATTTAGCGGGACCGTGTTTAGAAGATGATCATTCGAACCGTGATACTTATACGTGTAGGACAGGATCTAGCGATCCGGCTGACAGGGTTATGTCCCGGGCATGTGGGCCGTTGTCTCGGGTATGTACAAGACTCCTGTTAAACATGATCCTCCTTCCACTATGTGATTTCAAACATGATCTAGAGACCGATAGGAACACATATCATATTCTGCATCATATAGTGATATAGTGATTACTTGCATTGTTCTTATACCAGTATTACCTCATTTACCTGTTTCATTGTATTATAATAAAATTGCTATTGTGTCGCTCTGACGACCTGAGTATGCATGCTCAGATCCCGCGGGAGGACCAGCACAGGAGACGGATCTATCCTTTGAGTTCACGGAGATATAGATTGGTGTACCTTCTTCATTTACCGCTTTCCATAAAAGAGATTGTGAGATTGAACTTGGTTAGTTATTGTTCTTTTTATCTGTAATCTATGAGCAATGAATTTTTAATGTAATAAATTAGTGATGTGATTCCTTTAGTACTGTGCTTTATTACTGATTACCATGTAATGCTAGAAGCCGAAGTGCGACTACGGCGGGATGATTCCTTGACCGTAGGAGCATGGCTGGCCTAGTCATTCCTCGTTTCCGTATTTTGGGAAGCGGGGCGTGACATGGTTTAGTTGGTATCAGAGCCCGTGTTTAGTATCAAGGGATAACATTAACTATGCTGTATTACGTTATTCTTGTTTCACTATTCTTGATTTCTATCCTTGAATCTGAACCTATTCTTTTGAATCTTCCAGTGATATGACGTCCCCAAATGACCCCTCCTCGAACTCCAGCTCTCAGGACCGCACGGAAAGAATACTCAGTGCACTGACCACTCTCGCGGAAGCTCAGGAGAGGAAGACAGATTTGCTTACTGAGGGACTCAGGGCGATTACCGCTGCAGGAGGACCCTCCGCACTTATTACCGCCCCCGAGGGCGTTACTCCACCAGCTTATCAGGCTAGGGCTGGTACTGTGTCAGACTTCCGACGGTTACACCCAGCTGCGTTCACAGGGCTAGCTGAACCCCTTGAGGCTGAACAATGGCTAGTGAACATGGAGAATTTATTGACAGCTGCCAGGGTTCCAGAGGAAGACAGAGTGGATGTGATAAAGATACAATTAGAAGACGAGGCCCGTACATGGTGGTCGGTAGAAGAAAGCAGACTTGAAGGGCCGATCGAATGGAGCAAGTTTAAGGAGTGCTTCTTAGATCATTATTTTCCTCCCACAGCCAAGGCAGAAATGGAGGAAAAGTTTATTCTTTTAAAGCAGAATGGACGCCCAGTGGACGTTTATGCAGCAGAGTTCAACCGTTTGAGCCGCTTTGCTCCATACATGGTCAAATCAGAAGCCACCAGGGCCAGACGTTTCCTTCAGGGGTTAGATTTTGAGTTGCAGCAGCTGATTGCATCGTTGGATCTACAGACTTTCGCACAGGTACTCAACACGGCGAGAGTTCAGGAGCAATTGATTAACAAGTTCAGGAGACCCCCAGTCGTTCCAGCACGTACCCACGCGCCTTCTCGAGGAGCTATACCGGTTCACAGAGCAGGGATGACGCAAATGAAGCGCCCGTTTGTACCACAGCATCGCCCCCAGAGACAGGGCGTAACTTGCGGCTATTGCGGTAGAGGAGGACATACTCAGAAGGACTGTCGCCGTGCCAAGGGACAGTGCCTGATTTGCGGTTCCAGTCAACACAGGATTAACAGTTGTCCTGAGCGAGCAGAAGTGCAGGGAGGTTCTGGACCGTCACAGCAGAGGCCGCAGGAGCAGAGGCAACCATTTACAAGTCGCGGTCAGGGACGGGCTTTCACCTTGACCGCCGAGCAGGCAGAAGCGTCAGGAGATGTGGTTACAGGTACTCTACTCGTACATGCCTTACCAGCTAGAGTACTATTTGATTCAGGAGCATCGCATTGTTTCTTGTCTGAGCATTTCACAAATACACACTCAATACCACATGAACCACTAACCAAGGGGTGGGAAATTCATACGGGTAATGGCATTATTATATCTAGTCGAGAATGTAGATTATGCCCGGTTGTAGTGTGTGGTAGGGAATTCTATGCGAATTTCCTCCTAATTGGGACAGGCAGTTACAACGCAATTCTCGGGATGGATTGGATGAGCACTTTCCATGCAGTTATCGATTGTCGTGCAAGGAAGGTGATCTTCCGCATCCCTAATCACCCGGAGTTCATTTTCGAGGGCGGAAGCGAATCTTTGGAGCCAGCTAAGTATAGAGCAAAGCCTAAGGAGCTGACAGCTATGGAGATTGATAAGAGCCCAGCCCCAGAAATTGTTCGGGACTTCCTAGACGTATTTCCTGAAGATCTACCAGGTCTACCACCTCCTCGAATCTTGGAATTCTCAATCGATTTGATTCCACGGACAGCCCCAGTATCCAGAGCCCCCTACAGGATGGCACCAGTGGAGTTGGCGGAATTGAAGAATCAGGTCGAAGAATTATTGGAGGAGGGATTTATTCGGCCAAGCGCTTCACCGTGGGGTGCACCAGTTCTATTAGTAAAGAAGAAGAATGGATCGCTGCGAATGTGTATAGATTATCGGGAGCTGAACAAGGTCACGATAAAGAACAAGTACCCAATACCGCGCATTGACGACCTATTTGATCAGCTAAGTGGAGCCAAGGTTTTCTCGAAGTTGGATCTCCGTTCTGGGTATCATCAAATCAGAGTAGCAGCCGAGAATGTATGCAAGACGGCTTTTAGGACCCGATACGGACATTACGAGTTCCTTGTGATGCCGTTTGGTGTTACCAACGCCCCAGCAATATTCATGGACTTGATGAACAGGGTGTTCACAAAATACTTGTACACGTTCGTCGTTGTGTTTATCGACGACATACTTGTCTATTCGAAGACCTGGGAAGAGCATGCTGAGCATTTGCGCACTGTCCTACGAATTCTTCGGGAAGAGAAGCTGTATGCGAAGCTGAGCAAGTGTGAATTCTGGCTCGACAAAGTTCAGTTTTTGAGACATATTGTTTCGGGCGAAGGTATCTCGGTGGACCCGGCGAAGATAGAATCGGTTAGAGATTGGCCAACGCCGAAGTCAGTAGCCGAGATCAGGAGCTTTCTGGGTTTGGCAGGTTATTATCGGAGATTCGTCCAAGATTTCTCAAGAATCGCGGAACCATTGACACGGCTGACACGAAAGGACGTGCCGTTTACATGGACAGAGGAGTGCACTCAGGCATTCGACACACTAAAGCAGAAATTAACCACGGCGCCTATTCTTACTGTACCAGATGATTCAGGTGGTTTGGTGATACACAGTGATGCCTCGGGGAAGGGTTTAGGCTGTGTTTTGATGCAGCACGGCCGAGTGGTTGCTTACGCCTCTCGACAACTGAGAAACCACGAAAAGAACTACCCCACACATGACTTGGAATTAGCCGCGGTAGTCTTTGCGTTGAAGATTTGGAGGCACTATCTATTGGGTGAGAAAGTGGAGGTATACACGGATCATAAAAGTCTGAAGTATGTTTTCACTCAGAAGGAACTGAACATGAGGCAGCGCCGATGGCTAGAGCTGATGGCAGATTATGACTTGGACCTTCAGTATCACCCGGGGAAGGTCAATGTTGTACCAGATGCGCTCAGTCGCAAACCAGCGGTCATGATGTTGACCGATCAGAGGAGTATTATTGAGGACTTTCAGAGGCTTGAACTTGAAGTCGTTACGCCGAACGCACTCAGCCAATTTTGGCAACTACAGGTGCAATCTTCCCTAGTGGATCGCATCAAGATTGCACAAGCGGATGATCCCCGATTACAAAAGTTCAGAGAGCAAGTGGAAGCTGGACTGAGAACGGATTTGATTATACATGAAGATGGCTCTCTGAGATTCGGTAGCAGACTCTGCGTACCTAAAGGTGAGGTACGAGAAGAAGTGTTGGCTGAATCACACAGTTCAGCTTATTCTGTGCATCCAGGAGGTACAAAAATGTATCAGGACCTAAAGCAGCACTTCTGGTGGAACGGAATGAAGCGGGAAATTGCGAGGTTCGTATCCAGATGCTTGGTATGTCAGCAGGTGAAGGCGGAACATCAGAGAACAGCAGGATTATTACAACCATTGCCAATACCTGAATGGAAGTGGGAGCACATTACTATGGATTTTGTGACGGCCTTACCACGGAGCCCTATAGGCAATAATGCTATTTGGGTTATCGTCGATCGCCTCACAAAAGCTGCACACTTTCTACCTTTCCGAGTGGGACAGTCGACAGAATCACTGGCAGAAAGATATATGCAGGAGATTGTGCGACTTCACGGTGTTCCAGTCAGCATTGTGTCAGACCGGGACACGAGATTCTTGTCACACTTTTGGAAGAGCTTACAGGAGAGTTTGGGAACCCGCCTTAAATTCAGCACAGCTTATCACCCACAGACGGATGGACAATCCGAGCGTACAATTCAGACGCTCGAGGATATGTTGAGAGCCTGTATGTTGGACTTTCAGGGTTCCTGGGAGGACCATCTGCACCTAGTCGAGTTTTCTTACAACAATAGTTATCAGGCTAGTATTCAGATGGCTCCTTTTGAAGCGCTATATGGGCGGAAGTGTCGATCCCCGGTATGTTGGGATGATGTGGGAGAGCGAAGATTACTGGGCCCCGAACTCATTGTTCAAACAGCCGACAAGGTTCAAATGATCAGACAACGTATTAAGACGGCTCAAGATCGACAGAAGAGTTGGGCAGATACCAGCAGAAGAGCACTTGAGTTCGAAGTTGGAGATCATGTGTTCTTAAAGATTTCCCCTACTCGTGGAGTTATCAGGTTCGGAAGTCGGGGAAAGCTTAGTCCCCGTTTTATCGGACCTTTTGAGGTGCTAGAGCGAGTAGGAGAGGTGGCCTATCGACTGGCCTTGCCTCCATCGCTAGCTGGTGTGCACAATACCTTCCACGTGTCACAGTTGCGGCGTTATGTCCGGGATGAGAGCCATGTCCTGGACCATTCAGAACTAGTTTTGGGTACTGACTTATCGTACGAGGAGCAACCTACCACCATTCTCGACCGCAGAGAAAAAGTGCTGAAGAATAAAGTCAATCCGTTAGTCCGAGTGTCTTGGGGTGGTCGTTCCCCAGGAGAATCCACCTGGGAGCGGGAGGAAGATATCCGTGATCGTTATCCACATCTCTTTGTTTAGTACTTTTGTTTCTCTGTATCCTTGTTAAATTTCGAGGACGAAATTTTTGTTAAGGGGGGTATGATGTAAATCCCCGTTTCCAATTCAATAAAAGTTCCCGATTCTCTGAATTCCAGTAGTTTCTCTTCTTTTCCCTCGTATTTTGAATTGGTTGTTTAAGCCTAACATTTATATTTTTCCAAAGCCTAAAAGTTAAAATCCAGAATCTAAAACCTAAAACCCAAAGCCAAATTAAAAACAAGATTAAAATAAATTAAAACCCTAAACTACCTTCAGCCCACTAAAATTTATTTTTAATAAAATCCCTAAATTAAAATACCCAGCCGGCCCCTCTTTACATTCCCCAAACCCTTTTAACAAATCCCTCAGCCCACTTTCTTTTAAATTCCTCACTTTTTCCCGGCCCGTCCCCTTAAAATCCCTCAACCCATTTTCCTTTTCAGCCCAATAGTTTTTTTTCTTCAGCCCATTCCATTTAAAACAAACCCCTGCAGCCCACGAGATTTATTCCTAAAGGAATTCTTTTCTCACGAGCCCGGCCCACTCCCTCACCCATTCCTCCTTAGACCCGACCCGACCCGCCACTGCTCATCTCCCTCTTCAAATTTCCAACGGCTACCCCCTTAACTCATGCGCGACCCGCCTCCTCCGCCGTCGCTCACGCCCACGCCCACGCACCCGTCGTGCGACGTTTTCCCCCTCGCACTCCTCTCTCTAACCCGTCGCCCTCATCTCCCTCTTACTCACCCACTCCATCACAGAAAAACCTCAATCCCTCTCAAAATTTCTCTCGAACCCATTGTCACCTCCACCGCCGGTGACCATCCCACCTCGTCGCTCGACCCACGTCGACGACAGCCACTCCGCACCCTCTTTCTCCCTCCACGACTCCTCCTTTCATCAACCGAGCCCCCACCAAGCTTCCCCTGCACAGAAACCCATTTTTACCGACGAGCTCGAATCACTACCTTACCCCTCGGCGCCGGCGAACTCCCCACCACATCGCCGGCCTCCCAACGACCCCCTCCTCCTCAGCATCATCACCATCACCACGACCCCCGCCCACTGCCTAACCTATTTCCTTCTTCAAAAAACTCCAAAACCCAATTACAAACATTTTCTCACTGTGGGTTGCACTGTGCGTTGTCGGAACGACGCCGTCGACCGTCGGCAACCCCAACACTTCTCTGGCAAACCACAGAGCACCCCTAAGCTTCCAGCCGCGCAAGACGACTCCGGGAAAACTTCGACGTGAAATTCGTGTTTCGAACTAGGCTCGCGGGAATCCGGTACGTGGCGTATATCACGCGTTCGTGACGACACTATTGCCGTACGACCCCGAGGCGTTCTCCAGGCAAGTGTTTACTTGCTTCATGCTAAATTATTAGTGGTACAAGCTTAAAATCATATAAATTGAAACTTACCGAATAACTAAATATATTGTGACGTATGTGTTCGATGTATGATCCCAATGGAAATATTTGTCTAATTTGACGGTAACCTATACGTTCTGTTGGCCCTTTTAATGATATATAACGTGCGCAAAATTCGCTGGAAAATACGATTGTTCGTGACAAAAAGTGATACCCCCATATATGTTGTTTAAACTAGAACTCTCTCGTACCTGAAAACGAATAAAATCACCATAAATCATATACATATTGGAAAGCTGCGTTCGAGGGCTTAAATCGAAGCCGACTCGATGAACTTTAATCCTATGTAAATTTCTGATCATTTCTGTTATGTAACCATGAAGATAATTGGATCGGAACACGACTCTGGACTGCAGTCCAGAGCGTTTCTGATTAGTGTGTTCTGTCTAAAGTCCTGCGTCCCCGTGTTTCCTGAAATCGCATGATACGGAACTTTACAGTAGTTATAAGATATTTCTGTTAGTGAAAGAAAGCAAGTGGTTTCATTCCGAATCATCGCCGTTTGTTATTTTTAACTATATTTAAAAGGGCAGAACGTAAAGCTGTTCAGAACAATTTCTGAAATGACATATTGAGATTAAACTGTGTATAACTTTCAACGTACAGATGCGATTGAGGGTCCGTCTGTTGCGTTGAATACTTTATCGAAAACCCTAAATTTCATTTAACTGTGACATCGCTAAATTTTGAGCCCAACTGGGTGCAATTCGTGTCGCGAAACAGACGTTCAGTTCTGAAATTTAAATTCCAGCCGCGAACACTTAAACTGAAACAGTTATATCTTGAAAACCGAAACTCCGATTGAACTGAAACAAATTTTGACGAATTACTGACTGATTGTTCTATATATCTTACCTACATCATTTTTGCTGAATTCGTAACATATTAATTTGTGCAATTTACTTTAATTCATGACATGCATGCTAATTCATAACATATAGAGCTTATTGGTAGCATACAATACATATATCATACCCTTATCATATACACAGTGTTAGTGCGTGTGGATATTGCATTATCGTGCGTGATAGATGTTGGTTTAGGAGTGACGAGTACACCAATGGAAAGTGAACATTTGTGACAGTGATTGATACAGTGGATAGTGATGAAACCGTGTCATTGGTATACTTGTACACAACTAGATCAATATCATAAATAGTGTAACCTGGGGAAAAAGGGGAAATCAAAGTGGAAAGAGTATCGTATTTAGCGGGACCGTGTTTAGAGGATGATCATTCGAACCGTGATACTTATACGTGTAGGACAGGATCTAGCGATCCGGCTGACAGGGTTATGTCCCGGGCATGTGGACCGTTGTCTCGGGTATATACGAGACTCCTGTTAAACATGATCCTCCTTCCACTATGTGATTTCAAACATGACCTAGAGACCGATAGGAACACATATCATATTCTGCATCATATAGTGATATAGTGATTACTTACATTGTTCTTATACCAGTATTACCTCATTTACCTGTTTCATTGTATTATAATAAAATTGCTATTGTGTCGCTCTGACGACCTGAGTATGCATGCTCAGATCCCGCGGGAGGACCAGCACAGGAGACGGATCTATCCTTTGAGTTCACGGAGATATAGATTGGTGTACCTTCTTCATTTACCGCTTTCCATAAAAGAGATTGTGAGATTGAACTTGGTTAGTTATTGTTCTTTTTATCTGTAATCTGTGAACAATGAATTTTTAATGTAATAAATTAGTGATGTGATTCCTTTAATACTGTGCTTTATTTACTGATTACCATGTAATGCTAGAAGCCGAAGTGCGACTACGGCGGGATGATTCCTTGACCGTAGGAGCATGGCTGGCCTAGTCATTCCTCGTTTCCGTATTTTGGGAAGCGGGGTGTGACAACTTTTCTTGGCCGCCCGAGGATTCTGGTGATGCAAGGATAGCCCCCAACGGACGTTCGGTGAGGACGATGATGGTGTGTGCTTGGAAGTAGTGCCACGGCTTCCTTGAGACCACCATGAGGGCTAAGACAATCTTCTCTATGGCTGGATATCTCGTTTCCGTGTCCTTAAATGCGTGGCTCACATTGTATACCGGCTTCTGTGCTTCACCGACCTCCCGGGCGAGCACCGAGCCTGCTGCTTGGTCGGATACCGCCAGATACAGCGACAGCTCGTCTCCTTCAACTGGTCGGGTGAGCAGTGGTGGCGACACAAGGTGCTTCTTCAATTGGTCGAAGGCGGCTAGGCACTCCTCCGACCACTCGAACCTCGGGATCTTCCTCAGAGCTTTAAAGAACGGGAGGCATTTCTCCTCCAACCTGGACATGAAACGGCTCAGAGCGGCGACTCGTCCCGTGAGCCGCATGATCTCAACGTTGGTCTTGGGCGCAGCCATGTTGAGGATAGTGTCGATTTTCTCTAGGTTAGCTTCGATTCCACGGTGAGTGACCATGAAACCGAGGAACTTTCCCCCGGTGACTCCGAATGCGCATTTGGCGGGATTTAGCTTCATCTTGAACTTGCGGAGCACTTCGAAGGCCTCGCCCAGATCCCTGGCATGGTCGGCCGACGAGACGGATTTGACGAGCATATCGTCAACGTAGACTTCCATATTCCTGCCGATCTGAAGCTTGAACATGCGATTGACCAACCGTTGGTACGTGGCCCTAGCGTTCTTGAGACCGAAGGGTATCACCTTATAGCAATATAACCCCCGGACCGTTGTGAATGCGGTGAGATCTTCATCCTCCGGATTTATACGGATCTAATTGTAGCCGGAGAAAGCATGCATGAAGCTCAATAGCTCGTGGCCGACCGAGTTGTCGACGAGCTGATTTATTCGAGGGAGTGGATAGTTGTCCTTGGGGCAGGCCTTATTGAGGTCGGTGAAGTCGATGCACATGCGCCACTTTCCGCTTGACTTCTTGACCAGAACTACGTTCGCCAGCCACTCCGAGTAGGGTACATTCCTGATGAAGTTGGCGGCGAGAAGTCGATCAATCTCATCTTCGATAGCCTTTTGTTTGACCGGGGCGAAGCTTCGTTTTTTCTGTCTGACGGCTTGGCCTCGGGATCAACCCCGAACTTGTGGGAGATGATTTTGGGGTCAATCCCAGGCATGTCAGCAGGCGCCCAGGCGAAGACGTCGGAGTTATTTATGAGGAATCTGACTAGGTCATCTCGCTGAGTCCCTGTCAGGAGCGATCCGACCTGGACGGTTTTTTCCTCGTCCCCTTCTGTCAGGGGCACCTCGGTCAGTGGTTCGACCGGTGTCCCCCGGACCTCCTTCCGCTCGTCTCGGGTGTCCAGAGAACCCTTGATGTCGTTATTTACCTCAGCGTCGTCGGCCGGCTGCTCGGACGAAGATGTTTCGGTCAGGCATACCTTCTCGACTTGCTGGTTCCCATAGACTCGACTTACCCCGCCCTAATCGAGAAGGAACTTCATCGCCTGGTGGTAGGTCGATATCTGGGCCTGGAGGGCGTTCAGCGTCAGGCGGCCGAGGAGGACGTTGTAGGCCGATGGGATCTTTGCTACGATGAAGTCCACAGGCAACGTGCGGGTGCGGCCGGGCTCCCCGATGTTGAACTGCAGGGTGACCACCCCTTGCGCTGGGATGGAGTGGTTGGTGAACCCTGAAAAGACGTGGGAGGTTGGTTTCAAGTCTGCTGGGGAAAGCCCCATGCGCAGAAAGCAGTTGTGAAAGAGGATGTCTGCCGAGCTACCCGAGTCGACAAGTATCCGGTGGACCTCGTACCGGTGGACTCGGGCCGTGATCACCAGAGGGTCGTTGTGGGGCATGGATATGCCGTGGAGGTCCCCGTCGCCAAAGGTGATGGGCTCGTGGCCCCTGGCCTTTTTGCTCGGGCGGCCGTTGGCGTTTGCTGCCGGCATGGGGTGTCGAGTCTCGCAGGAGCTCGACTGGCCCCCTGTCATTATGACCATAGTTCTTGATGTTCCCGGTTCCTTCCGGCGAGGTCCCTTGGGCCCCGTGGTGGGGTGGTCCTCGATCTGCCTTAGCGGGCTTCGTGGGCGCGACCCCGTCGAGGGAGGGGCTGCTGGTCATGCCTGGAAGCAGGCGAGCTGACCGCCACCGCCTTGGCAGGGACAGGGGGCGACAAGGCTCGAGGCGAGGCTCTCCGACGTGGGACTTCGAGGTTGAATGGGAAGGATCGAGGGGCCTGCGACCGCCGGAGTCCGTGAGGCGGCGGCCGGCTAAGGAGTCGACGACATTCAGTGGATCTTCAGGGTGGCCGCTTGCCATGTGGATGGAGATCGAAAGGCCAACTTTGTTTTTTTTTGGAGTTTAGGTTTCCCACAGACGGCGCCAACTGATGGAGGTCCTTTTCGGATCTCCGTCCGTCAGATATTGTCTTCCGTCGATCTCCCGGTGGATTTTGGAGGTGATCTCCTGTTGCGTGTGGGTCTCAATGGGTTTTGAGGAGATTGGTGGTTTTGAGGAGTTTAGCGCCGAGTACCTGCAAGGAAGTCCCGGGATGGTTTGGTACCACCGAGGACCCTCCGACGATCAAGTTAGCACGAGATCCGAGCAGAGTAACGGCTAAGTGGAGTAAAAAATGGCTTACTTGACCCTTCTGTGATGGAGATTTATATAGTGGCGGCAGCACGCAGCAGCAGGCGCAAGAATCTCGCCGGCAGTTACACTCCCGACGTCATGCCCGCGTAAAGAGCGGATCGCCCATTAATGGGGATCGTGATGGCGTGGAACGTGGGACGCTGCTGGCGGAGAATCCGCGCATGGCGAGATTCGCGGAGCGGCGGTTACGTCTGTGAGTGGTGGAGTTGGTCGGTCGGAGGAACGAGGAAGATGGCCTCGGCTGGGGAGCTCGGAGGCGAGCGAGAGGGCCGAGAAGTCTTGGTCCTGTGGTAGCTCGGGGCGAGCTGAGAGGCCGAGGAGGCCAATTTTCAGGGGCTCTGAGATGAGCCAGCTTGTGCTTGTAGGTCGGGTACGGTGATGGCCGGGTCGGCCCCCGTGGGCCCTTCCTTATGAGTTCCGGGACACGTCATCTGCCACTTGTCCTGATTTTGGAGATCGCCAATATTGAGCATCATCAGAGCTAAATCCAGCCGTGAGGCGACCAAATTCCGCATTAAAAGACTAAATCCAGTTATGAAGTCATATATATCTAGCATTCTATGTGGCAGGATTTGACTATGCAAATACTTTGGAGTCGTAGATCCACCACCTATGAGGTTAGATCTGATATTACGGTTGTCAAATCTGGCATAGAGGTCGTATCAGGCTACGACGAGGCCAGATTCGACAATAGATGTTCTAGTTCGACCATGAGACCATATCCAGCATAGATTTGGTAATAGATTTTTCGTAAGGTCGGATTTGACAATAGAGGTCTTGAATCCAACAGTGAAGACAGCGGATTCCAATGTAGAGGTCCTAGATCTCGCCATGAGGAGGTTGAATATGCCATCAGATGGTAGTTTTGGCATAGGGTTCCTGGCGCCCACGCCATCATGATCGCACATTGATGGAACTTTAATGTAGAATTGATGGAACTTTAATGCACATTCGAATAACGTTGTTAAGCCCCGAAAGTAATTAATTGCCGAAGATAATAAATACATAAAATTATAGAAATTGACAGATTTGTGAATTTTGAGAAGATATTAGTAAGAAATAAAAACCCAAAAAAGCAGCTAGTGAAAATGACCAAAGCATAATATAATTTATATAAGAATTTATAACCAGCGAGAGGAAAATTATATGTATATCAGTATATGTCTGCAAAGATTAAGCGCATTAAAAGCGGTATTCAGGATTATTAGAAGAAAGAAAAAAATTGCTTTGCTTTCTTGTTCGTAGATAAGAGTGTGCATTTTCGTTATTGAGGAGGGTCTTTGTTTTGCTTGCAAGAAAACTTGCAATGGCAATCCTTGAAACTTCTACTACTTTGCTCAAAGCC
The DNA here is from genome assembly GCA_030015575.1 of Agapanthus africanus. Taxonomy (NCBI): domain Eukaryota; kingdom Viridiplantae; phylum Streptophyta; class Magnoliopsida; order Asparagales; family Amaryllidaceae; genus Agapanthus; species Agapanthus africanus. The sequence goes on along the minus strand of CM057338.1, from coordinate 176,280,291 downwards.
ACTGGTTCGTTGTCACATCCATCCAATTCGGGACCGCGCCGCCGATCTTCATGGCTATCATGTATGTACAATTCGGGAAAGTCCTTGTTGATTCAAGCCCCGTCTCTCAGCGGTTAATCCTCTTTGCTGCTCCGGCCGCAACATCCGTGCCTACTCCGGTTCTGAAGACTACATAGCGCACCATCAACGGCAAGAAGGCTGTTCCCATCGAGCCTATCCATAAGCATATTCCTAAGAAATAGGCGCTCTTAATACTAATAAAAACCCATCTCCACTGGATCTATTCTTGTTCAAGAAAGATAGATCGTCGGTCACTTCTAACAGGGGTTGGAAGTCAACCACCCCTCTAAGGAGAAGCGTCAGACGAAGAACTTTGCGCTTGAGTAGTATACACACTTCATGTTTCCTTATATGATATAAGGTTCTTTTTGTCGCAAGGGGAGGATCCATTCATAGCCGAGAGAGGATGGTCGCCACCCCTGGATTTTTTTAGTAGGATACCAACTTGAAATGCACATCCGTCCAAAGGAGAGCGTGCGAGATCTCGTTGAGGCAATCGCAATTCGCTGAGGACCTTTTCGTTGATGATAGTGGTGTTGCCCATCTGCTACAATGCGTGGGAAATGCTCCCGTCCAATTGGCTGAGCACCATGGCCGATTACAGATTGGATCTCAATTTAGGATTAAGGTTTTGGGATGTGGAGGAGAGGGGGATTCAAAGAGGAAGACAAATAGAGGAGAGGAGGGATCGATCAAATGCCCTATTTTTTTCATCAGTTTTATCTTATATCCCACTCGGAAAACTATGATATTTACGCATTTCACCCCAAAGAAATTGTTATTTCCACATTGCACCCACAAAATCCTTGATATTTCCATGTTTAACCCTCTCCTCTCATTCCTCTCCCTCTTTCCACCCCCTTCGGCTCAGGGTTCATCGATCAAATGCCCTAATTTCTGTCACCAAATTTTCTGGATCCGCCACTGTTTGTCGTGAGTCATTCTTAGAGCAGTTGGATCGCTCTTTGCGCTATATTTATCGTAACAGTGCCAGGTTTTCAGTAAGTTGCTGAAATGATTTTCACTCTTTTCTTGATGATTCTTGAAAAATATTTTGGCCCAAGAGGTCAACGGTCAGGAAGGCGGCATCGATGAAATTATCGGCATGAATAGTGAGAAAATTTCCTTGCTTGCGTGTTTTGAACTTGCATAATTTGATGATACAAATGAACATATAAAAGATTCAGTTGGCATTTAAGTTGCGTCTGTTTTATGATACAAATGACCATAAAATTATATTTTTCTAATTTTATTTCTTCTTTCCTAGTTAAGATTTACAGCTACGTAAACTATTCTGTAGCAGCTCTCTCAATTTTTTGGCAATAAAATCAAAACAAAAACTCAAGTTTATTTCGAATTTGCTTTTAATCTAGATAATATTATCTATCCAATGAACTATAAATCAATGAATTTAGACTAACGGAGGGGAGGCTGGAGTGCTTTTGAGTCTATTGTGCTGCATTGATTTCAGATTCTTTCATTGATTTTGGTTTTATGTATTTATTTCTTGTTCATAGAAGCAAGTGTGAATGATTGGGACAACATGCTCTATGGCTGCCATGTTTGAGCTCTTTTTGTTTCTGAGCTCAAAAAATCTTTTCTTCTCTCCATTTTTTTTCTTTTGAAATCTATGCTCGCTTCGTTTAGATCTACCTAGGTAAGTACCATGCAAGCAAAAATATTTTTTTGTTAATATTTATAACTTCTCTTTAACAGAAATTGGCAGATCTAAATTTTCTCTTTTAAGATCTCCCTGTAGAATCTTCAAAGGTGTCACCTTTAACTCAAAAATTCCGACTTTGGATAATTTTCATTGCTTCTTTTTGCACAGTAATCTTTCAAATCCAAGATTTTTTCATTGAGATCTCTGTCATCCTTGATGAGATTAGCAAATCCAGGTCTCCTCGTTGAAATCCCATTGTAAAAGCTCTAAGATTCATACTTTTTTAAGCAGATGACTCTTGCTCTTGATTTATAAGTCTGAAGTCATTATCAAAGTTGGACTTTTTCAATTTCCTTAATTTAAATCTCGGTAGGTATGAAAGATCCAGACAAGCCAATCTTTTTATTTCATCGGGAAGCATTTGCAATCTGTAGCTGCTGCTGTGTTTTTCATTTTTGTGCTAGGGCTACCAGGAAATTGGCCGCTGCATTGTTCTCTCTGAAAGTATGATTGAAACTGGGTTCAATCTCTACTGCAATTTTTTGAATTGCTTGTACCATGTAGAATAAAGACCATTTTACTTTGCCTTTTCCATTAACATAGTAATGGAATCAGACTCAACCTCCACCCCTTTAATATTCATGAGTTTGCACTGTAACATACCATCTAAAATAGCTTTGCATGCAGCTTCTAGGATATCACATCTGCCATAATAGAATTTAGAGGCAAAAACAATTTTCCCATCATCATTCCCCAGAATATCACTCCGGAACTTAATTTGGCAATGGGATCCATTGCCCCATTTATATTTCTCTTTTGGAGGCTTTTGATCCCACGAAGTTATGATAATGTTTTGATAAATATTTTCCACCATAACCAGATCAGATAAACCTAGCCGCAGAAGAATCTGGGAACTAAAGTTGCCTTTGATAGAAATTTGAGCGGCGGATACTAAATTCTTTAAATTTGCAATTATTTGATGCCATGTTTGAGCTTTTACATGTATGTAAACAGTTCTAATTGCCGGTGTTCTTTCTAGGCATTTTGGGCAGTGCTTCTTTATTTAGAGGGTTTTGCACTTAAATTCCTCCGGTTCACTTTTGCTATCATTGAAAATGATACCCCTGATATTGGGGTTTACATGATGTGGAAATAGAGTTGGAGGGGAGAGTAATTTGACCCAAGACCATAATTTACGTGTGATGTATCGAATAGACTTGTGAATGGGCTAAATATTGATTTTTGGTTAACAATGATACTAGCATATTTATCAACGCTTGCTCAATGGGAGTATAAGAAGTTTTGAAGCCACATAAATTCTTACGCATACATTTATTTGTTAGATCAAAATGAACGGCACGAATCATTAAAATAATTGATAAATCGTTGAGCTAATGTTTAGGGAACTAACGTCTCAGACCTAGTTTTGCCCTTAATAAACAACACGGTTAACATAATCCCTCGACTCCAAAGATGTAATGCTTGTGATGCATGTGATATAAATTGATGCTAAGTTGGATCCACACGAGGTGATGATAAAGGTTAGGTGTGAACACCATGGTTCTCTCCATGGTACGTTGCATATATATGCCCATATCTATCCATGATGCTTTGTACTCAATATGCTCTACTTGATTCCTCTGGATTCTTTTAAGTTTTACCTAGCTGTTCAAGAGAAACACTCGACAAAATGTGGTGGCTTGTTGGTGCCTGCAGTCACTTCTGGGATTTAGCATGCTATATGTGTCGACCATTATCAATTAAATAATCAATTGGACATAGCTCATACGGTAAGTTTTTCCTCTTCAAAATAAGATCGTCAGTTCAACCTTCAGAGATTGCATTCAAAAGAAGAAGAAGAAGAAGAAAAGAAGCCTAAATATAGGACCTAACACATTCACAATCCATGTTGTATATCCTGCTAATACCTTTAAGAAATAAAAGAATAATAAAAAATAAAAATATCTCATGGGTCCAGGAATATAATGCTGCAATATATTGCATGAGAAATGGCGCTGCTACGGATGCCACCAACATAAAAGGCAAAGCCTTCTTTTTCCCTAGGGGCATAGTTACTTCTCTTGAACACTTCATTAAGATATGAGGTTTCCAAAACATTTAGGTTAATTTTAGTTAATTCTTCAAGCGGGATATACGCACTATAAAATCAAGAAGCAACCTGGTATATTATAGCTCTATATTAACCGTCAGTACATTTTCTCTCTCAATAGAAACTTCTTTAATGAGATGGGGCTGCAGAGACCGGTTTATACAGTCAGTGCCACAGTGCACGGCATCGCAGACATGATCTATGGCTTCGGCTGACTTTAACGAGTATGGAGGTAGAAACACATCTCGATGGACCTAGCCGAAAGAATCGACATGAATGCTGACCAGACGCCAAGATCATAAGATTTTGGAGGCCACTCATGATCACTGAAAGACCACCAGAACGAAATGCGCCGTCATTTATGCGGACATGTTGATAAGCAGTTTGGGTGGTCTCACTATATTATCTCTCACCAAATAAAGGAAAAACAAAAACAAAAACAAAATGGTTTTGTTTTATATTTCTAAATTTCTCTCCTAAAAATCTATATTTCTAAATATCATCCCTAAAATCTTTAAGTTGTTAAAAAATATCCCCTTAGCTAATTTAACCATGCATGAAGAGAATATTTTTCATTTTGAGTTAATAATACTTATTAACTTAGTAAAGGATGAAAAAGCTTCCCTTCTCAATGATCATTTTCTTTACTAATATCATAAATTGAGGGTTATGGCTAAACTTCTTCTTAATTTCAAAATTAGGGCTTTTCTTTAAACAAAAATTTAGAGCAATTCTTCTTTAACATTTCTAGTGTGTTGACGGAGAGGGAGATTGTGATCTTTATTGCTGCAATTATAACAATTCCAACGAAGAAAATAGGTAATGGAAGAGATGAAATCTTCGTGGTTGGATTAATGATAACATTTAAGAATAAATCTTATGTTTTTTTGATAATAATGTCTTTTTTGATAATCAAGAAGAACTTTAGCCCTAGTCCCCAATTTATGACATTAGTGGAGAAGAAGATGATCATTAGGGGAGAGCATTTTCTTCTTTTACCAAGCCAATAACTGTTTTTAGCTCAAGATGAAAAACATTCTATTTAAATACTTGTTTAAACTAACCAGGAGGTATTTTTGAACAATTTAAAGATTTTAGGGCTGAAATTTAGAAATATAGGTTTTTAGGAATGAAATTTAGAAATATTGAAATTTTGAGGGTTATATAAAAAAAAACCCAAACAATAAAAAAAAAATAAAAATAAATAATATATATATATATATATATATATAACTTTTGTTCTCCCTTACCCTATATATAACTTTTGTTCTCCCTTACCCGATGAAAAATCTTTGCCAGGTAATAAGCTTAATCTAATAATTGAATATTTCCATGTGATTTGCACAAAAGTTTATAATAAAGACCCGACAATGCTCCGGATCTAGACTCTGACGTTAACTTTCAGATAAGATAAAACGAACAGAAACGAAGGGCATTCTCGTCATTTACTAACCAGTGCGTGCCGAAATGCTTGTCTCATGATCTCTATATTCTACAATCCTTCAAATTCTAGGGTTTCAAAAAAAACCCCAATTTCGGAAAAATCCCTTCTTTTTTCTTTTCGCATCGATATCAGCTGATCTCGATCGATTATTTGGGGTTAGTTCAATTTGAATACGCGGATCGATCGAAGATGAGGCCGATGGAGACGTTGCAAGATGTAATCGAAGAGGCCAAAGTTCGTACCGCGTTATGGGCGATCTGCATCTTTGCGATCTCGTACTTTTTATCTCGTAAGTTGTTCTCTTTGATTCTCTAATCAATTGAAAATTTTGTTTGTTTTCCTTTGAATAAAAAGTTCCTTTTGGGGATTTGGGTCAGTTTTCAGCTTTTATTGGATATTTTGATATGTAGGCGCATTATATGAGACCTTGATTTGAATTGTTATGCGTATATCAGATAAAAAAGCAATATTTCCAGAGTAATTTTCATGGCTTGGCTTGTTTGATGATTGGACAACCATGATTGTAGCATTCCATAGTCGAAGTTATATTTTAGAGAGATCTTTGTTATCTGAGGGGAGAGAGGAGGGGAAAAATTAATAAGCTACAAATTGTAATAGGAGATCAAGACTTTTGGTCTGTGTCGAATGAATGAACTTTCCGGAAAATAAGGATATTTCTTTGTGGCTAATCTTCTCACGTTGTTGACTCTACAAATACTACAAAAAAAATCTATAATCTGAAACTTTTGCGTAAGCTGCATGAACTTTTTTCGTCGACGGTTCTATTGAAGAGCATCTCCTCTATCAATAAGCAACCAATCTGAATTTACTTACATTTTGGCTAAAATAGCTCTTCGCCAAATTTAGATCATAGTTGGATGGTTTGACAAATTTAAATAGACGGGGTAATATAAATTGTTGTTACATGAATTAGGAAATGGAGATCTTGTTACACTGAAGGCCATAGTAAACTCGACCATGGCAGCATGTCAATTTTTTCAAGGAAGGAACCTTTACTTTTCTCCTTGGCAAAACCTTACATGAGTTTTTTTGTGTGTGTGTGTGTGTGAAATCTCGGTCGATTGTGATCGGAGATGGCCGATTATGATTCCAAAAATGACCAACCGAGTTTTGATACCACGTTTTAAACCTCAGTGCTGGTTTACTAATTGATAATTAGGGTTTTAGTATTACATTTATTGAAGTGTTGGGTTTATCAATGGTTAGTAAGTTAATTAATAAGTCATTGGTTTATTAGACATCATTAATTATTAAACAAGTGTTAAATATTTATAAATATCTTTAAAAAATGTAATACTAAAACCTGATATTAAAAATAAGGCTTATTTAAAAAAACTCCCAATAGGTTTGGCCCGTGGCAGAAAACTACCATATCCTTTCAAAATTACAAGAAACTACCCTATTTAACGTTGCCATATCATCACCGTCTGTGCCACATCAGCGCCAAGTCAATTATGTTGTCACGTCAGCACAAAATTCAAAAAAACCCAAATATACCCCTCTTCTTAATCTAACCCTAATTTCTAAAAAATAGAACATACAAAATAAACGAGAAAGAAAAAACCCAACCCTCTTCCATCATGCTCCCCCGCCCATCACCGCCAACAACGGCGCCGGCTCCGACGCCACCTCCCCGACCTCCTCCCTCTACCCACGCCACTTTCCTGCCCTCTTTCCTCCACCCCGTGCCGACATCATCATCATCATCTTCTTATGCTTCTTCGTCTTGCTCCCCTCTCCAACCGTCTTCCCCTTCGCCACTGCCCCGTACCCCTCTCCACCGCCCCCACACTCGACCTTCCTCCTTTACCGCCCCCGCCTCTCCCCTCCTCACCCCCACAGACCCTACCACCACCGCTGCCGCCTTCCCCCCTCCACCGCCCCGCCGGATCTCGTCCTCCCCCGAACCCCTACCCCGATGCCCCTCCGCAGTTATCTTCTTTCACCGCCTCTACCTCCCTATGCCTCTCCGATCCCGGCGCCCACTCTTTCCCGGCCTTGTCCCCTAAAAGTCATTAATCATTTAATTAATAATTAATAATTAATTAGATTTATTAATAACATTATTAATAATAGTGAATTGTATTATGACAAGGGTAATATTGTCTTTTACTATGAAATTTAATACCGTTATAGTTGACCGTTAAGTGAGGATAGTTTTTTGTAGTTCTGATGGAAAATGGTAGTTTTCTGTCACGAGCTCAAACCTAATGAGACTTTTCAGTAAATCTATACTATATATTTATATAACTTCTACCGACTTTTAGAAAATCATTTAGCCGAAGACCGAAAAAAATATGATATTTTGATCCAAGATGGCCGATATAGTCGAGGAGCCCAATTGTGATCCTAGAAGTGACTGTTTGATATCGATACTGGAAATTTATTCCTTGTACTATTCCTTTACAAGCGTATATAGAGCATCTTGTTTTTCAAAATTTAACTAGTTCTAAATTCTTTTAAAATTCTAAATTCTATTAGCATTTTCCTACACTGATTTGGAGTAGTTGGGACAGGATTATGGGTAAGATCACTTTCATAGGATTGCTATACATGTAGTACAGGTATGTATATAATATTGCAGATTTTAGTTTGAACAAAGCCACACCAAAGCAGTACTGAAAGTTTAACCTTATGAATAAATTTAGTATTTTACGCATTGCATCTTTCTTATCATGTTTTATTTGCCAATTGTCATGGTAGCACAGTTACTTTCATCTTTTGTTTATCTGTTTAGGAACATATCATGGAAAATAAGTATGCTAATGTACGCTGTTCATTCTATTATTGTTCACAGATACAAGCAAGTCAATGTGGACAAATATCCCCATCTCAGTTCTCATCCTTGCAGCATTCCGGTATCTATCTTATCAGGTAGAGCTTCGCTGGAGAGTGCAGCCGAGTCATAGGCAAACTTATCTGTCACACTTGGAGAAGAAACAATTGTCCGTGAATGACTCTCGTCTTTCTACTGTGCCGCCTACATCGAAATGGAGGCGGAAAATTGATTCCCCTCCTGTGGAAGCTGCCGTTGATGATTTTATTAATAAGGTTTTGCAGGATTTTGTTGTAGACCTATGGTATTCTGACATAACACCTGACAAGGAGGCTCCAGAACTTATACGAATCATCATACTTGATGTTCTTGCAGAAATATCGGCAAGGATTAAAGAAATGAACCTTGTCGACTTGCTAACAAGGTGCTTTTGCATTACTTTAGTAAGTGATCAACAAGATTTTAATAAGTTTTAATGATGTGGCTGATTCTCCATGTCAGAACCAAATTTCTTTTCGTGTTTCAGGGATGTGGTTGATTTAATAGGAAACCATCTAGAACTTTACCGGAAAAATCAAAGTGAAATAGGAGTGGATGTTATGGGAACCCTATCTTTCGAAGAACGAGATGAAAGGCTCAAGCGCCATTTAATTGCTTCTAAGGATCTGCACCCTGCTCTTATTTCTCCTGAGTGCGAGCACAAGGTGCTATAAGTGTTTAACATGCTGGTTTGTGTCCAAGTTAGTGGAGATTCATGTGTAAAATACTGTTGGCTTATTTTCATTTTCTGCAGGTTCTTCAACGCATTGTTGGAGGCATTCTGGCCATAGTGATGAGACCACAAGAAGCAAAATGCCCGTTAGCTCGTTGCATCAGCCGTGAGCTTTTAACCTGTTTGGTTTTGCAACCTGTCATGGATTTGGCCAGCCCTGTGTAAGCAATTTAATGAACTCAGTAGCTTGTCTGCAACATTAATTTCTACCCTGTAATAATTTTGTTAATTGTCTCAACAGCGTGAATTATCATCTAAAAAATAGTATACAGGTATATTATCTCAGTAGTGAGATCACTGGTATCTGCAATGCACTGATATCTAAAACCTTTTCATTTCTTATGTTAATTTTGACAAGCATATTAAAAGCTGGGGTGATATAGGCTTATTCCTGGGATCCGTTCAGTTTTGATTAATTAAAAAATTCAATTATATAAGTTATTTGACATTAGCTTCTGAAGGACTTCTTATTAGATGGCTTCTAATTCCAGGTATATTAATGAGTTGATCGAGCTTGTCTTCCTTGCCACTAAAGATAATAGCAATGGAGATATAAGTGTTGACACCTCATACAATGCAGCCAGCTCTGTCCCAGACCACTCACAAAGTGGTGATTTGGAATCGAAAAGGATTGCATCTTATACTCAATCAAAGGATTTAACAGTGACCAAAAGTGGTGAGCAAACGGTTGAAGACAGTCATCTGGATACACCAGACAAAGAATGTAATGATGACATGCACCCTCGACCCGCAGATTGGGCATTGATTCTGGAAGCTGCAACAAAAAGAAGATCTCAAGTTCTAACTCCTGAGAATCTTGAGAACATGTGGGCAAAAGGGAGAAACTACAAAAAGAAGGATATGAAAGCTGGAAAAGCTTCAGGAGTCCCAAGCAGCAGTGACCGTTCTAGACACTCGCGAAAAGAGCTAATGATCAATAAGAAAGACAATACAGGTAAGAACAAAAGGTTTATCTATGTTTCATGTAGGAGTCCATGTAATTGCACACCTTTATGAGTGTTTCTCGAATTTTAGTCAGGGAACATGTTACTGAGGGAACTATAATCCAGCTTAAACGCTCTAGTAGTACTCCCGATATTAATATGGCACTCATCAGTAAAAGAGGCGAGAGTATGGCCGTCACACAGCCAAGTGTTGGATTGGCATCTCATAGTGAAGGATCGCTGCATGCACCTAAGCTTAGGTGCCGGGTAAGAATTTATTATTCAGAAAGTGCATTATAATATTTCTTCACGTAAGATTTTTGTTGTACTTAGATGAATGCTTTTGTCTTGCACACTGCTGTACCTCTTATTATGTGTTGCTGTCAATTGCCTCTTTTCAAAAAGTTCAGAAATAATATTCTTTCACATGCTGCTACTTTATTGTTATCCTAGGTTTAAAATCTCGGAACCGGTATCTGTCCGGGTGGTTACTTTTTGGATCGGAATCGGCCATCTCGCCTACATTAGCCATCTCGTGTCGGAAATATCAGATTTCATATCATTTAACAAAAATTTTAAATTAGGAAATTCTTTAAATAAATAGTAAAAGCAACTATAAACAATTTGACTAATTCTTTACCCGGTAGTGATGTCTAAAATGGTTGTTATAATACTTATAAAAAAAGCTACAATGTTTTTTTTTATCTATGTCGTAAACTCGTAATTAGTGATGTCAAATAAACCGTAATTCAATAACCTATCATTTAACCACTAACCTATTACTACACTTAATACTAGAACCCTACTAATCAAATGGTAAACCTACTATACCTCGGTGTTGGACAATATCGGTATTGGAACTTGGATGGTCATTTTTGGATCAGAATAGGCCATCTCGGATCTTGATCAGCCGAGATATCAAACCATGTTATTATCACAGGAGTAATTTGTGCTGCTATTTTGAAAAGTGGTTGTGTGGTTTTCAAATTTTAAATTTTCTATGCACTCAAGTTTTATCTACAGTTCATTATCCTTAAGTAATCTCTAGTATCATGCTGTTGATCAGTATTTATGATCCCATTAGATGGGGCAGTAGTCAACAAATATATAGGACGAACATGTAAGGGACTTTGACATGATGCAGACTTACATGACACTACACAACATGGACACAATGGAGCAGTAACCCTGCAAATAATGGATTTCGAGTAAATAATGGCGCAATAAGCCAATAACTCTTTTCTATACGGTCTATTTTACTTCTGTTGAAACATGTATTGGTCTCCTGGAGTGTTCAAAAAAATGTTTGGAACAATTATTAATCAAATCACATATTAGTCAACCTTCTGCCATAATAGAAGATAAGAAAGAACATGACTCACTAAAAGCATTTGAGAAAAGGAAAGAAAACTTAAACACCTAATGCTTCAAAGTACTTGACCAAGAAGTTTAAGGGAAAAAAAAGATTGGTACTATGCTAGATACTACAACAAAACTATTTCCTGTCCACAATCGCTATACCAAATAAGTATTTGAAGGCTAGTGGTAGCCTGGTAGGAGTGGGTGGGTTTTGGATAGTTCAGGTTCAAGTTTTCGTAGGGTAAACAAAGAGAGAAGAGAAACACACAAAAAAAGGAAGGGAAAAAAAGAGAAGAAAAGAAGAAATCTGAGTATCTCTCTTTACTTCAAGCTCATTTTTTTCATGTGTAATTTTCCAAATGCCTTTTGCTTCAGTTATATTTCGATATCAGTTAATTTTCATTTGTTACAATTGTTTGAGACACAGATGTCTTTCTATTGATTGAAAACAGAATGCTTGCTTAAATTTAAAGCTTAATTACCAAAAACCACCCTAAAGTTTCCACCATTTTCAACAAACCACCCAAAAGTTTAAAAATTGAGAATAACTATCCTTTTTAACCGTCAATGACGGTCAATGTCCAAACATCTTAGTTATGACCATTTTGCCCCCATACTAAATCTAATTAATTATCTTAAATATTAATTAATTAAATTATTAATAATTATAGTAATTAGGGTTGGGGTTAGGTGATGGGGGCCGACGGCGAGGAGGCGACGGCGGAGTGGAGGAGGTGGTGATGATGATGGAGGAGGTGGCCGTGGGAAGGTGAAGAAGAAGAAGAAGATTATGATTATGGAGTCGGCGGCGGCGGGGAAGGTCTGGGTGGAGAGGGGATGCACGGGTGGGAGGTCGGGGGAGGATGGGGAAGGCGTGGGGGAGGAGCTGGGATGAAGAAGAAGAAGATGATGATGATGATGATGATGGCGGCGGGGGAGGTTGCGGGGGAGGTTACGGGGGAGAGGAGACGTCATGGGAAGGTGTGGGAAGAGGGGGAGGCGGTGAATCATGATGAAGAAGAAAAAGAAGAAGATGATCATGGAGGTGGTAGCGGGGTAGGTTAGGGGAAGGAGGGATGGGTGGTGTGGGAGAGGCAGCGGGAATGGGGTCGACAACGTGGAGGAAGGGGTGGGGGAGGTTGCGGGGAGGAGGTCGACGGCGTGGAGGGGAGGAGGTTGATGTCGAGGCTGCGGGGAGTGGCGGCTAGGGCCAGGGTTAATGCTTGGAGAAGATGAAGTTTGAGGGTAGTTTAGGAATTATTTTATTTTATTTTTGATGAAATGGCAATTTGCTGACGTGGCGCCGTTAGGACCGACGTGTCACCGTAAAAAGAGGCAGTTATCCTCGATTTTGAAACTTTAGGGTAGTTTTTTGTAATTAAGCCTAAATTTAACTTATGTCTTCATTGATCATAATTTCTCCTCTTTCTAAAAATGTGGTTATATGGTGTGCATCACTCTATATGCTGCCAACTTGTTTGTCTAGCTATACTCTCTGGTTGAGAAAGACATGTTCTAAAAACTGGAAACAATTGTGTCATTGAAAACTACTTTTATAGATTCTTGCTACTTGCTTGCTTTCATTATGTATATCAATTGTTGAAATTGCATGTTGTTACTCTTAGTCTCTTACACTATGCCATTACATTGTTTCTGCAGGTTGTTGGAGCATATTTTGAAACAATTGGGTCAAAATCTTTTGCAGTTTACTCTATTGCTGTGACGGATGCAGAAAACAAGACATGGTTCGTGAAAAGAAGGCATGTCGTCAACTAAACATCTTTACAATTTTTTTCATCTATTTGTATATAAACTGAACGGACTCATACTATTATGAACAAACTAGAAAAATGCAGATTGAACAGTTTTGCATCAATTGATGCTGATAATTTCATATTTGGAATGTAGATACCGGAATTTTGAGCGGTTGCATCGACATCTTAAGGATATACCAAACTATACTTTACATTTGCCTCCCAAGAGATTTCTTTCGTCCAGTATTGATGACTATTTTGTTCACCAGAGATGCATTCTTCTTGATAAGTACTTGCAAGTATGATTTAGTCCTCTGGTTTGTTATTTGTTGACTTTAGAATAACCTTCACCGGATATTTATTTCCATCTTAATTTTACCAGGATCTTCTATTAATCGGGAATGTAGCAGAGCAACACGAAGTGTGGGACTTCTTAAGTGTTTCTTCAAAGGTATGGATCTTGTTTAAGTCATAGCTTTTTGTTATATTTTTATCGCAGCATCTTATTTTCAGACAGTTGATCTTCTTCTTCTTTTGAACTTTTGCAGAATTACTCGTTTGGGAAATCAACATCTGTGATGAAAACATTGGCAGGTATATGATTATTTAATAATTCCCAAACCAATGTAGTTTGCATACTCATTTATGCCATTCTATTTTTTCTGTTTTCAACAATACAGCTGGTTACATCTTGAACCATTAATCAATATCTCCTTTGTCAATATTTTCCTTCTCCTTGATCACCTAATCCTTTCCCATCAAAAAGTTGGGTCCTCTTTGTTGCAGGCTTTATGATATCTGACAAAGTCTTATGCCTAGATATTAATTTGACGTCGACCCACTATTAATTGATGTCAAATGCCTGGCTGAGGAAAACTTTGGACAAACAAAGGGCTTTCATAGTCCTAAATGACCAATTGAAGTCCTCCAAATTCTCCTAGACTGCAGTAAAATGTGTAGCAGGGAAAACATACAGATTACCACATGAAATTATGTTCAACTCTAAGGCACAGACAAGGCCAAGAGTGAAGTAAAACACAATCCTATACTGGCTTTGTTCTATTGTTGGTAACACAATCCCAAATTTCTTCTCATTGATAGTGGCTTTTATCTCCCATAACGAATTTTGTTATGTACTGTATAATCTTACCATTATTGCTTTACATGTGCAGGTTATTAAATTGCACTGGAAGATGGTTTTGACCCGATTAACTGATTTTTCATGCATAATTGATATTTACAATGGAGCATATGTGGCATCTTTGCATTGGACTTTGCATGGTGCTTTTGCACAAAGTCCTATCACCTTTTCATTGGGTGTTGCACTTAAATGTAAAGCCGCCACTCAAAGCCCAATAAATGCATGCCACATATGCTCCACCATAGGGTGCACCCTACAGGGACACTGTAGGCCCCTATTATCCATTTTCCAATGATGCTTGCATATACATCCATGAAAATTTTAATCGGCAATTCCGCACTGAGATTGTATTTTTAACTGGTTTTAATTATTGTAATGCTTATCATAATAGGTTGGCAACAATCATCTATCATGTCATGGCATTTGGGAGATGATTAATAATACCACTAGTTTTTTACTAGACTTAGATATAGTGTTGTAAAACAAGGTTTAAATGTCTGATTAATCGACGTTTAAAACTTTTGACTGGCAACTGCGTCGAGCATTAAACAGGAAAATGGCCCAAGTAATTGTCCCTATGTGTTATACGAGGGCAAATGACCATTTAATCTAGCATGTATCGATGCCTATAACTATCCGATATCCAAAACCCGATACACAACCTTAATATCCACTTAATAAAGGCTAGCTCCTTCCTTTTTTCTCCACATTGGCATATCATTTTCCATAGTTTTTTCTTCCAGTTTTGGAATCTATGCATAATCATATGTTAAAAATCTATATCTATGCAATTCTGAATAATTTGATTATCCGGCACACAATCTGTTTTTACTGTATGCGCGCCGGCCAAACAATAAACAACAAATAGTTGTTTCACAACATTGCTTTATTATCTGCTTTTACTTCAACAGTGAATGTGGATGATGCCATGGATGATATAGTTCGTCAATTTAAAGGCGTCTCAGATGGCCTCCGGCGCAAAGTTGTTGGTGGCTCATCGCCAACTCGTGCAACATCTCAACAAATAGCAGAAAGGGGGTTGGCTTTAACTTGGAATGATGAAGACGCTAGTAAGAATAGCTCAAACTATAGTAACATGGAAACATCTCGTAGTATATCAGGCGACGAGGCTCAAGATGAAGATCATTCATCTGAACTAATTAGCGGATGGCACTCAGACAATGAATTGAACTCCAAAGGTTTTCCGCCTCGTGTTGTCAAGCGAATAGATGAATCGAGAAGTCTTGATTCTCAAAGGAGCCAACAGCCAGACCAACTTGACAAGTTCTTAGACTCAAGGAAGTCATTACCATCTGGTATTTTTGAAGATCCAGTGGGAATGCCTCCTGAGGTACAGCAAATTATTGTCTCTATGCTAATGGCATAAACACTTCTCATTCTGATCAGTGATAATTTCTTATTTCGTTATTTTTGGGAGCCTGTTGCAGGGTTAATTGGACAAAATGCCCCTGTAGTTTAGATCTTATACCTCCATAAGTGATTTATTAGCGCAAACGCTCCCTCAATCCTGTTCATGATATTATAAAAAAACCCCTCAAAACCCCTTAAAATTCTACTCTAAACAACACAAACAAGTTCTATAGTTAAATACGCTTGGGTTGTTCAGAGTTGAATTTGAGTGATTTTAAGGGTAGCAGAGGTCATTTGTGCTGATTAATTACTTGAGTTGTAAGTGGTTAAACTACAGGAGGGTTTTGTGCAATTAATCTTTTTTTTTAATGTTAAAGATTATGCTTATGCTTTTCATATTTTACTTGTGCTTTGCAGTGGACACCACCTAATGTTAGTGTACCGTTATTAAACTTGGTTGATAAAATGTTCCAGCTTAATCGGAGAGGTTGGCTAAGGTGTGTCATCACATAATATTTGCTTTATTTTTTGTATTTGTTTTTTTTTTCTAGGGACATGCTAGCTTAACGAATTTCTTAATAAGTTCCTGTTGAGATTGTACGAGGAATTGGAAAGTTATATAGTCAATGAGCAGCGTTCTCTCTTTTTCTAACTTTTCAAGGAAATGAATAGGCTACTTCGTTAATTACACAGCTTCTTGTCAGATATAATCCCAAGTTGAAGATTCAGCATATTTCTATTTGTGTACACATGAAACATGTATTGGGAAAACTATCCAGCTGTTTCCTGCAATAAATCAATGCTCTTCCTCCGCAGGATAACGAGTAAAGTTTTATTACACACACACACACGCCTTTTTAACATGAACACAACCATCTCCTTAAAACATTTTTCACTCATCTCTACTTTCTGCTCGGATCCTTGCTGCTACTCTGCTTACGAGGGGTGACTAACTTTTAGTCTCTCAAATTAATGTCTAGGCATATACTGTAGGTAGCAAATCACTCAATCCTTCATATATTACTGTTCATACATGAAAGATGATTAGGTGAAATTTTTAAGTTGCGCTTTATATTCAGGGACATTTAAATAAGTTAACAGAGAACTAAGTTTTTATCAAAAGTTAATATAGAATCGAGATACATAGTCCTAGGTGCTTCCATTAGATTCCTAGGTTCTTCCATCAACCTTAAGACAATTTAATGTTGTTATTATCATATGATTTGCAGAAGACAGGTCTTTTGGATTTCGAAACAGATTTTGCAACTAATGATGGAAGATGCAATTGATGACTGGATATTAAGGCAGATTCATTGGCTCCGGAACGATGAAGTTGTTGCTTATGGGATACGTTGGGTTCACAATGTATGGATATCTCATCCTTCGATCTTTGATTTTTCTCCATACTGTATTGCATCTGATTTTATGGCATGTGTTACTGCTAATCCTTATATGTGTGCTGAACCTGGCCGAGTTCTGACCCAACTAGCTATATTTTGTATAAACTATAAGAGCAAGTTCCAAGAACGAGAAAAGTTGACTAGTGGTGGAATTAGTTTAACAGACTGATTTTATTTATGAGACTATGGGTTTGAGTCTCAATTCTTTTCTTGATATGAGCGAAAAGTTTTAATAAATTAATGGATTAATTGGGTCAAGCTGGATTAATCGGGTCAGATTTCTTGATCCTTATCTCATTTATTAATTGGGTAGGGCGGGCTCTATCCATTTATGCTTCATCTATATCCTTTTATTCCGGGCCAGGTTTGGGTTACATGGATGATTTCTTTGTTCATCGTTCAAAAACTTCAAGAGGATACCAAAGAAACATAATATTTTATAAACAAGGCACATTGTATTTAACGAATGGTTCGTTTTGTGCAATTCCTATTAGAGCACCAAAATTATTTTCATCTTTATTTTTCACCTGTGATGATAATTTCATCCAATACATCAATATTCATGTTCCTATTTCATGGTGACCAGGTTCTATGGCCCAATGGCATATTCTTTACTAAGTTGAGAAGCATGCCAACTGAAAATACTCCGAGTTCCTTTGAGCTTCAGCTTGAGGCAGCACGCAGAGCAAGTGATGTGAAGAAAATGATCCTTGGTGAGACATTTATAACAAATTTATGATGCCCTTGTGTTTTTGTATGCTGTAATTCTAAATCCATGTATGCTCATTCTTGATGAGAGCACATCACTACTCGACTTTTTCTTTCTATCCACATAAGCCATGTTATCTCTGCAAATTTTCAGCCGTCTCTTCCTAATACCTTGTTTTCATGAATATCATGCCAAAGTCGAAATCTGGGATTCGATTTTAAAAGGTGCAAAGTTTTGGGGGAGACCATGATGAATATCTAGTACTCTTGTGCATTTCATACTTGTTGTACAACAAAGTTTTATATGACCATAGGGGTGGCTAATTTATCCCACCTATTATCTCAAAAAACTTTATTTGACCATATTAAGTTAATGTTTGCAGGTGGAGCTCCAACTACTTTAGTCAGTTTAATAGGGAATAAACAGTACCGGAAATGTGTGAAAGACATTTACTATTTCCTCCAGGTAAGCTTCCGAAAATTGATATGATGTCTTGAGTCTATATTTTGAGTAGTTAATCAATGCAATTCATTGTGTCTGCAGTCTACCATTTGCATTAAACAGCTTGCATATAGTACGCTTGAACTTCTGGTCATATCGATGTTCCCCGAACTCCGAGATCTAATTACAGATATACATGAGAAAGCACGCGTGCAATCTGTTTATGCATAAGCTACTTTAGCTTTTTGTAAATTGTGATGGAAGGAAATGAGGGGAGAAAAAGGAAAAGGAGGTGGAATTTCATTCATTTTGTATAGTTTTATATTGAAATTGTTGTATAATAGTGTCTTAGACCGATCTAAATAGTTGACAGTCTATTTAAATCTTCTGGCTGCAGATGGTGCTAGATGAAAGATGGGTTATTATGTTGTGTTTTTTGTTTAGAGTTTGGTAATTTATTGTCTTTTAAGCTGTAGATATGTATATGTTTAATCAAAAGGCTCTCATGTGTATTGGATGTGTTTATAATTTATTATCGTGGTCTGTTACTGTGAGCATTACTCTTCGCCTTTGTTCGTACTTGTCATGCCATTATAGTTTTTATATATTTGTTAATTTTGTGCGTTCTCACGTTTTTAGGCCTTGGCATTTACTTTTTCTGCTGCTCTTTGCTTTATATGTGCCTTCGGACATAATTATATACAATGGGTAACCCCTGTTACACGTGGGAGTTCAGATGATTTGTTGGTAGATTTTGAAATAGTAAACAATACAAGGAAAAAAAAAGAGGAACAGAATTATATTAAGTTACAAGCTCATAAGCCTTTTTATCATGACTGGAAACAATATGTGGAAATATTTTAAATTACTGCTTTTATTTTAGAAGATGGTCCAAAAATTTTTAGTATTGTAATTTTATTGAAGGAAATAGCTTTTGTAAATTATTTTGCTGTTATTTTATTCTTTCTTCTAAATGGAGAGCAGTTATACCCTCTTGATTTTATCCTTTCCATCTATATGATCTTGTCTTATAACTAATGGGATCCACTTGGGTTTATTGCAAATGATTTTTCTATGCCAAGTACCATTTATAACCAATACATTTTAAAAAATAATAGCCAAACTTACAAGACACAGAAGGATGTGTGAGCGGGGAGAGAAAATATTCAAAATCTCAGGCGAAAAATTCTTTTTTTATATCTAGTAAGGATATGTTATGGTATTCTTATATGATTTTATTTATTATATATTCAGTTGATTTCTTCAAGGTAGACCTTTTCGGCCACAATTTTTTTCATTATTTCTCAGTCAACTATTTTGGCGCGAATTAAATGTTGAGATTTCGAATCTTTTTAGCTTTTCATTTTTCATGTTTCTGCGGTGCATTTCGAAATTATAAAATTACAAAGGGTATTGCAAGTTAGTATGAGAAACTATAGAGATTAAGGTCAGCATATCGTCAAATAGTCTATATAACAAGTATTCTTTGCTTATTTTTTCGTGGGTCTGATGCATTTAGTATAATTAATGTTTTTGTCGCTAGAAGTTCAAATTACTTAAAGTTTTGGCAACTCAAATTAATGATTTCAAACTGGTTGGGTCAAGAACTGTATGTATGGATGTTGATTTTCTTCATGATTGATACTGATGTCAAATTTGTCATGGTTCATGACATGGACCATTTGTGCAAGATATATAATAGTCTAGAGTTTTCTCATTGTTTCTAATGAATGCCTTCGTCCTTGAATTTAGATTTGTTATAATTTTTTTTTTTGTTTTTTGCCCAAGATAGATTTATTCTCATAGTATTAATTTCATTTTTCGTTTTCTTTTTCATCATATGCTTTGGATTATAAGTTACGAAGACGGGCAATAGTGGTACTGCTATAGACCCTTATAAGCAATGAGTGTCATTGTAGCCCAGGGAGGTATAGTTGCGCTTTTGATAGACTTAGGGAAAGTTTCCCTGTAGGGCACTCATGATTGGCTACCGCTGCCTACAAGTGGAGCTATAGTGTTCTCTTGATGATCAAATTCTTGTTACTTTAGCTTGGTTACTTGCGGGCCTGCAAGTAACTAATATCTCATATTTATGAACTTTATAAAATATATGAAAAATTAACTTGTAAATATTTCGGTGTTTTCTTCAGTTTTTAAATATTTTCTTTGTTGTAGCATACGGAAATACTGAAAATTTTAAAAATGTCAAATTTTTTTGTTTCTTTCAATATTTTGTTTGTTATCACACAGAATCACGAAATGTAAAAAAATCCCAACTTTTATTAAAAAATTGAAAAGTTTTATGTTTTCTTTATTTATTTCAATATTATGCAATTATGCATGGTGCTGAAAAATATTTGAAATTAATCGAAAAATATATTTTCATGTCTTTCTTGGAAAACATTCTTTCGTATATTTGTTAATATTTCAAATACTTTTTTTTTTGATTTTATCACTTGGATAGTGTGGGATTTCTCATTGATTGGGTCTAGATGTGTTAGTTGTATTAGGTCATATAATTTGGTGGTAAATCAGAGAAATTCCTATGAATGAAACTTACAATGGTTTACCATCCGTGCTTGTAGGTTTTACCGAAGCACGTTAAATTCTCGTTTCACGTTTTTTCTCATCTCAAACGTATTTTAATTCATTGTATCATAGCGACTTTCGATCCTACTCATTTGATTTCTTGATCAAGATCAACAATCCAATTTTCTACAAATCAAAGTTTTCGACCACGAAGGTTTTTGTGGTATCAAGTTTGTCACACCATATTTTTATTTATTACCCATTCAAGATGAGATCGTTCTTTTTTCCCTGATGAATTTTAAGCATTGTATAATAATGCTTGCATGATAAGAACTCTCAAGATTTATTGTCTAAGCTAAATCAAGTTGTGCAACAATTTTTTAAAGAATATGGATCAATCAAGCAACACCCTCATTCATCTCATATTTTATATAATCCATATGCCTTTTAATCGAATTTGAATTCAAATGGTTCTTCTGTTTGTATACTCGATTCAGACAGGAAATATTAAATGCTTATCTAATTTTCAAAAGGTATATAATATAATAATCGTTTTGTTTCCGTTGCAAATGGAGCATCTGTCTTTATTGAAGGAATAAGTGAGACTAATTTTTTTTGCAACTCAAATAATTCTCAGGTATCGTATATATCTAGTTTTCCTTCAAATCTTTTATCCGTTAGTAGATTTACTCAAATTTTAAATTGCAATATCACTTTTTCTACTAACAGTGTTATATTTCAAGACAGGGCTACAAGAAAGAAGATTGAAGAAGGAAAATTCTCAAATAGTCTTTATCTTTTTCGGCAAAAAAATGAATCATTCACCGCAATTTTGAATAACTCTAATTTATGGCATTTGAGGATGGGGCATCCATCTGATAGAGTTTTAAAAGTTTTAATACCTTCAATAGATATAAATTCTCATGCATGTGATAGTTGCAATTTTCAAAACAAACCAGATTATCATTTCAATTTTCTATCCATATTTCTGAAAATCCATTTGATTTGGTTCATTTTGATGTTTGAGGCTCAGCTCCTCCTACTTCATATAACGGTTTTAAATATTTTGCAACATTCATTGATGATAAATCTTGTGCGACTTAGATCTTTTTATTGAAAATGAAAAGCGGGTATTTAAATATTTTCAAGGAATTCATAAATATGATTTCTGTTGGCAATCGGTATTAGGGTCGCAACACTTGCGGACCGCGACGGAATAACGAATGAAAATTTTCATGAACATAACACCAATTGCAACCCAAAATCATTCATTTGCTGGTATATGCAAGAAAATCAAGGGAGTGAACATAAAGTTTAGAGGGCTACAACCTTTGTAGTGTGTTCACTAGCTTAGTGGAAGACCCTATCTAAGCTCCGTCGTCTCTGGAACAAGTTTGGTGGACGTCCGTCTCGCTGAAAATGATCCACTGTGAAATCAATTACCCAAGCTCCAACTTCATTTTGAACGCTTCAAATGTGAAGTAACTGTTCACCGCCGAAAACCGGGAAGACAAACGTCTTGCCTGAATTTGGGGGCAGATGTTATTTGGTTTTACCCGTCCACCTCTCCGAAGATACCAAGTTGATTTATGACACCATGTATCGAAAATTTAGACGGATGCGGCTGATATAGCAGATTTCGTCAGATTCCTCCTCATTGTGAGGTTTTTTTTTATTGTGGGGACGCTCTTCCCTGCAGGCGCAAGCCCCTGCAGTTAATTACGCTACCGCATCGCGGTAACCACTTTCTCCTTCTCCAGATGGTCACTTCGTGCTGTGTATGTTTGTTTTATTTTTGGTTTCCCATGGATTGTATACGGAGACTAATTTATGTTGTCGCTCGTAGGGCGTGGATTAGTCGAAATCCGTATTATCTTAAATTTGGTTTTGGGTTGGGTTTAAGGATCGTTAATCTTGTTTGAGATTAAGATCAATTTAAACGTTTGTTGAGAATACGTTAGTCTAATTTTAGACTAAGATCTACTCAATAGGATCATTTAGATCCAACAAAAGAGCATTTGGGCTCTATTGTTTTAGTTTAAGGACATTGCGGTCCATAAGTTTAAGGACATCATAGTCCATGGAGTTTAAGGACATCATAGTCCATAAAGTTTAAGGACATCATAGTCCGTGATAGTTTAAAGACGTCATAGTCTGTAAAGTTTAAAGACATCATAGTCTATGAGTTTAAGGACCTCACAGTCCATGAAGTTTAAGGACATCATAGTCCATGAGTTTAAGGACCCCACAGTTCGTAGAGATATCATAGTCTGTGTGGTTTTGGTTCAACCGTTTGGGGATGCACCAAAAGTTATTGGTTATTGAGACCCGCCATCTCTGCGAAGACGTTGAAGAATTACAACGACATATATCAGAGATATGAAGAGATGTACTCTTGAGCCAATGTTGGTTGGGAGATCTGTAGTCAAGTTTGGGACTAAGATCAGTTAAAAAGATTTATGAGCATATGGGGTCAATTAATCTAAATTAGGGATCTGTGGCCAATTTGGGCTCGGCCCACTTAGTTAAAATGTTGGACATTTAATTAGGCTCAGTCTTTTTTCATTTAACAATGCTGAATATTGGTTTGGGTTCTGACAACCATTTTGTCTTTTATTGAGTGTTGAGCCCTCATTGTGGCTCTGGAGCTTTATTTAAAAAACAATTTATGTTCTCTCAGCGCACACGTGAGGAGCATGTGACGCGCTTGGCGCTGAGCGCCAGACTTAGAGCGCTAAGGTGCTTCCTGTGAAATAGCGCACACGTGAGGAGCACGTGGTGCGCTTGGCGCTGAGCGCCAGACTTGGAGCGTTGATATGCTTCTTATGAAATAGCGCACACGTGAGGAGCACATGGCACACTTGGCGCTGAGCATCAGCCAATGAGTGTAGAGCGCTCTTGTGAAATAGCGCACACGTGAGGAGCACGTGACGCGCTTGGCGCTGAGCGCCAGACTCAGAGCGCTAAGGCGCTTCCTGTGAAATAGCGCACACGTGAGGAGCACGTGGTGCGCTTGGCCCTGAGCACCAGACTTGGAGCGCTGATGTGCTTCTTATGAAATAGCGCACACATGAGGAGCGCGTGGCGCGCTTGGCGCTAAGCGCCACCCAATGAGCGCAAAGCGCTCTTGATCAATTTTGTGTTATGAGAATTAAGTTCTCGTTTATAAGAGACTTTGTCTCATGGCTCTGAGAACAAGGTTCTTATTTTAATAGGAGATGTTATAATCTCTTCTGTTTTTATGAAAGACTTCTGCTTTGTAGATCGAATCTGTGATCTAAAGAGAACTAAGTTCTTCTCCCTCCCTTTTTATGATGAGATACTTCAATCTCTTCTATTTTTATGAAAGACTTTTGTCTTTGTAGATCTATGATGTAGAAAAAGAACTAAATTCTTCTTTTTTGATGAGATGGCGCTGATCTCTCTATTTTATTTATCTTGAAGAAATTCTTCTTCCGGGAGCTCGCTCTTCTCTTTGAAATTTCTCAAGATTTGTGTGTGTGTGGGGGGGGGGGGAGGGGGGAGGGTTTCCTCCGTGTTTCTTCTTGAAACCTATAGGGGGTTTCTTCTGTGCAAGACTTGAAGTCTTGGATCCTTTATATAGGAGAGGCTGATTTGTTGAATCAGTTAAGGAGATCTTTCTCTGATTGATTTGGGAATATTTCCCACCGTTGGATTTTTGATCCAAGAGCTTCTGTTTTTTAGAAGGCAATCTTCTTGTTTTTAATAAGATTGGAAAAATATTTTCCCATACAGAGATTTTTCTGTACCTTGGTGATTTTTAATCACCATTGGATCATTGATCCAACGGTGCTATGATTTACAGAGCACAATCTTTCTTTTTTGGAAAGATTCTGAGGAGTATTTCCTTAACAGAATTTTATTCTGGTAATTTTATGATTTATCATCTTCGTTGGATCTTTAATCCAACGGTGGGGAACATTTAGTTCTAGCGCTTGGTGCTCTCGTGCCTTGCACCTGATGCGCTGTCACAGAGTTTTTGACTCTTAGCGCTTGGCGCTCAGCGCTCTCGTGCCTTACACGTGATGCGTTGCTTCAGAGTCTTTGACTCTTTAGCGTTGACGCTCTCAGCGCTCTCGTGCTTTGCACGTGAAGCGCTGCCTCAGAGTTTTTGACTCTTTAGCGCTGGCGCTTAGCGCTCTCGTGCTTTGCACGTGAGGCGCTACCTCAGAGTCTTTGACTCTTTAGCGTTGACGCTCTCAGCGCTCTCGTGCTTTGCACGTGAGGCGCTGCCTCAGAGTCTTTGACTCATGGCACTGGCGCTCAGCACTCTCGTGCTTTGCACGTGAGGCGCTTTCTCATTACTGAAGGCGTCTTCTCACCTTCCTTCTCCGCTTTTCCTGAGTCAAGTTTCTCTTTCCTAGAGCTTAGAAATAGTTCCATCATGCACAACATTTTCTGTGCCTAAACTTAAATGCCTCCCTTCATAATCTGGAGCAATACTTCTTTTCTCTCTCATTTTCACAGAATCATTTTAACAGAGAAGAGGTATGGCTTGTAATTGCCCACATGCTCACCGTCAGCCATGGGAGGTGCCCATTGAGGAAATTGTTCCTCGTTTTGCTGCGCGCTTGGTGAACTCTACTCTTACGGATGACCAATGCGACACGGTGCTGCATGAGCTCTTGACTCATATAGGATCTGCTCTCCCCATCGGCTCCATTTGGCTCTGGATGGTTTTCTTGTCTGTGATCAATGATATTCCCCCTCCTCCGGCGGAGATGACTCCGGCAATGCTCGACGCCGCGGAAGACAAGATCGAGTGCTTCCACGAGGCACTTTTGATCACCACAGCTCTGAGGGATCGCTCTGTTCGGCTGCTAAGCCAGATACGGGCTCAGCGGGTCGTCATGTCTACCTTTGCTGATGGGTGCGGTGCTGACCGATGGGTAGTTACTCTTCGTGAAGATCACCGCTTTGTCATGATGGAGAAGGCAGAGAGGGAGTTGGATAATTTTATCCATAGTTTTGTAAATCCTTGTACTTTCGATCCCATGTTTGGTGATTTATTTCCTGTAGAATAAAATGTTCAATTAAATACTTTGTTTTTGTCGTTGAACATCTGTTCTTCCCCTGATGTGTGCATGTGCGTATATGAATGAGCTTGGTTTTACACATATCTGTAAACGAAACTTAAGCCGGCATAAACAGGAACAAATAGCTCTTGGCCGAAGATTTTGGCGGGAACAAATGCCCCCCACTACTTTGCCCACGTAAGTATGTACGTGGGTGAAGTAGTGCAGAGTAATTCATAGCGTATTACCGGTTTCAAGTCGGTATATAACTTTCAGAATCTTGATCCAAGAAGATAGCGAGCGGTCACAAGTATCGTCATTTATCATTGACTCATATCTCAACTCTTAAGGGATATGGTTCCAAACCCTCAGCCCCATAAGCTGTACCCTTCGATTTCTTTGTGTTTTAATCCGGCGTGAAGTAATTTACTTGCTCATGAATAACTCCTCCATTTCAGTGGCATGTAACTTTGGCAAGTGTGGCCTGTAGACGGTAGATAACAGTTCATCTTGAGCTCTTTATAGGGTAGCAATGGCTTAGGAAATATGGTTAGGATATGTTGCCTAAGACTTTCCAATTTTATGAGCTGTGAGGGTCTTATAAAGACTTTTCTCTCTACGAGTCGTGAGGATCTCGTAGGTGTATCTTCTCCTTAGGAATCGTGAGGATTAGAAATTCCTGCAAAGACACTGATTTCTCTGCGGGTCGACGCGAATCGAGATGCTCTCATCAAGGACGCTGATTTCCCTGAATCGAGATAAGAAGCGATGGCTTAGGAAACAGGTTCAGATCTGCCGCCTAAGACTTTCCAACTTTACTAGCCGTGAGGGTCTTATAAAGGGTTTTCTCCCTATGAGTCGAGAGGATCCCGTAGGTATCTTTTCTCCTTAGGAATCATGAGGATTCCTAAGTGCATTTTCTCTTAAGAGTCGTAAGGATCTCACAAGAGAATTTTTCCCGCTTACAAGTCGAGAGGATTCGTAAGTGGTTGTTTCCTTCCTTGTTGAGATTCGATTTTGGAGAGTGTGGCCCGTGAATAGTATATAATAGTCCATCTTGAACCAACTTGTAGGGCCCCAGTGCTGAGGAAACAGGTCCTCATCCTAACTGTCTAAGGCTTTGTCCTACGAGTCGAGACGAATTGAAAAGTTCTTGCAAGGACACTAATTACCTCACGAATCGAGACGAATTGAGAAGTTCTCGCAAGGGTTCCTAACGTCACAGTTAATTCCTGCTAATAGAAGTCCGTTAGGGTCTGTGGTACTAAGGGTTTTTTTACTCGTCGCACCGTCGCGTTGGACGATATATTCCCCGATATGCAATCTTGTTGTTCGGGTAACCCCGCGATTGTCGTGTCTCTGATCCCTTCGGGGGCTGGACAAGACGTCTTCAAGTAATCTTCCAGGTGATATTACCGTCGAAAGAGCAAGCGTTAGGGATATTCCATGTCGCTTTTTACTTAAGGTTAGGCTCAGTTTGGGAGCCCGATGAGTCATGACTACTCCGCGCTGGTGTGGGATGATCTCCGATAGTCTTTTCAGGTCTCATTTGAGTTGCCGTCAAGACCCTGAAGCGAGGGATTTTCCTTGGCTTCGTTTGTTGACATTGTGTCTACAATATTGCGATGAATGTCGAGATTGTCTCTGGGTTGTCTGTGAACCATCGAGGTTTGGAACTTGGGGATGTTTCTCCCAATCAGAGCAAAGCTCTGTTCAAAATTTCAAATTTTGAAATGAAGCAGCACTTCATAGCAGCGCCTGCGCTGAGAGAGTCAAAGACTCTGAGGCAGCGTTCACGTGCAAAGCACATGAGCGCTAGCGTTAAGAGCGCTGCACTCTAAGCAGCGCACTACATGTAAAACACGTCAGCGCTAGCGCTAAGTGCGCTGCACTCTAAGTAGCGCACCACGTGCAAAGTACGGGAGCGCTAGCGCTGGAACTAAATATTCCCAACCGTTGGATAAAATATCCAACGAACATGATTAAAAATCATCAATTAATCAGAATAAAATTCTGTTAAGGAGAGATCCCTCAAAATCTTTCCAAATAAAAAGATTGTGCATTGTAAATCAGAGCACTGTTAGATCAATGATCCAAAGGTAATTAAAAATCACCGAAATTACAGAATAAATTCTGTATGGGGAAAGATTTCCCAATCTTAAAAACAAGAAAATTGCCTTTTGTAAATCAGAAACGCTTGGATCAAAGATCCAACGATGGGAAAATCCCCAAATCAATTGGAGAAAAGATCTTGTAATACCCAGTTTTCTTATACGCCTAAATCCGTATTTCTTCTTATCTATAAAATTTATTTATAATTATCTTTTTAATTTCAAAATCCTACTAAACCCAGATCCTATCTTTCTTTTCCTCTGGTTCAGCCGTTCTCCTTTTATTGAATCTAAACCCAAAACAAATGTTAGGTATATTTCTCCGTCTAACCCAAATCCATGATTTAAGTACATTTTCTTTAATCCAAAATTCCCCAACCCTTTGCCAAATGTCCAAACTCACTCCCTCAGTTTAAAACCCCCTAGTGCCACACAAAATTAAGATTTGTCTAATAGGAATTTGTTAAGTGCAGCCCATCCCCTTTCTCATTTTTATCTTTGATTTTCTATTCATAGCCTGGCCCGTTTCTATTTTTTCCATTTGATTTTTCCATTAAATCTTCCCTCAGTCCAATGTTCTTTTAAATTCAAATTCAATTTCTTTCTGGCCCGAGCCCATCAGCCATTCTGTTTTTCCTAATAAATTTATTTACCCCGGCCCAGCCTTTTTCCATTTCCTTTAAAATTTTGTTGGCCCACTCCCTTATTTTTCCTATTTTTCCTTACATTAAATCTCAGCCCGGCCCTCTCAATATTAAATCCTTGTTTTCATTATTTTTCCTCAAGCCCGGCCTTTTCCAACAATTAAAATCCTTCTACCTTTTATTTGGTCGGCCCAAACCTGGCTCGGCCCGTTCTTTTTTTCATGAATTTCTTTTAATGTTCGCCTTGGCCCAGCCCGCTCCCAGTCTCCACGCCCGCGCCTTGAACCTGACCCGCCTCCTACAGTGCTTCCTTCTCCCAAACGGCTCCTTTCCTTTCCCGCCCCTGTCGCTCACGATCCGTAACTCGCGCCGCCTCCTCCGCCCGCGCCCTCATTGCATGACCGTTACTCCCCACACGCACGCCTTTGACCCCTCCTCGTCGTCCCCCTCCTTACTCCCATCACTCCTCCCTTTCATTCCTCCTCCAGCCCAACCCATCACCATCCCCACCTACTTCTCCGACTTCACCCGCGTCACCGTCTAACCTCGCCGTTAACGGCCCAGCTCCCTCTTCCCACACGCCGGCATCCCACCGAGACCGCCCTCCTCCATCAACGACGACCCATCTTCCCTCACTTCCTCCAGCCGAGATCCACCCCAAACCTACAGCCTCGTTTGCCTTGTCGACCTCTCGTGCCCTCCTCGTCGACCGAGCACCACCATCATCATCACCCTCGCCATCATCCCTGCATCTCCCTCCTTTGTTCTCGAGCTCTCTGCTCCCCTCTTCTCTCTTCCCTCTCCCTCACTCTACCTCTCTCTGTTTCCCTCTCTCCCTCTCAATCTATCAGTTCTCTCACTTTCCCTCCCTCTCTCTGCCTATCCTCTCCCTGCATCTCTCTCTTTCAAATTCTCACTCATCATCTCACCCTCTATCTCATCCATCTCTCTCTGTGCTCTCTTTCTCACTGCATACTCTCCCTCTCATCTCTCACTGCATGCTCTCTCTCTGCCTAATCTCTCTCTCCCAAATTCTTTCTCTCTCTAACTCTTTCTCTCTCTAAATTCTCTCTCTCTTCCTCTGCAATCTCTCCATCGACCCCGACAGCATCAGCGATCCCTAACCACGACATTGCCCGAGGCCGCAACAGCCAATTCCACCAAAACTGCGAGCTGTCGTTGCCGAGACTCGGGTTCGAGCCAAGTCAAGTGCCGAGCCGCGCGTGTGTCGCGATCGTGCCGCTGCCGCTGCCGTACCTTCGTCGACACGTGTCCAGGCAAGTTCTTTACTTGCTTACATGCTATTTTATCTATGTTACAAACCAACATCGTGTATAAATCGTGCTTTACCTTTCCGTTAGATTATTCGACACAACTGTTCGATACTTGTTCTCATAGGAAATCATTATCAAGTTAGGCGGAACTGGATAAATTACATTGGCTCTTGTAGAGATGGGTAACGTGTGCAAATTTCATTAGAAAATACGACTGTTAAAGATCAAAACAACTACCCCCAAGTTTGCCTGTAAAACTGGATATTTTCTGTACCTGAAAACCATAAAAATCACCATAAATTATATACATGCTGGATTGATGCGCTCGAGGGCTCAAATCGAATTCAACTCGACGAACTTTAACCCTTTACCAGTTTCCAGATATTCCTAAACTTAAACTGTGACGATAATTGGATTGGAGTACAACTCTGGATTGCAGTCCAGAGCGACTCCAGTCGTTGCTTGCAGTTCCGTATTGGCTACCACAGGATTTAATTAACTCGTAGGTTGTGGAACTCCACTGTTCATTGTAGATAAATCTGTTAGCTAGACAACACAATTAGTTTCATTCTGTTTCGTTACCGTTTGATATTTAATCTGTAATTTAAAAGATCGGGACGCATAACAGTCCCAACAGAATCAGGATTGACATATTAATAGTAAACAGTGAGTAACTCCTGACGTACAGACCCGATTGAAGATCCTTCTGTTACGTTGAAAGCCTTACTGAAAACCCTAGATTTCATACAACTGTAGCGTCACTAAAATCTGATCCCAACTGGGATTAAAATGCGTTGCAAAATGGACATCTGATTCTGAAACCGGATTTCCAGCCACGAGCGCTTAAAATGAAATGGTTATAACTATTGATCCTGGAACCCGATTGGCTTGAAACAAAATTCTATGGATAGATAACTGAACATACTAATTACTATCTGTTTATCGTTTCCCTAAATTATATATGTACGTTTCATGATAAATCGTACAAGTGATAAAATACTGTTTCATAACATCCTAATCATGCTTATATACTGTTCATGCATCATATCATACCTATATCATTGTAGTGATAACCTAGTGATATCGTGCATTTACCCAGTGTTAGATTTTTAGTGATGATTGTGGCAAGTACGTCAGTGTTCGTGTATCCGTGATTAAGTGAAAGTGATACGTACTTGTACACAATCAGTGACCCTATTATTCTATTGCATTGTCGACGTCTGTGGGATGCGTGTACGTGTGACTATAAGTGGTATGGGACACTTATGGAAGCGCTTGCACGGGTGCCACAGATAAGGCATCCGACACTGCCATTTATCTTAGGTATTAGTCGGGATGTGCTTGATGGAGGTCCTGCCTCCAGTTCTCGCGCAGACTTGTCACGGATCGATTAGTATTTAGGGTGATGGTTAGCGTTTGATGTAGACCACGGGGTGTGGGGTAGTTTAAGTGTGAGTTCAACAGAATCTCGGGAGTCCCATGCCGGCTTATATATTTAGGGAGTTATATGGAGATTTACAGGGTATGTGATATATACACCGTGATATTCTTGTTACATGTTGGGCCCGTGGTCCCTTGCCCTTGGGTTCTACCCTTGGGTGGAGAACACTCGCGAGTGGTTGACTCTCACACTTGGACTGACGATAGGCTTAGTGACCTGTACAGTGAGACTTAGAGACTGATAAGGATACTGGCATTTATATTCCTTATATACTGTGTTGGCATGCGGGACATATCGTTATACTGCTTTACTGTTCCGCTGCATTGATTACTGCACATTCATATTCATACTGTCATTGATTTACTGTTAATCATATCCATTACCACTGTTATAACTGTCACTTGATTATATATATATTATATTGCTATTGTGTCGCTCTGACGACCTGAGTATGCATGCTCAGTGTGAGGAGAAGATTTAGCCAGGACCAGAACTAGACGTGCATCACAGATTTCTTGACTTGCCATTCCGAGTTACATTCGTTTGTTCCACTTCAGGTCAGTCTTTACATTGTTCCTTTCAGTTACTGCATTTCTCATTACCTGTGCATCATTTACTATTTACCATGATAAACTAAAAGCCGAAATGTGACTACGGCAGGACATTTCCTTGACCGTAGGAGCATGGCTGGCCTTGTCTACCCCTCGTATTCCGTATTTTGGGAAGCGGGGCGTGACATGGTTTAGTTGGTATCAGAGCCCAGGTTTTGCATCGATTGGGATTGCAGTTTTCCGTGTATAGTTTGGCAATCTAAGATATCCTTCAGTCTAGATTGTAAACTTGATATTCTTGATCCATATTCACATCGTGTGTTCAGCTATCCTTTCGCTATGGTTTCGGGTGATTTGGCAAGGTTACGTGGTTGCAATTGCATTACCGCACTCTAATCAAGTGACTCAAAGTCATACAGTTGATTCCCCATTTATAATAAATTCAGCACCTCTGATATTTTGAATCTTTGTCCTATCCATATTATATTTTGATTCGTATATCTTGTGACTTATATCATCCTCAAAATCATTGTTCAGGATCATGTCTTCCAACGACTCTTCATCCATATCCGCTCCCCAGAATCAGACCATCGAGATTTTGAGTGTACTGCAAGGTCTAAAGGAAGCCCAGGAGCGAACAAACGACTTGTTGGCTGAAGGACTGAGAAGACAGATAAATCAGGCGTCAGCGGTTGTCTCCAATCACAAAGGGATCCCCGTTAGACGAGGAAAGGAGAAGAAGATGAAGCGTTAATTTGTTCCCCAGCGACTGAAGCAGCAGAAGACCCCATGCTGTGGATACTGTAGGAGGCCAGGACATCTTCAGAGGGATTGTCGCCGCGCTCAAGGGAAATGTCTGATTTGCGGATCCAGTGAACATCTCATTAACGGTTGCACGGAAAGGAAGGAGCTACAAGGAGGAGACTCATTCACACTCTCCACTTCTGCCAAGTGATGATTATTGCGTAGTTCAAATATCGAGGATAAGGCGGATCTAACGCAGGATTCAACTCACGCGACGAGAATGCAACGTCATGGTAGTCGAAGAAGGATTTTTCATGTTATCTACTTTCAGTAATAATGTTGTCATCTTTTTATGAATATTTCTTTTGTTTGAAATATTGTATCCGTAGAACTTTTGGTTGAATGCAATAAAATTTGAATCATAATATATGTATCATTCTCATACTTTCTCTATATCAAATTCTATTCATTATCATAGTATTTTAATTCTGATCTTTCAGTTCCTTCAACCTCATATTTTCCTATACTTCGTACCCTGAGCTTTTCCTTGATGTATCCCACTGTCTAATCATGACTTTTCTTTTCAGACCATGGCCCACCCTGGAGCAGCGCCACATCTAGACGAGGATACACAGTCTTGCGTTTCCTTAGACCGTGCACCGATGAGTTCTGACGATGAGATCAACGGTCCCCAAGTCAATTTCGGAAACCACGATCCAGAGGACGAAGGAGTAGCCGCCCCAGAGTTTGATATGATAGGCGATTCCGACGAAGAGGAAGAAGAACTTGAAGAGAACCTGATAGAGGGAGACCCCGAGGAAGAACCGATGGAAGAAAATCCAGTTGAGGAAAATCCCGTGGAAGAAAATCCAGAAGAAGAGAATCACATGGAATCGGACCTTGATGAAGAAGCTCCATCCGAGGAAGAAGGACCAGAAGATCAAGACCCTGCTGTGGAAGAACTTCCAGTAGCAATGCCTGCAAGACGATATGGAAATGGACGCCCCTACCTGAGTGCGCGAGCCTACCACAACCTGCTGAATCTCCACAACCGCGACTGACGGAATTTCTTTTGTTGTTGCCTTCTTCTGGCCAAATAAAACTGTGTATAGTTTAGGGCCATTTTTCTCCTTTGGGAGTGCCTTATTTCAAATTTTCTTGAATGAAATAAATCTTCTGAATTCGTAAAGTTTTTGATTATTGGTTCGCTTGATACTTGTTTATTGCCCATATCTATTTTTCTGCTGAGTTTCCTGACTGTCCACCCTACTCATTGTATAGTTTTCACTCTCGTTTCGATTAGAAAAGTACCACATCCGATTTTTGAGGTTCACCTTCCACCCTTCGTCTGTGCCCCTGAGATCCTTCTGGGAGGAGAGCATATCTTGTGAAACTTCTGAGTTCACTAACCCTTCAGATCCTTGATTCATAGGATGTACCGACCGTTGTCCTCCCCATGTTTTCACTTGTAGTCCTTGTTGCTCACCCTTACTTCCTGTGTTGACCTGATTCCAATCTCTTTGACCTCCAGTCTAAAGCCGCCACACTCCGACCTTCTGATTGAGCCACACTTCCTTATAATCATTACTTTATCTAGCCCTATACCTATTTGTGTTCTTCCTATTACCCTAATTATATTTAGGGACGCTGTTATTCAAAATTTAGTTTTCAGTACTTTAAATTTATCAAAGAGTACGTTTTATTGATTACTCTATTTCATATATTTTTAAGTACGCTATTATTAATCTCGTTTTCAGTAGCGCAAACTTACAACGCGCATATATTGTTCCGTGTTTCTTTTTTTTTTTTTTCCGTTATATGAGTTTTCTAAGTTAATTTAAAACTATTCGATCGATAAATTACCTTAAAATGTTTTAACCTATCGACTAAGCTTTCACTACCTCATTGTCGTTACTATATTTTCGGGTGTTGTGCCTATGGTTACTATTATAAATGATTGTGTCTTATACTTATTATTTCCACCTTACTACTTTTGATATGCTTATATGTACACCTATTTGGGTTCGATTCTATCGAACAAGCCTTGAGTATTATTATTCGCTATTGTTACCTAAATTCTCGTATACATGCATTTACCCTTATAGTTGTTCCTGCCTTATATCTATTAGACCTACCCTTCCGTATGTTGTTCTTACTTATATATATATTTTCAAGTTTCTTCGTCCGCGGATTTTTAGTAAATCCTTATATATTAGTTTGCAACTATGATGGCTTCCGCTTATGTTCTATAACTTATTATTTCTTTAAATTTCGAGGACGAAATTTTTGTAAGGGTGGTATGATATAATACCCAGTTTTCTTATACGCCTAAATCCGTATTTTTTCTTATCTATAAAATTTATTTATAATTATCTTTTTAATTTCAAAATCCTACTAAACCCAGATCCTATCTTTCTTTTCCTCTGGTTCAGTCGTTCTCCTTTTATTGAATCTAAACCCAAAAAAAATGTTAGGTATATTTCTCCGTCTAACCCAAATCCATGATTTAAGTACATTTTCTTTAATCCAAAATTCCCCAACCCTTTACCAAATGTCCAAACTCACTCCCTCAGTTTAAAACCCCCTAGTGCCACACAAAATTAAGATTTGTCTAATAGGAATTTGTTAAGTGCAGCCCATCCCCTTTCTTATTTTTATCTTTGATTTTCTATTCATAGCCTGGCCCGTTTCTATTTTTTCCATTTGATTTTTCCATTAAATCTTCCCTCAGCCCAATGTTCTTTTAAATTCAAATTCAATTTCTTTCTGGCCCGAGCCCATCAGCCATTCTGTTTTTCCTAATAAATTTATTTACCCCGGCCCAGCCTTTTTCCATTTCCTTCAAAATTTTGTTGGCCCACTCCATTATTTTTCCTATTTTTCCTTACATTAAATCTCAGCCCGGCCCTCTCAATATTAAATCCTTGTTTTCATTATTTTTCCTCAAGCCCGGCCTTTTCCAACAATTAAAATCCTTTTACCTTTTATTTGGTCGGCCCAAACCTGGCTCGGCCCGTTCTTTTTTTCATGAATTTCTTTTAATGTTCGCCTTGGCCCAGCCCGCTCCCAATCTCCACGCCCGCGCCTTGAACCCGACCCGCCTCCTACAGTGCTTCCTTCTCCCAAACGGCTCCTTTCCTTTCCCGCCCCTGTCGCTCACGATCCGTAACTCGCACCGCCTCCTCCGCCCGCGCCCTCATTGCGTGACCGTTACTCCCCACACGCACGCCTTTGACCCCTCCTCGTCGTCCCCCTCCTTACTCCTATCACTCCTCCCTTTCATTCCTCCTCCAGCCCAACCCATCACCATCCCCACCTACTTCTCCGACTTCACCCGCGTCACCGTCTAACCTCGCCGTTAACGGCCCAGCTCCCTCTTCCCACATGCCGGCATCCCACCGAGACCGCCCTCCTCCATCAACGACGACCCATCTTCCCTCACTTCCTCCAGCCGAGATCCACCCCAAACCCACAGCCCCGTTTGCCTTGTCGACCTCTCGTGCCCTCCTCGTCGACCGAGCACCACCATCATCATCACCCTCGCCATCATCCCTGCATCTCCCTCCTTTGTTCTCGAGCTCTCTGCTCCCCTCTTCTCTCTTCCCTCTCCCTCACTCTACCTCTCTCTGTTTCCCTCTCTCCCTCTCAATCTCTCAGTTCTCTCACTTTCCCTCCCTCTCTCTGCCTATCCTCTCCCTGCATCTCTCTCTTTCAAATTCTCACTCATCATCTCACCCTCTATCTCATCCATCTCTCTTTGTGCTCTCTTTCTCACTGCATACTCTCCCTCTCATCTCTCACTGCATGCTCTCTCTCTCTGCCTAATCTCTCTCTCCCAAATTCTTTCTCTCTCTAACTCTTTCTCTCTCTAAATTCTCTCTCTCTTCCTCTGCAATCTCTCCATCGACCGACAGCATCAGCGATCCCTAGCCACGACATTGCCCGAGGCCGCAACAGCCAATTCCACCAAAACTGCGAGCCGTCGTTGCCGAGACTCGGGTTCGAGCCAAGTCAAGTGCCGAGCCGCGCGTGTGTCGCGATCGTGCCGCTGCCGTACCTTCGTCGACATGTGTCCAGGCAAGTTCTTTACTTGCTTACATGCTATTTTATCTATGTTACAAACCAACATCGTGTATAAATCGTGCTTTACCTTTCCGTTAGATTATTCGACACAACGGTTCGATGCTTGTTCTCATAGGAAATCATTATCAAGTTAGGCGGAACTGGATAAATTACATTGGCTCTTGTAGAGATGGGTAACGTGTGCAAATTTCATTAGAAAATACGACTGTTAAAGATCAAAACAACTACCCCC
Organism: Agapanthus africanus; assembly: GCA_030015575.1. Classification (NCBI taxonomy): domain Eukaryota; kingdom Viridiplantae; phylum Streptophyta; class Magnoliopsida; order Asparagales; family Amaryllidaceae; genus Agapanthus; species Agapanthus africanus. The sequence goes on along the minus strand of CM057338.1, from coordinate 176,243,681 downwards.
AAGTTTGCCTGTAAAACTGGATATTTTCTGTACCTGAAAACCATAAAAATCACCATAAATTATATACATGCTGGATTTATGCGCTCGAGGGCTCAAATCGAAGTCAACTCAACGAACTTTAACCCTTTACCAGTTTCCAGATATTCCTAAACTTAAACTGTGACGATAATTGGATTGGAGTACAACTCTGGACTGCAGTCCAGAGCGACTCCAGTCGTTGCTTGCTGTTCCGTATTGGCTACCACAGGATTTAATTAACTCGTAGGTTGCGTAACTCCACTGTTCATTGTAGATAAATCTGTTAGCTAGACAACACAATTGGTTTCATTCTGTTTCGTTACCGTTTGATATTTAATCTGTAATTTAAAAGATCGGGACGCATAACAGTCCCAACAGAATCAGGATTGACATATTAATAGTAAACAGTGAGTAACTCCTGACGTACAGACCCGATCGAAGATCCGTCTATTACGTTGAAAGCCTTACTGAAAACCATAGATTTCATACAACTGTAGCGTCACTAAAATCTGATCCCAACTGGGATTAAAATGCGTTGCGAAACGGACATCTGATTCTGAAACCGGATTTCCAGTCACGAGCGCTTAAAATGAAATGGTTATAACTATTGATCCTGGAACCCGATTGGCTTGAAACAAAATTCTATGGATAGATAACTGAACATACTAATTACTATCTGTTTATCATTTCGCTAAATTATATATGTACGTTTCATGATAAATCGTGTAAGTGATAAAATACTGTTTCATAACATCCTAATCATGCTTATATACTGTTCATGCATCATATCATACCTATATCATTGTAGTGATAACCTAGTGATATCGTGCATTTACCCAGTGTTAGATTTTTAGTGATGATTGTGGCAAGTACGTCAGTGTTCGTGTATCCGTGATTAAGTGAAAGTGATACGTACTTGTATACAATCAGTGACCCTATTATTCTATTGCATTGTCGACGTCTGTGGGATGCGTGTACGTGTGACTATAAGTAGTATGGGACACTTATGGAAGCGCTTGCACGGGTGCCATAGATAAGGCATCCGACACTGCCATTTATCTTAGGTATTAGTCGGGACGTGCTTGATGGAGGTCCTGCCTCCAGTTCTCGCGCAGACTTGTCACGGATCGATTAGTATTTAGGGTGATGGTTAGCGTTTGATGTAGACCACGGGGTGTGGGGTAGTTTAAGTGTGAGTTCAACAGAATCTCGGGAGTCCCATGCCGGCTTATATATTTAGGGAGTGATATGGAGATTTACAGGGTATGTGATATATACACCGTGATATTCTTGTTACATGTTGGGCCCGTGGTCCCTTGCCCTTGGGTTCTACCCTTGGGTGGAGAACACTCGCGAGTGGTTGACTCTCACACTTGGACTGACGATAGGCTTAGTGACCTGTACAGTGAGACTTAGAGACTGATAAGGATACTGGCATTTATATTCCTTATATACTGTGTTGGCATGCGGGACATATCGTTATACTGCTTTACTGTTCCGCTGCATTGATTACTGCACATTCATATTCATACTGTCATTGATTTACTGTTAATCATATCCATTACCACTGTTATAACTGTCACTTGATTATATATATATTATATTGCTATTGTGTCGCTCTGACAACCTGAGTATGCATGCTCAGTGTGAGGAGAAGATTTAGCCAGGACCAGAACTAGACGTGCATCACAGATTTCTTGACTTGCCATTCCGAGTTACATTCGTTTGTTCCACTTCAGGTCAGTCTTTACATTGTTCCTTTCAGTTACTGCATTTCTCATTACCTGTGCATCATTTACTATTTACCATGACAAACTAGAAGCCGAAGTGTGACTACGGCAGGACATTTCCTTGACCGTAGGAGCATGGCTGGCCTTGTCTACCCCTCGTATTCCGTATTTTGGGAAGCGGGGCGTGACATGGTTTAGTTGGTATCAGAGCCCAGGTTTTGCATCGATTGGGATTGCAGTTTTCCGTGTATAGTTTGGCAATCTAAGATATCCTTCAGTCTAGATTGTAAACTTGATATTCTTGATCCATATTCACATCGTGTGTTCAGCTATCCTTTCGCTATGGTTTCGGGTGATTTGGCAAGGTTACGTGGTTGCAATTGCATTACCGCACTCTAATCAAGTGACTCAAAGTCATACAGTTGATTCCCCATTTATAATAAATTCAGCACCTCTGATATTTTGAATCTTTGTCCTATCCATATTATATTTTGATTCGTATATCTTTTGACTTATATCATCCTCAAAATCATTGTTCAGGATCATGTCTTCCAACGACTCTTCATCCATATCCGCTCCCCAGAATCAGACCATCGAGATTTTGAGTGTACTGCAAGGTCTAAAGGAAGCCCAGGAGCGAACAAACGACTTATTGGCTGAAGGACTGAGAAGACAGATAAATCAGGCGTCAGCGGTTGTCTCCAATCACAAAGGGATCCCCGTTAGACGAGGAAAGAAGAAGAAGATGAAGCGTCAATTTGTTCCCCAGCGACTGAAGCAGCAGAAGACCCCATGCTGTGGATACTGTAGGAGGCCAGGACATCTTCAGAGGGATTGTCGCCGCGCTCAAGGGAAATGTCTGATTTGCGGATCCAGTGAACATCTCATTAACGGTTGCCCGGAAAGGAAGGAGCTACAAGGAGGAGACTCATTCACACTCTCCACTTCTGCCAAGTGATGATTATTGCGTAGTTCAAATATCGAGGATAAGGCGGATCTAACGCAGGATTCAACTCACGCGACGAGAATGCAACGTCATGGTAGTCGAAGAAGGATTTTTCATGTTATCTACTTTCAGTAATAATGTTGTCATCTTTTTATGAATATTTCTTTTGTTTGAAATATTGTATCCGTAGAACTTTTGGTTGAATGCAATAAAATTTGAATCATAATATATGTATCATTCTCATACTTTCTCTATATCAAATTCTATTCATTATCACAGTATTTTAATTCTGATCTTTCAGTTCCTTCAACCTCATATTTTCCTATACTTCGTACCCTGAGCTTTTCCTTGATGTATCCCACTGTCTAATCATGACTTTTCTTTTCTGACCATGGCCCACCCTGGAGCAGCGCCACATCTAGACGAGGATGCACAGTCTTGCGTTTCCTTAGACCGTGCACCGATGAGTTCTGACGATGAGATCAACGGTCCCCAAGTCAATTTCGGAAACCACGATCCAGAGGACGAAGGAGTAGCCGCCCCAGAGTTTGATATGATAGGTGATTCCGACGAAGAGGAAGAAGAACTTGAAGAGAACCTGATAGAGGGAGACCCCGAGGAAGAACCGATGGAAGAAAATCCAGTTGAGGAAAATCCCGTGGAAGAAAATCCAGAAGAAGAGAATCACATGGAATCGGACCTTGATGAAGAAGCTCCATCCGAGGAAGAAGGACCAGAAGATCAAGACCCTGCTGTGGAAGAACTTCCAGTAGCAATGCCTGCAAGACGATATGGAAATGGACGCCCCTACCTGAGTGCGCGAGCCTACCGCAACCTGCTGAATCTCCACAACCGCGACTGACGGAATTTCTTTTGTTGTTGCCTTCTTCTGGCCAAATAAAACAGTGTATAGTTTAGGGCCACTTTTCGCCTTTGGGAGTGCCTTGTTTCAAATTTTCTTGAATGAAATAAATCTTCTGAATTCGTAAAGTTTTTGATTATTGGTTCGCTTGATACTTGTTTATTGCCCATATCTATTTTTCTGCTGAGTTTCCTGACTGTCCACCCTACTCATTGTATAGTTTTCACTCTCGTTTCGATTAGAAAAGTACCACATCCGATTTTTGAGGTTCACCTTCCACCCTTCGTCTGTGCCCCTGAGATCCTTCTGGGAGGAGAGCATATCTTGTGAAACTTCTGAGTTCACTAACCCTTCAGATCCTTGATTCATAGGATGTACCGACCGTTGTCCTCCCCATGTTTTCACTTGTAGTCCTTGTTGCTCACCCTTACTTCCTGTGTTGACCTGATTCCAATCTCTTTGACCTCCAGTCTAAAGCCGCCACACTCCGACCTTCTGATTGAGCCACACTTCCTTATAATCATTACCCTATCTAGCCCTATACCTATTTGTGTTCTTCCTATTACCCTAATTATATTTAGGGACGCTGTTATTCAAAATTTAGTTTTCAATACTTTAAATTTATCAAAGAGTACGTTTTATTGATTACTCTATTTCATATATTTTTAAGTACGCTATTATTAATCTCGTTTTCAGTAGCGCAAACTTACAACGCGCATATATTGTTCCGTGTTTCTTTTTTTTTTTTTTTCCGTTATATGTGTTTTCTAAGTTGATTTAAAACTATTCGATCGATAAATTACCTTAAAATGTTTTAACCTATCGACTAAGCTTTCACTACCTCATTGTCGTTACTATATTTTCGGGTGTTGTGCCTATGGTTACTATTATAAATGATTGTGTCTTATACTTATTATTTCCACCTTACTACTTGTGATATGCTTATATGTACACCTATTTGGGTTCGATTCTATCGAACAAGCCTTGAGTATTATTATTCGCTATTGTTACCTAAATTCTCGTATACATGCATTTATCCTTATAGTTGTTCCTGCCTTATATCTATTAGACCTACCCTTCCGTATGTTGTTCTTACTTATATATATATTTTCAAGTTTCTTCGTCCGCGGATTTTTAGTAAATCCTTATATATTAGTTTGCAACTATGATGGCTTCCGCTTATGTTCTATAACTTATTATTTCTTTAAATTTCGAGGACGAAATTTTTGTAAGGGTGGTATGATGTAATACCCAGTTTTCTTATACGCCTAAATCCGTATTTCTTCTTATCTATAAAATTTATTTATAATTATCTTTTTAATTTCAAAATCCTACTAAACCCAGATCCTATCTTTCTTTTCCTCTGGTTCAGTCGTTCTCCTTTTATTGAATCTAAACCCAAAACAAATGTTAGGTATATTTCTCTGTCTAACCCAAATCCATGATTTAAGTACATTTTCTTTAATCCAAAATTCCCCAACCCTTTGCCAAATGTCCAAACTCACTCCCTCAGTTTAAAACCCCCTAGTGCCACACAAAATTAAGATTTGTCTAATAGGAATTTGTTAAGTGCAGCCCATCCCCTTTCTCATTTTTATCTTTGATTTTCTATTCATAGCCTGGCCCGTTTCTATTTTTTCCATTTGATTTTTCCATTAAATCTTCCCTCAGCCCAATGTTCTTTTAAATTCAAATTCAATTTCTTTCTGGCCCGAGCCCATCAGCCATTCTGTTTTTCCTAATAAATTTATTTACCCCGGCCCAGCCTTTTTCCATTTCCTTTAAAATTTTGTTGGCCCACTCCATTATTTTTCCTATTTTTCCTTACATTAAATCTCAGCCCGGCCCTCTCAATATTAAATCCTTGTTTTCATTATTTTTCCTCAAGCCCGGCCTTTTCCAACAATTAAAATCCTTTTACCTTTTATTTGGTCGGCCCAAACCTGGCTCGGCCCGTTCTTTTTTTCATGAATTTCTTTTAATGTTCGCCTTGGCCCAGCCCGCTCCCAATCTCCACGCCCGCGCCTTGAACCCGACCCGCCTCCTACAGTGCTTCCTTCTCCCAAACGGCTCCTTTCCTTTCCCGCCCCTGTCGCTCACGATCCGTAACTCGCGCCGCCTCCTCCGCCCGCGCCCTCATTGCGTGACCGTTACTCCCCACACGCACGCCTTTGACCCCTCCTCGTCGTCCCCCTCCTTACTCCCATCACTCCTCCCTTTCATTCGTCCTCCAGCCCAACCCATCACCATCCCCACCTACTTCTCCGACTTCACCCGCGTCACCGTCTAACCTCGCCGTTAACGGCCCAGCTCCCTCTTCCCACACGCCGGCATCCCACCGAGACCGCCCTCCTCCATCAACGACGACCCATCTTCCCTCACTTCCTCCAGCCGAGATCCACCCCAAACCCACAGCCCCGTTTGCCTTGTCGACCTCTCGTGCCCTCCTCGTCGACCGAGCACCACCACCATCATCACCCTCGCCATCATCCCTGCATCTCCCTCCTTTGTTCTCGAGCTCTCTGCTCCCCTCTTCTCTCTTCCCTCTCCCTCACTCTACCTCTCTCTGTTTCCCTCTCTCCCTCTCAATCTCTCAGTTCTCTCACTTTCCCTCCCTCTCTCTGCCTATCCTCTCCCTGCATCTCTCTCTTTCAAATTCTCACTCATCATCTCACCCTCTATCTCATCCATCTCTCTCTGTGCTCTCTTTCTCACTGCATACTCTCCCTCTCATCTCTCACTGCATGCTCTCTCTCCCAAATTCTTTCTCTCTCTAACTCTTTCTCTCTCTAAATTCTCTCTCTCTTCCTCTGCAATCTCTCCATCGACCCCGACAGCATCAGCGATCCCTAGCCACGACATTGCCCGAGGCCGCAACAGCCAATTCCACCAAAACTGCGAGCCGTCGTTGCCGAGACTCGGGTTCGAGCCAAGTCAAGTGCCGAGCCGCGCGTGTGTCGCGATCGTGCCGCTGCCGCTGCCGCTGCCGTACCTTCGTCGACACGTGTCCAGGCAAGTTCTTTACTTGCTTACATGCTATTTTATCTATGTTACAAACCAACATCGTGTATAAATCGTGCTTTACCTTTCCGTTAGATTATTCGACACAACTGTTCGATACTTGTTCTCATAGGAAATCATTATCAAGTTAGGCGAAACTGGATAAATTACATTGGCTCTTGTAGAGATGGGTAACGTGTGCAAATTTCATTAGAAAATACGACTGTTAAAGATCAAAACAACTACCCCTAAGTTTGCCTGTAAAACTGGATATTTTCTGTACCTGAAAACCATAAAAATCACCATAAATTATATACATGCTGGATTTATGCGCTCGAGGGCTCAAATCGAAGTCAACTCGACGAACTTTAACCCTTTACCAGTTTCCAGATATTCCTAAACTTAAACTGTGACGATAATTGGATTGGAGTACAACTCTGGACTGCAGTCCAGAGCGACTCCAGTCGTTGCTTGCTGTTCCGTATTGGCTACCACAGGATTTACTTAACTCGTAGGTTGCGTAACTCTGCTGTTCATTGTAGATAAATCTGTTATCTAGACAACACAATTGGTTTCATTCTGTTTCGTTACCGTTTGATATTTAATCTGTAATTTAAAAGATCGGGACGCATAACAGTCCCAACAGAATCAGGATTGACATATTAATAGTAAACAGTGAGTAACTCCTGACGTACAGACCCGATCGAAGATCCGTCTGTTACGTTGAAAGCCTTACTGAAAACCCTAGATTTCATACAACTGTAGCGTCACTAAAATCTGATCCCAACTGGGATTAAAATGCGTTGCGAAACGGACATCTGATTCTGAAACCGGATTTCCAGCCACGAGCGCTTAAAATGAAATGGTTATAACTATTGATCCTAGAACCCGATTGGCTTGAAACAAAATTCTATGGATAGATAACTGAACATACTAATTACTATCTGTTTATCGTTTCGCTAAATTATATATGTACGTTTCATGATAAATCGTGCAAGTGATAAAATACTGTTTCATAACATCCTAATCATGCTTATATACTGTTCATGCATCATATCATACCTATATCATTGTAGTGATAACCTAGTGATATCGTGCATTTACCCAGTGTTAGATTTTTAGTGATGATTTTGGCAAGTACGTCAGTGTTCGTGTATCCGTGATTAAGTGAAAGTGATACGTACTTGTACACAATCAGTGACCCTATTATTCTATTGCATTGTCGACGTCTGTGGGATGCGTGTACGTGTGACTATAAGTGGTATGGGACACTTATGGAAGCGCTTGCACGGGTGCCACAGATAAGGCATCCGACACTGCCATTTATCTTAGGTATTAGTCGGGACGTGCTTGATGGAGGTCCTGCCTCCAGTTCTCGCGCAGACTTGTCACGGATCGATTAGTATTTAGGGTGATGGTTAGCGTTTGATGTAGACCACGGGGTGTGGGGTAGTTTAAGTGTGAGTTCAACAGAATCTCGGGAGTCCCATGCCGGCTTATATATTTAGGGAGTTATATGGAGATTTACAGGGTATGTGATATATACACCGTGATATTCTTGTTATATGTTGGGCCCGTGGTCCCTTGCCCTTGGGTTCTACCCTTGGGTGGAGGACACTCGCGAGTGGTTGACTCTCACACTTGGACTGACGATAGGCTTAGTGACCTGTACAGTGAGACTTAGAGACTGATAAGGATACTGGCATTTATATTCCTTATATACTGTGTTGGCATGCGGGACATATCGTTATACTTCTTTACTGTTCCGCTGCATTGATTACTGCACATTCATATTCATACTGTCATTGATTTACTGTTAATCATATCCATTACCACTGTTATAACTGTCACTTGATTATATATATATTATATTGCTATTGTGTCGCTCTGACGACCTGAGTATGCATGCTCAGTGTGAGGAGAAGATTTAGCCAGGACCAGAACTAGACGTGCATCACAGATTTCTTGACTTGCCATTCCGAGTTACATTCGTTTGTTCCACTTCAGGTCAATCTTTACATTGTTCCTTTCAGTTACTGCATTTCTCATTACCTGTGCATCATTTACTATTTACCATGACAAACTAGAAGCCGAAGTGTGACTACGGCAGGACATTTTCTTGACCGTAGGAGCATGGCTGGCCTTGTCTACCTCTCGTATTCCGTATTTTGGGAAGCGGGGCGTGACAGATCTCCTTGACCGATTGAACAAATCAGCTTGCCCTGTATAAAGGCCCCAAGACTTCAAGTCTCAGATAGAGGAATCCCCTATAAACTTTGAGAAATCTTAGAAAGAAGAGCAAGCTCTCGGAAAAAGAAGATTTTCTTTAAGGTAAAGAGAACAGAAAGACGAAATCGTCTCATATAAAAGAAGAATTTACTTCTTTTTCTAAGATTATAGATATATAAGATCAGGGTCTTTCAAAAAGAGATCGAAGTATCTCATCATTAAAAAGAAGAGAAAGAACTTAATCTTCTTCAGATCATAGATCTATAAGACAAATTGTCTTTCAGAGATCATAATATCTCATTATAAAAAGGGGGGAAGAATAATTCAATTTTCTTAGGATCACAGATCCATAAAGACAAACCCTTTCACCAAAATAAGAGATTGAAACATCTCTTATAAAATAAGAATTTTGTTCTTAGAACCTTGAGACAAAGTCTCTTATAAGAGAGAATTTAATTCTCAGAGCGCAGAACTGATCAAAGTTGCATAAAAGAAAATCCTTAGCGCTCCAATTTAAAAGGAGTGCTTCAGCGCTCCACTTCTAGCGCAAAGCGCTGCAGAGCTTTAGCGCTTCTAATCTAAAAGAGCCTCAGCGCTCCAAATTTAAAGAAGCGCTTTGCGCTTAAGACTGGCACACAGCGCCAAGCGCACCACGTGCTCCTTACGTGTGCACTACTTAACAGAAGAGTCTTAACGCTCCTAATTTAAAAGAGTTTCAGCGCTCCACATTTAGCGCAAAGTGCTGCAGAGACTTAGCGCTCCTAATCTAAAAAAGCCTTAGCGCTCCAAATTTAAAGAAGCGCTCTGCGCTCAAGACTGGCGCACAGCGCCAAGCGCGCCACGTGCTCCTCACGTGTGCGCTACTTAACAGAAGTGCCTCAACGCTCCAAATCTAGCGTAAAACGCTGCAACGCCTCAGTGCTCTAAATATAGCGCGTTGCGCTCATTAACTGGCGCCAGCGCCAAGCACACCACGTGTCCCTCACGTGTGCGCTGATAGAACATAAACTGTTCTTTAAATGAAGCCCCAGAGCTATGATGAATGCTCAACATTCAATAAAAGACAGAAAGGCTGTCAGAAATCAAATCAATGCTCAACATTGTCAAATGTTTAACATTTTAACTGAGTGGGCCGAGCCCAAGTTGGCCATAAACCCCTCATTCAAATTAATTGAGCCCATATGCTCATAAATTTCAGATCTTAGCCCCAATTAGACTACAGATCTCCCAACCAAAATTGGTTCAAGGGTACATCTCTTCACTCCTCTGATATTTGTCGTTGTAATCCTTTAACGTTTTCAGAGAGGTGACGGGTCCCGATAACCAAACATACTATGGACTGTGGAGTCCTTAAACTCATGGACTATGATGTCCTTAAACTTTACGGACTGTGGGGTTCTTAAACTCATGGACTATGATGTCCTTAAACTTTATAGATTATGACGTCTTTAAACTATGGACTGCGGGGTCCTTAAGCCCATGGACTATGATGTCCTTAACCTTGGACTGTGGGGTCCTTAAACCCATGGACTATGATGTCCTTAGCCTCGGACTGTGGGGTCCTAAACCCATGGACCGTAATTTCCTTAAACTAATTATGGACCGCAACGTCCCTAAACTAAACAATAGAGTCCAAATGCTCTTTTGTTGGATTTAAACGATCCCGTTAAGTTGATCTTAGTCTGAACTTAGACTAACGTATCCTTAATATACGTTTAAGTTGATCTTAGTCTCAAATGAGACTAACGTCTTCTTAAACACAACTCCAAACCCAAATCTAAGAAAATACGGATTTGGACTAATCCACGCCCTACGGGCGACAACATAAATTAGTCTCCGTATACAATCCACAGGCAACCAAAAATAAAACAAACACACACGACACGAAGTGACCATCTGAAGAAGGAGAAAGTGGTTACCGCGATGCGGTAGCGTAATTAATTGCAGGGGATTGCGCCTGCAGGGAAGAGCATCCCCACAATAAAAAATCCTTCAAACGAGGGGGAATCTGACGAAGTCTGCTACAACTGCCGCATCCGTCTAAACTTTCGATACATGGTGTCATAAATCAACTTGGCATTTTCGGAGAGGTGGACGGATAACACCTAATAGCATCAGCCTTCAAAATTCAGGCAAGACGGACCTACGCGGTCGCGTCTCTGTTTTCGGCGGAGAACAGGGGACTTTGCCGTGGCTCCGTTTGTTGATGTCGCGTCTGCATCCTGTTGGGAGAAGAACGCTGTTGTTGATATCTAGGCTGTAGATGTTTCTGTTGAGACTTGAAACTAGGGACTCTGCCATGGCTCCGAGGTAGTCTCCAGGTTGTCTGTGAACCGTCGAGATTTGGAACTAGAGAACTTTGCCGTGGCTCCACTTTGTTAACGTTGTGTCTGCATCTGATTGGAGTACGGAGAAACGGCGGTGTTGATCTCTAGGTTGTCGATGTTGACGTCGAGATCCTGAAGATAGGGATCTTCCTTTGCTTCGTTTGTTGACATTGTATCTGCAATATTGTGACGAATGCCGAGGTTGTCTATGAACCGTCGAGATTTGGAACTAGGGAACTCTGCCATGGCTCCATTTGTTGATGTTGCATCTGTATCCTGCTGGCATGAGGAGGAACGCCGTTGCTGGTCTTCTGGGATGTAGATATTGCCGCTGAGACCTGACTCTCTCTTTGATGGAGTTTGTTGGGACATGTGGTTCTCTTTTCGTTTATGCCCATGGATTGTATACAGGGGTCAGTATGGACTTACCTGTAGGGCATAAGTTTCATTCTTTCATTCTTTTATTTCTTTCCGCGATGCTCTATCATTTCAGCTTTTTATATCGCGAAAGTAGCGATTACCCAATCATTTCGGCTATTTTTCGCGGTGCCTAATCATTTCGGCTATTTTTGTATGCATATATTTTACTCACTGATTTTTATTGCGAGTTGCCCAAACATTTCGGCTATTTCATATGCATTTTTTTATGAGTATGGAACTCAAGATCTGATACCAATCTTAGCATCAATATCGTTGTGACTGGAATATTGCCAGGACCGAATCATAATTTGCCTTGAAAGGACTTGGAATTTTTTACCGATTTAGGCATCAATATCGCTACAACTGGGATATTATCAGGAGCGAATCATCATCTGCGTTCGTCGGTTCGAACAAAGGTGGCTTAGCAAACAGGGTTAAGATCCCGTTGACTAAGGCTTTTGACTTCATGAGCCGTAGGGGTCTCATAAAGGTGTTTCTCCCTACGAGTCGTGAGGATCTCGTAGGTGTCTTTTCTCTTCAGGAATCGTGAGGAATCCTAAGTGTATGTTCTCTTGTAAGTCGTAAGGATCTTGTAAGAGTGTTTTCTCCTTGTAAATCGAGAGGACCTATAAGTGTTTGTTCATTAAATGAGGGCATTCCTCGTTGTTGTTGGGACTCGGCAAGGAAATGATTATTTGTGCCCATGGATTGTATACAAGGGTCAGTATTAAACCGCTTGTAGGGCAATTTAGGAAAGGTGATGGGTTAAGAATAGGTTCAGATCCCTGTAATTTAAGGTTTTTGAATCTTATGAGCCGTGAGGGTCTCATAAGAGGGTTCTCTTTACAAGTCGTGAGGATCTCGTAAATGTAATTTCTCCTAAGGAATCGTGGGGATCCCTAAGTGTGTTGCTCCTTTGTGAGTCGTAAGGATCTCACGCATGTAGTTTTCTCCTTAAAAGGTTGGGAGGACCTTACAAGTGTATTTTAACGAGATTGCGCCCTTTCGGGTTTTCACAAACTAACCAGTAGCCATGTTGTTTTTACTCACAGGGCCCTTTCGGGTTTTCATCCGTGCCCATTTTTCTTATGGACGTACCCTTTTTTTACGAGGTCAGCCCAAGGATGCTGTGGGTTTGTAGTAGTTTAAAGACATTTCGGTCAGTAGTTAGTTTTAGGACATTTCGGTCCATTGTTGCCATATTTGAGGCAAATTTCTAGTTTACGGACTTTTCGGTCCATAGTTGCTTTGAGGCGAAATTTTGCCGGATGCTCTATGAACAAGTAAGTTTCCCCTTGATAGACCTTGTCACATAATCCAAGGATTTTGGCACTGCTCCTGCCCCCAGCTCCTCTACGTTATCTTCTAACGCCGAGTGAGCTTCTTTGTTACTTAGTGACAAATGAGAGATCATATGGCAACTCGCCACATAATCTTCGGGTTCCTCTGACAAGTCGTGTCCCTCATCATTGTCGTTATCTTCACTTTCAAGGATGTGATTGAGAAACTCTTGAAGCATGACTGGGGTTCGCGCCTTCTGGTTGTATTCCTCCAGTGCGTTAATATGCTTTTGCAGATCCGTGCGCTTGTCGTCAGACCGCGCGGGCCTTTTGGTCTTCTTCTTTTTCTTCGAAGACTTTGACGGCTGGGACTGAGTGTTTTGCCCATCGCTACTAACTCCCGATATTGGGCGTGGTTTCAGCATCCCATCGATAATCTCCGGCTCTTGCGGGCTTTTCCACCTGATCGCCGGATATGTTTGAAGATCTTTCAGTATTCTTTTAATTTTTGCCGAAAGAACAACTTCCCATGGAGCTTCCTCTATGAATGAGCACGATGCCCCCGGCATGTCCATCTTTTTCGGAGCATGTAATTATGGCGGGTTCACTTTCCAGTTTTCAGACAACGCGAATTTGCCTTGCTAGTATTGGTCTTCAACCCAGTTTTTGAAGACGTAGCAATTTTCGAGTGGATGACCTATTACTCTTGGTAGGGACAATAGTTAGGATGGTTAACGTCACCAGGTTGCGACGGATGTCTTGGATCCGGCAGAGTGATGAGCCCGTTGTACACTGCCAGTTCGAACAGTCTCCTTGTTTTATCCTGGGAAAATGAGTAAGGACGTCTTAACTTCTCATCGAGGGATCGCCTCTTGTTGCCTTGGCAAGCAGCTGGTTTCAGCTCACTCGGCTGTTGTTGAGCATTGGCGGAAAAGGTCGCTTTCCCTTTGCCTTTTTCATTTCGAAAATTCTCTTTTGAAGGGAAAAGCCTATAGCCCATCTGGTCCATTTGGGCCAGCTTGTCAATCAAGGCCTGGAAGGTGGTCGGCTTGAAGAACATCATGAATTGGGAGATAGTCGACTGAGGGTCGAGGGTACCCATAAACATTCCTACGGCAGGAGCTTCTTCGATGCGCTGTTCGTATTTCGACCATAGGTTCCGCCACCGGATTGCATACTGAACCATGTTTCTCCCGGCTTCACCCTGGCATTGATCAATGTCGTGATTGGGGTGCGTTCGCTGGTGCTTGCGAAACGCTGAGTGAATAGCAACTCCATTTCTGTGAACGTTTTGACGGAGTCGTTCGGAAGCTCCGAATACCATTTGAAAGCTGTCTCCGCTAAGCTGCCGACGAATTGGCGAAACAGCAGTTTATCGTCACCTCCAGTATTGCCGCAGAGAGCCCTGAACTGGGCGACATGCTGATGGGGATTGCCCGTCCCCCTGTATACGTGAAATTTGGGGATCGTGTATCCTGGCGAGTACTTAATTTGATCGTACCGGCCTGGATAGGGTCGTCCAGTTCTGACGACTTGGATGGTTGCTTCAATCTCTTGATGAGCTCGTATTTGTTGAGCTATATAGTCGTCAAGGGCAGCTTTAGAGATAGTCTCTTCCTTGGCTGCTGATAGCGCAGGAAGAGGGTTTGATTTCTCCCCTCTATCGTCTTCAATTATTACCGGAGGATCTTCGGCTGGGTGGTCTGGCTGCATCATCATACCCAACATATCTTGGAACAATAGCGCCATTTATTTTATATTAGCCGCTTGTTCCGCGGCCTCTTTGTATTTCTTCCCGAGCATTCTTCGGAGGAACTTAGCATCGGTTTCATGCTCATGGCGCTGTCCCGATAATGTTTCCGGGCTTTCTTTTGGCCCAGTGAGTACGACCATCTTTGTCAACATTTCCTGAAGCTTCTGTTGTTGCTCTTGGGCCTTTGTTACAGATCGGGTGAGTGGTCGATGACCCCCGGAAGCGCGGCTCTCCTCTTTCCCGGAAGCCATATAAATAGTATGCACCACCATGCCGCCATACTTGGAGCGTTTAGGTTCAGTGCCCTTAAGATTCGTCGCAGACACGGGAATTTTCTCTGGCCTTCTCTTTTTGTGGGCGGTCGAAGTTGAGGGGGTCGTTGCAGCGGGCACCCAAGTAGGTGACACCTTCTGTGGTATGACAGGGTGGTCCTTCTCTTGCCGAATTTTCATCTTCTTAGGTCGGCGGGAGTAGTCTTGGTTAATCACAGAGTCTTGGACATTTTGCCAGACCTTGTGGATTTTAGAGGATAACCGCTGAGGGGGCTGCTCTGGCTTCACCTTTGTAACATTCTCCATAGGTGGAGGAGATCTTTTCAGTACGGCCGTCGGAGAGTTCTTGCGCACCCTCCTAAATGGTTCAAAGTTGTTCCCAGTTGGAACAGCAACATCAATTTCCACCGTTGGAGCTAGCGAGGTATGTCCGGAAGGGGAACTGCCCCTAGCTTTCTTCACTCGGCGCCAGTGGCGATGTCGAGCATGTCATGCGGTCGGGATCATCTCCGTTGCCGGGGTAACTTTATCATGCCCCCTGTTCTGGTGAAGGGTTGCTGCCGGCGCCAGCCTCTTGAAGACTGATGTCCGCTGAGAAGAAACGTCCAACCTATTGAAGACTGATTTTTGAGCAGGGAAAGCAACCTTAGTGATCTCGCCTGAATGTAACCCTTCGAAAATCGTTTAGGCAGTTTTTCGGTAATCGGCTAATTTTTCGGCTTTTTCCGTAAAAAGTCAAAATAGGTATTTTTCATTGTAGATCTAATTATACAAAATTTAGATAAGATATTACTATAATTTTGTCACTAAAATGTCACTTATAATTTTCTAGTTAAATAAATTTTTTTTTCGTAATCAATTATTTTTTTATTTTTTTAAGCTTTTAAAAATACATTAAATTAGTGATAAATACAAATTTAATTAGGTAAATTTCATAATTAGGAATCTTTATAAGCTAAAATATGGTGTTAATAAAATTGTATCATGGCTTGCAAATTTTTGGTTTTAGGGTTGGAAATTTTATGGAAAAAAATGAATTAAAATGAGGCTTTTTGTGAAAATATTGATGTGAAAGAATTAAATGATAACATATGGTGTTTTATTGACCTAGAAACTTCTCCAAAAATCCCACACCTCCTCCTCAAGCTTCTGGCCGAGCCTCCTTGCTGAAATCCCTCATCTTCTCACTTCATTCTTGCTTCTAAAATCATGATAAAATCAAGAAAAATCTACAAAATTGCACAATTTTCTTCATAGATTCAAACCAAAACCTTAATCCCTCCATTCCCTAACCCTAATTAGTTAGAGAAGTGGAGAAAGGAGGCCACTTTGGAGGCTTAGTGCAAGTTGGGGTTCACTTGGGAGGTATAATTCCTAAACTAGTTGTTAATTTGTAGTTTAATAAAGCTAGTTTAGTATTTTAAAGTGATTAATTACATTGTAATGGTTAGTTTTGAAATTTCAAGAAAGGGATGATGTTCTAGATTAGGGTTTGTAGCATGGTGGTTGGATTTAAGTTAGGGTTTGGTTATCTAATTGATTGGAGTGGTTAATTGTGTAGTGTTATGCTCGCTAAATCGACAAAATTGCGATGTTTGTATCGAATCGGTAAGCAAATTGCTTACTAGATTTTTATAAAAATTAGAATGCGATCAAATTGCGTTATGTTAGCGATATAATTAGCTTCGTATAGGACTATTAGAGTGTGCGAACGCGGGGTTTCGTCTAGTCGGGTTGTAGTTTTGTCGATTTTCCCGAAATGACGATTCTAGTTAAAGGTTAGTGATTTTCGTGCGTTTTCCCGCGCACCGAGTGCATGCTATGTTTAATTCGAGAGCGTCGATAATTGTATATTGTGACTTGCATCGTTTTAGGTCTTGTAATCTTATGCTTGGTATTGTGCAAATATAGGATCGGTCGGGGAAACATCGGACACGGCACGTAAAGGCAAGGCGGTGGTCGGATCGGATTAGCGGGGATTTCAGGTGAGTAGATGTATTCATTTATGGGGGAATCGTCTGAATGGCGCGAGGCGCCCCCCTTAGTTAGGATTACCCTACTTTTTGCAAGATTTATTTTGTTAGCTAGCTTATCCATTCATGTACACTGCATACCCTTATAGCGAACAGTATATTAAATTGCATGGACATTCATCTATACTTATACGATATCACTTCGTAGGACACGAACACCATTACCATTGGCATCTGCTGCACGCGCACTATTCATGTGACACACACGCCTTTGGTAATTGCCATGCCACGTGCACTATAGAACCTGTTTATCATAATATCGCCACTTGCATTCATACTTGATATATGAAATTGCATAGCATACGTATACCTCGCATCATCATCATATTTATATAGATTTCTAGCCAAAATTCATATCGTATGCATTGATATCATAGACATTTATCATATATAACATGTGGACATTATGATTTTCTTGAGGATTTCAGTATTGCTGCGATTTCTGGATTTTTGGGGAAAACCGCAAGAATTTAACAAAACCTTATATTTATCATTTTCAAAACAAAGTTGCGGTTTTCTCGTGATGTATGTGTCGTCCACCATGAGTTTTCATGTTTTCTGTTGGATTTCGAGACCCGATTCGAGGAGTGGATGAACCGTCTCGGGTACATGGTGGGCCCGGTATGGTACCCCGGGGCAAGAAGATCGAGTTGTAGACGATGAGCCTGGCAGGGGAAGACTACCTACCGGTGATGTCTGGCGCGGCGGATATCCGGAAGATACCGACCGTTGTCGTGAGATTTATGATATGGGCCGATCCGGACTGACGGAGCCCAATATTGAGACAGATATGATTCCTACTTGGTGTCGATACTTGACACGGGTTTTCAGATGATTTCTTGATGGTACTTAGCTATTATACAGATATTCATTTTCTAAAGTTAAGAGCGCAGTACCCTTAGCATTTAAAACACTTAAAGAGTTAGAAATGGCATTGTATACATGTGCATGCATACTAGAGCTATTATATCACATATGGACATGCATGTTGTGGTGCATTGCGTGCATTCTTACGATTGCCTTATTAGATGTTATATTTACTCACGAGCTGGCAACTCACCCCCGTTGTGCCACAGTGTCTTGCAGGTCGGACCCGTCAGTCTTGTAGCGGCGGGCTATCTTATCATCAGTTCCTTTTGCTCAGACTCGCGACATCGCCCATAGGTGGGTTGCGAGCACACTTTATTTCTTTTGCTTTATCATTGTATCTAGTATTCTCCATCTACCACTTTATATTGTATATGTGACCTAGTGATGAGACTGAGAGGTTTGTATATTTGTGGTTTCTTTTGGGTCGAGCTCACTTGAGCCGGCATTGTGTTTTCTGATATTTTGCGTTTCTTTTATGCTCTTTTCTTGATATTGTTATTATATTGCATGTGGTTATGATCCGCATTGGGCGAAGAGCTAGCTCCCGCTTGGGGATGCCATTTTATGATTACAGGTTTATTATCTTGTTGTACCCATTTTGGGGGATAGAAAATACAGGAGAGACTCTGCCGAAATTTTCAGAAATTTATGATGTTTTTAAAAAGGGATTCTATGCAACCTAAATGATTTTAAAAACCATTTTCATTAAAGGTTTTCCTTCACTCTCTTTTGTTTTTGGTTTAGATTCTTCTGGGCTTTGGCTGACTTAGGTTACGGTACGCCTTTAGACGTCTCGTAATCTAAGTGCCAGTCGCGTTCCGTACTTTCGGGTCGTGACAAAGTTGGTATCAGAGCGAGGTTTTACCTTTCTGAGTGTAGGACGACCTTGGTAGATGGAGTAGGTGACTTAAGCAGAGTGGCGTACCGTGGGTATGATCCGCGGCATACTTACGATACGGTACTCCGCCTAAGTAACCTTAGGACATAATTGCTTGTATTTCCTTTCTCAATTCCTTGCATTCCTTGATTCAATTACAATGATCTTATCAGTCTTGTTTCTTATTCCAGCTTCGATGCCGCCAAAGACTACGAGAGCTCAGCGGGCTGCCGCTAGGAATGAGATTCGGGCGGGCCCGTCTGAGGCGAGGATCGAGCGGGATGATACGCCTGTCCCTCAGGGTCATACTGATCCGCCTTATCCTGACCGTATTGCCAGATTAGAGGCTGGCATGCAAGAGTTGCGGCAGATGATGGGATTTTTAGTTGAGTCCAGCCGGGCACAGAGATCCGAGGACGTTCCTTCCACCGCACAGACCACGATCGTACCTGCTGCACAGATGGTCACTCCTGCTGCTACTACGGAGACTATCCCTGTTTCACTACAGGAGTTCATGAGATTGAGACCTCCAGCTTTTACCGGTACAGATGCGACAGAGGACCCATAGGCTTTTCTTGATAGGATGGCTCGGATTTGCCGTTCGTTGAGGTGTTCTGATGATAGATTGGTGGAGTTTGCGAGTTTTCGTCTGGAAGGTCTTGCCCAGACATGGTACGATTCAGTAGAGAGAGGCCGAGCTGCAGGTCTACCTTCTATGACCTGGGATGAGTTTACATCTGCATTTCTTGCCCGTTTTCTTCCGGAGAGTGTCCGAGATGCTCGAGCCCGTAGTTTTGAGTCTTTGCGCAAGACTCCTGGGATGACGGTGTCGGAGTATGATATAGAGTTTACTCAGTTGTCTCGATATGCTCCGTACCTAGTAGACACAGAAGAGAAGAGAATAAAGAGGTTTGTGCGAGGGCTTGATACACAGCTATTCCTTGCCATCGGCATCCAGCACTTTGATACATACGCAGCCGCGATGGATGCGGCCTTACTTTTGGAGGAGCGTATTTCTGAGACTCCGGTCGTTTCTGGGCCGAAAAGGATCCGTACTGATACGCCAGCTCAGCGGAAGATGGGCAGACATCGCGATAGATTATTTCCGGGAGATGGTGGAGGCAGAGGATTGAGACGAGGTCAGTTATTTGGTTCATATCCACAGACCCAGCAGCCGTCTCCAGGATGTTTTCGGTGTGGGAGTCAGTACCACCGTGTCAGAGACTGTACCATGGGACGTCAGGGCACGGCGACAGTTCCGCATGTGACCTTACCACCCCCACCACCTTCTCAGAGAGCTTTACTTCCTACTCCTGATGATGCTCCGCGTCAGACAGATGCTTCTAGAGGCCGTGGGCGTGGCGGTCCAGTTCCGAGAGGACGAGGCGACAGAGGCAGAGGCAGAGGCCGAGGTAGAGGCAGAGGACAGCCAGCTATTAGTGGTGGACAGGCCCGAGTGTTCGCGTTGACTCCTCAGGATGCACAGGCATCCAATGCCGTCGTGATAGGTACTCTGCCAGTATGTTCTTTTGATGCACGGGTATTATTTGATCCAGGCTCCACACATTCCTATGTTTCCACGTATTTTGCACCGAGGTTGGGCCGAGAGTCTTCTCCGTTAGATCAGCCGCTTGTCGTTATTACCCCGGTAGGCGAGTCTTTTGTTGCCCGTTTTGTGTACCGATCGTGTTTCGTTCGTATCGGGGAGAGAGATTCTTCAGTTGATTTGATTCTCCTCGATATGCTAGACTTTGACGTTCTTCTTGGTATGGACTGGCTAGCCACCTGTTATGCATCCGTGGACTGCCGTGAGAAAGCAGTCAGATTCAGTTTTCCTGGTGAGCCGGTTCTTGTTGTTCAAGGAGATCGTAGCGCTACCCTTCCCAGCTTGATTTCTTCTCTTCGCGCTGGTCAGCTCTTGAGGAAAGGGTGTCAGGGATTCTTAGCATATATTTATGATACTAGCTCCACAGAGGTTCCGTTGGACCAGGTCCCTGTTGTGAGAGAGTTTCCTGATGTATTCCCTGACGAGCTGCCTGGTCTGCCACCAGAGCGCGAGATTGAGTTCTGTATTGACTTGATCCCCGGCACGGGGCCTATCTCTATACCGCCTTATCGGATGGCCCCGGCGGAGCTGAGAGAGCTAAAGGATCAGTTACAGGACTTGCTGGACAAAGGGCTTATCCGACCGAGTGTGTCACCTTGGGGTGCTCCCGTCCTGTTTGTTAAGAAGAAGGACGGAAGTATGTGTTTATGCATTGATTATCGTCAGCTGAACTGGGTTACTGTGTGGAACAGGTATCCCCTACCCCGCATTGATGACTTATTCGATCAGCTCCAGGGTGCAGGGTTTTTCTCGAAGGTTGATTTACGGTCACGTTATCACCAGTTGCGAGTTCGGAAGGAGGATATTCCGAAGACCGCTTTCCGTACTCGATATGGTCACTATGAGTTCTTGGTGATGTCGTTCGGGCTCACCAATGCCCCGGCAGCATTTATGGATTTGATGAACCGCGTATTCAGGCCGTATCTCGATCAGTTCATCATTGTGTTCATTAATGACATCTTGGTTTATTCTCGTAGCCGGGAGGAACATGAGCAGCACTTACGTATCACATTGCAGACTTTGAGGGAGCATCAACTGTTCGCCAAATTCTCCAAGTGCGCATTCTGGCTAGACAGTGTCGATTTCTTGGGTCATGTGGTGACGAGAGATGGTATTTGTGTGGACCCGAAGAAGATCGAGGCAGTTCAGCGTTGGCCTAGACCAGTATCAGTTACAGAGGTTCGCAGCTTTCTAGGTCTGGCCGGCTATTATCGACGTTTTGTCCAGGATTTCTCCCGCATTGCTGCACCGTTGACCGGGTTGACCCGGAAGGGGGTTCCTTTTGATTGGACCCAGGCATGTGAGGATAGCTTCCAGCAGTTGAAGACTCGTCTGACTACTGCACTAGTGTTAGCATTGCCTTCAGGATCAGGCGGGTTCGTGGTATATTGTGATGCTTCTAGAGTGGGGCTGGGATGTGTGTTGATGCAGCACGACAGAGTTATCGCGTATGCTTCTCGGCAGCTGAGGAAACACGAACAGAACTACCCCACCCATGATTTAGAGATGGCTGCAGTGGTATTTGCACTTAAGATCTGGAGACATTACCTATACGGTGAGTCGTGCCAGATATTCACCGACCACAAGAGTTTGAAATATATCTTCCAGCAGCGAGATTTGAACCTGAGACAGCGCCGTTGGATGGAGTTGGTGAAGGATTATGACTGCGAGATTTTATACCATCCAGACAAGGCGAATGTGGTGGCAGATGCTTTGAGTAGGAGGCCCGGAGGTAGTTTATCTTGTTTGAGCGCAGTACAGATGCAGTCGACGGCGGATTGGCAGGTTTTATGTGATAGCAGAGTGCAGTTCGAGTTTACTCCTACAGGGGGACAGCTGGCCCATTTCAGAGCACGCCCACAGTTACTTGACCGTATCCGCGAGGCACAGTCCGGCGATGCCCGTACATTAGAGATTATTGAGTAGATTCGGCAGGGCAGAGTTTCTGAGTTCGTGATTGATGATCAGGGGATACTTCGATTTGGGACTAGACTGTGTGTGCCAGATTCAGAGGGACTGAGGCGTGATATTCTCGAGGAGGCACATAGATCAGTATACAGTGTTCATCCAGGTTCCACCAAGATGTACCATGATTTGAGAGAGGTTTACTGGTGGGACGGGATGAAGAAGGATATTACAGACTTTGTGTCGAGATGCCTGACTTGTCAGCAAGTCAAGGCCGAGCACCAGAGGCCAGCCGGCGAGTTACAGCCTTTGCCCATCCCTGAGTGGAAGTGGGAGCAGGTCTCCATGGACTTCGTTGTGGGTCTACCCAGGACCAGTCGAGGGTACGACTCTATTTGGGTGATTGTGGATCGACTGACGAAAGCGGCTCACTTTCTGCCAGTGAAGACCACTTTTGGATTTTCTCAGTACGCCCAGGTTTATATTGATGAGATAGTACGACTGCATGGTGTTCCGACTTGCATCGTGTCCGACAGGGGCACCCAGTTTACCAGCCGATTATGGCAAAAACTCCAGGAAGCTTTGGGCACCCGATTGAGTTTTAGCACAGCCTTTCATCCTCAGACTGACAGTCAGTCAGAGCGTACGATTCAGACTCTTGAGGACATGCTCAGAGCTTGTGTTTTAGATTTCGGTGGTAGCTGGGATCGTCATTTGCCTTTGATCGAGTTTTCCTACAATAATAGCTTCCAGGAGACGATTCAGATGGCACCTTTCGAGGCTTTATATGGGAGGAGATGTCGATCGCCTGTATGTTGGACAGAGCTTAGGGAGAGCAGTATTTTGGGGCCGCAGATCGTACAGGAGATGACCGAGAAGATACAGCTGATTCGGGACAGGATGAGAGCGGCACAGAGCAGGCAGAAATCATATGCTGACAAGCGTCGTCGCCGACTCGAGTTCGCTGTTGGCGATCATGTTTTCCTGAAGGTCTCTCTGATGAAAGGTGTGATGAGATTTGGGCGGAAAGGGAAACTGAGTCCTAGATATGTTGGTCCTTTCGAGATCCTAGAGCGTGTTGGTCTAGTCGCTTATCGGTTAGCTCTTCCGCCCAGCTTCCCCGATGTTCACCCTGTATTCCATGTCTCGATGCTCCGCAAGTACCTTCATGATCCTTCCCAGGCGATTCAGCACCAGACGATCCAGCTAGAGCATGATCTTTCTTTCACCGAGCAGCCGGTGGTCATTTTGGATCGGCAGGTGAAGAAATTGAGGTCGAAGGTTATACCGTCCGTCAAGGTCCTTTGGCGTGGCCCGAACAGCGAGGAGGTCACCTGGGAGACCGAGGTCGAGATGAGGAAGAGATATCCCCATCTTTTTGAAGGTACGCGTAGTTAAATTCTAAATTCGGGGACCGAATTTTTTTAAGGGGGGAAGATTGTAACCCTTCGAAAATCGTTTAGGCAGTTTTTCGGTAATCGGCTAATTTTTCGGTTTTTTCCGTAAAAAGTCAAAATAGGTATTTTTCATTGTAGATCTAATTATACAAAATTTAGATAAGATATTACTATAATTTTGTCACTAAAATGTCACTTATAATTTTCTAGTTAAATAATTTTTTTTTTCGTAATCAATTATTTTTTTTATTATTTTAAGCTTTTAAAAATACATTAAATTAGTGATAAATACAAATTTAATTAGGTAAATTTCATAATTAGGAATCTTTATAAGCTAAAATATGGTGTTAATAAAATTGTATCATGGCTTGCAAATTTTTTGTTTTAGGGTTGGAAATTTTATGAAAAAAATGAATTAAAATGAGGCTTTTTGTGAAAATATTGATGTGAAAGCATTAAATGATAACATATGGTGTTTTATTGACCTAGAAACTTCTCCAAAAATCCCACACCTCCTCCTCAAGCTGCTGGCCGAGCCTCCTTGCTGAAATCCCTCATCTTCTCACTTCATTCTTGCTTCTAAAATCATGATAAAATCAAGAAAAATCCACAAAATTGCACCATTTTCTTCATAGATTCAAACCAAAACCTTAATCCCTCCATTCCCTAACCCTAATTAGTTAGAGAAGTGGAGAAAGGAGGCCACTTTGGAGGCTTAGTGCAAGTTGGGGTTCACTTGGGAGGTATAATTCCTAAACTAGTTGTTAATTTGTAGTTTAATAAAGCTAGTTTAGTATTTTAAAGTGATTAATTTCATTGTAATGGTTAGTTTTGGAATTTCAAGAAAGGGATGATGTTCTAGATTAGGGTTTGTAGCATGGTGGTTGGATTTAAGTTAGGGTTTGGTTATCTAATTGATTGGAGTGGTTAATTGTGTAGTGTTATGCTCGCTAAATCGACAAAATTGCGATGTTTGTATCGAATCGGTAAGCAAATTGCTTACTAGATTTTTATAAAAATTAGAATGCGATCAAATTGCGTTATGTTAGCGATATAATTAGCTTCGTATAGGACTATTAGAGTGCGCGAACGCGGGGTTTCGTCTAGTCAGGTTGTAGTTTTGTCGATTTCTCCGAAATGACGATTCTAGTTAAAGGTTAGCGATTTTCGTGCGTTTTCCCGCGCACCGAGTGGATGCTATGTTTAATTCGAGAGCGTCGATAATTGTATATTGTGACTTGCATCGTTTTAGGTCTTGTAATCTTATGCTTGGTATTGTGCAAATATAGGATCGGTCGGGAAAACATCGGACACGGCACGTAAAGGTAAGGCGGTGGTCGGATCGGATTAGCGGGGATTTCAGGTGAGTAGATGTATTCATCTATGGGGGAATCGTCTGAATGGCACGAGGCGCCCCCCCTAGTTAGGATTACCCTACTTTTTGCAAGATTTATTTTGTTAGCTAGCTTATCCATTCATGTACACTGCATACCCTTATAGCGAACAGTATATTAAATTGCATGGACATTCATCTATACTTATGCGATATCACTTCGTAGGACACGAACACCATTACCATTGGCATCTGTTGCACGTGCACTATTCATGTGACACACACGTCTTTGGTAATTGTCATGCCACGTGCACTATAGAACCTGTTTATCATAATATCGCCACTTGCATTCATACTTGATATATAAAATTGCATAGCATACGTATACCTCGCATCATCATCATATTTATATAGATTTCTAGCCAAAATTCACATCGTATGCATTGATATCATAGACATTTATCATATATAATATGTGGACTTTATGATTTTCTTGAGGATTTCAGTATTGCTGCGATTTCTGGATTTTTGGGGAAAACCGCAAGAATTTAACAAAACCTTATATTTATCATTTTCAAAAAAAAGTTGCGGTTTTCTCGTGATGTATGTGTCGTCCACCATGAGTTTTCATGTTTTCTGTTGGATTTCGAGACCCGATTCGAGGAGTGGATGAACCGTCTCGGGTACATGGTGGGCCCGGTATGGTACCCCGGGGCAAGAAGATCGAGTTGTAGACGATGAGCCTGGCAGGGGAAGACTACCTACCGGTGATGTCTGGCGCGGCGGATATCCGGAGGATACCGACCGTTGTCGTGAGATTTATGATATGGGCCGATCCGGACTGACGGAGCCCGATATTGAGACAGGTATGATTCCTACTTGGTGTCGATGCTTGACACGGGTTTTCAGATGATTTCTTGATGGTACTTAGCTATTATACAGATATTCATTTTCTAAAGTTAAGAACGCAGTACCCTTAGCATTTAAAACACTTAAAGAGTTAGAAATGGCATTGTATACATGTGCATGCATATTAGAGCTATTATATCACATATGGATATGCATGTTGTGGTGCATTGCGTGCATTCTTACGATTGCCTTATTAGATGTTATATTTACTCACGAGCTGGCAACTCACCCCCGTTGTACCACAGTGTCTTGCAGGTCGGACCCGTCAGTCTTGTAGCGGCGGGCTATCTTATCATCAGTTCCTTTTGCTCAGACCCGCGACATCGCCCGTAGGTGGGTTGCGAGCACACTTTATTTCTTTTGCTTTATCATTGTATCTAGTATTCTCCATCTACCACTTTATATTGTATATGTGACCTAGTGATGAGACTGAGAGGTTTGTATATTTGTGGTTTCTTTTGGGTCAAGCTCACTTGAGCCGGCATTGTGTTTTCTGATATTTTGCGTTTCTTTTATGCTCTTTTCTTGATATTGTTATTATATTGCATGTGGTTGTGATCCGCCTTGGGCGAAGAGCTAGCTCCCTCTTGGGGATGCCATTTTATGATTACAGGTTTATTATCTTGTTGTACCCATTTTGGGGGATAGAAAATACAGGGGAGACTCTGCCGAAATTTCAGAAATTTATGATGTTTTTAAAAAGGAATTCTATGCAACCTAAATGATTTTAAAAACCATTTTCATTAAAGGTTTTCCTTCACTCTCTTTTGTTTTCGGTTTAGATTCTTCTGGGCTTTGGCTGACTTAGGTTACGGTACGCCTTTAGACGTCTCGTAATCTAAGTGCCAGTCGCGTTCCGTACTTTCGGGTCGTGACACTGAAGCGGGAGTTAGAGCGGACAGTCTAGCGAAGACCGATCCTTTAGCAGGAGAAGCCTCTTTGATGCTTTCGTTTGTTGGAACAGGGATGGCTATCCGTTTCGGGATAACCCCCTTAGGTTTCGCGGGATTCTTCACGGGCCCATTGGAGTTTTGGCCCAGTCTGTTAAAGACTGAGGCGTTGGATTTGGGTGACCCGTTGAGAGGGTCGCGGTAGTTGCAAGCCGATCAAAGACCAACTTCTTTGGAGCTTCCTGCGTCGGCATCGGAGCATTGAAGCCCATTGGCGGGAGCATGGTCCCGAAGAACAACCCAGTGGTGACCTGCGTCACCTGTTCTACTGGCATTGCGTAAATGGAAGTCGCTTGGGGCCCGTAAGTTACTCCTCCAGATAGGACAGAGCGGGAGTTGTTGTTGCAGTTGGTGCAGTGCAGTTAGAAGTTTTTGACGCCATCTTCTTTTCTGCACGGAGCAAGACACCAAATTTTAGTATCTCGAATCCAGGGGCAACCATACTAAACCACGATTCGTTCGCGAAACACGACACACGAAGTGTGGGGTAGAAAGAGGAAAAAGTCCCACCGGGCGTGCCAGAATCTGTTTACCGCCGAAAATCGGGAAGACAAACGTCTTGCCTGAATTTGACGGCAGATACTATTTGGTTTTACCCGTCCACCTCTCCGAAGATACCAAGTTGATTTATGGCACCATGTATCGAAGGTTTAGACGGATGCGGTTGATGTAGCAGACTTCGTCAAATTCCCCTCATTGTGAGGGGTTTTTGATTATGGGGACGCTCTTCCCTGCAGACGCAAGCCCCTGCAATTAATTACGCTACCGTATCGTGGTAACCACTTTCTGCTTCTCCAGATGGTCACTTTGTGTCGTGTATATTTGTTTTATTTTTGGTTGCCCGTGGATTTTATACGGAGACTAATTTATGTTGTCACCCGTAGGGCGTGGATTAGTCCAAATCCGTATTATCTTAGATTTGGTTTTGGGTTGGGTTTAAGGATCGTTAATCTCATTTGAGATTAAGATCAACTTAAACGTTTGTTGAGAATACGTTAGTCTAATTTTAGACTAAGATCTACTCAATAGGATCATTTAGATCCAACAAAAGAGCATTTGGGCTCTACTGTTTTAGTTTAGGGACATTGCGGTCCATAAATTTAAGGACATCATAGTCTATGGAGTTTAAGGACATCATAGTCCATAAAGTTTAAGGACATCATAGTCCGTGACAGTTTAAAGACGTCATAGTCTGTAAAGTTTAAAGACATCATAGTCTATGAGTTTAAGGATCTCACAGTCCATAGAGTTTAAGGACCTCACAGTCCATAAAGTTTAAGGACATCATAGTCTATGAGTTTAAGGATCCCACAGTTTCTAAAGTTTAAGGACATCATAGTCCAGTTTAAAGACGTCATAGTCTGTGTAGTTTTGGTTCAACCGTTTGGGGATGCACCAAAAGTTATTGGTTATTGGGACCCGCCATCTCTCTGAAGACGTTGAAGGATTACAACGACATATATGAGAGGTATGAAGAGATGTACCCTTGAACCAATGTTGGTTGGGAGATCTGTAGTCAAGTTTGGGACTAAGATCAGTTAAAAAGATTTATGAGCATATGGGCTCAATTAATCTAAATTAGGGATCTGTGGCCAACTTGGGCTCGGCCCACTTAGTTAAAATGTTGGACATTTAATTAGGCTCAGTCCTTTTTCATTTAACAATGCTGAACATTGGTTTGGGTTCTAACAACCTTTTTGTCTTTTATTGAGTGTTAAGCCCTCATTGTTGCTCTGGGGCTTTATTTATAGAATAGTTTATGTTCCCTCAGCGCCCACGTGAGGAGCACGTGGCGCGCTTGGCGCTGAGCGCCAGACTTAGAGCACTAAAGCGCTTCCTGTGAAATAGCACACACTGAGGAGTACGTGGTGCGCTTGGCGCTGAGCGCCAGACTTGGAGCACTGATGCACTTCTTATGAAATAGCGCACACGTGACGAGCACGTGGTGCTCTTGGCCCTGAGCGTCAGCCAATGAATGCAGAGCTCTCTTGTGAAATAGCGGACACGTGAGGAGCACGTGACGCGCTTGGCGCAGAGCGCCGACTTAGAGCGTTAAGGCGCTTCCTGTGAAATAGTGCACACGTGAGAAGCACGTGGTGCGCCTGGCGCTGAGCGCCAGACTTGAAGCGCTGATATGCTTCTTATGAAATAGCGCACACGTGAGGAGCACATGACGCGCTTGGCCCTGAGCGCCAGCCAATGAGTGCAGAGCGCTCCTTGATCAATTTTGTGCTCTAAGAATTAAGTTCTCGTTTATAAGAGACTTTTTCTTGTGGCTCTAAGAACAAGGTTCTTATTTTAATAGGAGATGTTATAATCTCTTCTGTTTTTATGAAAGACTTCTGTCTTTGTAGATCGAATCTGTGATTTAAAGAGAACTAAGTTCTTCTCCCTCCCTTTTTATGATGAGATGCTTCAATCTCTTCTATTTTTATGAAAAATTTCTATCTTTGTAGATCTATGATCTAGAAAAAGAACTAAGTTCTTCTTTTTTGATGAGATGGCGCTGATATCTCTGTTTTATTTACCTTGAAGAAATTCTTCTTCCGAGAGCCCGCTCTTCTCTTTGAAATTTCTCAAAGTTTGTGTGTGTGTGGGGGGGGAGGGGGTTCCTCCGTGTTTCTTCTTGAAACCTGTAGGGTGTTTTTCGTCACCTCATTGAGATGGGAATACGCGCGCCCTTGTCAGGCGCATTATAGATTCCCCCTGCCTAGGGTAGGCTGGGGTTTATTGATTGTGGGGATCCGAATCTCCGACAGCCGCGGACTAAGCTGCTGTTAATTACCTCTCGCCTTTGGAGCGAGAGAACCTCCGATTAACGGGTTAAACTGGTCATACGAACTCAATGTGCAGTGTTGTGTTTTGAAGGGGTTTTAGCTATATCGGGGCCCCGCAGAGTTTTTACGAGTGTCCCGCTATCCGGATAGCGGGCTGGGGGTCAAGGGGGCTGGCAGCCCCCTTGCGGGGTGCGGGGCAGCGCCCCGTTAGAAATTTTTTCTAACGGGAACAGTGTGGTGGAGTATGTGTGTGTGTGCATATATGTATATATACGTATATAGATGTGTGTGTGTGTGTGTGTGTAAAGGGAAAGGATATCCAAAGGATGCGTAGGAGAAGGCAGCGCCCCACGTGCCCGGCACGCGGGCGCTGTGCGCCAGAGCGCCAGCGTCCCACCTGCCTGGCACGCGGACGCTAGGCGTCAGCAGCAAAAGGGACTTGGTCCCTACATTGGGAGCTGCGCTCCCGATTTGACTAATGGAGTTGAGCTCCTAAGATATTTTTGGAGCCGATGAAGGGGCTTCTCTCTTGAGCCCTGAATCTTCCTCAAAGTGGGATTTTTGGAGATGGGTCTCTTTCCTACTCTTCTGTCAGCTGGATCTTGAAGAACAAGAAATATGAGATTTTAAAAATCTCTTATTTTTGAGATCTGATGGGAGATCTGGGTTCCCCTTTGTGGGTTTTGTGGTGAAAAACTATTTAGTTTTGGAAAAGGAAAAGTAAAACTCTTGATTTAATTCAAAAGAAAGAAGAAAGTTTAGAACCTTGAGGAAAGAGAAGGAGGCACAGGAACCCTAGTTTTTGGGGAGAATGAAAAGTCTCTTAGATATTTTCATCACGTGCTATTTCTTTTTGCACATATGCCAAGGGCTTTATAAAAATTTGGCTTTATGCCCATTCATGCATAAAAAAATTACATTAAAATTATTTATTACATGATTTTTTATTTCAGCATGGGGGAGGCCAGCCGCTTCATGTTCGGGCTCGACTCGGGCATTAGCCCACTTGATCTGGGCTTGGGCCCACCTGGCTTAGGGTTGACCTTGACTTTGACTTGGTCAACCGGGATGCAATTTTCGACCCCAACAAAACCTATGGGGGGTTTCTTCTGTGCAAGACTTGAAATTTTGGGTCCTTTATATAGGGGAGGCTGATTTGTTGAATCAGTTAAGGATATCTTTTCTGATTGATTTGGGGATGTTTCCCACCGTTGGATTTTTGATCCAAGGGCTTCTGTTTTACAGAAGACAATCTTCTTATTTTTAACAAGATTGGGAAAATATTTTCCCATACAGAGATTGTTCTGTACCTTGGTGATTTTTAATCACCATTGGATCATTGATCCAACGGTGTTCTGATTTACAGAGCACAATCTTTCTTGTTTGGAAAGATTCTGAGGAGTATTTCCTTAACAGAATTTTATTCTGGTAATTTGATGATTTATCATCTTCGTTAGATTTTTGATCTAACGGTGGGGAACATTTAGTTCTAGCGCTTGGTGCTCTCGTGCCTTGCACCTGATGTGCTGTCACAGAGTCTTTGACTCTTAGCGCACAGCGCTCTCGTGCTTTACACGTGATGCGCTGCTTCAGAGTCTTTGACTCTTTAGCGTTGACGCTCTCAATGCTCTCGTATTTTGCACGTGAGGCGCTGCCTCAGAGTTTTTGACTCTTTAGCGCTAGCGCTTAGCGCTCTCGTGCTTTGCACGTGAGGTGCTGCCTCAGTGTCTTTGACTCTTTAGTGTTGACGCTCTCAGCGCTCTCGTGCTTTGCACGTGAGGCGCTGCCTCAGAGTCTTTGACTCATGGCCCTGGTGCTCAGTGCTCTCGTGCTTTGCACGTGAGGCGCTTCTTCATTACTGAAGGTGTCTTCTCACATTCCTTCTCCGCTTTTCCTGAGTCAAGCTTCTCTTTCCCAGAGCTTGGAAATAGTTCCATTATGCACAACATTTTATGTGCCTAGACTTAAATGTCTCACTTCATCATCTGAAGCAATGTTTCTGTTCTCTCTCATTTTCAGAGAATCATTTTAACAGAGAAGAGGTATGGTTTGTAATCGCCCACATGCTCGCCGTCAGCCATGGGAGATGCCCATTGAGAAAATTGTTTCTCGTTTTGCTGTGCCCTTGGTGAACTCTACTCTTACGGATGATCAATGCGATACGGTGCTGCACGAGCTCTTGACTCGTATAGGATCTCCTTTCCCCATCGGCTCTATTTGGCTCCGGATGGTTTTCTTGTCTGTGATCAATGATATTCCCCCTCCTCTGGCGGAAATGACTCCGGAAATGCTCGACGCCGCGAAAGACAAGATCGAGTGCTTCCACGAGGCACTTTTGATCACCACAACTCTGAGGGATCGCTCTGTTCGGCTGCTAAGCCAGATACGGGCTCAGCAGGTCGTCATATCTGCCTTTACTGATGGGTGCGGTGCTGACCGATGAGTAGCTACTCTTCGTGAAGATCGCCGCTTTGTCATGGTGGAGAAGGCAGAGAGGGAGTTGGATATTTTATCCATAGTTTTGTAAATCCCTGTACTTTCGATCCTATGTTTGGTGATCTATTTTCTGTAGAATAAAAGGTTCAATTAAATGCTTTATTTTTGTCGTTGAACACCTGTTCTTCCACTGATGTGTGCATGTATATGAATGAGCTTGGTTTCACACATATCTGTAAACGAAACTTAAGGCGGCATAAACAGGAACAAATAGCTCTTGGCCGAAGATTTTGGCGGGAACAGTAACTAGCTCTAAAATATTGCTAGGATATTAAGGTAGAGATGATGTGGATTATTTATCTCATTTCTCTCTCTTTTCATTTCATTCTCTTCTCTCTAAAAATGTAGAAGAAGAAGAAAGAATAAGAAGATGAAGAAGAGGAAGTATAGAAGCCTCCCCTCACTCTTTTTTTTTCTCTATTCTTTTCTTTCACGCAGTAAGCCCATCCCTTTCATTTTCTCTCTCAATTCAATTATTCATCTAGGGAGTGAATAATTAAAAGCCCATTCCTCATATTTCTTGCTCTTTCTTTATATTCATCCTCGTCAAAATGAATAAAAAAATACCCATGCCTACATCTCATCTTCTCTCACACACATACACACATAGAGAGAGAATAAATGTATCATATACATATATATATTATGTATCATATACATAATAATATACAATTGAAGAGAGAGAATATATGTATCATATACATATACACTGTTGGGGTAAAAAATTACATCCCGATCGACCAAGTCAAAGTCAATCAACCCCTAACCCGCCATCCGGCTAGCGGGACCCCCGTAAACTCTGCGTGGCTCCCAATACATTCAAGTCCCATCAAGACACACATACGCAGACTGCATATTGAGTTCGCATGACTAGTTGACCTGTCAATCGGAGGTTCTTTCTCTTTAAAGGCGATGGATAATTAGCGGCAGTTTAGTCCGCGGCTGCCGGAGATTCGGATCCCCACAATCAATAAACCCTGGCCTACCCTAAGCAGGAGGAATCTTTATGCGTCGGACAAGCGCACGCATTCCCATTTTAATGGGGTGACGAAAAACACCCTATAGATTAAAGCGTCATGTGGAAATACAGGGGGCAATGACGCGCTCCTTCTTCGTCAGTTTGTCAATAGCCTGACCGGTGTCTCTTTCGACTGGTACGCGAGCATACCAGACGGGCCCGTCATCACTTTTGCCTAAATGGAGTCTCTATTTCGGTAAAGATTCATGAGTGTCAGTGATAAGATCTCCATTGCTAACCTTGTGAGGACCAAGCCAGAGAAGAACGAAAACAATACGGACTTTATTGCCCGATGGCGTAATCTCACGGTCAAGTGTGAACCGCCGCTGGAGTAGGATCAGTCTGTCAGCTTTCTTATTGGGAACCTCAGCAATTGAATGGTCCCATTCTTATGTACAGCAGGTCTCAAGACGTTTCAAGAGCTAACCAAGAGAGTACAAATGTTGGAACACTCGAAGAAAAAGCCTACTTCGGACTCTCAGGGTGACAAGTCTTGGAAGAGCAGAAAAGACAACAACCGTAAAAGTGGGAGCTCCAACAAGACCAACGCCTTCAATGCGGCTGACAGTGAAGATAAGAGAAAGGCGGGCGGATTAAAAACAGACCGGGCTCGAAAGCCAGTGCTAGGAGGAGAAGGGCCTTCCTAGGAGAAGAAGAAGAACAAGGTTTACTATTTCAGAAGGGACAAGATCCGCAAGATATTCAAAGATGTCTTGAACAATGGTCTACAATTGCCGGAGTCGAAAAGACCCCATGAAGCAAAAATGACCGAAAATCCCCTGTATTGCCCGTACCATAGAGTAGTGAGCCATGCAATCGAGAATTGCTACATTTTCAAAGACTAGGTCGAGAAGCAGTACAACATCGGAGAGATCGAGCAGTCTAAGAGTGTGTTGGTGAATAATCAAGTTGCAACCACCAATTTTATACAGACAGATGCTGAAACCTTCTGGGAGCAGACGGTTGAATCCGCTGCCCCGAGAAATGAATCCGACTCGCCACAGCCTCCGTGGAGTATGCACATCTCTAATAAGACGAAGAAGATACTAAACCTACTTCAGAAAGAGCCCAGAATAGAATGGTGGGGCAGAAGGAGCCCACCGTTCCAGCTGCCAATTCAGCTCAATTAGGCTTAAAATCTAAAAAGTTCAAGAAGAAGAAAAAACGGCTCGACGTGAAAAATAGTCTGCGGGGAGATCAACCATTCAAAATTACATCGATCTCTCGAAAACTATGAATAAAAGGAAAGAACTCTGATTCAATTGAAGGAGTTCTTCCCCGTAGAAGCGGCTAAGATTCTGAAGGAGGTAGAAGAAGACTCCAATGACAAGATCCGTATAGTGACCTGCTACGTCGTCCACCTTGGTAGCGACTCTGAGGAAGAACTATGTTTTCCCGAAGAGGACGAGAAGCTTGACACAAAGGCTAACTGAATCCAGCTCAGAAGCGGTAGGGCTCTACCGCCAAATCAGGACAACGCCTCAAAAGGAAAGAAAAAACAAGTCGCTAATGAAGAAGATGGTAAAGAGCCGGCTCATGAAAACTCGAGTCCTTCCTCAGTGGACTATATTGTCTTGGCCCATCTCTGGAAGCTTTCGTCCCTCTTGAGCATTTACGATACCTTGGTCCTATCTAAGGAGCTTAGAGATGTTCTCATTCACGCTCTACAAAACCCCGAGCGGTACCAGGCTTGCTTTGCGGAAATTAATATGAAAGAAGCCCAATACACTCTGCATACTGCCGCGGTCACGTTTAAGGACGAAGACCTGCTACTGGGAACAGCTGAGCATAACCGGACGCTTTACATGACAGGGTACAGCGACGGAGACCGGATAAATCGCATATTGATTGATCCACGGTCCTCAGTGAACATCATGAACTTGCAGACTCTGAAGAGTTTGTCAATGGACGTCCGACACCCGTCAAGGGAAAGGATTGTCATTCAAGGTTTCAATCAAAATTGCCAGCAAGTTCTGGGATCCATAGCTCTGCCGATTAGGTTCGGGGACCTACAAACCGAAGTCAAGATATATGTGATCGACGCCGACACGTCTTATAAAATTCTCCTGGGACAGCCGTGGCTCAACGATTATGGTATCGTTCCGTTAACTCTCCATCAATGCATGAAGTATACCAAAAATGGTGAAGAAAGACGTATTGACGGAGACATCCAGTCATTCGGTGTGCATGAAGTCCGATATGAAAATTCTCAGTATTTCGTGAACCCCCAAAATACTGAGCCATGACTGTCCAAAGACAGAACGGCTCTAAAACTCAAAAGCAAATCTGAACCAGCTGTCACTTCCAAAAGCAAAAACCCCCAAGTGCGTCCGCGTATCGGCAGTGACACTGATGAATCCGACGTTGGAAGTCCATCCTTCCGTAAAACTTGCCTACGTTTCGGTAGCGATACAGACGGGTCTGATACTGAAGACCCATCCGGCAGCAAAATTCGTCCTCATTTCGGCAGCGACACTGAAGAGTCGGAGGAAGAGGACCCGTCTTGCAACAACTATGCAGATTGGGCCCTCATGCAAAAAGTGAAGCTAAGAAAAACCTTCAAGATTACATAAGGGTCCCTAGCTATCATAAGGGTGCCGGAACAGATGTGCAAGGAGTTAAATACTTTTTTGGTCTCTACCATGAACCAACTGTGAACTTTCTACGTTTCCAGAAGGAAAAGTGAATAGAAGGACATCCTGTTTTATGGGTCAAATGCTGTCGTGCACCCAGACGATTTGTCTATCATGTGCCTTTCTTATGAAAGAGGCATAAGAGCCGTCCTAAACCCCAGATATTATGCTTCCGAGATGCTGGGATATTTTAAAAAGTGCGGATGTCGGTTATATCAAACGGAGTCCGAAGCGAAATTTTATGAGGGGCTGTGGCATCTGCCTTAGGTCCGAGCACTCATCGATGAACGAATCCCAGATAGACGGGGCATAGGTTTCATTCAACATGACGTCAAAATATGCTACATGATTCATGTTGGTAAGACCAGCGAAAGGTCAAATGATGTTGACGAGCTAGCCGAGCAAGAAGAAGCCCCTTGAGAGCTCGCAGATGGCGGATAACCAAGCTTCGACGAGCTAACCGAGATTGATTTGGGAATGCCCGATAATCCAAGGCCAACCTACATCAGCTCACTCTTGTCGGAAGAACTGAAAAACAAATAATCGCCCTGCTACATGAATTCGTCGACTGCTTCACATGGACTTACAAAGAAATGCCTGGCCTCTCTCTTGAGACGGCCATGCATAAGCTGGCTGTATCTCCTGATGTCAAGCCAGTCAAATAAGCTCCTTGAAGAATGAGAAGGGGGCTATAAGAAAAGGTCATCAAGGAAACTAAGAAACTTATCGATGCTGTCTTCATAAGAGAAGAGAAATATGCGGACTGGATCGCATGTATCGTCCTAGTGAAGAAGAAAAATTGGCAGATCTGATTTTGCGTCGATTTCAGAGACCTCAACAAGGCATGCCCTAAAGATGACTTCCCGCTTCCGGTCATGAAAATGATGATCGATGCTACCTCAAATTATGAGCTGTTCACTTTTATAGATGGCTCGTCTGGATATAATCAGATCAAGATGTCGTTCGAGGATGAGAAACACACAGCATTTCGAACCCCGATTGGGATATACTGCTACAAGGTGATGCCGTTCGGACTGAAGAATGCGGCGCCACATATCAAAGAGCAATGGCTAAAATCTTTGATGACTTAATGTAAGTCGATGTACAACACCCCACGACTTGCGGGGAGGCGGA
This sequence comes from Agapanthus africanus, assembly GCA_030015575.1. Classification (NCBI taxonomy): domain Eukaryota; kingdom Viridiplantae; phylum Streptophyta; class Magnoliopsida; order Asparagales; family Amaryllidaceae; genus Agapanthus; species Agapanthus africanus. The sequence continues at coordinate 176,206,906 of CM057338.1, read as the reverse complement.
ATAATGAAAAACGATCTTGTTTTAGACGTAAACATCGACTAACCAAGAATCTTTGCATAAACAATAACTAACAAGAAACCATAGAAGAGTTAACTACTATGATAAGTGATTATACCTATAGAACCGAGTCCTTCGTCTTGTCGTTCTCCACGTCCTCTCCGGCCTTCTCTATGTAGTAGAAGATCCACCCGAGAGCTTTACTACAAGCTTCACCTCAAACTAGAGGTAACTAGGTTTCTTAAATCGCTAATCTAAGTAACCTAGGTGATATAGAGAATGGTTATGGATTAAGTAGTCTAGTCTAATCCTTGTACTCAACACATGAGAGGGGAGGATTAGGGTTTGAAGAGAGAGCTTGAGGAGAGAGAAGGTGAGCAAAAGAATGAGATGAGATAATGATGTATCATAATATATATCAAGCACTATCATTTATCCAATAAAAGAAAATAAAGGATTTACAACCATGCTTGATAAATATCAAAGGGTGATTCATCTTCATGAGTCATTAAGCATTTATGATGCATTAATGACATGGATGAATCACTCATATGACTCACTAATCTCATTTAATGCATATGCCACCTTAACCCCCAAGTCATCATCTTCTAGAAGCTTCTCGCGTAATTACGAGAACGCCCCTCCTATCCGTGAAAACACGGAAAAACTTTAGACTGTATAAATCCAATAACCGGATACTAGAAACTGGCTTAAACCAAAGCCGGCTAGTAAAAACTGTCCGGATGTCGTACGTGCGTAAACACACGTATGTGTCCGAACCCTTGTCGTAAAACCATACGACCTCTATATCGTTTAGCCTGAAGTAGGGAAACTCTCTGTGTGGGACTCTAGAGACTCGACTACTACGCTGGCAGTGGGTTTAGCCACAGACCGCAAGCGGCACTAGCTGTACGTAACGGCCCCCAAGTAGATATTGATAAGAAGGCCGATAAGGAAACCCATCCGAACTCCTACTGAGTCTGATGTGACAATCTCCGTACAGTCCGGTCCGTTCGTCTAAGACTATCGCATATCGGGCCTAGGGGCGGCAAGCGTCAGTCCCCTAATAGCGGTATAAGTCGTGTCGGAGTGAAGCCCATTAAACCCTGAGAAACTACTGTAACCTACCAGCAAATCTCGCTTGCCCTGGCCAGGGACTTTGCGTAATGGCTCTCTGACACAGCGTGATATCAACCCCCAATACCGGGAGAGATGAATCCTGTCTAACAGCCACTGCCTCCAAGTGCTCGGGACTGCACCCAACTGCTACCTGTTTGCACGACTCCTTTGAGCCATGGTAGGGTAGCAATCTAAGAAAAGTGGGACACACTCGAGGCGAAGTAGCAGTGTCAAGTCTGCGGACTATGCTGTACTCATGTCACCTGGGAACTGTTAACTGACGACTGGTATAAAACCAACCAACAGTTCCCTGTGAGTCTTGTCCGGTGTACCCGTAACCCAACGAGCACCTGCATACTATCTCTAGTACGACGTACTGACGGCTGTAGGACAGACCATCTCCCCAACTAGGATGAGAAGCATACACACTAGTCTACTCCGGAGTATCGATGCCCTGTCTCGATAATCCTACGACTAGGGACCTGAATAAGGATGTGCTTGTAGACTACCCAGCCCCCACTAGTGTGACTGCCATCATAATGCTGGTAGTCAAGCAAGATCCTAAAAGCTCTATCAATACGTATAGTCACATATTAAGATAGAAAAACCAAGTAGCATACTACCATGTTTAGCAAGAATGTTATATACATGTGAATATCCCAAGCTTCCATTAAGTAATACACAAACTAGTATGATACAATAATGGCCCCTAGGGCATATACACTAACAATCTCCCACTTGCACTAGGGCCATGTACTGGCATATCGAAGACCAATGATCTCGAGTAGCCTCTCGAACTGAATCTGAGGTAGGGCCTTTGTGAATGGATCAACAATGTTCTCTTCAGTAGCAACTCTCCGAACCTCGATCTCCTGACGATCAATGATCTCCCTGATCAGGTGATACCGCCTTAAGATGTGTCTGGACTTCTGATGGGACCTTGGTTCCTTTTCTAAAGCTATAGCTCCGTTGTTGTCGTAATACAGAGGTATTGGATCAACAATGGTAGGAACCACCTGAAGTTCTGTTAGGAACTTCTTCATCCAGACCGCTTCTTTTGCGGCATCGCAAGCAGCAATATACTCCACTTCCATCGTCGAGTCAGCAACGGTGTCCTGCTTGGAACTCTTCCAGCACACCGTCCCTCCATTGAGGGTAAAGACATAACCTGACATGGACTTGGAATCGTCCTTATCACTCTGGAAGCCGGAATCAGCAAAGGCCTCCAACTTGAGGTCTTTTCCACCGTAAACCAAGAACATCTCCTTAGTCCTCCTTAGGTACTTGAGAATGTTCTTTACTGCTATCCAGTGCTTCTCCCCTAGGTCTGACTGATACCGGCTTACCACGCTCAGTGCGTAAGCTACATCTGGTCTGGTGCACAACATCGCATACATTATAGAGCCTACCGCAGAAGCGTAGGGTATAATAGACATGCGTTCCCTTTCCAAATCAGTCTTGGGAGACATCTCTTTGGATAGGGTGATTCCGTGACAAGCCGGTAGATTACCGCGCTTGGAATCTTCCATACTGAATCTTTTCAGTACAGTGTCGATATACCTGGACTGCGAAAGTCCCAACATCCTCTTGGATCTATCACGATAGATCCGGATCCCCAGAATGTAAGAGGCATCACCCAGGTCTTTCATGAAGAACCTGTGTGACAAGAATCCTTTAACAGATTGTAGCATAGGAATGTCATTTTCTATCAATAGAATGTCATCCACGTACAACACGAGGAATACGACACTTCTGGCTACAACTTTACTATATATACATGGTTCATCTGGATTTTTGATAAAGTCATATTCTTTGACTGTCTCATCAAAACAGATGTTCCAACTCCGCGATGCCTGCTTTAGTCCATAAATGGACTTAAGCAGCTTGCATACTTTCTCGCTGCTCCCACTCTGATTGAAACCCTCTGGCTGATCCATATAGACGCATTCTTCTAAATTACCATTCAGAAAAGCCGTCTTTACGTCCATCTGCCAGATTTCATAATCATGGAAGGCAGCAATAGCAAAAAGGACCCGAATGGATTTGAGCATAGCCACTGGAGAAAAAGTTTCGTCATAGTCCAAACCAGGTCTTTGACGAAAAACCTTTGCAACAAGTCTAGCCTTATAGGTTTCCACTTGTCCATCTACACCAATCTTTTTCTTGAAGATCCATTTGCATCCTATTGGTTTTACCTCATCTGGAGCAAAGTCCAAAGTCCATACTTTGTTGGTGTACATGGACTCCATTTCGGTCCGCATTGCATCTAGCCATCGTACCGAGTTGCCGCTCTGGATGGCCTGCTGGAAGCTAGTAGGTTCATCATCATTTATGATGCAATCCTCTCTATCCCCATCTATGAGAAAACCGTAGTATCTCTCAGGCGGATGAGACGGCCTACTACTCCCGCGGAGGGGTGCGGGAATGTCCTGTTCTTCTTGAACTACTTGTTCTACCAAACTTTCAGTAGTAGTTTGTGGTTCTGGAATTTCTTCCAGTTCTATTTCGCTCCCACTTGTATCCTTTTCTAAAACCTGCTGTTCTAGAAAATGGGCATTACGAGAAACAAAAACCTTTTGTTCCTCTGCGTAATAGAATAGATACCCTTTGGAGTTCTTTGGATATCCCACAAACTTACACTGTACTGATCGTGCCTCGAGCTTGTCCACATGCTGCTTTTTAACAAAAGCTGGACTTCCCCATATCCTCAGATACTGAAGATAGGGTTTCTTCCCACTCCACATCTGATATGGGGTGGTAGGCACAGTCTTGGTAGGAACCCTGTTCAGAAGATATGTCGCTGATTCTAGCGCATAACCCCAGAAAGATCGCGGTAACTCAGCATTACTCATCATGGAACGTACCATATCCAATAGGGTTCGATTCCGTCTCTCCGATACACCGTTATGCTGTGGAGTGTATGGAGGAGTAAGCTGAGAGAGAATTCCTTTCTCTTTTAGGTAACCTAGGAACTCGGCACTCAAGTATTCACCACCTCGATCAGATCTTAGTGTCTTGATACTTTTGCCGGTTTGGTTTTCTACTTCATTCTTATACTCTTGGAATTTCTCAAAAGCCTCGGATTTATGTTTCATCAGATAAATGAATCCGTACCTTGAGTAATCATCCGTGAAACTAATGAAATAGGAAAAACCACCTCTTTCATGTGTAGACATTGGACCACATACATCGCTGTGTATGAGTCCTAAGAGCTCGCTCGCTCTTACTTCATGTCCAGTAAATGGAGTCTTTGTCATCTTTCCTTTGAGACAAGATTGACAAGTGGCATAAGTTTGATATTCGAACGAGTCCAAATATCCTTCTCTATGTAACTTAGTCAACCTTCTCTCATTGATGTGACCCAGTCTACAATGCCATAAGAAAGCTTTATTTAAATCTGGAGACTTTCTTTTTAGTGTGTTCTGGACATTGAAAATCTGGAGTTGGTTTAAGACATATATACCGTTATTTAGTGTACCGGACCCAATCAAACCATGATTTAGGTGGATGTTAACAACATCACTTACAAACGTGAAATCATAACCTTTATTTGATAACAAGGAAACTGATATGATATTACACGTTAAGCTAGGTACATAAAAACAGTTATGTAAAACCAAAATGTGTCCACTCGTCAATCCTAGGTGATAATCCCCGACGGACACAGCTCCCACGCTAGCTCCGTTAGCAACCTTTAGGGTCATATCACCTTCCTTCAGCACTCTACGGTTTCTCAGTGCCTGCAATGAATTGCAGATATGAGATCCTGATCCGGTATCCAATACCCAGGAAGTAGAGTTGATTGACAGACAATTCTCAATTACAAACACACCTGAAGTCGAAGCCACAGCTTTCTTCGGTTCCTGGTTCTTGGCGTTCCACGCCTTGCAATCTTTCTTCCAGTGCCCTTTCCTGTGACAATGGAAGCGCTCATCCTGGGCCACTACCGGTACCGCAAACTTTTTCTTTCCCTTCCCTCCCACCTTACTTACACCTCCTCTAGGTTTGGTGGCGGCCTTCTTTTTCCTTCCTTTGGACCTAGCCTTGGACCCGGAAGAAGAAGCACCGCTAACAAACATAGCGGGTGTTTCCCTTGCCTTCTGCAAGGTGCCCTCTGCACTCCTCAACATGTTAAGGAGTTCCGGAAGTTCAACTTCTTTTCTTTGAATGTTGAAGTTCAGAATAAACTGGGCGTAGGTGGAAGGAAGGGACTGGAGAATAAGGTCTGTATAGAGCTCATTATCCAAAGTCGTCTCAAGGTCTGCGAGCTCTTCTATGTAGCCAATCATCTTTAGGACATGTTCTCCTACCGATGATCCAACAGCCAACCTCGCTCGAAACAAGTTCTTAGAGGTCTCGTATCTTTCTATACGAGATTGCTCTCCATAAAGTTCCTTTGTATGGAGAAATATGGCATCTAGTTCCATATCCTCGTGCCTCCTCTGATGTTCATTGTTCATCGAGGTAAGCACGATGCACTTGGCTTTCGCGCAATCGAAATCCCAGGTTTTGCGGATTTGCTTATCCGCATTACTGGATTTGGGACCAGGGACAGCAGGTGCCTTAGCGGTGAGGACGTACCCCAATTTGTCATAGGTCAAAGCCATTTTGACATTCTGCAGCCAATCTTTATAGTTTGGCCCTGTCAGTATATTTTTCTCTAAAAGTAACTTAAGTCCAGTCATTTTCAGGGTCGCTGCAATTAGGAGAGAGAGAAGAAAACTCTTTAGCATGATGCTCTTGCAAGTTTAGAGTGGTTTTTAGTTTATCTAAACTGGATGGCTCCCACTGTTTCTCGAATCCTTCCTCAAACCATAAAAGAAGAATTAGCCAGGACTATTCTCACCGTACAATACTTGCTTAACCGTTCAGCCAGGCTAGTGTCGATACTTCGAGGGAGGTTTTCCAACGCTTTCGCAAAGTTCCTTAATTAAATAACCTCTTTTCTCTGGAGGCGTAGCCCCTCTGACACCTTTCTTGACACCTACTTGGTTTATAGCATTGATCGTTAAGTGACGAATCTCCTGATAAGTAGTATATACTCACAGTAGGATCGGGATCCAAATATCATCGTATGATAATGTTGAAGGAATCCTACTGTTCCCCTCCGAAGGACGGCGGACAAGACTGTGATGTCCTGACGCTGAGATTCGGGGCAGATGCTATTTGGTTTTATCCGTCCACCTCTCCGAAGATGCCAAGTTGATTTATGGCACCGTGTATCGGAGGTTTAGACGGATGCGGCCGATGTAGCAGACTTCGTCAGATTCCCCCTCGCTTGAGGGGTTTTTGATTATGGGGACGCTCTTCCCTGCAGGCGCAAGCCCCTGCAGTTAATTACGCTACCGCATCGCGGTAACAACTTTCTCCTTCTCCAGAATTTCATTTCGTGTCGTGTGTGTTTGTTTTGTTTGTGGTTGCCCGTGGATTGTATACGGAGACTGAGTAATGCCGTCGCCTGTAGGACGTGGATTAGTCCAAATCCGTATTTACTTAGATTTGGGTTTGATGTTTTTAGTTTAAGGATGCATTAGTCGCGTTGCGGCTAAGATCAACTTAAACATTCGTTAAGGATACGTTAGTCCTGTTTTGAGACTAAGATCAACTTAACGTGGTGACCCATTTAATTATATGATCGTCAGGACTCATCACCTCTCTGACGTCGTTGAAGGATTACAACGATAGGTGTCAGAGGAGTTCAGAGATGTACCCTTGAAACAAAATCGATTTGAAGTTTTATAGTCCATTTAAATGTTTAAGGATACGTTAGCCGTATTTGGGGCTAAGATCAACTTAAACGGGACCGTTTAGATCCGGCAAAAAAGCATTTAGGGGCTCTATTGCTCCAGTTTAGGGACGTAGTGGTCCATAGGTAGTTTAGGGACGTTGCGGTCCATGCTCCAGTTTAGGGACGTGGTGGTCCATTGCCAGTTTAGGGACATGGTGGTCCAATATTAGTTTAGGGACGTTTCGGTCCGATATTAGTTTAGGGACGTTTCGGTCCACGAGTTTAAGGACCCCCCAGTCCATATTCATGTGTGGTCATTGGGACCCGTCGCCTCTCTGACGTCGTTGAAGGATTACAACGACAGGTGTCAGAGGAGCTCAGAGATATACCCTCGAACCGGATATAAATTGATTTAAATGAGCAATCTTGCTCAGTCAATTTAATTTGAGGACTTACGGCCATGATTGGGCTAAGTCCCGTTGAGCATATTCAACATTTTTCTTGATCTTTGGCCTATTAGGCCTGTGCTAGGGCTTTGCCCATATTTAATAATGCACTGCATTTTACTCTGGCCTGCTAGGCCTCTTTGATTTGGGCTCTGTCCCTTTATTTATGATGCAGAGCATCTGTTTTGGTTTGGGCTCTGCCCTTTTTTTTAAATAATGCATTGCATTTTATTAGGCCTGTTAGGCCTTCTTTAATTGGGCTTGGCCCTTTTGTAAACAATGCAGTGCATTTGTCTGGCGCTTTGCGCCAAGTAATGGGCGCAAGCTCATATGGTGATGACACGTGTCATGCTCTGGCGAGCGCAAGCGCAACAGCGCTGTTCTAGTGCGCTGCGCTTGCGCTGCTGACACGTGGCGCGCTGTGGTGAATTGCGCCAGTTTTAGAGAGCAAGGCTCTGTTTCAAAAGCGCATAGCGCAATTGATTCAGATGCTGACACGTGGCGCTCTCTGGTGGCTTGCGCCAATCTAAGAGCGCAACAGTGCAGTTTTGCAAGTGCAAGACACTATGATTTAAGAATCTTTTAGATTCAATGAACAGAAGTGCAAAGCACTGTTAAATTTTTTTTTTGATCTAATTTAGATCAAAGAAAAAGATAAGTTTTTTCTTATCATAAAGAACCAAAGGTTCATGAAAAAGTGCAAAGCACTATTTTTATTTTATTTATTCATTTATTTAGTTATGTTTAAAGATCAATGATCTTGTTTTTAGATCACTGATCTGTTCATAAGAGAATTTTCTCTTCTTTCAAAGGTTTTTACCTTCTGTTATTCTTGAGGAGTTCTCGAGAGTTCTCTTCTTTTTTTTTTAAAGATGTTGATGCCTTTGAATTGAGGTCTGCGGTCCTTTTTATAGTGCCCATAAATTAGTTAAATTTGTTAAAGAGATCTTTCTCTGAGTGATTTGGGGAATTTTCCCCACCGTTAGATTTTTGATCCAAGGGCCTCTGTTTTACAGAAGAAAATCTTCTTGTTTTAACAAGAACAGAAAAGATTTCTTTAGAATTTTAATTCTGTTTGGCGCAGATGTCCCGGCGCGTGACACGTGTCGTGCAGCGCACAGCGCAGCGCAACCGCGCTGACACGTGTCGCGCAGCGCACAGCGCACAGCGCAGCGCATCCGCGCTAGCGCATTCGCGCTGACACGTGTCGCGCAGCGCAGTGCTTGCGCAACTGAAGCGTTGCTTCCTTTAATTTTACTTAAAATAGAGCTTTGCTCTGATTGGGTGCGCTGCCTCGGGTGCTGTGCTGCCGTATCAGCTTTTGGCACGTGGCGCATTGCGCGCAGCGCACGGGATTTGAAGCGTTGCTTCAAAATTTTGAATTTTTGAAATTCTAACAGAACCTTGCTCAAATTGGGGGAAACAAATGCCCCCCCACCGTTGCGCTCACGTGGCGCGCACGTGAGTGCAGCGGTGGCAAGATCCCAGCCGTTGGATCAACTGACAAGTTGAAGGGGCGCAGGCGCCTATAAATAGGACCCTTGGTCCTTAGTAAATGTTTTACCATTTTCAAGAATCTTGAGTTTTCAGAGCCTTGCTCTTGTTTAAGAATTTTAGAGCCTTGCTCTTGCTTTTTCACAAGAACTCCAGAGTTCAGAACTTGAAAACATCTTAGGTATTAATAAAATTAAATTAAATTAAAATTGATTAATAGAGCCTTGCTCTCATAGATCTTTGATCTAAAACCCTTTTGGGGTTTCATCAGCAGAGCCTTGCTCTGGAAAGTTCATAGATCTACAGAGATCTTGTTCATGGGTTTTAACTCATGAACAGAGCTTTGCTCATGGATCAAATGTAGATCTTTTCTGATCTGAAAATGGAGAACTCCTAAAAGTTTTCATTGATCTTTAAAATCCCAAATTTTAATCTTTAAGGGTTGAAGTTTTCTTTTTGATGGATTTTCCATCATTAATATAGGGCTAGGCTCTCCTTAAAGAAATTTTATTCCCTTGAGACCAGAGTTTGACAAATGTCACTCTGTGACAGAGCTTTGCTCCAAAAGAGGAGATTTTCTCCTTGTCTCTAGGGATTTCCCACCAATGAGGATATTCTCTTGTGGATCTTTTAATGAATTGACAGTCTCATCTAATGATGGGATTGTCTTATTAAATGATGCACCGTCATCCAGATTTTGTGGGTCCCCCTTTGGTCCCCTACCCACTGCATCACAGTGTGGAGTAAGATTTTAAAATGCCAAGCGTTAGAACACTAACGGTTATTTTTGTCTTTCTACACGAAACATGTCTAACGACTTGTCTTTCCCCTTCGTTCGCTCAAAAGGAGGGTTCCCCCATGCGCCAGTGGACCGGGTGGCGTTTGCTCTTATTAAAGATCATGACCCCGAGCGCAAAAAACTCCACTTGTGGGGAAAGTGGTACAGCCAGATCATCCAGGGTCGCCGCAGTTTCAGTTTTGCCATGCCGTCTGAGCCCATAGTTACGATCCCCTATGCGGACGAACCCCCGGTGAAGTATGCCGTGGAGGTTAAAAATTGGAATTCTGATGACCTCCTCCAGCCTGCAATCGGTGCCATCCCCGTGCAGCCGCCGCCGGCAATAGACAATCTGGGGAGGCGAATTTGTCAGGGTGAAGCACGCCCTTAGGGACAGGCTTACAATATTGGACTGATCCCGCGACCGCCCATCGGATATTTGCAGTGGGCCCGGTACATCTTAACGGCTAAAAGGACTCATTTGATGAAGATCGGTTTGTATTTGGCCATCTACGTTTCGCTCTTCGAATATCCTTCCCCTCCAACATGGTGGATTAAAACTTTTATCGAGCAATGGAATATCCCCACCCACACTTTCTTGACGACGGATAGGGAGGTCTCTATTTCTTTGGAGGAGTTTGCCGAACTCTCGGGTCTGCCGATGAGGGGGGAGCATTATGAGGAGTTGCTCCCTCCTGACGAATACATCTTTGCTACCAAGCCGCTGGTGTTCAACCTGACTCCGGAGAACGCCGTTCAGCATCAGTACCCAGGCTTGGTGAAGGTATTGGAGATCTATGAAGGACTCTATCTGGAATTGGGCGACCGGGGCGTCAGTTTTGCAGATTTTATTGCCCGCTTCGTTCGCCCGGAGTTCTTATCGGAGCAGGACGAGAAGTTTGCCCGGCTCGACTACCCTTTTGGATTCGGTTTGGATTGCCGACCCACATCGGAGGACGAGCACCAAGACTTTTACCTTCCCGGTGTCGCTGTCATCCCTTTCTCAGAAATTGCCGTCCCGGGCTTGGATGAGGAGACTTTTTTTATAGGATTCTTGGGCTTGTGGCTGTGCAGCTTTGCGCTCCCTATGCACCCGCGCCACATGCGGCCCTCCGTCTTTTACCCAGCGCATCGGATGGTGGCTGGTCTTGTTAGTTGTATGTATGCCCTAGAGGCCAGTATTGTACAGATGTTGTATATTATATTGGATGCTTGGACATATATAGAGATAACTTTCTTGCTCGATATGATAGTATGCTATCTGGTTACTCTTTATCTTAACATGTATACTTGTCTCTTTAAACTGTCTTATGGTTACATGTTGGTAAAGCCCTTAGGATGTGTACTTGACTACCTGAACTATGATGAAGATCATACTAGTGGGGACATGGTAGTCCATAAGTACATCCTTCAAGGTCCCTAGTCGTGGGTGTATCGAGACGGGGCATCGATATACCAGAGTAGACTAGCGTATACGCTTCTCGACCCATGTGATGGGCGATGGATGATCCCATATCCATTGGTGTTTGACATCAGAGATGGTATACGGGTGCTCAGTGGAGACTGGGTACACTGGACGGACTCGCCGAGAACTCCCAGATGGTATTATACCTCACGTCAGATGGCAGTTCTCAGGTGACACTTGTGCAGGTTAGTCTGTAGACCCGAGATCGTCATAGAGTCTTGTGTGATTCCCACTGTGCTTTGATCTCCACCTTACCACGTCCATGAGGGCGTGCAAAACGGTGGTCTTTGGGTACAGTCCCGAGTCACATGGAGGCAATGAGCGATAGGAGGGGTTTCGTCTCTCCCGGTATTGGGGGTTGATGTTGCGCTGTGCTCGATTGGCCGTAACAGGGAAGTCCCTGGCCAGGGCTGATCAGAGATTTGCTGGTAAGTGTTACCAGTAGTTTCTCGACCCGTTATGAGCCTCACATCGGCACGACTTATCGAGTATTGGGGTCTGACGTTTACCACCCCTAGACTTGATATGCGACGTATCAGACGAACAGACCGGACTGTACGGTAAGTGTTACTGGTTGGATTCACAGGAGTGTAAGTGGGCTAGCTCGTCGATCTTCTGATCGCTCAATACCCGGATGGCCGTTACGTTTAGCAGACCGCTTGCGGCTTGTGGGTGCTTGATATGATCATCATCTGCTACCGGCGTATTGACGAGTCTTTAGAGTCCTACACAGAGGTTTCCTGGCTCAAGCGAAACGAAATAGGAGCGCATATGAGATGTGTGCAGGACCAAGAATAATGCGTGTATGTGATACCGCATTTCATTCTCGCGATAAATGTTTCGATTGGTTATATTCGATATGACCTAGTTATCGAATCATTGATTCGATAAATCGATACATTGAATACTAGTCGGTTATATGCGACATGACCGGATCATTGAATCAAATGTTGATTTAATGATTTAATGTATAATTATATATTTGATATATTACTTTGCATTAACTAGTATTGGTTCACTTTATATGGATTTTCTCACTTGGTGTGCATGATGTATATGTGATATACTTTTGTGCACTTGAATGTATCATATTTGATGATGCATGTTTATATGGTTAAGTATAAAGAATAAAACCATGGTTAAGTAGATAATTAGGGTTTTGTTTTAATCACTCATTTATTTATCCATTCCTTTTTATTTAAATAATTTTATGAAAACAAAATGGTTTTCTTTTTGTCATGAAGCTTGATGAAGCTTCATGAAGGTTTGACTCAAAGACCATTTTGTCTTCATGCTAAACCCTAACTATTCCCACTTACCATGGTTTGCTCTCTACACTTAACCTTAGTTTGATTATGATAAGTATTGTTTTTCTTTTCATTTTAAAAGAGACTTATCATAATTCTAGCTCATCTTCTTCTTCATCTTCAAGTTTGAAACCTTGAGGCCATCAATGGCAACTTGAGCTTGAGAGTGAGAAATCCAATTCTAAAGAGAACCCATCTCCTATTTCTTCATCCTCTACCTCTTGCCAAGTAGTAGAGTGTGTTTTCTTCACAAGTTTCATCACTTTGTGAAGTGGGAGCTTGATCTAGCGATGCCTCGACGTAGATCATCTTCGGCATCGTCGTCGATGACCAAGCCCGTTCATTCTCCGATGAAGCCGACGCTAGAGCCCGGAGTTCGACTTGGACAGCGAGGAGACTTCATTGCGGAGCCGTGGAGGTGGATATCCGGATCTACAAAGGTTGTAATTTCCATATTCCATTAGTTAAGTGTTAACTAGTTTACTTTTCACCTAGATTTCTAGCAACGATCCGTTAACTAGGGTTTCTCGGCACCATATTTTTGTAAAATGGCATGGTTGATGCCTTGTGAGACCTCTACTGTGTGCCTAGGAACCCTACAGGTCTGCAGTTATCGGTAGGAATCGCTGGGTTGGCTCACCTTTATAATGGACTTAGCGTAGCGGCGGACGCTAGTGAGCCTAGGGTGCAGCCCGCTAACTTCCCGATGCACTATTTCACCTCCTGGATGGAGATGCACGTGCAAGGGGTGTTCGGTGCCCATAAGATTCCTCCGTTCTTTGAGAAATGCAGACTCCCGAGAGTCATGCGGTTGGTTGGCGCTTCAATTGTGGCTGCACCCCCACGGGAGTCTAGGGGGCTGCTCCTTCGTCCACATCTGGTGGGAGCGAAGGTTTCCTTTGTGGATAAAGTCATAACAATAGGCTCAGAGACCACCAAGTCAGTAGTGTCGCTACACGATGATTTTAAAGATGGGGCTTCCATATTGAAGGCTCGGGAAATCCTCCATCTCTATTCCATTCGGCCAGGCTATCTAGTGTTTAGGCAGAATGAGACAACACTTTTCATGAGGTACAACCCGCACCGGTTTGCTCAGCAATCGAGCTACAACCAAGGGATCCCGATGGAAGCTTTCTTGGAAAAGCCCGTGGTCAGCCGAGAGGGGATGAAGAATGCAATGCACCATTTCACACGGCTTAACACGGGTTCCTATTTTTTTATCAGCGAACCCAGCTGTGTCCCTAAGATGCTCAACACGTATGTGGCTTGGTATGCGCATGCGATGGGCCCAGTTATATTAACGGAAAAGCGCATGCTGGTTGACCGTAGGGGTGCGCCTCCTGGCAGTGATCGCAAGGCCCCCTTGAAGCCAAGGATCCCAGTCATTCCTCCGTTAAAAGATGCCGGAGTCGATCGACCACGCGTGTTGAGCCCCCCGCGTGGATTGCCACTGCCTGCTATGGTGAATGCACCACCGGCGCCCCGTGCTCCCACGAAGACGGTTAATGTAGTATCGCCAGAGTCCAGCGCAGGAGCGGACATCGGGACACGCCGCCCTAAGGTGACTGCCAAGCGCAAATCAATTCCAGGTGCATCTAGAACTGGCGGGCAAAAGAAGAAGAAGTCCATCCTTTCCCTCGATGCGATCCTCAGTTTAGAGCCTGAGGCTCCTCTCAACGAAGGAATAAGTGAATATGGCAGCAACGAGGGCTTCTTGGTAGACCCCGCAGATACCAATTTGGCGGCCGCTATTGCAGTTTCGGAGCGATCGGCGAGGCTTAAGTAAACTCGCCGAGTCAGGTAACCATTAGCCGCTTCCTTCGTCACTTTATTGCATTTTTTTTATCATTATATTTTTTTTTACTAATATTTTCCCCATTTTCAACAGTAGTTTCTACCGAAGAAGCTATTGCTGCCTCTTTGAAAACTTTCCAAGAGGAGGAGGAGAAACGTACTCTAGCAGGCGTTGGTACGTCTCACCCCCTTTTCTTTTACAAGAAAAATTTGTTATCTCTTCTGATGGTCAACCTAACCTTCTTCCTTTGTTTCTTTGCAGGGGCTATATCAGTTGATGCGGGGATCCTCCCCAAGCCTGTTACCGAAGTCCCGGTCTCGTCGGGGCTGCTGCAAGAGCCTCGACTTGACAAAATGACGAGAGATGCCTTAAAAAATTTGGAGGCATCCCTATTCACGGACGAAGACGCCTCAATTAAAGAGGCTCTAGTGGCATCCGTCTCAACGGCTCGGGAGGAGAGGAAGCGGTTGAGACGCGAAGCAAAGGCGCACAGAGTTGCTCTGGCCATGGGAGCGGGCCTTAGCACCATCCCTCGCGCTGATACTCCCTCCGAAGAGGCCCCTGTCGCCCTATCTACTGCTCGCAGGCAAGTGGCGCGCGCGGTTCGAAGTGCAAATGATAAATCCTCTTCAGGTAGCATTTCTTTCAGAACCTTGTTGTAAGAATTATAAAGCCATCGGTTCTTATGTATCCCATCTTGCATGGCCAAGTCCGACCGAGGGGGAGGCGGAGACCGTTGAACCCATGGAAACAGAGGAGGCGGTGCCTGCCAAACCCGAGCTGACGGTGAGCAACGTCGTTGGGGCTACGGGGTCTGAAACAGAGGTTGGGGGATCTTCAGCCGAGAGGGTTATTGATGCCGAACCTGAAGTGGCGGCAGATGAAATGATCGTTCTAACCGAGCCGAGGGTAGTGGTGGGCGAGGCGCTTGAGGCTGGCGACCTCATGGTGACGGTGGGCGAGACAACCGTGACCGCTGAACCCGAGGGAGTAGCGGGTGAGGTGGCCACGATTCCTGAGGACGAGCCAACCGCTCCTTCTCAGGAATCTGGCAATGATCCAATCATAGCCCTCCCCGTCTGTGGTCCCCCGCCGTCTCCAGGGCTTGCGAGCACGACAACGGTTCCCATTGAGTCGGGTGATGAGGCCACGGGCGGTGGCCTCATATCAATGGAGGAGGGAATTGCCTCAGTTTCGGCCGGCAGCTCGTCGGGTAAATTTCGAGTTATCATCCTTCTCTTTTTATATCTTGCGATCTTTTCTAACAAGTTTGTCTTTGTTTTTAACGCAGGTGCGGCCAACGCCGATGCTCCATTGCTCGAAGGAGCACCGTCAACTACTGCCTTGGCGGTGGTCACCTCCCAGCCTTCCCTTATGCCATCGCGAATGTTGGAAGGTATGGATTTGCGACTCATTAGTTTATCTTTTAACCGCGTAACTTATGTACTAACGTCGTACCACTGTCTTTTCAGGAGTGCTCTTTGATCATCTATATCAAGTGTTGCTCCCACACTTCTCCTTCCCATCCGAACTTGCTTCTCCCTCTAGTGGTGCCGGTGAGTATATTTTCATTTCGATGTCTTTCCTTTTTTATTGACGGAATTACTTATAACCCTTTTTTATCTCAACTGTAGCGTTACAGATTGAAAGAGGGGATAAAAGATCGGCTGCGCCACCGGCCCTTCCGGCCTTGCCACCTGCCTCAGCTGGTATAACGACTATCACATTAATAACTCCCCCTTTTTTTACTTCCTGAACTGTTATCTGATCACATCTTGTTTCTTTTCAGCGGTCGTTCCGGTCTCGGTGCCCTTCGAGTCTTGTATCATAATGCCGGTAGGTCCTTTCCTGAGATGTCCATCTTCGAAAGGCGCCGCGAACAGCTTGCGTATGTTGAGCGACTACATTGAAAAGCTCGACGTTGAGACCCCTACTTCTGCTGCGGACTTCGCGACAGTGGTTAACCCGATGCTGGTGATACTCGTGAATTTCCATGACGAGGGTATCATCGCATCTTGGGTTAATCATTGTATGAAGATCGAGGCTCGCCTGCATCAGCTGGAGTTGATGCGTCCTGCCCCCGAGACTTTAGCCGCGAGCAATGAAAGAGCAGCATGGATCGAGGGAAGCGCCTCTTACGTCCACCACTTGGAACAAGAAGCAGGTTTAAGGCTAAGGGAATGCCAAGAGACCTCAAGCGAGACGGCCCATTTGCGTGCTGAGGTTGAAGCGAATGCTGCCCAAGTGAAGACTATCTTTGAGGGTCTCCTGGAGCGCATCTCCCATGGGCTAAACTTGAAGCGAAAGCTTGATGTAGCTGAGCACGATACCCCAGGTCGGGAATCTGCTTATCAGGCCGTCAGGGAGCAGCTTGCGTCTGTCTTGCAGCAACGGGCCCAAGTGGAGGCGGAGCTGGCGGTGGTAGCCGATCAGGAGAAAGCGGGGAAGGAATTGCATGAACAATTGCTAGATCTATGCAAGATGCTTCCTTCTCAGTAATTCTCCTTGTATCTTTTGTACTTGTAAATAAAAAATGTATGTATATTTTTTATTCTTTAGCACAATGTATCCTGTACTCAATCAAGTTTATGAATAAAAGATGCACATTTTTTGTAATGTCTTGTTTCATTTCTCCGCCTTTTCTTTCTTTTATTATCAGCATGCCACTTTAGTAAACATGGTCAACAGATAATAGAGCACGCATCTTGACTTTCTTAAGAATCAGCGATGGCTTAGGCCGCAGGTTTAGATCTGCTGCCTAAGACTTTTCAACTTTATAAGCCGTGAGGGTCTCATAGAGATTCTTCTCCCTACGGATCGAGAGGATCTCGTATGTGGGTTTTCTCCTTAGGAATCGTGAGGATTCCTAAGTGTGGTTTTCTCTTATAAGTCGTAAGGATCCTATAAGAGAATTTTCCCTCTTACGAGTCGAGAGGATTCGTAAGCGGTTGTTTCCCTCCTTGTCGAAACTCGACTTTAGAGAGTGAGACCCGTGAATAGTATGCAAGAGACCATTTTGGATTGACTTGCAGGGTCCCATTGTTCAGGAAGCAAGTTTTTTTTTAGTCCCTGCTGCTTGAGGCTTCATCTTGCAAGTTGAGACGAATCGGGAATTTTCTCGCGGAGACGCTGGTTTCTCTGCGAGCCGACGCGAATCAGGAGGCTCTCGTCAAGGAGTGTTTGTATCCGTGAGTCGAGAAATTTGCTAGGGATTATTTGTTTCCCAAGCGCCAAGGATTATTTGTTTCCTTGGGGTTTGAAACGAGTCGAGAATTTCCCACGGAGGCACTGGTGGCTCTGCGAGTCGACGTGGATCAGGAGGCTCTCGTCAAGGAGTGTTTGTATCCGTGAGTCGAGGAGTTTGCTAGGGATTATTTGTTTCCCAAGCGCCAAGGATTATTTGTTTCCTTGGGGTTTGAAACGAGTCGAGGATTTCCCACGGAGGCACTGGTGGCTCTGCGAGTCGACGCGGATCAGGAGGCTCTCGTCAAGGAGTGTTTGTATCCGTGAGTCGAGGAGTTTGCTAGGGATTATTTGTTTCCCAAGCGCCAAGGATTATTTGTTTCCTTAGGGTTTGAAACGAGTCGAGGATTTCCCACGGAGGCACTGGTGGCTCTGCGAGTCGACGCGGATCAGGAGGCTCTCGTCAAGGAGTGTTTGTATCCGTGAGTCTTGGAGTTTGCTAGGGATTATTTGTTTCCCAAGCGCCAAGGATTATTTGTTTCCTTGGGGTTTGAAACGAGTCGAGAATTTCCCACGGAGGTACTGGTGGCTCTGCGAGTCGACACGGATCAGGAGGCTCTCGTCAAGGAGTGTTTGTATCCGTGAGTCGTGGAGTTTGCTAGGGATTATTTGTTTCCCAAGCGCCAAGGATTATTTGTTTCCTTGGGGTTTGAAACGAGTCGAGGATTTCCCACGGAGGCACTGGTGGCTCTGCGAGTCGACGCGGATCAGGAAGCTCTCGTCAAGGAGTGTTTGTATCCGTGAGTCAAGGAGTTCTCTAGGGATTATTTGTTTCCCTAGCGTTAGGATGAACTGTCGGAATTTGGCTTCGTTCTCTGGTGGATCCTGTTGGGAAAGTATGGTTCCCACTTTGTTTACGCCCTTGGATTGTATACAGGGATCGATGTGATCTTAACTGTAGGGCCAAAGTTTTATCACCATTTTTTTTTGTTTTATCTCCGCGATGCTCTATCATTTCAGCTTTTATATCGCGAAGGTCGCGATTGCCCAAACATTTCGGCTATTTTTCGCGGTGCCCAATCATTTTGGCTATTTATTTTATTCTTACTCGCTGCTTTTTATTGCGAGTTGCCCAATCATTTCGGCTATTTTGCATGCATACATTTTTACTTGCTGCTTTTTATTGCAAGTTGCCCAATCATTTCGGCTATTCCGTATGCATGTGTGGCCTACTGGCTTTCCGCCGTAAACCTGGAATTAGACACCGATTTTGGCATCAGCATGGCTACAACTGGGATATTGCCAGGAGCGGATCATCATTTGCCTCCGTCGATGACGAACAAAGGTGGCTTAGCGAACAGGGTTAAGGCGCTGTCGACTAAGGCTTTTAACTTCATGAGCCGTAAGGGTCTCACAAAGGTATTTCTCCCTACAAGTCATGAGGATCTTGTAGGAGTATGTTCTCCTTAGGAATCGTGAGGATTCCTAAGTGCATGTTCCTCTGTAAGTCGTAAGGATCCTACAGGAGGGTTTTCTCCTTGTAAATCGAGAGGACTTACAAGGGTCGTTCACCATACGAACATATCCCCAGTCACGGATGAGACTTGGTTAGGGAAATGTTTATTCGCACCCATGGATTGTATACAAGGGTCAGTATTGAACCACTTGTCGGGCAATATTGGAAGTTTATGGGGGTTTTCTTAAGCACAGGTTTAGGTCTCTGTAACTTAAGACTTTCAAATCCTATGAGCCATGAGGGTCCCATAAGAGAGTTCTCCTTACGAGTCGTGAGGATCTCGCAAGTGTATTTTCTCCTTAGGGATCGTGGGGATCCCTAAGTGTGTTGCTCCTTTGTGAGTCGTAAGGATCTCACGCAGGTGGTCTCTCCTTACAAGGTCGAGAGGACCCTATAAGTGTCCTTTAACGAGGTTGCGCCCTTTCAGGTTTTCACAAACACTCGCCGGTAGTCCTACTGTTTTTACTCACGGAGCCCTTTCGGGTTTTCATTCGTGCCCATTTTGCTTATGGACATACCGTTTTTTTTTATTCTTTTTATTTTCTTTTTCTCTTTTTTTTTACGAGGTCGCGCCCTTTTGGGTTTTCACGAACACTCGCCGGTAGCCCTGCTGTTTTTACTCACGGAGCCCTTTCGGGTTTTCATCCGTGCCCTTTTTGCTTATGGACATACCGTTTTTATTTATTATATTTTTATTTATTTATTTTTTATTCATCTCGTCAGCCTAAGGATGCTGCGGTATTAGTTTAAGGACGTTTCGGTCCGCTATTAGTTTAAGGACATTTCGGTCCGACATTGAGAGGCTGGCTACTGCTTATAAAACTTGAGCTTAGGAAGATAGCGAGCGGGCATGATCGTCGTCACCTATCATTGACCTAGGCTGTGGCTCATTAAGCGTAGTATTTCTTTAGGAAGCGACCGTTTATCGGCCTGAAAGACCTTTCACCGTGCATGTCCATGAGTAGATAGGCCCCACCCTGGTAGACCTTATCTATGATGTATGGGCCTTCATAGTTTGGCTCGAATTTTCCCCGCTTGGCGTGATTGGGGATTATAGGCCTTTTGACCACTAGCACGAGTTCGCCTTGGCGAAATGTCCTCGGTCGGGTCAGTCTTTCATATGAGCGCGTCATCTTTGCTTTATAAGCTTCCAGATTTTGTTGCGCTATGAGCCGGGTTTCATCAAGGGCGTCAAGCTCCTCAAGCCGAAGGTGAGCATTTTCTTCGTCCGTCAACTCGTAGTGGACTGCCACTCGTAGAGAGGGTAACTCTATCTCGAGGGGGAGTACTGCTTCCGTCCCAAATACCAACGCGTACGGCGTTGTGTTTGTGGCCGTTTTAAACGTAGTTCGATACGCCCACAGAGCTTCTTGCAGTTTCTCGTGCCAGTCTTTCTTATTTCGTGACACCGTTTTCTTCATGATCTTTGTTAAGGTCTTGTTGAAGGCCTCAGCTAGACCGTTAGCTCGTGAATTATAAACCGAGGAATATCTCCGGTCTATATTATGCTGCTGTGCAAAGCGACTGATCTTGTGGCTTCTGTAAGCTGGCCCGTTATCGGAGATGATCCGTCACGGAGTTCCAAACCGATATATGACATGCGTCTTGAAGAAATGGAGGATATTCTCCGTCTTAACTTCTCTTAACGGTACTGCTTCTGCCCATTTAGAGAAGTAGTCAGTCATCGCCAGGATGAAATGATGTCCCCTAGACGATGCTGGTTCGATAGGGCCGACTATATCAGTTCCCCACATCTCGAATGGCCAGCTAGCCACCGTTGGATGTAATGGATTTGGATGCTGATGGATGAAATCCCCATGAATTTGACATGAGTGACACTGCTTGGCATATTCGAGGCAGTCCTGAATCATCGTGGGCCAGTAGTAGCCCATGCGTTTGATCTTCAACTTCATCTTTGGGCCTGCTTGGTGAGAACCGCAGAGTCCGTCATGAACTTCCTGGACGACCCTTCTCGCTTCGTCAGGTCCTAGGCATCTCAGCCACAGAGAATCAAATGACCTCTTGTATAGAGTATCATTGACGAAGGCGAAAGATAGAGCTCGTTTCATGAGCTGATGTCTTGTGGACGCTTCTTCGGGCATTCGGTGGGATTTAAAGTAGTCTATGAAGACTTCTCTCCAATCCTCAGTATTTTCCCAATCTTTTACTTGCAGGGTAGTCTGCTCGTTCGCTCCTTTTTCTTCGGATGATTCTGGAGATATTTCTGCTGGGGCAAGCACCCGACGGCTTTGTACCATGATTCTGACGTCATCGAGGTTCTCGTCAACCAGCTCTTTAGCAAGTTTGGCCAACGCGTCTGCTTTGCTGTTTTCCGCACGCGGTATGTTCTCCAAAGTATAGGAGGGAATTTGGGTCAACAGTTGTTGCACCTTTTCCCCGTACTTCACCAACTCCGGTTTGCACGTTTGGTAGTTGCCGTTTACTTGACTAACGACCAGTTGAGAATCTCCGTATATGAGGAGGTTTTCAATTTCCATGTCGATGGCGATCTCAAGACCTGCTATCAAGGCTTCATATTCGGCTTCATTATTTGTCCTCGGCTCTGTTAAGGAGAAAGCGAAGCGCATTATCCCTCCTTGTAGAGTCACGAAGATGAGGCCTACACCCGATTTGATTATAGGGGTACTTTGTTTGCGTTTTTTCATGGAAGATGCTCCATCGAAATAAAGATCCCATTGGGTATCACCACCGTCGATCGCGTCAAACGCATGTTCGTCTGGCAAATCGCAATTCAGAAGAGAATCGGCAGGTATCGGGTGCTCAGCGAGGAAGTCGGCAATGGCTTGGCCTTTCACTGCCTTGAGAGGTTGATATGTTATCGAGAACTCCATCAAGAGCAGGGCCCATTTAGCGAGTCGTCCCGTCAACATGGCCTTCGACATCAAGTATTTAAGGGGGTCCACCTTTGAAATGAGACGGACTTCGTGCGCCAACGCATAGTGCCTGAGCTTTGTTATCGCGAAGATCAACGCCAGGCAGTGTTTTTCAATGGGAGAGTATTTGCTTTCTGCCCCCAGCAGAACTCGACTTAAGTAGTAGAGTGCTCTTTCTTTTCCTTGATCGTTCTCTTGTGCCCATAATGCGCCTAAGGAACCTTCGAGGGCGGTTGTATAAAGAATGAGGGGTTTTCCCTTGACCGGAGCAGCCAACACCGGCGGGTTCTGCAGGTACTGTTTAATTTCGTCCAGCGCGCCCTGGCATTTTTGATCCCAGACGAATGGAGTTCCCTTTTTCATCAGGTGACTGTAAGGGCGGCACTTGCCAGAGAGGTTGGCTATAAATCGCCGAATATATGCGAGCTTTCCTTGGAGAGACCGCAACTGTTTGAGAGTTCTCGGCGGAGGCATTTCCATGATCGCTTTGATCTTTGACGGATCTATTTCAATACCTCGGTGTCGAACAATGAATCCCAGGAATTTGCCTGAGGAAACTCCGAATGCACACTTGAGCGGGTTCATCTTCAAGTTGTATTGCCGAAGGCGTTGAAATACGGTCTTCAAATGCTCGAGGTGTTCCTCGTATGATTTGCTTTTAACCACGAGATCGTCGATATAGCATTCGACGATTTCGTGTATAAGGTCATCGAAGATCTTTGTCATGGCCCTTTGATAAGTGGCACCGGCATTCTTTAAACCGAAGGGCATCACTTTATAACAGAATATACCTAGAGGGGTCCTGAAGGCGGTGTGCTTCTGGTCTTCGGGATGCATCTTTATCTGATTATACCCTGATGAGCCATCCATGAAGGAGAAAACCTCATGAGTGGATGTATTGTCTATCATCAGTTCGGTGACTGGTACTGGGAAATCATCCTTCGGGCAAGCTTTATTGAGATCCCGAAAGTCCACGCATATGCGCACCGTCCCATTTTTCTTCATCACCGGGACGATGTTAGCGATCCATTCAGGATATTGAACCTCCTGGATAAAGCCAGAGTCGATCAGCTTCTTGACCTCGGCATTGATACTCATCTCGAGCTCGAGCCGCATTCTCCTCGGCGCCTGTTTGACTGGCTTGATGTCCGGGGATATCGCCAATTTGTGTACAGCAATTTCTGGATCTAGTCCCGGCATTTCGGAATAGTTCCACGCGAAGCAATCTCTATGACGCAGAAGCACATCCTTTAACGCAGCTACCCTTTCTTCAGATAGTAACTCGCTGATGAATGTCGGTCGTGGATCGTCTGCCGTCCCCAACTCAATCTTCTTGAGGTTATCTGCAGTGGTATGGATTCCATCTTCCAGCTCTTTTGGCGCTGGTGGGAATTATGAGATTATCTCGTCGCTGCTGTTTTCGAAGCACCAAAGGAGCTCATCTATGTCCTCGGGCTCTTTTTTTAATATTGTAATCATGTGACAGGTGCGAATTCGCTTCCAATCCCAATGTGGAACCGGTTCTTCTTTCGTGGCCTTGGGCTCGTGCTTCTGTGGCGGCGCTACCCTCCAGTTGTCAGACAGAGTGAATTTGCCAAGCTGATACTGATCTTCGACCCAATTCTTGAAGGTGAAGCAATCTTCAAGAGGATGCCCTATTACTTGATGGTAAGAGCAATAGTCCGGGTGTGAGACTTCGCCCGCTCGTTCGGGATGTTTAGACTCCGGCAATGTAAGCATTTGATGTTTTAGAGCAAGATCAAGTATTTTCTTCGTCTTGTCCCGAGGAAACGAGTACGCTCGACCCATTTTCTTCATGAGGGATAGATTAATAACGCTCAACTCCCGTTTGCGTGGCTTCTTAGCCCTGCTTTGTTGTTGTTGAGCGCCCTTTTGGCCTTTCGACTTATTTCTGCTTTTGCGCCGAGCCTTCTTTATAACAGATTGACAAGGAGCGGCATTTTCATCCTTTACGGTCTGTTGGAGAAGGCGTTGCGTCTTGGCTTTCTCGTAGATGGCCGTCTCGCGGTTGTGATCATCTCGGACTTTTTGACCAGCTTTGTTTCGTCCAATCAGAGCAAAGCTCTGTTGAAATTCAAAATTCAAAATTTTGAAGCAACGCTTCAAATCTCGGGTGCAACGCGCCACATGTTAGGCGCTGATATATCAGCGCAGCGCCCAAGAAGGCACGCCCAATCAGAGCAAAGCTCTATTAAAGGAAGCAACGCTTCAGTTGCGCAGGCGCTGATGCACTAGCGCAGTTGCGCAGGCGCTGCGCTGCGCGACACGTGTCAGCGCAGATGCGCTAGCGCAGTTGCGCCGCGCTGCGCTGCGCGCTGCGCGACACGTGTCACGCGCTGGGGTATCTGCGCCAAACAGAATTAAAATTTTAAGAAATCTTTTCTGTTCTTGTTAAAACAAGAAAATTTTCTTTTGCAAAGCAGAAACCCTTGGATCAAAGATCCAACGGTGGGGAAAATTCCCCGAATCACTCAGAGAAAGATCTCTTCAACAAAATTAACTAATTTAAGGGCACTATAAAAGAGACCCCAGACCTCAATTCAAAGGCAGGAACATTTTCTTGAAAAAAGTCAAGAGCTTCAAACAGAGAGAGAATTCTGAGAAAATTCCAAAGAAAAAGGTAAAAACCTTCACGAGAGAAAAGAAATCTCTTTAATAAATCATTGATCTAAAAACTAGATCAATGTTCTTCACATAATAAACAGTGCTTTGCACTTCTTATGAACCACTGGTTCTTAAAAAATAAGGAAACAACAAAAATAAAAATAGTGCTTTGCACTTCTGTTCTTGAATCTAAAAGATTCTTAGTGCTTTGCACTTCCAAACTGCGCTGTTGCGCTCTTGAGAGAGCGCCACGTGTCAGCTACAGAATAATTTGCGCTATGCGCTCTTAAAATAGAGCTTCGCTCTCTGGAATTGGCGCAACTCACCAGAGCGCACCACGTGTCAACAGCGCAACAGCGCAGCGCACTGCGCTGTTGCGCTTGCGCTCACCAGAGCATGACACGTGTCCTCACCATAAGCGCTCGCGCTCTTTGACTGGCGCAAAGCGCCTGAATAATGCAATGCATTTATTTTACTGAAGGGCCAAGCCCAAATCAGAGGGGCCTAGTAGGCTGAATTAAATTGCAATACAATGAAAAGGGGCAGAGCCCAAACAAAAATTGAAAATGCAATAAACAGGGCAGAGCCCAAGCAAGACTGATGCTCTGCATCATATATAAATGGGCACAGCCCTGACAAAATAAATAATGCTATGCATTATTAAACAGGAGCAGAGCCCCAGTAAAGGCTTAACAGGCCAAAAATAAATAAAATGTTGAACATTTTCAACTGGACTTAGCCCAATTCTGGCCGTAAGTTCTTAAATTAAATTGACTAAGCAAGATTGCTCTCTTAAATCAATTTACATCTGGTTCGAGGGTACATCTTCGAACTCCTCTGACACCTCTCGTTGTAATCCTTCAACGACGTTAGAGAGGCGACGGGTCCCGACGACCACATATGAATATGGACTGCGGGGTCCTTAAACTCGTGAACCGAAACGTCCCTAAACTAATATTGGACCGAAACGTTCCTAAACTAATATCTCGGACCGAGATGTCCTCAAACTAATATTGGACCGAAACGTCCCTAAACTAATAATGGACCACCACGTCCCTAAACTGGCGATGGACCATCACGTCCCCTAAACTGGAACATGGACCACTACGTCCCTAAACTGGAACAATAGAGCCTCCAAATGCTCTTTTGCCGGATCTAAACGATCCCGTTTAAGTTGATCTTAGCCCCCAAACACGGCTAACGTATCCTTAAACATTCAAACGGACTATAAAACTCTAAATCAACCTTGGTTCAAGGGTACATCTCTGAACTCCTCTGACATCTGCCATTGTAATTCTTCAACGACGTTAGAGAGGTGACGAGTCCCGATGGCCAGATATTAAATGGATTATCACGTTATGTTGATCTTAGTCTCAAACAAGACTATCGTATCCTTAACGAACGTTTAAGTTGATCTTAGCCGCAACGCGACTAATGCATCCTTAAACTAAAAACACCAAACCCAAATCTAAGTAAATACGGATTTGGACTAATCCACGTCCTACGGGCGACGGCATTACTCAGTCTCCGTATATAATCCACGGGCAACCACAAACAAAACAAACACACACGACACGAAGTGAAATTCAGGAGAAGGAGAAAGTTGTTACCGCGACGCGGTAGCGTAATTAACTGCAGGGGCTTGCGCCTGCAGGGAAGAGCGTCTCCACAATCAAAAACCCCTCAAGCGAGGGAGAATCTGACGAAGTCTGCTACATCGGCCGCATCCGTCTAAACCTCCGATACACGGTGCCATAAATCAACTTGGCATCTTCGGATAGGTGGACGGATAAAACCAAATAGCATCTGCCCCGAATCTCAGCGTCAGGACATCGCGGTCCTGTGCGCCGTCTTTCGGAGGGGAACAGATTCTGGCACGCCCGGTGGGACCTCTTCCTCTTTCCACTCCACACTTCGTGTGTCGTCCTCGCGAACCAATCGCGGTTTGTTAAATGGTTGCCTTCGGATTTCAAGTTACTAAGATTTGGTCTTTTGCCTGGCGCAGAACTCAAGATCCAATGGCCTTTAACTGCACCAACTGCTTGAAATGCCACTGCAACGGACGCTCCACCTCACCGGGAGGTGTAGTATATGGGCCCCAAGCGGCTTCCTTCCTCGCTCTGCCGGTAGACCAGGTGACCCAAGCCACCACTGGCCTGTTCTTCGGGACCATGATCCCACCTACAAGCTTCCCTACGCCAATACCTGCACCGGAAGTGAACAAAAGGTCGGTCTTCGACCGGCTCACTGCTACGACGGCCCCTGTCAACGGGTCGCTCACTACCAAACCGACAGCCTCTGTTTTCACCAGGCTAAATCAGAACTCTAAATTGGCTGTCCCGAGGAAGGCAATAACTGTTGCTCTAGAAGTCGTCAAGGCGGCTTCCCCTGTAAATAAGTCAGTCTTTTCAAGGCTGACGATTCCTGCTCCTCCCCCTACTCGAGGATCTGTCTTCGACCGGTTGAATATCACCCCTCAAAAGACAACCTCAGTCTTTAAGAGGTTAACACCGGCGGCGCCCCATTCAGACAGGAGGCAAAAAGAAGATGTCTCAATCTCCGAGCCAGTCCCAACGGCTCGTCATGCTCGACGTCGCCATTGGCAACGAGTGAGGAAGGCAGGGGGCAACTCTCCCTCAGGGCTAACTCCACCGGCTCCAGTGGTGGAAGTCAACGCTGCTGTTCCAACTGGGAACAGTTTTGAACTGCTGAGGAGGGTACGAAAAAACTCTCCAACCGCTACACTGAAGAGATCTCCTCCACCTGCGGGGAGAGTTCCAGAAACGAAGCAAGAACAGCCCCCTCAACGGCTGTCCTCAAGAATTTATAAAGTTTGGCGGAGGGTTCAAGACTCCGTGATTGACCCAGGTCACTCTCGTCACCAGAAAAAGGCGAAGGTGGAAAAAGACAAGGATCGTCCCATTAAACAGCGGGGGACAGCAGCTGCTAGGATGCCCACTTTAACGGTTCCTTCAACCTCAACGGCCCACAAAAGAAGGAGGCCAGAGAAAACTCCCGCGTCAGCGGCAAAAGTTAAAAATGGCGAACCCAAACGCCCTAAGTCAGGGGGCGTAACAGTTCATACGGTTTACATGGCATCGGGAAAAGAAGATAACCGCATATCAACAGGTCATAGACCGCACACGAGGTCAGTGACCAAGGCTCAGGAGCAGCAGCAGAAGCTCCAAGAAATGATGAACGCTATGGCCGCACTTACAGGGCCAAAAGAAACCCCTGAAACATCCTCGGACGAGCGTCAAGAATAAGAAACGGACGCTGAATTCCTTCGTCGCGTACTAGAGAAGAAAGATAAAGAAGCTGCGGAGCAGGCAGCCAACATAAAGAAAATGGCCTTCCTGTTCCAGGATATAGTGGGTATGATGATTCAACAAGATCCACCTGCTGAAGATCCCCGATCATTCTTGAAGACGATAGGGGAGAGACGTCGAATCCTCCACCAGCTCTGTCCACAGCTAAAGAGGATACAATCTCCAAAGCTGATTTGGATGAATACATCGCCCAGCAAATACGGGTTCATCATGCGACCGAAGCGGCCGGTCAGGTCGTAAAAATGGGGCGGCCATATCCAAGTTGGTACGATCAAATCAAGTACCCGCCAGGTTATACGATTCCCAAGTTCCATGTCTATAAGGGGACGGGCAATCCTTATCAGCATGTTGCCCAGTTCAGGGCACTCTGCGGCAACACCGGCGGTGACGACAAGCTGTTGCTTCGCCAGTTTGTTGGAAGCTTATCAGATACGGCGTTCGAATGGTACTCTGAGCTCCCGAATGACTCTATTAAAACCTCCGCGGAGATGGAGCTGTTGTTTACTCAGCGTTTTGCAAGCGCCAGTGAACGTACCCCGATGACAGCACTGATTAACGCCAGGGTAAAACCCGGCGAGACGTGGGTTCAGTACGCTATACGATGGCGGAACTTATGGTCGAAATATGAGCAGCGCATTGAAGAAGCTCCCGCGGTGGGTATGTTTGTGGGAACCCTCGATCCACAAGCAACCATCTCGCAGTTTATGATGTTTTTCAAGCCGACTACCTTGCAGGCCTTGATTGACAAACTAGCGCAAATGGATCAAATGGGCCATAAACCCCCTCTTCCAAGGCCAGATTCCCGAAATGACAAAGGGAAGGGAAAAGCGATCGTCGTCGCTAATGCTCAACAACAACCGAGCGACTCGAAGCCGGTTGCTCATCAAAATAATATGCGTCCGTACATGCCCCTTGAGGATAGGATGGGACGTCCTTATTCCTTTCCCCACGATAAAATGAGGAGGTTATTCGAGCCGGCGTTGCGCAACAGACTCATAAATCTGCCGGATCCAAAACGTCCGTTGCAACCAAATGACGTCAACGAGCCCAACTACTGTCCTTATCATCGAGTACTAGGCCATCCGATCGAAGATTGCTACGTTTTCAAGAATTGGCTTGAAAACCAGTACCGACAGGGCAAGTTCGCGTTATCTGACAAATGGAAGGTGAATCCTCCGCAGCCCCACACCTCTAAGGGGATGAATACGCCGGGGGCAACATGCTTCGTCATTGAAGAAGCTCCGTGGGAGGTTGTATTATCAGCCAAGACAAAGTGGATGCTAAACGATCTTCAGACATGTTCAGCGATCAAGTGGAAGAATCCGTTGGAACCGCAGGTCATTGAAGGGATGCTGAAGCCACGTCCAACTCCAAAGACCGATGGTGGTGGTTCAAGCACTTGCAGCCAGCCGTCAAAATCTTCGAAAAAGAAGAAGAAGAAATGTAAGAAGCCCGTGAAACCTGGCGACAAGTGCACGGATCTGCAAAAACAAATTGACGCGCTGGAGGAATACAACCAAAAGGCACGGACTCCCATTATGCTCCAAGAATTCCTCAATCACGTTTTTCAAGAAGAAGATGAGGAAGGAAGTTCATCGGATGAATCCGAGGAATATGTGGCGAGCTGTCATATGATTTCCCATTCGATCACGAATGATGAGGAGACTCCTTGCACCGAAAAGCTGGGGGCAGATCCTGAACCAAAAGTCCTGGGGCCACCAGATGAAGTAATCGACGCATTCCTTAATGAAGCTCGGTTGAAAAGTAAAGCTGATCGGGAGCGCGAGGCGGCTATATTTGAAAGGGCCAAGCGCCAGCGACTTGATGAAGGAGCTGAGACGATCCCAGTAGAGCTAAACACCTCCGCTACCGACAAAAGCCAATTCAAGATGAGAAAGAAGTTTGCTAAGGCCATGTCAATGGGCATGAAGCTACCAACCTCCGAAGAAGAAATTACTTGTGAAGCGAAAATGCACCCGTCTTATTGCTTATATCATCAGAAGGTTTCGCACCCCACTCAGGAGTGCAAAGCTTTCGATAGATGGTGGCAAGGATACGTTGCTCATCGACAACGCTTTAACCGGGAAAAGCGTAAAACTCGTCGAGAGCAAAGAAATACGACCGAAGGGCTTAAAAGAACTGCTGGTGATTGTTTCATGGTTAACACCGGTAGATCACAAGTGCCCACATTCGGGAGTGATTCTGATGAAGAGCTAGAACTTGCCCCTCTCTTTAAAGAGTCCGCTTCGAGAAAAGAAGAAGAACCGAAGGTTTGCGAAAATATCCGGCTACGTAATCGCACACTGCCCGAAAAGAACCTCGGACCCTCGAACAAAAAAGATAAAGGGAAAGAAAAGGCCACTGAAGATATCGTCTTAGATGACCAAGTGGTGGAAGAGCTAGCTGCCAAAGACCCACCAAAGAAGAATAATGTGGATTACAACGTCTTAGCACATCTGAGGAAGCTGCCCTCACAGCTCAGCATTCTTGACGCCCTTTTGCTCTCAAAAGAGGCGAGAGATTCGTTGATTAAGGCGCTCCAAGACCCAGAACAATTCCAAGCATGCCTGGCCGAGGAAAAGATGAAGGATGAATTGGAGGAAGTGCACACGGCCGATGTTACTTTTGGCGATGAAGACCTTCTACTTGGGACGTGCGAACACAATCGCCCTCTCTATGTCTCGGGATACTGCCATGATATAAAGATAGGCAAAATCCTAATCGATAACGGGTCGTCTGTTAACCTACTCAACGTGTGGGTGTTGAAGGAAATCTGCATGAGCGTCCAGCACCTTGCTCGGGACAAGATCACCATCTCCGGGTTCGACTCCCAATCGTCATAGACTCTTGGATCTGTGATACTGACGCTACGCTTCGGGCTACTCGTCACGGACATTAAGTTTCATGTCATAGACGCCAAGACATGCTACAACGCTTTGCTCGGCCGACCATGGTTACACGAGTACAACATCATCCCTTCTACACAACATCAGTGTATGAAGTATTTTAAGGATGGTTTCGAGTATACCGTGACCGGAGAACTGAACCCTTTCTCTGTGAACGAGGTCCGCAAATATGAAGACGCCAAATACTTCTTACCGGATTTCGAAGACACAGAGAAGTGTCACAAGCCGGAGAACAAAGCTAACGCCACCATCCCGGTCTTCGGCAGTGATACTGAAGAGGAAGAGGAGATAGTTTATTCGGGTCCGCCCTAAAACAACAAGCCAGGACCGCCCACTCCTATGTTGGTCTTTGGTAGCGACTCGGAAGATGAGATCCGTGTCGTATTCTCTGCTCGACCTTCAATACGAACGTCCGCTGACGAAGAGCAAAGTCTACAAGTCACCATAGTGCCACTTAAACACCAGAAAGAACTGGATGCACTTAATATTTACAATGTAGAAGAGCTGCAGACGTTCTATATCCCTCCCAGGCGAGAAAGCGAGAAAGCAATTCTGTTCTACCGCTCTAAAGAAACCAAGGTGAAAAAAGAAGTCTGGCATGGCGCGGATCCTACGCTCGACAGGCTTCAGCCTATCCGTCTTCCCAGATATTATACAGAGGGTTTGAAGAAGCTGCTGAAACGCCAGGGGATATCCTTCAAACAGACCGTTAGAAAGGCCAAATTCTATGACAGGGTCTGGAACGTTCCCGGGACTCAACGCAAACTGCCTAACGGGAGAATGGAAACAAAAGGGCTTGGATACATCCGGTCAAAGAAACGAGAGTTACTGCCCGGCTGTTACGTCGTGTATGACCTCGATGAAGAAGCGGATGCTCAATGGGAGGACGCTAATCCTAAACCAGTGAAAGTTCCAGATGCAAAGGAGCCCAGTCCGTCGTTCGAGGAACAAATGGACGGACTTATAAAGAAAGCTGGTCAAAAAGTCCGAGATGATCACAACCGCGAGACGGCCATTTATGAGAAAGCCAAGACGCAACGCCTTCTCCAACAGGCCGTAAAGGATGAAAATGCCGCTCCTTGTCAACCTGTTATAAAGAAGGCTCGGCGCAAAAGCAGAAATAAGTTGAAAGCCCAAAAAGACGCTCAATAACAACAAAGCAGGGCTAAGAAGCCACGCAAACGGGAGTTGAGCGTTATTGATCTATCCCTCATGAAGAAAATGGGTCGAGCGTACTCGTTTCCTCGGGACAAGACGAAGAAGATACTTGATCTTGCTCTAAAGCATCAATTGCTTACATTACCGGAATCCAAGCACCCCGAGCAAGCAAGCGAGGTCTCTGGCCCAAACTATTGCTCTTACCATCGAGTAATAGGGCACCCGCTCGAAGACTGCTTCACTTTTAAGAATTGGGTCGAAGATCAGTACCAGCTCGGCAAGTTCGCTCTGTCTGACAACTGGAAGGTAACGCCGCCACAGAAGCATGAGCCCAAGGTCACGAAAGAAGAACCGGTTCCACATTGGGATTGGAAGCGAATTCGCACCTGTCACATGATTACAATATTAAAAGAAGAGCCCGAGGATATAGATGAGCTCCCTTGGTGCTTCGAAAACAGCAGCGACGAGATAATCTCAGAATTCCCACCAGCGCCAAAAGAGCTGGAAGATGGAATCCATACCACTGCAGATAACCTCAAGAAGATTGAGTTGGGGACGGCAAACGATCCACGATCGACATTCATCAGCGAGTTACTATCTGAAGAAAGGGTAGCTGCGTTAAAGGATGTGCTTCTGCAGCATAGAGATTGCTTCGTGTGGAACTATTCCGAAATGCCGGGACTAGATCCAGAAATTGCTGTACACAAATTGGCGATATCCCCGGACATCAAGCCAGTCAAAAAAGCGCCGAGGAGAATGCGGCTCGAGCTCGAAATGAGTATCAATGCCGAGGTCAAGAAGCTGATCGACTCTGGCTTTATCCAGGAGGTTCAATATCCTGAATGGATCGCTAACATCGTCCCGGTGATGAAGAAAAATGGGACGGTGCGCGTATGCGTAGACTTTCGGGATCTCAATAAAGCTTGCCCGAAGGATGATTTCCCAGTGCCAGTCACCGAACCGATGATAGACAATACGTCCACTCATGAGGTTTTCTCCTTTATGGACGGCTCATCGGGGTATAACCAGATAAAGATGCATCCTGAAGATCAGAAGCACACCGCCTTCAGGACTCCTCTGGGCATATTCTGCTACAAGGTGATGCCCTTCGGTTTAAAGAATGCCGGTGCCACTTATCAAAGGGCCATGACGAAGATCTTCGATAACCTTATACACGAAATCGTCGAATGCTATATCGACGACCTCGTTGTTAAAAGCAAATCATATGAGGAACATCTCGAGCATTTGAAGACCGTATTTCAACGCCTTCGACAATACAACTTGAAGATGAACCCGCTCAAGTGTGTATTCGGAGTTTCCTCTGGAAAATTCCTGGGATTCATCGTACGACACCGAGGTATTGAAATAGATCCGTCAAATATCAAAGCGATCATGGAAATGCCTCCACCGAGAACTCTTAAACAGTTGCGATCTCTCCAAGGGAAGCTCGCATACATACGGCGATTTATAGCCAATCTTTCAGGCAAGTGCCGTCCCTATAGCCACCTGATGAAGAAGGGAACCCCATTTGTTTGGGATCACAAATGCCAAGGCGCACTGGACGAGATCAAGTAGTACCTGCAGAACCCTCCAGTGTTGGCTGCTCCAGTTAAGGGAAAGCCTCTCATTCTTTACACGACCACCCTCGAAGGTTCTTTAGGCGCACTATGGGCCCAAGAGAATGACCAAGGGAAGGAAAGAGCACTTTACTACTTAAGTCGAGTTCTGCTGGGGGCAGAAAGCAATTACTCTCCCATTGAGAAGCTTTGCCTGGCGTTAATCTTTGCGATAACAAAGCTCAGACATTACGCATTAGCATATGAAGTCCGTCTCTTTTCGAAGGTGGACCCTCTCAAATATTTAATGTCAAAGGCCATATTGATAGGTCGACTTGCTAAATGGGCTCTACTCTTGATGGAGTTCTCGATAACATATCAACCTCTCAAGGCAGTCAAAGGCCAGGCCATTGCCGACTTCCTCGCTGAACATCCGATACCCGCCGATTCTCCTTTGAATTGCGATCTTCCAGACGAACATGCGTTTGATGCGATCGACGGTGATAATACCCGGTGGGAGATTTATTTCGACGGAGCGTCTTCCGTAAAGAAGCGCAAACAAAGTACCCCTATAATCAAATCGGGGGTAGGCCTCATCTTCGTGACTCCACAAGGAGGGATAATGCGCTTCGCTTTCTCCTTAACAGAACCGAGGACAAACAATGAAGCCGAATACGAAGCTCTGATAGCAGGCCTCGAGATCGCCATCGACATGGGAATTGAAAATCTCCTCATATATGGAGATTCCCAACTGGTCGTTAGTCAAATAAACGGCGACTACCAGACATGCAAACCAGAATTGGTGAAGTATGGTGAAAAGGTGCAACGGCTGTTGACCCAAATCCCCTCCTACACTTTGGAAAACATACCACGCGCGGAAAACAGCAAAGCAGACGCATTGGCCAAGCTTGCTAAAGAATTGGCTGACGAGAACCTCGATGATGTTAAAATCGTGGTGCAAAGCCGTCGGGTGCTTGCCCCAGCAGAAATATCTCCGGAATCATCCGAAGAAAAAGGAGCGAGCGAGCAGACGACCCTGCAAGTAAAAGACTGGGAAAATACCGAGGATTGGAGAGAAGTCTTCATAGATTACTTCAAGTCCCACCGATTGCCTGAAGAAGCGTCCACAAGACATCAGCTTATGAAACGAGTTCTGTCTTTCGCCTTTGTCAATGATACTCTGTACAAGAGGTCGTTTGATTCTCTGTGGCTGAGATGTTTAGGACCTGACGAAGCGAAAAAAGTCGTCCGGGAAGTTCACGACGGACTCTGCGGTTCTCACCAAGCGGGCCCAAAGATGAAGATAAAGATCAAACGGATGGGCTACTATTGGCCCACGATGAGCCAGGACTGCCTCGAATATGCGAAGCAATGCCACTCATGCCAAATTCATGGGGATTTCATCCATCAGCATCCGAATCCACTACATCCAACGGTGGCTAGCTGGCCATTCGAAATGTGGGGGACTGATATAGTCGGCCCCATCGAACCAGTATCGTCTAGAGGACATCGTTTCATCCTAGCGACGACCGACTACTTCTCTAAGTGGGCAGAAGCGGTACCGCTGAGGGAAGTAAAGACGGAAAATATCCTCCATTTCTTCAAGACGCATGTCATATATCGGTTTGGAACGCCAAGACGGATCATCTCCGATAACGGGCCAGCCTACAGAAGCCACAAGATCAGTCGCTTCGCGCAGCAACACAATATAGATTGGAGATATTCCTCGGTTTATAATCCGCGAGCTAACGGTCTAGCTGAGGCCTTCAACAAGACCTTGACGAAGATCATGAAGAAAACAGTGTCGCGAAATAAGAAAGACTGGCACGAAAGACTGCAAGAGGCTCTCTGGGCATATCGAACTACGTTTAAAACGGCCACAAACGCAACACCATATGCGTTAGTATTCGGGACAGAAGCAGTACTCCCCCTCGAGATAGAGTTACCCTCTCTACGAGTGGCAGTCCATTACGAGCTGACGGACGAAGAAAATGCTCACATTCGGCTTGAGGAGCTTGACGCCCTTGAAGAAACACGGCTCATAGCGCAACAAAATCTGGAGGCCTATAAAGCAAAGATGACGCGCTCATATGAAAGACTGACCCGACCGAGGACATTCCGCCAAAGCGAGCTTGTGCTAGTGGTTAAAAGGCCTATGATCCCCAATCGCGCCAAGTGGGGAAAATTCGAGCCAAACTATGAAGGCCTGTACGTCATAGATAAGGTCTACCAGGGCGGGGCCTATCTACTCATAGATATGCACGGTGAAAGGCCTTTCAGGCCGATAAACGGTCGCTTCCTAAAGAAATACTATGCTTGATGAGCCACAGCCTAGGTCAATGATAGATGACGACGACTACGTCCGCTCGCTATCTTCCTAAGCTCAAGCTTTATAAGCAGTAGCCCGCCTCTCAACGACGGACCGAAATGTCCTTAAACTAGTAGCAGACCGAAACGTCTTTAAACTATTACCGCAGCATCTTTTAGGCTGACGAGATATATAAAAAAAACATATAAAAATAAAAATAAAAAAAAACGGTATGTCCATAAGCAAAAAGGGCACGGATGAAAACCCGAAAGGGCTCCGTGAGTAAAAACAGCAGGGCTACCGGCGAGTGTTCGTGAAAACCCGAAAGGGCGCGACCTCGTAAAAAAATATATAAAAAATATAAAAAGAATAAAAAAGCGGTACGTCCATAAGTAAAATGGGCACGGATGAAAACCCGAAAGGGCTCCGTGAGTAAAAACAGCAGGGCTACCGGCGAATGTTCGTGAAAACCCGAAAGGGAGCGACCTCGTAAAAAAAATATATAAAAATAAAAAGAATAAAAAAAGCGGTACGTTCATAAGCAAAATGGGTACGGATGAAAACCCGAAAGGGCTCGGTGAGTAAAAACAGCAGGGCTGCCGGCGAGTGTTTGTGAAAACCTGAAAGGGCGCAACCTCGTTAAAGGACACTTATAGGGTCCTCTCGACCTTGTAAGGAGAAACCACCCGCGTGAGATCCTTACGACTCACAAGGGAGCGACACACTTAGGGGTCCCCATGATTCCTAAGGAGAAAATACACTTGCGAGATCCTCACGACTCGTAAGAAGAACTCTCTTATGGGACCCTCACGGCTCATAAGAGTTGAAAGACTTAAGTTACAGAGACCTAAACCTGTGCTTAAGCAACCCCCACAACTTCCCGATATTGCCCTACAAGTGGTTCAATACTGACCTTTGTATACAATCCACGGGCGCGACTAAACATTTCCCTAATCAAGTCTCATCCGAGACTGGGGATATGTTCGCATGGTAAACGACCCTTGTAAATCCTCTCGATTTACAAGGAGAAAACCTTCCTGTAGGATCCTTACGACTTACAGAGGAACATGCACTTAGGAATCCTCACGATTCCTAAGGAGAAAATAAGCCTACAAGATCCTCACGACTTGTAGGGAAAAATACCTTTGTGAGACCCTTATGGCTCATGAAGTTAAAAGCCTTAGTCGACAGCGCCTTAACCCTGTTCGCTAAGCCACCTTTGTTCGACATCGACGGAGGCAAATGATGATTCGCTCCTGGTAATATCCCAGTTGTAGCGGTGCTGATGCCGAAATCGGTGTCTAATTCCAGGTTTACGGCAGAAAGCCAGTAGGCCGCACATGCATACGGAATAGCCGAAATGATAGGGCAACTTGTAATAAAAAGCAGCAAGTAAAAATGTATGCATGCAAAATAGCCGAAATGATTGGGCAACTCGCAATAAAAAGCAGCGAGTAAAAATAAAATAAATAGCCGAAATGATTGGGCACCGCGAAAAATAGCCGAAATGATTGGGCAATCGCGACCTTCGCGATATAAAAGCTGAAATGATAGAGCATCGCGGAAATAAAATAAAAAAATGACGATAAAACTTTGGCCCTACAGTTAAGATCACATCAATCCCTGTATACAATCCAAGGGCGCAAACAAAGAGGGAACCATACTTTCCCAACAGGCTTCGCCAGAAGACGAAGCCAAATCTCGACGGTTCATTCCGACTCCGAAGAAATCAGTGTCTTCAACAAACTCCTCGACTCACGGATACAAACACTCCTTGATGAGAGCCTCCTGATCCGTGTCGACTCGCAGAGCCACCAGTGCCTCCGTGGGAAATTCCCGACTCGTTTCAAACCCCAAGGAAACAAATAATCCTTGGTGCTTGGAAAACAAATAATCCCTAGCAAACTCCTCGACTCACGGATACAAACACTCCTTGACGAGAGCCTCCTGATCCGCGTCGACTCGCAGAGCCACCAGTGCCTCCGTGGAAAATCCTCGACTCGTTTCAAACCCCAAGGAAACAAATAATCCTTGGCGCTTGGGAAACAAATAATCCCTAGCAAACTCCTCGACTCACGGATACAAACACTCCTTGACGAGAGCCTCCTGATCCGCGTCGACTCGCAGAGCCACCAGTGCTTCCGTGGGAAATCCTCGACTCGTTTCAAACCCTAAGGAAACAAATAATCCTTGGCGCTTGGGAAACAAATAATCCCTAGCAAACTCCTCGACTCACGAATACAAACACTCCTTGACAAGAGCCTCCTGATCCGCGTCGACTCGCAGAGCCACCAATGCCTCCGTGGGAAATTCTCGACTCGTTTAAAACCCTAAGGAAACAAATAATCCTTGGTGCTTGGGAAACAAATAATCCCTAGCAAATTCCTCGACTCACGGATACAAACACTCCTTGACGAGAGCCTTTCTGATCCGCATCGACTCGCAGAGCCACCAATGCCTACGTGGGAAATTCTCGACTCGCTTCAAACCCCAAGGAAACAAATAATCCTTGGCGCTCGGGAAACAAATAATCCCTAGCAAACTCCTCGACTCACGGATACAAACACTCCTTGACGAGAGCCTCCTGATTCGCATCGGCTCGCAGAGAAACCAGTGTCTCCGCGGGAAATTCCCGATTCGTCTCAACATGCAAATGAAGCCTCAGGCAGCAGGGACTAAAAAACTTGCTTCCTGAACAATGGGACCCTGCAAGTCAATCCAAAACGGTCTCTTGCATACTATTCACGGGTCTCACTCTCCAAAGTCGAATTTCGACGAGGAGGGAAATAACCGCTTATGGGTCCTCTCGACTCATAAGAGGGAAAAATTCTCTTATAGGATCCTTACGACTTATAAGAGAAAACCACACTTAGGGATCCTCATGATTCCTAAGGAGAAAAACCCACCTACGAGATCCTCTCGATCCGTAGGGAGAAAAGTCTCTATGAGACCCTCACGGCTCATAGAGTTGAAAAGTCTTAGGCGGCAGATTTGAACCTGCGGCCTAAGCCATCGCTATCTCTTGGAGAAATTAAATTATCGGCCAATTAGGTTCATCGAAAACATCATGATACAAAGGGAGAAAGCAAAGAGATAGTATAAGACATTCCAAAAAGAAAATGTGTATCTTTATTCATTGACTTCAATCAAATACAAGATGAATCGTACAAAAGAATAAATAATGGATACATATTATTTAAAAGGAAAATTTTACAAATACATTGATACAAAGGCAGCTATTGGGAAGGAAGCGTCTTAAGTAGCTTTATCAGTTGTTCGTACACTTCCTTCCATGCCTTTTCCTGATTGGCCACCACTGCCAACTCCGTCTCCACTTGGGCCCGTTGCTGTGCGACAGATGCAAGCTGATCCCTGACGGCCTGATGAGCAGCTTCACGGCCTGGAGTGTCATGCTCGGCGACATCAAGTGCCCGCTTCAGTCTCAGCCCATTTGATATGTGCTCCAGAAGGCCCTCGAAGACGGCCTTTACCTCAGCGGCGTTTGCCTCAACTTCAGCACGCAGGCAAGCAGTTTCGCTTGAAGATTCTTGGCACTCCTTCAACCTCAAAGCTGCTTCTTGTTCCAAATGACGGAAATGAGAAGCGCTTTGCTCGATCCATGCTCCCCGTTGAGTGCTTACGGCCAAAGTCTCAGGGGATAGGCGCATCAACTCCAGCTGATGAAGGCGAGCCTCAATCTCCCGACAATAGTTAACCCAAGAAGTGACAATGCCCTCGTCATGGAAGGTGGCAAATATCAGCAACATCGGGTTAACCGTCGTAGCGAAGTCCTCAGCAGATGTAGGAGCCTCGACGTCGAGTTCCTCAATGTAGTCGCTCAACATGCGCAGACTATTCGCCGCACCTTTTGAGGACGGACGTCTCTGGGAAGGGCCGCCCGGTATTGTAATGCGAAACTCAAAAGGCACCGAGACTGGAACAATAGCTGAAAAGGACAAAATGTGATTAGATGATGATTCAATAGATGCGGAGAAAGTCATTAATAAGATAGTTGACTATACCGGTTGAAGCAGGTGGCAAGGCCGGAAGGGCCGGTGGCGCAACCGATCTTTCTTCTCCCCCTTCGATTTGTAACACTGCGGTCAGGACAAGAGAGAGTTAGAAATAATTTTACCACTGAAAAAACAAAGATGTCAATCGGGAACGGTACTCACCAGCGCTACCAGAGGGGTAGGCGAATTCAGATGGGAAGGAGAAGTGTGGGAGCAACACTTGATAAAGATGGTCAAAAAGCACTCCTGAAAGACACAACAGTATAACTTTAGTACACAAATTATGCGTCTGGAAGATAAGATTAATAAATTGCAAACCCTTACCTTCCAACATCTTCGAGGGTATGAGAGAGGGTTGAGAGGTGACCACCGCCAAGGCAGTCGTTGAAGGCGCTCCCTCGAGCAGTGGGGCATCGGCGCTGACTGCACCTGCGTTACAAAAAAGGTAAATTTGTCAGAAAAATTGTGAAGTAAAGAAAGAACACTAACTTGGGATTTACCTAACGAGCTGCCGGCTGAAACGGAGGCGTCTCCCTCCTCCGTGGACATGAGGCCACCGCCCGTGGCCTCATCACCCGACTCAATAGGGACCGTTGTCATGCTCGCAAGACCTGGAGACGGCGGGAGATCGTAGGCAGGGAGGGCAATGATTGGAGCGTTGCCAGATTCTTGGAAGGAAGCGGCCGACTCCTCCCCAAGAGTCGTACCCATCTCACCCGCTACTTCTTCGGGCTCCGCTGTCTCCATCGGCTCATCCACCGTCACCATGAGGTCGCCGGCCTCAAGCGCCTCGTCCGCCACTACTCTGGGCTCAGTCATAATGATCATATCATCTGCCACCGCTTCAGGTTCGGCATCAATGACCTTCTCGGCTACAGGCCCCTCGACCTCCACCTCAGGCTCCAAAGCCACAACGACGTTGCCCACCGTCGGCTCGAGTTCGGCAGGTACCGCCTCCTCTGTTTCTTTGGGATCAACGGTTTCCGCCTCCCCCTTGATCGGACTTGGCCCTGCAAGATAAGGGATATAAGGACCAATGACATTAAAAATCCTTATAACAAAAACTCTGAGAGAAATATTACCTGAAGCAGATTTATCGTTTGCGCTCCGAACTGCGCGCGCCACCTCTCTGCGGGCAGTGGATAGGGCGACAGGGGCCTCTTCAGATGGAGTATCAGCATGAGGGGCGGTGTTGGGACCCGCTCCCATAGCCAAGACAGCCCTGCGCGCCTTTGCCTCACGCCTCAGCCGCTTCCTTTCCTTCCGGGCTGTCGCGATGGACCTTTGTGACGCCTCCTTCAAGGCGTCGTCATCCTCGTTCAGGGATGCCTCCAGAGCCTTTAAGGCATCTTTCATCGGCTCTTCAAGACGAACCTCCTGCGGTGGCCCAGAGGAAGCAGGAACATCGGCAGCCGGTAAAACATCTGCGTCACTTGGAGGGAACGGCATTGAGGTTCCTGTGATTAAAAGGGAAAGGTTAGATTGACCGTAATACAAGGGAAATGAAAACTTGATGAATCAAAACTTACTAAGGCCCATGGATGCTCTAAGAAGTTCCTCCTCCTGGAAAGTCTTCAGAGAAGCGGCAATGGCTTCTTCGTCAGTGATGCCTGTTGAAAGGAAAGAAAGAAAAGCGTTAGTCAAAGGCAATGAAGAGGATATGTTGCAATAAAGAAAAGGCAACTAGTACCTGATTGCGCTAGTTTAGCCAGCCACGCGTCACGCCTCGCCAACCACGCTGAAGCTTCGAGAGCAGCCTCCAAGTCCGTATCGTCCGGCGGCGGCATCACTAGTCCTTCGTTAGTCCCGTATTCGATCAGGCCCTCGGCATAGGGGGAATGGGGTTCCTGACCGAACACGACGTCCGCGGCGAAGAGCGACTTCTTTTTCTTTTGCC
Source organism: Agapanthus africanus (assembly GCA_030015575.1). Classification (NCBI taxonomy): domain Eukaryota; kingdom Viridiplantae; phylum Streptophyta; class Magnoliopsida; order Asparagales; family Amaryllidaceae; genus Agapanthus; species Agapanthus africanus. The sequence continues at coordinate 176,165,392 of CM057338.1, read as the reverse complement.
CTCCGACCCTAGGCTCACGTGGGATCGACTTCCGCTTAGCAGCCACTTTGGGACGACGGGTCCCGATGTCTGCACCTACACCGGACTCTGGCGAGGCCACGACCACTGTCTCCACTGGTGCACGGGGCGCTGGGGCTGCATCTGTAATATCGGGAAGCGGCAATCCGTGCGGAGGACTTTGCGCACGTGAGGGTCTGCCCCCGGCATCTTTTAGAGAACCACCGGGGTCCTTGGCATTAAGGGAGCATTACGGTCGGTGCCGGGAGGTGCTTCTTTACGGTCGATCAACACTCGCCTCTCCTTCTTTATAACGGCCCCCGTCGCATGATTGTACCACTCTTTATATACATTAAGGAGTCGTGGAGCGCAGGCCGGCGTGCTGATAAAAAAATGAGAACCCGTGTTCAGGCGCATGAAGTGATGTAACGCGTTCTCCATCCCTTCTTCATTGGCAGCAGGTTCCAGTAAGAAATCTTCCAAGGGTACCCCTTGATCGTAGCCCAGTTGTTGGGCAAAACGATGCGGGTTATATCTCATGAAGATTGCCGCACCGCCCTGCCTGAAGACTAAGAAGCTCGGTCTAATAGAATACAAGTGGAGGGTCTCCCAGGCCGTCAACACTGAAGCTCCATCCTTAAAGGAGTCCTGTAATGATCGCACCGCAGTGGTGGACGCTTTTCCAATGGTTAATACCTTGTCAATGAAGGACATCCCGACTCCAACGGTGTGAGGGCGAAGCAGTAAACCCCTGGCGTTCCGTGGTGAGGGGGTCACGATTGATGAGCCAATCAACTGTATAATGCGAGGAAAACCGCACTTGTCAAAGAATGAAGGCCTTTTATGCATGCCGAAGACATCCGCCGTGTGTAGCTCGAGCCACGATGCAAAGTAGTGCATCGGGAAGACCACGTGTAGTACCCCGGGCTCATTGGCATCCGCTGCTCGGCTGAGGCCATGATATAGGTGCGCCAAGCCAGCGATCCCCACAGCCACCTTTACCCCGATAACCATTCGGTGGGCTGGGTAAAAGACAGAAGGCCGCATGCGATGAGAGTGCATTGGGATCGCGAACCAACTCAGCCACAGTCCGAGAAATCCTAAGAAAAAGGCCTCCTCATCCATTCCAGGGGCCGCAATTTCTGCAAAGGACATGGTTGGGGAGTTAGGAAGAAAAAAGCCCTTTTGGTCTATGTCTTTTGCTGGCAGGTTATCCAAACCTAAACCGAAAGGGTCATCCAGGGTGGCAAACTTGGCAGATCCCGATGAAATGACGCTTGGACGAAGGAAACGAGCAATGAAGTCCTCAAAGTTAACCCCCCAACTCCCATGTTCGATAAAAAGGGACTCGTAGATGTTCAACACCTTGATCAGGCTCGGGAATTGGTGTTGAACGACATTTTCCGGCGTGATCCCCCTTACCATCGGCTTAGCACCGAAGACGTACTCATCTGTCGGGAGCAGCTCTTCATAGTGTTCCCCCATGACTGGTAGGCCGGATACCTCCGCGAATTCCTCCAAAGAGATGGACACTTCCCGATCCATGGCAAGGAAAGTGTGGGTGGGAATGTTCCACTGCTCCAGGAAAGCTTTAAACCACCAGGTGGGGAGCGTGAGATACTGGAAGAGAGAGACGTAGACTGCGGGGTACAATCCTAATCTTATCAACTGCGACTTCTTCGTCGACAGGATGTACCGGGCCCACGGCAGGTAGCCAATCGGATGGCGGGGGATCAGACCAATGTTATATGATTGCCCCCAGGGTCTCGCCTCGCCCTGACAGATACGGCGTCCTAGGATATCCAAGACCATAGGACGTTGGACCGGAACCACATCCATAGCGGGATGAAGAAAACTGTTCGCGGTCCAATCCACCATCTCCACGACATATTGCACCGAGGGTGGGGTAGCATAATGAATCGCCGTAATGGGCTCGGACGGTACTGCGCATGTGAAGCTGCGTCAACCCATAATGATCTGGTTATACCAAGACCCCCAAAGGTGGAGTTTCTTGTACTCCGGGTCGTATTCTCTAATCATGGTCAGGACCTCGCGGTCCGAGGGTGCCTCAGGAAATCCCTCCTCCGAGCGGACGAACGGGAATGAAGTGTCTAAAGACATGATCGCTGCAAAAGAACAATTTAGCCGTTAGTGTTGTAATTCCAACGTTTGGCGTCTAAAAAAATGCATTAATTAAATTAAATTAAAATTAATTAATTACACCACACAGCAGTGCAGTGAGTAGGGGACCAAAGGGGGACCCACAAAATCTGGATGACAATGCATCATTTAATAAGACAGCCCCATCATTGGATGAGACTATCAACTAATGAAAAGATCCCCAAGAGAACATCCTCATTAATAATAAAAATCCCTAGAGACAAGGAGAAAATCTCCTCTTTTAGACCAAAGCTCTGTCACAGAGTGACACTTGTCCAACTCTGGTCTCAGGGAAATAAGATTTCTTAAAAGAGCCTAGCTCTGTGATAATGATGAGAAAATCTAAAAAGAAAAGTTTTTCTTTAAACTCCTAAAAGATTAAATTTTTTTTTTGGGGATCCTAAAAGATCCATGAAGACTCTTAGAAATTCTTCATTTTTTTTAGATCAAAAAAAGATCTACATTTTGATCCATGAGCAAAGCTCTGTTCATGAGTTAGAACCCATGAACAGAATCTCTTCAGGTCTATGGATTCTTGAGAGCAAAGCTCTGTTGGTGAAACCCCAAAGGGAATTTCTTTAGATCAAAAGATCTATGAGAGCAAAGCTCTGTTGGTTAAAATTGATTTAAATTAATTTAACTTAATTTTAAATTAATTTTACCTAAAGTTTTCTAACTTGGAAAATGAGAGCAAAGCTCTAAAGTTCTGGAAGCAAGAGCAAAGCTCTGAAGTTCTTAAAACAAGAGCAAAGCTCTGTAAATCAAAATCTAGAAAATGGTGAAGATTTTCTAAGGGCCAGGGGCCTATTTATAAGGCGCTTGCGCCCCTTCAGCTCACCCGTTGATCCAACGGTCAGGATCTTGCCACCGCTGCACTCACGTGTGCGCCACGTGAGCGCAACGGTGGGGGGGCATTTGTTTCGCCCAATCAGAGCAAAGCTCTGTTGAAATTTAAAATTTAAAATTTTGAAGCAACGCTTCAAATCTCGGACGCAACGCGCCACATGTCAGGTGCTGATACGTCAGCGCAGCACCCAAGAAGGCACGCCCAATCAGAGCAAAGCTCTATTAAAGGAAGCAACGCTTCAGTTGCGCAGGCACTGCGCTGCGCGACACGTGTCAGCGCAGATGCGCGAGCGCAGTTGCGCTGGCGCTGCGCTGCGCGACACGTGTCAGCGCAGATGCGCTAGCGCAGTTGCGCTGCGCGACTCATGTCACGCGCTGGGGCATCTGCGCCAAACAGAATTAAAATTTTAAGAAATCTTTTCTGTTCTTTTTAAAACAAGAAAATTTTCTTCTGCAAAGCAGAAGCCCTTGGATCAAAGATCCAACGGTGGGGAAAATTCCCCGAATCACTCAGAGAAAGATCTTTTCAACAAAATTAACTAATTTAAGGGCACTATAAAAGAGACCCCAGACCTCAATTCAAAGACAGGAACATTTTCTTGAAAAAAGTCAAGAGCTTCAAACAGAGAGAGAATTCTGAGAAAATTCTAAAGAAAAAGGTAAAAACCTTCACGAGAGAAAAGAAATCTCTTTAATAAATCATTGATCTAAAAACTAGATCAATGTTCTTCACATAATAAACAGTGCTTTGCACTTCTTATGAACCACTGGTTCTTCAAAAATAAGGAAACAACAAAAATAAAAATAGTGCTTTGCACTTCTGTTCTTGAATCTAAAAGATTCTTAGTGCTTTACACTTCCAAACTGCGCTGTTGCGCTCTTGAGAGAGCGCCACGTGTCAGCTACAGAATAATTTGCACTATGCGCTCTTAAAATAGAGCTTCGCTCTCTGGAATTGGCGCAACTCACCAGAGCGCGCCACGTGTCAACAGCGCAATAGCGCAGCGCACTGCGCTGTTGCGCTTGCGCTCACCAGAGCATGACACGTGTCCTCACCATAAGCGCTTGCGCTCTTTGACTGGCGCAAAGCGCCTGAATAATGCAATGCATTTATTTTACTGAAGGGCCAGGCCCAAATCAGAGGGGCCTAGTAGGCCGAATTAAATTGCAATACAATGAAAAGGGGCAGAGCCCAAACAAAAATTGAAAATGCAATAAACAGGGCAGAGCCCAAGCAAGACTGATGCTCTGCATCATATATAAATGGGCACAGCCCTGACAAAATAAATAATGCTATGCATTATTAAACAGGAGCAGAGCCCCAGTAAAGGCCTAACAGGCCAAAAATAAATAAAATGTTGAACATTTTCAACTGGACTTAGCCCAATTCTGGCCGTAAGTTCTTAAATTAAATTGACTAAGCAAGATTGCTCTCTTAAATCAATTTACATCTGGTTCGAGGGTACATCTCCGAACTCCTCTGACACCTCTCGTTGTAATCCTTCAACGACGTTAGAGAGGCGACGGGTCCCGACGACCACATATGAATATGGACTGCGGGGTCCTTAAACTCATGGACCGAAACGTCCCTAAACTAATATTGGACCGAAACGTCCCTAAACTAATATTGGACCGAGACGTCCCTAAACTAATATCTCGGACCGAGACGTCCTCAAACTAATATTGGACCGAAACGTCCCTAAACTAATAATGGACCACCACGTCCCTAAACTGGCGATGGACCATCACGTCCCCTAAACTGGAACATGGACCACTACGTCCCTAAACTGGAACAATAGAGCCTCCAAATGCTCTTTTGCCGGATCTAAACGATCCCGTTTAAGTTGATCTTAGCGCCCAAACACGGCTAACGTATCCTTAAACATTCAAACGGACTATAAAACTCCAAATCAACCTTGGTTCAAGGGTACATCTCTGAACTCCTTTGACATCTGCCGTTGTAATCCTTCAACGACGTTAGAGAGGTGACGAGTCCCGATGGCCAGATATTAAATGGATTATCACGTTAAGTTGATCTTAGTCTCAAACAGGACTATCGTATCCTTAACGAACGTTTAAGTTGATCTTAGCCGCAACGCGACTAATGCATCCTTAAACTAAAAACACCAAACCCAAATCTAAGTAAATACGGATTTGGACTAAACCACGTCCTACGGGCGACGACATTACTCAGTCTCCGTAAACAATCCACGGGCAACCACAAACAAAACAAACACACACGACACGAAGTGAAATTCTGGAGAAGGAGAAAGTTGTTACCGCGACGCGGTAGCGTAATTAACTGCAGGGGCTTGCGCCTGCAGGGAAGAGCGTCCCCACAATCAAAAACCCCTCAAGCGAGGGGGAATCTGACGAAGTCTGCTACATCGGCCGCATCCGTCTAAACCTCCGATACACGGTGCCATAAATCAACTTGGCATCTTCGGAGAGGTGGACGGATAAAACCAAATAGCATCTGCCCCGAATCTCAGCATCAGGACATCGCGGTCCTATGCGCCGTCTTTCGGAGGGGAACAAGCTTTCTTTATAAGTTTGTCCATTTGTTCCTCGAACGACGGACTGGGCTCCTTTGCATCTGGAATTTTCACTGGCTTAGTATTAGCGTCCTCCCATTGAGCATCCGCTTCTTCATCAAGGTCATTCACGACGTAGCAGCCGGGTAGTAACTCTCGTTTCTTTGACCGGATGTATCCAAGCCCTTTTGTTCCCATTCTCCCGTTAGGCAGTTTGCGTTGAGTCCCGGGGACGTTCTAGACCCTGTCATAGAATTTGGTCTTTCTAACGGTCTGTTTGAAGGGTATCCCCTGGCGTTTCAGCAGCTTTTTCAAACCTTCCGTATAATATCTGGGGAGACGGATAGGCTGAAGCCTGTCGAGCGTAGGATCCGCGCCATGCCAGATTTCTTTTTCTACCTTGGTTTCTTCAGAGCGGTAAAACAGGATTACCTTCTCGCTCTCTCGCCTGGGAGGGATATAGAATGTCCGCAACTCTTCTACACTGTAGATATTAAGTGCATCCAGTTCTTTATGGTGTTTAAGCGGCACTATGGCGACTTGTAGACTTTGCTCTTCGTCAGCGGACGTTTGTATTGAAGGTCGAGCAGAGAATACAGCATGGACTTCATCTTCCGAGTCGCTATCAAAGATCAACGTAGGAGCGGATGGTCCCGGCTTGTTGTGTTGGGGCGGACCCGAATAAACCATCTCCCCTTCCTCCTCGGTATCACTGCCGAAGACAGGGATGGTGGCATTAGCTTTATTCCCCGGCTTGTGACACTTCTCCGTATCTTCGAAATTCGGTGAGAAGTATTTGGCATCTTCGTATTTGCGGACCTCGTTCACAGAGAACGGGTTCAGTTCTCCCGTCACGGTATACTCGAAACCATCCTTAAAATACTTCATACACTGATGTTGTGTAGAAGGGATGATGTTGTACTCGTGTAACCATGGTCGGCCGAGCAAAGCGTTGTAGCATGTCTTGGCGTCTATGACGTGGAACTTAATGTCCGTGACGAGTAGCCCGAAGCGTAGCGTCAGTATCACAGATCCAAGAGTCTTTGACGATTGGGAGTCGAACCCGGAGATGGTGATCTTGTCCCGAGCAAGGTGCTGGACGCTCATGCAGATTTCCTTCAACACCCGCACGTTGAGTAGGTTAACAGACGACCCGTTATCGATCAGGATTTTGCCTATCTTTATATCATGGCAGTATCCCGAGACATAGAGAGGGCGATTGTGTTCGCACGTCCCAAGTAGAAGGTCTTCATCGCCAAAAGTAACATCGGCCGTGTGCACTTCCTCCAATTCATCCTTCATCTTTTCCTCGGCCAGGTATGCTTGGAATTGTTCTGGGTCTTGGAGCGAATCTTTTGATAGCAACGAATCTCTCGCCTCTTTTGATAGCAAAAGGGCGTCAAGAATGCTGAGCTGTGAGGGCAGCTTCCTCAGATGTGCTAAGACGTTGTAATCCACCTTATTCTTCTTTGGTGGGTCTTTGGCAGCTAGCTCTTCCACCACTTGGTCATCTAAGACGATATCTTCAGTGACCTTTTCTTTCCCTTTATCTTTTTTGTTCGAGGGTCCGAGGTTCTTTTCGGGCAGCGTGCGATTACGTAGCCGGATATTTTCGCAAACCTTCGGTTCTTCTTCTTTTCTCGAAGCGAACTCTTTAAAGAGAGGGGCAAGTTCTAGTTCTTCATCAGAATCACTCCCGAATGTGGGCACTTGTGATCTACCGGTGTTAACCATGCAACAATCGCCAGCAGTTCTTTTAAGCCCTTCGGTCGTATTTCTTTGCTCTCGACGAGTTTTACGCTTTTCCCGCTTAAAGCGTTGTCGATGAGCAATATATCTTTGCCACCATCTATCGAAAGCTTTGCACTCTTGAGTGGGGTAAGAAATCTTTTGATGATATAAGGAATAGGAGGGGTGCGTTTCCATTTCACCAGTGATGTTTCCTTCAGAGGATGGTAGCTTCATACCCATTGATATGGCCTTAGCAAACTTTTTCCTCATCTTGAGTTGGCTTTTGTCGGTAGCGGAGGTGTTTAGCTCCAACGGGATCGTCTCAGCTCCTTCATCAAGTCGCTGGCGCTTGGCCTTTTCAAATATAACCGCTTCGCGCTCCCGATCAGCTTTGCTTTTTAAGAACGCTTCATTGAGGAATGCATCAATCACTTTATCCGACGGCTCCAGAACTTTTGGTTCAGAATCTGCCCCCAGCTTTTCGGTGCAAGGAGTCTCCTCATCGTTCGTGATCGAATGGGAAATCATATGACAGCTCGCCATATATTTCTTGGATTCATCCGATGAACTTTCTCCCTCATCTTCTTCTTGAAAGACGTAATTGAGGAACTCTTGGAGCGTAATGGGAGTCTGTGCCTTTTGGTTGTATTCATCCAGCGCATCAATTTGCTTTTGTAAGTCTGTGCGCTTGTCGCCAGGCTTCACGGGCTTCTTAGATTTCTTCTTCTTCTTTTTCGAAGATTTTGACGACTGGCTGCAAGTGCTTGAACCACCACCATCGGTCTTTGGAGTTGGACGTGGCTTCAACATCCCTTCAATGACCTGCGGTTCCAACGGGTTCTTCCACCTAATCGCTGGACATGTCTGAGGATCGTTTAGCATCCTCTTTGTCTTGGTTGATAATACAACATCCCAAGGAGCTTCTTCAATGACGGAGCATGTTGCCCCCGGCGTATTCGTCCCTTTAGAGGTGTGGGGCTACGGGGGATTCACCTTCCATTTGTCAGATAACGCAAACTTGCCCTGTCGGTACTGGTTTTCAAGCCAATTCTTGAAAACGTAGCAATCTTCGATCGGATGGCCTAGTACTCGATGATAAGGACAGTAGTTGGGCTCGTTGACGTCATTTGGTTGCAACGGACGTTTTGGATCCGGCAGATTTATGAGTCTGTTGCGCAACGCCAGCTCGAATAACCTCCTCGTTTTATCGCGGGGAAAGGAATAAGGACGTCCCATCCTATCCTCAAGGGGTACGTACGGGCGCATATTATTTTGACGAGCAACCGGCTTCGAGTCGCTCGGTTGTTGTTGAGCATTAGCGACGACGATCGTTTTTCCCTTCCCTTTGTCATTTCGGGAGTCCGGCCTTGGAAGAGGGGGTTTATGGCCCATTTGATCCATTTGCGCTAGTTTGTCAATCAAGACCTGGAAGGTAGTTGGCTTGAAAAATATCATAAATTGTGAGATGGTTGCTTGCGGATCAAGGGTTCCCACAAACATACCCACCGCGGGAGCTTCTTCAATGCGCTGCTCACACTTCGACCATAAGTTCCGCCATCGTATAGCGTATTGAACCCACGTCTCGCCGGGTTTTACCCTGGCGTTAATCAGTGCTGTCATCGGGGTACGTTCACTGGCGCTTGCAAAACGCTGAGTAAACAACAGCTCCATCTCCGCGAAGGTTTTAATAGAGTCGTTCGGGAGCTCAGAGTACCATTCGAACGCCGTATCTGATAAGCTTCCAACAAACTGGCGAAGCAACAGCTTGTCATCACCGCCGGTGTTGCCGCAGAGTGCCCTGAACTGGGCAACATGCTGATGAGGATTGCCCGTCCCTTTGTAAACATGGAACTTGGGAATTGTGTAACCGGGTGGGTACTTGATTTGATCGTACCAACTTGGATATGGCCGCCCCGTTTTTACGACCTGATCGGCCGCTTCGGTCGCATGATGAACCCGTATTTGCTGGGCGATGTATTCATCCAAATTAGCTTTGGAGATCGTATCCTACCTACCCATCGACAGAGCTGGTGGAGGATTTGATGTTTCTCCCCTATCGTCTCCAAGGACGATCTGGGGCTCTTCAGCCGGAGGATCTTGTTGTATCATCATCCCTATCATGTCTTGGAAGAGGAGGCCCATACGTTGTATGTTGGCTGCTTGTTCAGCAGCCTCTTTGTCCTTCTTCTCCAATATCCGACGAAGGAATTCAGCGTCGGTTTCTTCCTCCTGACGTTCGTCCGAGGACGTTTCAGGGCTTTCTTTTGGTCCGGTAAGTGCAGCCATAGCATTCATCATTTCTTGGAGCTTTTGCTGTTGCTCCTGTGCCTTGGTCACTGATCGGGTGAGCGGTCGATGACCCGTAGATATGTGGCTATCTTCTTTACCAGATGCCACGTAGACGGTATGAACTATCATGCCCCCTGACTTAGGGCGTTTGGGTTCATCACCTCTGATATCTGTCGCCGACGCGGGGGTTTTCTCCGGCCTTCTTCTTTTGTGGGCCGTTGAAGTTGAAGGGGCCGTTGCAGTGGGCACCCTAGCGATTGTTGTCCCTTGCTGTTCAATAGAACGGTCTTTTTCTTTTTTCACTTTCGCCTTCTTTTGTTGACGAGAGTGATCTGGGTCGATCACTGAGTCTTGAACCCTCCGCCAAACTTTATAAATTCTTGAGGACAGCCGCTGAGGGGGCTGTTCTTGTTTTGTTTCCGGAACTCTCTCCGCAGGTGGAGGAGATCTTTTCAGTGTAGCGGTTGGAGAGTTCTTACGTACCCTCCTCAGCGGTTCAAAGCTGTTCCCAGTTGGAACAGCAGCGTTGACTTCCACCACTAGAGCCGGTGGAGTTAGCCCTGAGGGGGAATTGCCCCCTACCTTCCTCACTTGCTGCCAATGGCGACGTCGAGCATGACGAGCCGTTGGGACTGGTTCGGAGATTGAGACATCTTCTTTTTGCCCCCTGTCTGAATGAGGCGCCGCCGGTGTTAACCTTTTAAAGACTGGGGTTGTCTTTTGAGGGGTGATATTCAACCTGTCGAAGACGAATCCTCGAACGGGTGCAGGAGCAGGAATCGTCAGTCTTGAAAAGACTGACTCTTTGACAGGGGAAGCCGCCTTGACGACTTCTGAAGCAGCAGTCGTTGCCCTCTTTTGGACAGCCATTTTAGAGTTCAGATTTAGCCTGGTGAAAACGGAGGCCGTCGGTTTGGTAGCGGGCGACCCGTTGACAGGGGTCGTCGTAGCAGTGAGCTGGTCGAAGACCGACTTTTTATTCACTTCCGGTGCAGGTATTGGCGTAGGAAAGCTTGTAGGTGAGATCATGGTCCCGAAGAACAGGCCAGTGGTAGCTTGGGTCACCTGGTCTACCGGCAGAGCGAGGAAGGAAGCCGCTTGGGGCCCATATGCTACACCTCCTGGTGAGGTGAAGCGTCCGTTGCAGTGGCATTTCGAGCAGTTGGTGCAGTTAAAGGCCATTGAATCTTGAGTTCTGCGCCAGGCAAAAGACCAAATCTTAGTAACTTGAAATCCGAAGGCAACCATTTAACAAACCACGATTGGTTCGCGAAGACGACACACGAAGTGTGGAGTGGAAAGAGGAAGAGGTCCCATCGGGCGTGCCAGAATCTGTTCCCCTCCGAAGGACGGCGGACAAGACTGCGATGTCCTGACGCTGAGATTCGGGGCAGATGCTATTTGGTTTTATTCGTCCACCTCTCCGAAGATGCCAAGTTGATTTATGGCACCGTGTATCGGAGGTTTAGACGGATGCGGCCGATGTAGCAGACTTCGTCAGATTCCCCCTCGCTTGAGGGGTTTTTGATTGTGGGGACGCTCTTCCCTGCAGGCGCAAGCCCCTGCAGTTAATTACGCTACCGCATCGCGGTACAACTTTCTCCTTCTCCAGAATTTCACTTCGTGTCGTGTGTGTTTGTTTTGTTTGTGGTTTCCTGTGGATTGTATACGGAGACTGAGTAATGCCGTCGCCCGTAGGACGTGGATTAGTCCAAATCCGTATTTACTTAGATTTGGGTTTGGTGTTTTTAGTTTAAGGATGCATTAGTCGCGTTGCGGCTAAGATCAACTTAAACATTCATTAAGGATACGTTAGTTCTGTTTTGAGACTAAGATCAACTTAACGTGGTGACCCATTTAATTATATGATCGTCAGGACTCATCACCTCTCTGACGTCGTTGAAGGATTACAACGATAGGTGTCAAAGGAGTTCAGAGATGTACCCTTGAAACAAAATCGATTTGAAGTTTTATAGTCCATTTAAATGTTTAAGGATACGTTAGCCGTATTTGGGGCTAAGATCAACTTAAACGGGACCGTTTAGATCCGGCAAAAGAGCATTTGGGGGCTCTATTGCTCCAGTTTAGGGACGTAGTGGTCCATAGGTAGTTTAGGGACGTTGCGGTCCATGCTCCAGTTTAGGGACATGGTGGTCCATTGCCAGTTTAGGGACATGGTGGTCCAATATTAGTTTAGGGACGTTTCGGTCCGATATTAATTTAGGGACGTTTCGGTCCGATATTAGTTTAGGGACGTTTCGGTCCACGAGTTTAAGGACCCCGCAGTCCATATTCATGTGTGGTCATTGGGACCCGTCGCCTCTCTGAAGTCGTTGAAGGATTACAACGACAGGTGTCAGAGGAGCTCGGAGATATACCCTCGAACCGGATATAAATTGATTTAAAGGAGCAATCTTGCTCAGTCAATTTAATTTGAGGACTTACGGCCATGATTGGGCTAAGTCCCATTGAGCATATTCAACATTTTTCTTGATCTTTGGCCTATTAGGCCTGTGCTAGGGCTTTGCCCATATTTAATAATGCACTGCATTTTACTCTGGCCTGCTAGGCCTCTTTGATTTGGGCTCTGTCCCTTTATTTATGATGCAGAACATCTGTTTTGGTTTGGGCTCTGCCCCTTTTTTTTTAAATAATGCATTGCATTTTATTAGGCCTGTTAGGCCTTCTTTAATTGGGTTTGGCCCTTTTGTAAACAATGCAGTGCATTTGTCTGGCGCTTTGCGCCAAGTAATGGACGCAAGCTCATATGGTGATGACACGTGTCATGCTCTGGCGAGCGCGAGCGCAACAGCGCTGTTCTAGTGCGCTGCGCTTGCGCTGCTGACACGTGGCGCGCTGTGGTGAATTGCGCCAGTTTTAGAGAGCAAGGCTCTGTATCAAAAGCGCATAGCGCAATTGGTTCAGATGCTGACACGTGGCGCTCTCTGGTGGCTTGCGCCAATCTAAGAGCGCAACAGTGCAGTTTTGCAAGTGCAAGGCACTATGATTTAAGAATCTTTTAGATTCAATGAACAGAAGTGCAAAGCACTGTTAGATTTTTTTTTTGATCTAATTTAGATCAAAGAAAAAGATAAGTTTTTTCTTATCTTAAAGAATCAAAGGTTCATGAAAAAGTGCAAAGCACTATTTTTATTTTATTTATTCATTTATTTAGTTATGTTTAAAGATCAATGATCTTGTTTTTAGATCACTGATCTGTTCATAAGAGAATTTTCTCTTCTTTCAAAGGTTTTTACCTTCTGTTATTCTTGAGGAGTTCTCGAGAGTTCTCTTCTTTTTTTTTTAAAGATGTTGATGCCTTTGAATTGAGGTCTGGGGTCCTTTTTATAGTGCCCATAAATTAGTTAAATTTGTTAAAGAGATCTTTCTCTGAGTGATTTGAGGAATTTTCCCCACTGTTGGATCTTTGATCCAAGGGCCTCTGTTTTACAGAAGAAAATCTTCTTGTTTTAACAAGAACAGAAAAGATTTCTATAGAATTTTAATTCTGTTTGGCGCAGATGCCCCAGCGCGTGACACGTGTCGCGCAGCGCACAGCGCAGCGCAACTGCGCTAGCGCATCCGCGCTGACACGTGTCGCGCAGCGCAGTGCTTGCGTAACTGAAGCGTTGCTTTCTTTAATTTTAGTTAAAATAGAGCTTTGCTCTGATTGGGTGCGCTGCCTTGGGCGCTGTGCTGCCGTATCAGCTTTTGACACGTGGCGCATTGCGCGCAGCGTACGGGATTTGAAGCGTTGCTTCAAAATTTTGAATTTTTGAAATTCAAATAGAGCCTTGCTCTAATTGGGGGAAACACCTACCAACATTCATCAAACTCCAAATGGTATGCATCTCTTTGCAAATTTCAGTTTCTTTAGAAATTCCCGATATATATTTTTGCCCCATGCTCTTATGACCTTGGCGTTGGTCAAAATGTCATAAGTCACATGTCAAGTTCTGCCCATCATTATCTTGTCAATTTGAACCCTTCCGTATATATCCCTGACGTTGGCCAAATGATAATACGACTGTCCCAAACTAACTCATCTATCTATGCAACAAATGAATACCTAGCAGCTACCAAACACTATGCCTTGACGTTGGTCAAAATGCATAGCTTGAATACTACTGAATACCCAAATGAAATGACGGAGGGCTACGAATGGTTTTGGCGAAACCGTGAACGTAGTGAACTTGATATAACCGAAGGAACCTGATAGCTTTTTTTAAAAGGAGTGGTTAAAGCTCCGCAATTAAAAATATCATCTGTTTTAAAATAACCGAGTGGTTTCTTTTAAATTGTTCCAACGATTCAAATTTTTGGTTTATTTTCTTTGCATTATAAATAATGCGTCCCATCATTAACCTATCATTGCAGAAAACAACGAAAATACAACGTCCTCTTATGCCATCCGCATTCGCCACTGGGTCCCGTCATCACCCGTTAGATTACTTAACTAACGACAGAGCGGGGGCTGGGCTAGCGCGGGTGTAAAACATAAGTGACGTCTAAATAGCTATCATATATAGATATTGTACATTCGTCAGACGCAATAATAGGCATTCCAGATCTCATATGAACTTTATTGGATTTGCAAGTAATCCGCGTTTGTTTAGAGCCTGTAATAAAAGACGGATTACACAGTTGTGATGAATAGCCATTACCCCACCCTAGACCCCTACGGGTACGGCAAACTACCCGCCAAATACCCGAAGTGAAGCGGTCTCCCTCAACAAAGTGAGTAGGCCACTAAACACTTCAAAGTACCCGGTAGTTTGTGCACCCCATCTTGGGTCTATCCTAGGAGCAAAAACAGTAAAATGAAATAATACAACGGTGGCTACAACCGCAACCTGGATGCGCCCCGCAAAATAATATTACAACATATTACAGTTACATCGAATGAATGAATATAACAACCCATCTCAAACCCCGGCTAATCATCACAACAGTCCAATACAGTTCACAACATCAGACAGTAAAAACCATTACAGAAATGTGCAACCCCCTCCCAACCGACATACTAGCAGTTAGGGGAGGTTTACGAACACATTATACAATCACAGATATAATCATATTAGCAAACATCGTAAAATTTCGATCGAGCAAAACACTTTAGATTCTACTGCAAAACTTCTCTGTGCACCTGAGATCTTAGCAGAAAATAAAATATCCAGAAATATCACTGTTAACACAAAGGGTTACTGGAAAAATTTGGGCCGACTCGGCCCTAACTCGGCCGCGGATCCGCGGCGGATCGCATGCATCCGCCGCGGTTCCGCGGTGAGTTAGCCGAGTTGGGAGTCCAAATTTCTTCAGTAGCCCTATAATTTCATGCTTGTTATTCTGCAGGTCCCTGAAAAATTTGTAGGGCCTGTTTTAAAATCGACAGAAACTGTGTTAATACGATGATCTTTCCGGTTCTTTTTGCGTTCGAAATACTTACGACTTTGCTAATGAGTTAAATATTGTTTAGCGAGGCTCTGATACCACTGTAAGTCGATGTACAACACCCCACGACTTGCGGGGAGGCGGAATAATGAAAAACGATCTTGTTTTCGGCGTAAACATCGACTAACCGAGAATCTTTGCATAAACAATAACTAAAAAGAAACCATAAAAGAGTTAACTACTATGATAAGTGAATATACCTATAGAACCGAGTCCTTCGTTTTGTCGTTCTCCACGTCCTCTCCGGCCTTCTCTATGTAGTAGAAGATCCACCCGAGAGCTTTACTACAAGCTTCACCTCAAACTAGAGGTAACTAGGTTTCTTAAATCGCTAATCTAAGTAACCTAGGTGATATAGAGAATGGTTAAGGATTAAGTAGTCTAAGCTAATCCTTGTACTCAACACATGAGAGGGGAGGATTAGGGTTTGAAGAGAGAGAGCTTGAGGAGAGAGAAGGTGAGCAAAAGAATGAGATGAGATAATGATGTATCATAATATATATCAAGCACTATCATTTATCCAATAAAAGAAAATAAAGGATTTACAACCATGCTTGATAAATATCAAAGGGTGATTCATCTCCATGAGTCATCAAGCATTTATGATGCATTAATGACATGGATGAATCACTCATATGACTCACTAATCTCATTTAATGCATATGCCACCTTAACCCCCAAGTCATCATCTTCTAGAAGCTTCTCGCATAATTACGAGAACGCCCCTCCTATCCGTGAAAACACGGAAAAACTTTAGACTGTATAAATCCAATAACCGGATACTAGAAACTGGCTTAAACCAAAGCCGGCTAGTAAAAACTGTCCGGATGTCGTACGTGCGTAAACACACGTATGCGTCCGAACCCTTGTCGTAAAACCATACGACCTCTATATCGTTTCGCCTGAAGTAGGGAAACTCTCTGTGTGGGACTCTAGAGACTCGACTACTACGCTGGCAGCGGCTTTAACCACAGACCGCAAGCGGCACTAGCTGTACGTAACGGTCCCCAGATAGATGTTGATAAGAAGGCCGATGAGGAAACCCATCCGAACTCCTACTGAGTCTGATGTGACAATCTCCGTACAGTCCGGTCTGTTCGTCTAAGACTATCGCATATCGGGCCTAGGAGGGCGGCAAGCGTCAGTCCCCTAATAGCGGTATAAGTCATGTCGGAGTGAAGCCTATTACACCCTGAGAAACTACTGGAACCTATCAGCAAATCTCGCTTGCCCTGGCCAGGGACTTTGCGTAATGGCTCTCTGACACAGCGCGATATCAACCCCCAATACCGGGAGAGACGAATCCTGTCTAACCGCCACTGCCTCCAAGTGCTCAGGACTGCACCCAACTGCTACCTGTTTGCACGACTCCTTTGAGCCGTGGTAGGGTAGCAATCTAAGAATAGTGGGACACACTCGAGGCAAAGCAGCAGTGTCAAGTCTGCGGACTATGCTGTACTCATGTCACCTGGGAACTGTTAACTGACGACTGGTATAAAACCAACCAACAGTTCCCTGTAAGTACTGTCCGGTGTACCCGTAACCCAACGAGCACCTGCATACTATCTCCAGTACGACGTACTGACGGCTGTGGGAC
This sequence comes from Agapanthus africanus, assembly GCA_030015575.1. Taxonomy (NCBI): domain Eukaryota; kingdom Viridiplantae; phylum Streptophyta; class Magnoliopsida; order Asparagales; family Amaryllidaceae; genus Agapanthus; species Agapanthus africanus. The sequence continues at coordinate 176,148,787 of CM057338.1, read as the reverse complement.
AGACCATCTCCCCAACTGGGATGAGAAGCGTACACACTAGTCTACTCCGGAGTATCGATGCCCTGTCTCGATAATCCTACGACTAGGGACCTGAATAAGGATATGCTTGTAGACTACCCATCCCCCACTAGTGTGACTGCCATCACAACGCTGGTAGTCAAGCAAGATCCTAAGAGCTTTATCAATACGTATACTCACATATTAAGATAGAAAAACCAAGTAGCATACTACCATGTTTAGCAAGACTGTTATATACATGTAAATATCCCAAGCTTCCATTAAGTAATATACAAACTAGTATGATACAATAATGGCCCCTGGGGCATATACACTAACACTTAATTCATAAAGTTGTCGAATGTTATGTTGATAATTTGGTCATCAAGAGTAAAGCCAAGGCCGATCACATCCAAGATCTCAAGACCGTTTTCACCCGCCTGAGGGAACACGATCTGAAGATTAATCCTCTAAAGTGCGCTTTTGGCGTGTTATTAGGAAAATTCTTGGGCTTCATAGTCCAACATCGGGGGATCAAAGTCGACCCATCAAAGATAAAGGCTATTATGGAGATGCTTTCTCCAAAGAATCTAACGCAGCTAAGATCCTTTCAAGGCAAGCTCGCTTACATACGAAGGTTCGTCTCGAACCTATCGGGAAGATGCAAGCCCTTCTCGAAGCTCATGAAGGAGCTCCTTTCGTTTGGGATGTCGAATGTTAAGAAGCGTTCGAAAATATCAAACATTACCTGTTGCACCCTCCAGTGCTTGCTGCTCCCATTCCAATAAACCGTTGATTCTCTATACTGCCACGCTAGATGAGATACTCGGTGCACTCTTTGCCAAGAACAACAAGGAGGGAAAAGAAAATGCCTTCTACTATCTCAGTCGAACTTTAGTCGGGGCGGAACACAACTATTCCCCGATCGAAAAACAATGCCTAGCTTTGATATTCGCTGTGAAGAAGCTGAGGCACTATCTGCCATAGTCATAAATTCGTCGTTCGGGTATAATTCGGCGAGGTCGAAAATTCGAATTCGGAGAACTATTCGGAAAAAAATCAGCATGTATTCGGGAAAGATTCGGTAAGTGTTCGGGAAATGTTTGGGAAGGATTTCGAGCAAAAAATTAATATATGAGACGCTAGGTTTTGATTTTGTGAATTATTTACCGTTTTTTGAATTATTCGCTGTTTTTTCACATAATTCGGGAATAATTCGCGAATTATTCGCGAATAATTCGGCCCATTCGGTAATGCCGATTAGTTCGGAGATTAAATCGGCTGATCAAAATTCGCGAATTATTCGCGAATTCGGCGAATAATTCGCGAATTATATGACTATGCTCTCTGCTTGCTCATCGAGTTATGCTGATCTCCAATATCGACCTGCTCAAACACTTAATGACCAAAGCATGCCTAGTTGGTAGAATGGCAAGATGGGTTGTCATACTGCTTGAATTCGACATAGCCTATACTCCTCAGAAAACAGTAAAAGGGTAAGCTGACTTCCTCGCCGCTCATCCCATACCAGAAGGGTCGCCACTCAATTGCGAGCTACCCGACGAACAGGTGCTGCATCTTGAAGATAACGAACCATGCTGGGAGCTCTACTTCGATGGAGCCTCATCAATAAGGAGTCTCAGCAAATCAAGCATCCCACAGAGCAGGGATAGGATTGGTGTTCATCACGTCATCGATAAGAACCCTACGACGTTTTTTTGCTCTCACCGAGCCTCGCACAAACAACAAGGCTGAGTACGAAGCTCTGATAGCCGGTCTAGAGCTCGCCATAGAAACTGATTTGAAAAGAAAATATACAATGATAAAAGCAATGCCTAAACAATGGCATACAAACTGGAAGGTAAGTATAAGTAAGCTAGTAGTCTGGCTGTGCCTCAATCTGCTCCAAGACTCCTGGCTGGGCTCGGTCTCCTGAGAGTCCGGTCCTCCTGACGAATATTCCAAAGAAAGAAAGAGATAGGAATGTCGTCAGCAAACTAGCGCTCGGTAAGTCCCAAAAGAAAGGAAGGAATAAAAAAAGTAATGTGGAAGGAAACTGCTAAGTTATACAGGTATCGGTTTATTATTCTAACGTAGTTGTTTGTAGCTTGGTACAGAAGCTATCAGTGTATACGAGAGGAGTCCAACTGTCCCGTGGATTATGGTAACATGTAAGTACAAGGCCCCGTCAAAACCCAGGGAACAACGGCACGGAAGTTCATGTTGGTGTCTTTTAGTGTTCATTATCGTGCCAATTTCAATACATTCCATACTAAGTTACCCCTTTAACCCCGTAATATGTTGTATATATTATAATTATCAGACATGCCGAGACCATGGATACAAGTTGTTCATGTAATCAGGTTCAGGATGTAAACAAGTAGTCATGTAATCAAGTCAAATTATAGCCATGGTTCGATCATGTCAAGTCATGTTTGCATGTTGATATTGTTCTGGTATTCAGATTCAGATTCAAGTATACATGTTAGAGTTTGAATTCATATTTGAATTGTAGTCTGGTTTGAGTTTGGGTTCAACCTTGATTTAGACTCAGACTTGAGTCAGACACTTAGAACTGATTTGGATTCTGAATTAGGTTCGAGAGTTATTGGTAACTACTGCACATGGATGACAGGATTTTTGTTTTTTCCCAAGATAATTATCATTGATAACACCGTTAAGTTTTTCTATCTTAAATAGACAAGCACTTACTTTCTCCGACTCCCTGAAGCTCAAGAGAATTGATCCCGCTTAAACCCATATTTACTAAAGTCCTTAACAGTGTTTTATATAGCTCAAGAGGGTTTTATGAAAAAAATATTTTTGATATAGTTCAAAATAATCTCGAGAAATTTATTTATATTCTTTAGGTTTCCATGAATGTGTATTTTAAGAATTGAGGTATTTTAGTGATAATTATCTTAATTTGAATAGTTTATGGTATTTTACTGTAAAATTGTCTTGTATTGATATCTTGATGGTATTTTGATGAAACTTGTAATTCTTTTATTTGAAAAAAATATATAAAGTTATTATATTTTGAAAATATATGGATTTTGTAATATTTATATAATTAAAAATTAATTTTGATTATTAAGTAGAAAATCTAATTTTTCTTTAAAATCGTATTAAAAGCCTTTCGAGACCGAATGCTCCGTGAGGATGTCTGCATCTCACTCTACTAATCCAAAAATGTGTGATAATCCGCACCATTCAATAGAGGGTCTCCTAAAGAGAATTGTAGAGGCTTATTTGCAAAGGGTTTTGAAATACAATTCAAAGAAAACCATTTTTTATAGATGATGGTATTTTAATGTAATATGATAACAAAAGTATGTTCAAGAGATATCGTGCTATGGAAACATGTGTGTATATGAGGGATAGGTCATTACCCCGTGAAATTTTCTAAAGGTATGGTATTAACAACATACTAAAAGGTGATATGTAAAGTTCATGGTATTTTAACGAAAAAGTTAAATTAAAGTTATTTAGCATGATATTATTTGAGTGAAAGTTGTTCTAAACATTGGTTGTATGATTATAAATATAGGATAAGAATTTGGATGGAAGATATGAAAGAAATAGTGAAATTTTAGGGTTTAGAATCAAAAGATTGGTGTTAACTCCACTTACCGACATGTTTTGAAAAAAAAACTTTTTAAGAAGAAAGAGAAAGATAGGAAGGGACTTACAAGTGAACTAGAAAGGTTGAAGAAAATAGCTTGGTCGTTACGGCGTCGCGGGGTCGCCGGAATAGCCTCGATTCCTCGCTGGAAGTTGGTTGTTGGCTAACTCCTCTAACTCCATTTATACTTGAGAAAATTTGAGGGTTTTGGATAGAATTTTCAGAATGAGGAAGGGTTAGGGCATGTGATAGTATTAATAGTATGGAATTAGGGTTTTGGGATTAGAAGAGTGAATTAAAATGCATTAAAATATGATAAATTAGGGAATTGAGGAGTTTTTGTTTGATTGCAGAGTAATCAAACAATGTAGGGATAATGGGGGTAGGGGAAATAACAAGTGTGCAAAGCCCGGAATCATTTGGGCCAAATCAAGCCGCCGTCGGTGCCGGTTTTTGATGTCTTTTGGCCGGTCATTTTATGGGTTGGGGCCGGTGGATTTGAGCCACATGTTCTTCTCTGTATATACAATATTTTGCACATGTTTGTTTTCTCAGACTTTTCATTTTTATGTGCATTGCACGTGTAAACTTTTAGGCTTCCAAAAAGTTTAAAAAATAAAATTTGAAAAATAAATGTGTCTGATGGGATTCGAACACAGGGACTACGTCACAGCAGTGTAAGGCTTTATCAGTAAGCTATAAATTGTTTCTTCCTGTTCTTAAACAAAAATTAACTTTTAAAGTGTACTCAGGCTTGCAAACCCCTTTCTGTACATTAAATTAAAAAAAATTTGTACAGTAAATTCAGAGTCGTTATAATTACAATAGATCAGTTTTGATATAATGTAATATTAAGAGTTATTTTATAATATATATAAATTTTTGGTAAATTGCAGAAAGCTCAGACCCTGGTGCATGGTGGTACACCGAGCATGCTGATCGTATATCTTGCCGTCCACGGCACCTCGATAGATCCCGCCATGGGCGAGCTTCGATTCCCTAACACCGCTACCCAGGAGTATTTCGTAAGTGTTAATATTTATTCTAATTCGACTGAAATTTTTATTTTGATAAGTTCAAATTTAAATGATATACTTATATTTTAATGGTTAATATGGGTGTAGGACTGAGTAGTGGAGCAGGCGGAGGCACCGGGGATCGATTTTAGTGAACAGACCGATCCGATGCTACCGACCTCAGTCTTAGACGCTGCACACGGTGGGCACCACAGAGGTTGGAGAGAGGCCGAGGACTGGGTCCTAGCAGGGCCCATATGAGGTTGGTCTCCACTCTGGCGGTTACTTCCCCTACCCCCCGTGAGCGACGTCTGGAGCATGATGTTGCCGCTTTGAAGACCACCATCGAGGAGTTGAAGGAGATGTTGGTACGTATACTATTTAATAGTAAAATATTATATCATATTATAGATAGTAACATATGCAATATTAGTAGCCTGAGCTTATTTGGTTGTAGACTTGGTTTTGATTAATCATACTTACATAAAACTATCTAATTAAAATAAACTACGGTTTTCCAAACCAGATACCCAAACAAGGACTAAGTCCCTAAGTATTCTTAGATTGGGGTTTCACAATAACTTGATAATGATACGAATTCGACTAAAATCTAATACACTGTTCTTACTTGTTTATTACACACAAAATTTAACAGATGCGACAGGCTATTTCGGCTGCGGCTCCACATGCATCTCTTTTGGCTGCAGCTCCATAAGCCACTACGTCGACTGCGGTTGCGCAGACCACTCCTGCAGCTCCACAGCCCGTTCAGACTCCCGCACAGTCCGCTCCTTTATTAGTCGAGTTTTTGACGACTCAGGGCTGCACCGAAGAGCAGATACGCCAGATTAAGTTGTTTATCAGAGGTGGAGGAGCAGGACCGAGCTAGGGTAGCTTTTTTTTATATTTTTGAGGATGTATGTACTTATCTGATACATATTGTATATATTTTGGACGATATTGGTGGTTGTTTGCTTGTTCACGATGATTTAGATTGATATCGTATTCTGTTTGTTTATTTCTTTTATATATTATGCGTGAGAAGTTGATCATGAATATTTCTGTATTTGGTTATATGATGTATAATTATTGTGCACATGGTGGGAAATAAACAGGAAGTCTATTTATAAAAAAAATCCCTGATATTTGGTCCCTACGGATTAATCCGTAGGTGCAACTTTAGCACCTACGGATTAATCCGTAGGTGCAATGTTTGCCCCTATACAGTTAGCCGACTTATGGATTCATTAACAGGAGTAAAACTTGTCCCTAAGGATCAATCCGTAGGTGCATTGTTTGCCCCTACACAGTTCGCCGTAGGGACAAAATATCAGGATACCTGATATTTTGTCTCTATGGACTCAGTAACAGGAGTAAAACTTATCCCTACAGATACATCCGTAGAGGATTCTATTAGGCCCAACGGATAAATCCGTAGGGGCAAGTATTTTATTATATAAACCAATAAATTAAATAAAGATTATGTTCCTACGGAGTAATCCGTAAGGATAAATGTACATACGGAGTAAGGTGTAGGGGCAATTATTACTCCGTAGGGGTATGTTCAGGACGAAGATTTGCACCTGCGGTCTTTACACCTACGGTGGAATTTTATGTCCCTACGGATATATCCGTAGGGCAGTGATTTACCCCCTACGGATTATTTAGCCGTAGGGGCAACCCATTATTGTAGTAGTATTTTTGTTTATCAATAAGTATGTAGCTTAGAACTCTCTTTCCAATATATTTCTTTCAGCAGCAAACATATATAATATATATTTCATACTCAATGATATATATATATATATATATATATATATATATATATATATATATTGTAATCTATAAAATCGATATTATATACAATATTCAATTGTCAAAGATATTATTTATATATATATTGTAATCTATAAAATCGATATTATATACAATATTCAATTGTCAAAGATATTATTTATTCCTTGTTATATGTATGTTGCTTCAAGCTATACGAGTGTATGTATCTCAGTTGATCTAGCAGAGAAATGTATTCCATTTTCTACCCATTCCGGTATGAACGAGTTTTGTAAACGGAATCACAATTGAGCTAGCCGAGTTGTAGATCTTGACTCGAGTCAGTGCGCTAAAAAATAATCATGATCCGCTCAAAACTTCGAAGGCTAATACATTATATATATAATTCTTTATTTAATTGTTAATTGGGAGAATAAAGGAAGACTGTATTGTTAAATTAGGAATTTCTTATTATAATGATTTCTTGATCATAGTCAGGGATGGATGCTGTAATTCAGGTCAATGGGAGCAAAATAGTGACAACCATGTTACATTGAATAATCAAAGCAAATAATATATAAGCCCATTACACAATTTAGAAAGTAGAGAATAATATATAAAAGGATTTATATACTAGAAGTTTCTATATTGTCAAGGAATATTATTGAAACCTATACCATTTAGTATTAATAAAAGTAGCGGGAATTGAACCCATGGTTTTCCTCCTAGGAATTGACTGACTTGTAATTTAGGCTATAATCCACAACTGAAATCTTATAGCATATATATGTATAAATTATATTGCAAAATTTAATACATGTTGGTGCAGTATATGATAATAATCTTTTGGTTTTGTGCAATATCGCTCCTGCTGGTCCTATATAAATCTAATTATACGTGCTCGTCGGAACTACAAGAGAAAAGATGGACTAGTAATAAAAGGAAGGGAGTTTGTGTTTACAATTTCACTAAATCTTAGTTTTGATATTATTTTTAATATATAAATTAATCAAACAGTACCAGCCAGGTTCGAAATCTTCATGAATTACATTATCAAATTAGACGTGATCATCTTATAAATATTTTATAGAAATGCTTAACTTCCAACTTGGTCACAAAAATGGGACAAGAGTGCAAGTCTCAAAGTTATGTTTTCGACTCCATCTCAGAACCAATCACCAGCCTTGGGAGCATATGCCGAGTCCTCGTTCAATACGTGTCTAATAATTGTAACAATTCCAACTTAATTTACTGCGCCAGCTTCCAGCGCAGGACCAAAGTTATTGCGAAATATTTGTTCAAGCTTTCTACATGCACAGCTAGGCGAAGCCTTATCCATTCATAAAGCGACACGTATGCTAAATAAATAAAAACAAACTTAATTTAATTTGTATATATGCAGTCAAAATATCATGCAGAATGAGAATGGACTGACCTCAACTTGAAGGGCGGGTGTAAATTTACTGAATTAATGAACCACATTTGACATTGAGACCAAGATTTGTCGGCTCCTGCATTTTTTATGTTGATCTAAAAAGTGTGTCAGCAGTCTTATCATACTAGTTTTCGCAGGAGAAAAAAAGCTTGTATTCATTTAAAATGAAAAAAATATTTTATTGAACATGTATATACAAAAGTCAGAACTTGATATCATTCATTCTAAAAAAAATAAAAACAAATAGTATCTATTTTTTGTGCAATTTTTTTTTTGGAGTAAACGAAGGCTAAAAACGCCCCCGCGCTCCTTTAAAAGATCAATTTATGAAACAACAAAAGAGTATAATGAATCTAGGTATAATGATCTCTTATTTGATGTGCATGTGCTAGGTATAATGAAACAACAAAAAGCTAAATTAAATTTGAGCTCTTATTTATCTAGGTATAATGAAGATTATCATCTTATTGAGCTTATTATAATACTATTTTAGCTAAATTGTACTAAATATTCATTAAACCGGCATGCATTCATTAATTTTTTTATTTTTAAATCGTTTTCTAATTTTATGAACATTTAATGACGGAAGATTTTTCTCTAGAGAGAGGAAGGAAGCGGAGATTTTATGTGTGGAGTTAAAGAGTTAGAGAGGGAGGGAGGGAAATTACCATTTAAAAATTAAAATGTGTGATGACATGGATTAGGATAAAGCAAGTATATTAAGAATTTGTTCTCTCTTGTTTTAAAATTTTCTTACATAAATAGATGTCATCAAGATCCACACACACACGCAAAAAAAAAAACCCCCAAAAGAAAGAAATAGAGTTTGCATTATACTATTACTGAAGATTATAATTTATAAGTTGAAATTTTAGCATAAACTCCGTTCATTATTTCCATTTATTATTTCCATAGTCAACCTGAAGTTATTGAAAAGAAAATACAATACATTTAATACATAATTTTATTATGGTCCTAAGAATAATTAAGAATAAATGAAATGATTTTTCTTTTTTTCTTGTTTTTGATGCAGTCACTAATCTTTTTTGAATGAAAACAATTATATTTGCGATCTTAAAAGTAAAATTTGGTGCCAATATATTTTCTTAAAATAAATATCGATG